>CM063111.1:16968314-17568314 GCA_031841125.1 Acanthococcus lagerstroemiae | reverse complement strand
AGAAGATCAATGTCCTCCCCTGTAGTGACGACACTGTCGTACTCCTCGGCAACTGAGACAGCAGTCTGTACGATCAGCACCTCAGCGTTTTCTACCGCCTGCTTGACTTGGATCTCCTTGGCTTCCAGTTCACTCTTCAGCATCGTTATGAAATGCATCTTGTTTTTGTCGTCGGAGAGAAATTTTGCCTGCGTGATGGTGCTGACTGAGGTTGTCTTGGAGAACACAAATTTAGTAGAGGGGGTCAGCAAAGAACGCCGATAACGTTCTACTGCCTTGGTGCTTAGGAGCTTATCCCACTGAGATAACCATCAAAAACCAAAATGGCATTGCTCCCAAAGTGCCTTTTGATGTAGTCCACGTAGTTTTGGCAGACTACCTGGAATGTTTCTTCGCTTGACTTCGTCCAAACCACCCTGTGTATGACATTGCATTTTCTGGCGCCGAAGTCTACTTCACCGGCGATAGGAAGGAATGCATCATACAGCTTCGATTTACTGCTTTTCAACAGATACCCGATCTGTTGGAAAAAGATCGAAGAATGTCGACGCGGGAAATGTGTTTTCGATTGCAATTGTCTAATTGCTCTCATAGCTCTGTGTGGCAAATAATTCATGATGTATTGGGTTTTCGAAAGTTGAGGAGTAGATGGGTATCGCGTATTCATACCGATACAGAACTGATGGTAATTGATAGTTAGGGGGCCAAAACCTTCGTTTTTGGCCAATTTTTGCCATTTTGAGAAAATTCCTCTAACTTTGATCGGCTGTATCCCGGTTAATATTAGGTTTAGGAAAAAGTTTATGCATACAAAATTGTAGCAAATTTAATGTTCTACAACTTTGAAAATGAACGTTTTGGTCTAAAACTGCTTAGGTTAGAAGTTATGAGCGAAAAACCGAAGAAAGTCTGAAAATTGTTAGGTGTTTCGGTCCTCCTCAAGTTATCACAGGGTCCTCGAGGTAGAAAACTTGACAGAGTCATCCCACAGCACCCCCGAACAATCTGTAAAAGTTCCATTAACTTCGGAATTTTTTCCAGCAGACCCCCCTTTTTTTGCTCTGTCTACTGGACTAAATGGCAACCGATTGAAACAATATCAGTCAAATGGCGTGATGAACTTTTTAGAGGCTGCGATTCTCTTGCCAGGAGTACCTGGTGGAACACAGAATTCGCGTCGGGCTATGAAAAAACTGAGCCACCGCTAATCTTTGCTAGCGTCTGTTCTATCGCTGGAATAGGATGATGATCTTGTTTAACGCTAGCATTCAGACGGGATGTAGCGACACACATTTGTAATCCACCCCCTGTTTTTGGCGCAATGACCATCGGAGCTACCCAATCTGTTGGCTCTCTCGAATGCGCGAAATGTTGCCTTCAGCCTCAATTCGTTGAAGCGCTGACTTGACTCTTCCTTGGAGGGGAATGGGATTTATCCGTGGTACAGTGAGCACAAGTGGTTTTGCGCCCTCTTCAAGCATAATTTTATACTCGCCAGGCATTTTCCCCAGACCTTTGAACAAATCGGGAAACTGCGTCTCTACTTTTTCAGTATCGTCAACTGCGTTGACGCGTTTTATCAGACCGAACTTCTGAATTGCTGGTTTCCCCAACAGAGCTCTGCGCTGACCTTCGATGTAGTAGACCTGCTGGTACGTAGTCTTTCCTTTGTGGCACTTCCCAAATTTTATCGGCTGCTGCAACGGAAAATCAGGGTGTTGATACGAAGGTGGCACAACCGTTTCATCAGCTCCCGAATCAATATCAGACAACCGCGATTCACCGGCAGTTGTAATCTGTACCTTGAAATAGTCACTCTTGGACTTACTTGAACTGATACAACCTATGTAAAAATCGCTCTCAGCATCCGAAGAACCAGCGTAACTATCATACTCCTCACCCACTGCGTTGACTCGTCTGCTGCTCTCCATGACTGCGCGACGATGTGTGAGAAGAGCGCTATGGAGACGGGTCAGGGAACAATGGCCACGACGTTCGCATTGATGGCAAATCGCCTGCTTCGCTGGGTACGACTCTTGACCATGTGGAGCACCACCGCATCGAGCACAGGAACGGCGGTCTCTCTAGTAAACTCGATCATCATGGGACGACTTGGCTGCCTCTTCATTGACTGCGCGTTGCGCCTCCTGCTGCTTTTCCGCATTTTCATTAGCGCGAACTGTGTCGATTGCCTTTTGCAAAGTCAGACCAGTGATCAGCTGCAACTGCTTGCTCACTTCCGGGTCTGCGATGCCAACCACAAAACGATCGCGAATCATCTGGTCTTTGAACGTTATTAGCTCTCTCAATGTACCGAAGTCGCACATCTCGGCCAAAGAGTGAAGCACCGTAACAAATTCCTCAGCTGTTTACTCTTTTTATGGTCTTACACCTCCTCGCTGACCAAACGTATCGAGACCGTGGAGCCTGTGGGCCGAAGATATTCTCAGTTCACATTAGAAGTGTGCTGGTTCGCGTACCCGACCGAATTTGTCGCTTGCTGGGGTGACCTTGTTTTGGTTGTCATTTTGAAACTTTCCGGAGTTGGTTGCCTATTGAGTGGTTATCTTGCACAATCCTTGCTCTTTTGACGGAAATTGGTCTGCTTATTGATCTTCTTGCTTTTCTTGTTTCTCTGTATCTGGATGTTGTTGAAGTTGTTGAGGCTTCGTCCCTCGGCTGAGCGTTTTTTTCTCGGCGTGTTTTCATTATCGGTTATTGAGCCGTCTGCTGCCTCATCTCTATTATTGTCTACAGAAATAGTCGGCTATATTAAGTATGCATAATATGTATTCGTAAGTTACCAGGCTAGATGTTTATGTCAGCTTACTCGTAGTTTAGTTCATCAAGAATACTCAAAGTATTACTTTTCTTTCGCATATAACGAAATACCACCCCAGTTATACTTTTGGGTTTCCTGCAGAAAAGGAGTAAGAAAAAGTCACTCCCTTGGGATTCCCTTCTAGCGCCTCTATCAAGTCTGAACAAGTCTTGAGGTGTTTTAAGTATGGCAGCAACACGAAAGTCTCGGTGAAATTTGGAAACATCTCGTGAGAGAAATTTGATAGAGTTGGGAGGGGAGGGGGAGTGTTAAGTTTATACCGGCCTGAATGAATCCTGAAAAGTTCGATCAAGTCCGGAAAAATATTGAAAAAGTCTAAGAGATTCTTGACCATATCTAGGAAAGGCTCACAACGGGATTGTCCCCTCGTTGGGCGACTTGGAGTCTCGGGGTAAGATCATATCAATCTTAACTTCAGCAGAAGCGAAGGAGTCAGACTTTGGAAGTAAATCTTCTGGGGAAGCGGGTGAATCATCTACTCGCAGAAGGGGATGCTCCCGGTGCCTCATTTTTGTTGCTTCAGGCCTGGTTATGAGGATTTAGTTTTTAGTATACGAAGAGTAAAGTTTATTATTGTAGGCAGAGGAAAGGGTTTGAAACTTTTCTTTCTTTTCGATATCTACGGCCCTGGTAAGGGAGGCGGGTGAGAAATATCTGCTGTTGAACTTCTACGCAGACTGGCATCGACCCCCGTCGACGTTGAATTCAGCAGTTTTCGAAATTCACCGCAGTGCCGGCCTTTCTCAACACATGCTGACTGGGATGTTGTGCGAACAATCGAGGTTCTGCGGTGTGTAAGCCCGACGCAGATGAAACAAAGCGAGGCGAGCCTTTCCGTTGTTGGAAGCGATCGAATCGCACCTCGTTTGCACGCGGGTCTCACTCGATGGACAAAACCCTCTCGCTCGCCGACTCAAGGAGTGCTGTGAGTTATTACCGTAAATTAGTTTCGAATTTCCTTTGAACGTATCGCTATATCTATTCGTATCCCGTGTATAAGTACCCCGGATCTGGATAGCCGAGTATCTCTGTATTTGTATCACGACCCCGGCGTATATCAAAGCTTTATGTCAGAACAGCGGTAATGGGTACCTGTGTGTACTAACCTCAGCTTCTCTAACCCCTTACAACTCAGAGACGTAATAACAACGGAGAATTAGAAATGGGAACTTGAGCAAGGATTTTGTACCGAGCCCCGCTCAGTTTGGCCCATTCTTAATTTAGGCAGATTCGATCTAAAAAAAGGGGTTTTGAGGAGAACAGGGGGTAACGAGCGGGAGTTCGCTGAAATTTGTTGAGAGCGGTGTTCCAAGTAACATACTCAAGGTCCCTACTCCTACCCCTTCTGCTACTTTTAGAAGGACTCAAATCGCCTACCCAAAATCGTTTTTTTTTTTTTTAAATCTCAAGTATTGTGAAGCATACTTTTTTTTCAACCATTTCATATTGCGGTGATCTTCTCTCGAGTGTGTATAAATCGTCCTGCCTGGCTGGTTTCTGCGTAGCATGATTTGAACTTCTCACAAACGTCTTTTGTCTCCTGCATGCCTGCATTTCCGGTACGTGATGTTTCCTAAGACACTTTTTTTTTTTTTTTTGTTGCTCACTGTACTTTTTTTGCTCCTCGATCGGTCAGGGAGAACATTAGTTTTCAGTTTTATGTTTTGTAGCTCAGGAGATCAGTTTTTAGTTTAGACACAGTTTATGTTTCGCACCCGGAAGATTTTTTTTTATCGTTGATTAGTACACGCACTTTTTCTACTTGCTTTTTTTTTAATGCCCTCGTTCCGATCCGGACTAAGCACTTCCT
The DNA here is from genome assembly GCA_031841125.1 of Acanthococcus lagerstroemiae. Lineage (NCBI taxonomy): Eukaryota > Metazoa > Arthropoda > Insecta > Hemiptera > Eriococcidae > Acanthococcus > Acanthococcus lagerstroemiae. The sequence continues at coordinate 17,563,662 of CM063111.1, read as the reverse complement.
TTTCTTGTACAAATTCCGGAAAACTCGCAATATCTACCCCAGAAACGTTGTTACAAATTAGGTGTTCAAAATGATCCTATCGTGCAGCACAGTTCTACACAAACCTTGAGGAAAAAGTTTTTCAGACTTTTTGCACCGTCATGGGATTTTGAGAGACGAAAGAGTTCAAATTTTGAAAATACTCGATTCCTTACCTCCGTAGCTTCCCATTCTTGGGTATTTTTTGTCTCCCCTCGAGCCCCTTTCTTCGATATATAACTTGTAAAATCGAGAGCCCTCTTGATTCTATGTTGATCTAATAGCGTTTTCGGACACTAAAATCATCAGCTTATGAAAATAATGAGTAAGAAGGCTTTATGGAGGGGCACAAGTACGATGGAATGATTGAGTTTGAAAAAATATTGAGAAGCCAGGAAGTATAAGTACAATTTTAATGCTGATATGGCTACTGACACCAGAACCAAAGGGAAAGTAATGGGCCGCTGCTCAAAGTCAAAACAGTCAAGATCACAATCAGATTAATTGAACATATTGTGCGCTTGATATCCATGCAGCCCGCCAACATGTGGTAGAGCACCTGGAAATAATTGAGTATGGACATCCGCCATCTCGAGTCCAACCGCGCCCGTCGATGCCGGATTGACTACCCGTGACGCTCCGCTAGCTCCGCATAGTCGGATTCGGCATCCACGGACGTGATTGGACTCAAGATGGCGGATGTCCATACTCGGTTGTTTCCAGGTGCTCTACGTATGGATGTGGAATTCTCGTCGATAATGCATCCTTTGGCTGAAATTTAAACTCACTTCAGTTGATTTTTGCATTCGTGTTACTAGTATCCCTTTACCTAACACTCGTCTCAATTGTGACAGTAACTGAAATTTTTTCATAAGAAAATAAGCACTTCTGTCTCTCTGGTTTGACGGGAAATTGACATTTGTCCGGTCATACAGCGTTCCGTGTATGCAAGTTCACTTGGTGGAACGTGTGGAGATGCACGCATGCCAAAGTGGCTCCCCGAACACCACATCTGACCCTGGAATGGTGACCGGAGGGGACGCTTTGAGGCTGGCCCGGGGCTCCATTTCACCTCTCCTTGACGTGGCTGTCCTGCCTGGGCCACTATAGGACATCCATCTACTGACCGAGGCAACGCTCACCCAGCGTTAAACCTGGAATTCAGTTGGCCTACAGCTGGACTGCGCTTCCTTTCTTCACCCATCTTCTCCTCGTCTTGGTACGTCGACTTATCGACTCTATAGTTGATATTTGTTAGGTAATGTTGACCTTATATTTTCGAATTAACTTGACATTGTTATGTTGGGTATTATTGACCTTCCTCTCTGAGCGTAACGTTGGTATTGATCTTCCCTTCTGAAACGTTTTTGCCAGTCGTAGTGAGGCTCAATGTATCGAGCCCTAAGAAGTCTTACAGAGTACTGAGGTGTTACAAAGAATTAGTGAATCTGTGAAAAATTCTTAACGAGACTTGACTCTTTTTACGCTTATAATCAAAAATAGGTGATTGTCTCGAGGTGTTTTACTCAAAACCGGTACCTGAAATATTGAGATTTAAAAACGAAAAATTTATCAAGATCGGGGCAAATAACCTTTCTTTCAAAGACATTTATTTTTAATGATGTGTCCATATTCAACCTTAGCTCCCAAAGGAGAACGACGAGGGGCTCGAAGAGATTGTACACTACCATACATAGACATACAAGCTTTACAGCTGAACGTAAAGAATTTTTGATATGTTTGTGGCCCCTTACAGATACTAGGAACAGAACGGATAAAAATAACTACCCACCCTTAGAATTTTTCTTTTCCATCGCACCACGCCTCCCCCACATTCCCATATCCGTAGATACTAGACTTTTGGAACTTGTGTTTTTCAGTATCATAACTGAATTTTTTATTCGATTTCTTACCCCGTTCACTGTTACGAATCATCGGATAGGAAATTGTTGGGAAGAAGGGAGAAGGAGAGAGTCAAGGACACAGAATTCGATTTCGATGTTAGTCTGCCTGTAAATCCAAAATCGTGGGCTTGGAAGAAGGTAAGGCTCAAAATTGTTATGAAACGCAGTACAGATATCGGTTGATTGATACATTGACCGCTCAATTTATTTCTGTTAACGATTTGCCTGTGATTTGCACATTGCGTTGCTTGGGCAGAGGTAAAGTCTCAAAATTTTCATGAAATGCAATGGTTATCGTGGGTTATTAATTTCGCCTAATTCCATTTTAATATTAGTTTTGCCCTTCCTTGAGAATTATGACCTCTTAAGAGTAAATTGAGGGAGTCGTAGGTTGAATTCATCAGTATACACAGTACGGATGTTTCGTAAATTTTCAAAGTTGCTGAACTCAGTTTTGATATCGATCAGACTCAACTTTTAAAACTGAGAGACGCCTAAGATGAAGAGTGAAGTTGAAATATGGAAAATAAAATTTGTACGTTATTTTGGTGGTTCCAGATTATCCAAACTCTTTTTAAATATCAGATTGACCCTAATTTGAAGATCGTGGTACCATGAAATAATGCTGACCATCATACTTCGCTGAAATACTATACGGGTATTGAATCATAGGTCTTAAGAGTCGTGGAACTCAATTTTGACAACCATATAACTTAATTTCGAGAATTAGGGCACCTAATTGGAGGATGTAATCGCAGAAATGACATTCGTATTATATTTTTTAAATTTTTTCGTTTCAGTCTAGCCCCACCTCACTGGGTGGAGCGTGTAGCGATGCACGTATGTCGAAGTGCCTCTCCGGACACCGCACCCCCGCCCCCGGAAACTATCCTTTCGAGTATCGTGTCAACGGCCATAGGGAACGGCTGACCCGGGCCCCCGTTTCACATATCCTTGACATAGATTCGCGCTGCCCTGCCAGTCCACTATGGGACTGACCGAGGCAACGCTCACCTAGCATTAACCATAACATTAACCTGGAATTCGGGTTGGCCATAGCCGGACTGCTCCTCATCTTGGTACGTGTGGCGATGCAGGAAGGTGGTGACGGCGATATGAACCCTGCTGGGGGGGGGGGGTCTGTAGCAGCTCTAGAGATGGTACAGGGTTGATTGTGATGAGTGTTGGATCCAGTTATTTTCATTGGCATCATTCGATCTCCATCTTCTTCTTCAGGATGGCAGGGACGAAGGCCGACACCCGGCTTCATCCGCTGCTACTCCTTAGTATTTCCGGAACCAAAGTGTCCGGCGCGAGACGGTCGACGGGATCGATCCTTGTTACCATCTTGCATTTCTCCTGTTCCCAGGCCTCGTACTTGCACAAGGTGTGTCAGGGATTGTCCTCCGTCCTCGATCACAGTGCGTGCACGCGGGGCTCGGCGCTGTCGCCATCCGATGTAAGTGCCGGAGCTTCCGTTGCCGCTCAGGACTTGAGTCAAGTGAAAGATCAGTTCCCCATGGAACCTGCCTGGCCACTGATCGAGGTCGCGTATTTGCGATCGGGTCCACTCTCCTTTTGCTGATTGGGCGGATGTGTCCTTCCATTTACGGAGCTTTGGACTGCTGGATGTCTTGCTCCGCCCGAAGTCACTCCTGCTTTGTCTAGTGCGAGCTCTCATTATTACAATTTCTGTTGTTGAAACTAAAGGAAGAAATGGACAAAATTATATGACTGCTGTCTGGCTTTACGAGTAAGACGCAAGAGCCCCCTTGCTTCTCCTGGGCTTCGGGGCCATTGAAGCTTGATTGACGGTATGTAAGGCTTAGGCTGAACAGTGGGCACGTCTCTCGAAGCTAATACAATTGACAAAGAATCTGAACACTTCTAAATGAAAGACGATTCTTCTACATTGGCTGAATTTTGGGAATATTATGGAATCGGCCTTTTTTAGGCAAGAGTCTCGCAAATTAGGTGAGAAAGTGTAAAAGGAACTCGAAGTGGAAATAAAGAAAAAAAACAACGAAATCGTATTTCGGTCAATGACACAAATTTGATAGTACCCTCGTATTATTTCGCGTGCTTCATGCTCCGCTCCACTCTTTCCCCTTACATTTCCATCAGCTGTCAGTCATTCTGAATTCCGCGACAATCTTCTTCATTTGGAAGCCATTATCTGTGCCAGCCTGTCTATACCTCGTGCACTGCGAATCATCTGCTCGGCTAAATTACCGTACTCTGCACTTCAAATAACGCCTGGAAAATTCGCGGATCCCAAAGGTGCGCGGAGTGTAAACACTGAAAACAATCGACATCAATTTCCATCAGTGGAAAGTTATTCAGCAAATACGGAAAACGTTGCCGGAGTTCTTTTACCGACTTTTTTCTTCTATTCTTACTTTCTTTTCCCTTCGTCTCCATCTTGGTCGGTATTTTTTTTCTGTGTCCCCTCGCCACTCTGTCCTTCCCTGACGTTTTCGCTTTTATCTTAAAGTGCACCCGCCACAAATAGGAGGTTAAATAACATAAAAAGCAATAATGGAACTGCAAAGCCGAATCCCGGTGAATTACGTTTGAATATGGAGTAGCACTGCAGCGCAGAAGACGACTAAGTAGACGAAAAAAATAGACTGCGAGTAAATTCGACGTCAAGACGAGCTGCTTTTTAACGAAACTAAATCACTTGGGATAGAAGAAAATGTTTAACAAAGAGAATAGTAAAGCGTATAACAAATAAACTTAGCATAAAATATAAATTAATTTAATACGTTTTTAAAAATTTCATTATATTATCGTCTACGATTGTTCTGTCTTTTCCAAAAAGAACGTCTTCAGAATGAACAGAATTGATGGATCTTAATTCGCATTTGTTCAGCGGCGGCAGAACTACTTTCTTATAAGGGGTGCAAGCTCAAGAATTTTTACATATTGAACTGGAAGATCTTGTTCGAAGGCCAAGAATTTTGTACAAATATTTTGAAAATATTGGTAACATTTTCGAATTATCTGCAGATGAGACTTTATTACTTAAATTTCTCAGAAAACTATTTCGTGAACGTGAAAATTGTAGTAGAAAATGGTCGAGTAGTGATTGTTACTACATATTGAACTGAAGAATCCTTCCGACCGAGGGCAGTGGACTTCCTACCATGGTTTTGAAACTATAGTAAAAATTCACATCCAGCGGCAGGACACATTTTCGAAATGCTCTAAGAAGTGTTTCTTCAACTTACATTTTGTAGGATACATAATTGAATTGGAGAATCCTTCTGTCAGTGGTCAGAGAACCTCCTACTATTTTTTTGTAATACCCAGGTATACTTAGCAGGGGAGCAACAGTGTTACAGACTGTTTGTTCAGATGATACCAATAAAGTAGAAAAAGAAAAAAGAGGGGAAAAAGAAAACAAAAAACTATCTACTATTAATGAGGGTCATTGCGTCATACACTCATACAGGGTGAGTATTGAAAATGGCCCCCTTGTTTTTTCTCGAATAATTGTCAAATCGCTCCCGAACAAATTGTGATCTTCATTTCCTATGGTCTAGTTTCTTTTGGGCACAAAAAATTTTCTCCCCCTATTTGGGGGGCTGGAACGTACCTCTAACTTCGAAATCTTAAATGGGAGGGTATGTCCTTATGCACCTTGCTGCAAAGGTCTCTTCCCCAAAAATTAGAATCCGAGGAAAAAATTCTAAATCTTATCAGTTTTAGGGGGCCGGAGGCCTACAATTGGGGGAAATAATCAAAGTGTGATGACCTGTCAAACAAAATATCGAAAAGGGGGTTTCCCAGGTCGTGGATTTCGAATATTGTGTTATTTTTCCGATTTGACCCACCCAGGGGGCAGAAAATGCAAAAATTTGGGTGAGCAGGGATTCATTTATTCACGTTTTTCATGTTCACCGACAACATGTCTTTATGCACCTTGTTGGACAGGTCTCTTTGCCCAAAATTAGAATCCGCGAAGAAAATTCTAAATTTATCAATTTTAAGGGGCCAGGGGGCCTATAATTGGGGGAAATCCACCCAGAATCTAAGTGTGGTGACCTATCAGACAAAATATCGAAAAGGGGGATTTTCGGTTCGTATTTTTTCGAATATTGTTTTATTTTTCTGATTTAACTCATCTGGGAGGCAGAGAATTCACGCATTTGGGGAGAAGGGTTCATTTTTACACGTTTTCCATGTTCACCGATCCAATGTATTATGCACCTTATTGGAATGGTCCTTTCCCCCAAAAATTAGAATCCATGAAAAAAATCGTAAATTCACCAATTGTAGGGGGCCAAGGGGCCTACAATTGTGGAAAATCCACCCAGAGCCAAAATGTGATGACCTATCAGACAAAATATCGAAAATGAGGTTTTTCAGATCGCTGATTTCGATTGTTGCACTGTTTTTCCAATTTCACCCATCCAGGGAGCAGAAAATTCAAAACCTTGGGGGAGAAGTGGGTTCATTTCTTCATGTGTTTTATTTTTACTGACATCATGTCATTATGCACCTCGTTGGAAAGGTCTCTTTCCCCAAAATTAAACCCCCCGGAAAATTCTAAATTCATCAGTTGTAGGGGGTGGGAGGCGCCCACAATTGGGGGAAATCTAGCCAAAATCGAAGTGTGATGACGTAGCACACAAACTATTGAAAAGGCGTTTTTCTAGACCCCTGAATCGGAATTTCACATACAGGTAAAAGGTATCAAAATTTAAAAATCATTGGTTCACTAAAAAAAAACTTAAGAACTTAGTTCAATACTTCTAATAAAAATAAGGAAAAAAAGAACAACCGACTTGAATTAACTTAACCCTTAATGATCACAGATAAATTGAAAAATCATTTCGTAACTTGTTTGGAAAATAAATTAGACTACAGTAAACAATGAACAAATCACAGATCCACCGTAGAGGTAATTAGTTCAGTATCAATCTTGTAAAAAATAAAAACAAATACAAAAATAACTTGAATGAACTTAAATCTGGATCATAGACAGATTAAAAAAATATTTAACAACAAACTTCGTAAATAGTTTGGAAAAAATCGACTAGAACAAAAAATAAAAAATATCAGAGATCCAGTAAAAAAATAAAAAGTAGTTCAGTACTTCTAATTTTGAAAATAATAAAAACAACAAAAACTGACTGGAATTAACTGAATTCCTGATAATCACAGATAAATTTTAAAAAATCATTTGAAAGAACAGCTTCAGAAACTGTTTGGAAAAGATAATTAACTAGAGTAAATAATGAAAAGACGCGGGTCAATACAAAAGAGAAAAATTATTGATTTCCACTTCGACTACAACAGCATACAGTATTGTAAATTCAGTTCATCAGTTTTTAAGAAATGGTTTAAAAGCTGTTTGTGAAAGAAGTTCTGGAATTATGAAAAAAATTTTGAGTTTCTAATTTAGAAGGAAGTTGACTATTCACGAAATAAGTTACAGATTAAAACAGTACGTTTCAATGATAACTGGCTAGACAACGAAAATGGTTCTAGCTTTTCTGGAAAATGGTTCCTATGCTGCGTTTTAAACTGACTAACCCGTCCGAGTTGAATTGAACATCAATTGAAATATGCTAAATCGCGAGTATAAATGAAATAGAAAGAAAGAATTGATAATACATCAAGGAGTTTCGCTGACTAGACGTACGTATTATGGTTTAGCTTTTCTACGCGCCTGCGAGAGTATACGTATGCTACACGCACGAGGCTGTTTAGTTCTGCAGGTAAGGACACATAGAACATTGTGCAATCTTCGAATTGTGGAATCCACGATGAGCCCGAATATTCCTGCATATCTTTGCTAAGGAAGCTTAAAAAGTAAAACAAATGTATCCACTTAAAAATATGACTAGAAAAATATGAACCACCACACTCCAGGAACTTGTGAATTTCAACTGGAAGTGACTGAAACCCATTTGGTACAAAAACATTTTCGAAGATTTGAAAATTTAGAGAAAGTAAATTGTACTCAGTGATTAAAATTATTAAATTTAGAACGACTTGGGGAAATTTTCTGATGGAAAAACAATTTATTTAACACATTAGGAGAATTTAAGGGATGTATTCAGGGGGAAAGTCGAGTTGGTTCCCAAATAACCTAATTGGTTCCCAAGAACCGCACGCCTTCTGGTCGAATTGGTTCCCGCGACCCAAATAGGTCGTGGTCGAAATTGGTTCCCGCACTACACCGCATTTTCCTTCCCATTTTACACCGACTTAAGACAGCCCGTAGGTATGGTTAAAAATGCGATGTAGGAACATGATGTAAGGAGTAAAGTAGTACGTCATCGCAAATAGAAATTTAAAACAAACGCGTTTTATAAATTGCAAACGACTAATTCTTCCGATAATTATTTTTCTTTTGCGTTTACCCTAGGGGCCGAAGTACCTCCTAATTTAATGTAGGATTCACTTTGGATTGTCTTCAGTGTGTCGGCTAAATGAAATATGTTGGGGTGAGGTGCATTAAACATTTTATTTAGTCTACTGTGGGATCCCTCACAAAGGTTGGTAGTGCGTTGTTGACTTGGCGTGAACGCAGCCCACATCGAAGGAAGGAAAACACTATCAGGTGCGACATAATATGTCTCCAAAATGTAATCACAAAATTGATCATATTTTTCGTCATCTGGTTTCCGCTCCATTAAATCATAACAAAAACAGTCTTCAACTTACTCAGGGGGTAATAGAGATAGACCAAAGAAAAATATTTAAGCAAGCGTCCGTCTGGTCGCCGTATGCATCTGTTGACTCTAGAGCCTGTATTTGTACAATGTTCCCTCACTCGATTACGTAGCATTAGTCAACTCAGTAATCTGCACAGTCTATCTATAGACATAAGTACGTCCTGCTGAAACGTGCTCATGACTCATCGTAAGTACCTTACAGCACAGTTCTGTGCAATGCATGCAGCACCTGGGAACCAATTCGTTTGGGAAGTGGGAACCAACTCGACTACAACCCCCGCGGTGACGGATTCCGCCTAGGAACCAATTCGACGTCCACCGTATTCAGAGAGCTCAATCAACAGAGTAAAAATACGAAAAACATCAACAAATGCTGTACAAATTTTAACATAATCAAAGAAAATTACATTCACTTCTTGGTAAACGTGTATTCTATTGAAAATCTCGCGTCTGACGTCCTGTAAAACTCGGGGCGTTAAAGAGGCGCAGCAGTTTCTTATTCGGTTTTTAAGGTCGTCAAGATCATGCGTTTCTGTTGAGTAAATTCTATCTTTCAAATAACCCCACAAAAAAAAGTCCATGGGTGTTAGGTCGGGTGAACGAGGAGGCCACGCGATTGGCCCTCCTCGTCCAATCCACCTGTTTGGGAATTGAGCGTCTAAAAACGCACGAACTGCTGCTGTGTAATGGGGTGGAGCTCCATCTTGCTGGAAATATACCTCTTCTGGAAATTCCTCCGCATTTTGCTGGACGATTTCCGCGATTTCGGGACAGATTCTCTCTTGCAGAAGCTGTAGATACAAATTCCCAGACAGATTGCCTTCAATAAAAATCGGGCCCACCACATGGTCACCAAGTAGACCCGCCCAAACGTTTACTTTCTGCTGATACTGGGTGTTGACGGTGTCAAATATCCGAGGATTTTCATTGTCCCAGTATCTTGTGTTCTATTGGTTGGAACGACACCGCAGTGGGAACGTACTTTCATCGGTGTAACAAATTCGGCTAATGAGGTTGACGTCAAACTGTTCGCAAAACAGTAAGCGACGTTCCGCATCTCCTGGTACCAACTCCTGAAGGTGTGTCATCTTTATGGATGGAAACTGTTACGCTGGAGGACTTGGGAAACGGAACTCTGTGACACATCAAGTCTCCAACTCACTTCTCTCGTGCTGGTTCTCGGGGTTTCTACGAACTGAGCCACGATAGCGAATTGCATTTCTTCCGTGATTTTAGCGGGTTCCCCTGAAATCAAATAACTGTCTGAATATCTCAAGCTAATGAAAATGTTGGATACTGCTTCTTATTCTGCTGAGTAAAATGAATTGATGACAGAAACGAGAAGGACTTTTCTGGTAGTAATCAGGGCCGTCGTGTAGCGTTGCGAGGCCTCATGCACTTACTTCTACCAAGGCCTGTGATCTTGACTACCTCGATTTTTGGCATTCCGAGGGCTATTACTGAAAAATTGTGAGGAACTATTCTTACGCAGAATTTCATAAGCGACAGTATTTGTCGGTAGAGTTTCCGTTTCGAGTTTATTATCTCTCGAGATTTATGGGGAAAACTGATCTTTCGCAGCGCTTAGCCCGTTGAAGGACAAAACTCCACCGAAGATTGCGTAGACTTTTAGTGCGCCGCTTAGAGCGCCGATGCCGACAACCTTCCGAAGGCAAATCTTTTGCGAGAAACACTTTTCCAATTCCGCCTTATTTAACGTCTCGTTCTACCTCACTAAATATCATTTTCGCCCACGAATGTAGCAAATATAGTAAAAATTTATTTCGACGTTCGCCTCTCCTCGCCGGAGCTTTGTTTCGCCGTCGGCCCTCCGCGGGTTAACGCGATAAATTCGGCGTCGAGAAATATTATTCAAATAGGAGCCGGCGTGGCCCGCGTACCGCGCCGTCGTCACGCGCGATATAAACGAAATTAGCGGCGGATGCGGCGACGTGCGGCACGGCCCGCCGCGTATACCTCTAAATGCGGGACGGCACAATCTCGGTGATATAGAGAAAAGTACTTTTTGCCGATGCGATGTTCGGTTGTGTTATTTCTTCTGCCAGACGAATTTGCAGTCCCTGAAGGGTGTAAAGTGTAAACTCTCATAAGTAACGACGCTGCTGGACGGCGCGACGGGGGGCGTCGGATCGTTACTTCTAAAGTTTGCACATTATCATGTCACTATAACCTCTGTTTGCCTCACTTCACTAACAGCTGCTTTTACTTCTCACACATTTGCTTACCGTAATGCCGCCTGCTAAAACTACTCCTTTCTCGCCTCGCCGCTTATTAGCTCTCACTCGAAATGCACGCTTATCGTCTTCCGCCCATTCTACTTCACGTTTTTTCTCGCTCACTCGAGCCTCACTCTCTCTTGCCCTCCTTTTTCCAGTCTTACTCTCTCGATTCTTCTCGCCGCGTATCTATCGCTTTCCCGTTTTTCTCCGTCGCTCTTTCGAGCCGCCGTTCTCTGATTTTCTTCCGGCTCGCCTGTTATCTTCTAATTGGCACGGGAAATGGATTTCCAACGCACTGCGGTCAATGAAGCGAACTTTAGGTGTGACCACCACCAAATCGAATTAGGGTGAGGTGATGTTCCCGTGTGTCACCCTTCCGTGAGAATTTCGAAACCGCAATGATTGAAATTCAGCAGATCGAGTTGAAAACGTAACCTGCCTTGAATTCATCGATACTTAGGGCGTCTTCGTATTTTACAACTTTTCGAAATATATCCTACGGAGGTAATGCCATCAAATTTTCAGGAAATGATGTTAACCCGTACCCCCGAAACTCGTAAGTTTGACTCAGGATTTACTTGGGGATTTGTCTAGGAATCATCTTCACAGAAGATGAGGCAAATACCATCAACATGTCCTAAAGGTAGGAGATATTCTGAACAATTTAAAATATTAAATAAAAGGAGCGTATGTCGTCTCTCCCGAACTCGCAGATAGTGGTGGACACAGTTGAGAATATAAATCGCTCTGACGCTCGCTACAGCACTACAGGTTACAAATCCGATTGAATATGCGTAGTTAAAGCGTTTGTTTAATCGAGAATTTTATCTGGAGTCAGAACTTGTGGTACCCTACCCCTCACCCTCATTTTTGCCCAGACCCGGTGAATGCTCGCTAAGGATCTGAGGATAGGTGCGCTTGTAAACAAGCCAGTGCTATAGGCGAATTTTCGCTCTGTGTGTTGTCTGACTGACCGGCGAATCGAAACGAGCAGGATCAACCCCACGAAGTCGTTCCTATGCTCAAAATTGAGTTCCTGGTGAGCGTTTGCAGTTGAGGCACTGAGAAACTTGAATTTGAGAAACATGAAAGTAATGCAAAAATGCAACAAACGAACTTCCTTCTACTGATGTTTTACGCTGATTCTACATATGTGCGTTAAATGGCTCCCTCCACTTACCGTGTCTTCATAATTGACCGTCGAAGTTCAAGGAATCATTAAGTATGTTGAAGCCAGAATTACAATAACAATGAACTACAAGCTTCATATTCACAATCAACTAGTGAAGAATATTGGGGGGGGGGCTCAGACTGCGATTGATTCTTAGTACCTAATCATCATCAGTAGTCCTCGCTCATTACTGAGCGCTAGGTGACCCGCTAGCGACTTCCTCCACCATTATCCTCCATGAATGCCTGTCCTCTGTCTCTCGGATCAATCGCGGCAGCCCACGGTTGGACACTTGTTCCAATTGATCGATCCGTCTCTAGGGTTTCACCCGGGCTCCTCGTTATATGTCCAAAAAATTTGATGTTCCGACTGTAGAAAGTGGACGAAAGGCGCTGGTAGATATTCAACGCTCTGAGTATCGATGCGTTTGTCTTTTTGCCTGTCCAAGGTATCCGCAACATTCTACGATACACCCACATTTCAAAGGCGTCAATTCTTTTACGGTCGTCTGCCTTGATTGTCCAGGTTTCACAGCCATAAAGGAACACTGGAAGGACGAGCGTAGTTACTATCTTTAGTTTGGTGGCTGTGAGTGGTGCTAATCTTGTCGCCGCTTCTCGAGCTATGGCAGTTCTTTTTATTTCGGCGCTACTCCCTCCATTTTTATTTATCAACTATCTCAGGTATACAAATCGATCCCACAATTCTCAATGAGATGCTTAAGAGGTAAGACTGAATAATACCAAAACTAATAACGTGTTTTTTCAATTTTAAATATTCAGGGAGTCTACCAAGTACGGATTTTCCGATAGTATAACCATTGTAGGATTTTTGTATGACTTTTCCTTTTCCGGACCATTTTCATGCCTACACAGAATTTTCATAAGGAAAGAAGGTATTTCAAACACATGCTAATTGCGCACAAAAACTTAGAAGAAACTTAATAATCAAATAATAATATGAACGAATTATTGCAATGACTGTTGCAAAGAACACAAATTTTCAATTAGATTACAATTCGACCATATTTTGATAAGAGGTAATATTGCGAGTGTTTGGGAAGAATTACCAAATTTGTAAGTAATTAAAGGCAATTGTACGGCTTTTGTATGGCTTGTATGACCTCCGCCTCAATTGTAAGACTTTTATATGACTTGTATGACCGGTAGACACCCTGTTATTAGTGATCACTGATCAAGTAGGTAAATTACTGTAAATCACGGATAAATTACGCTCTCCAAATTACCTTGCTATTATACCTACTTTACAGTAGAAAGGAACAGCATATTACACATCATAATCTACACAGAGGGTAATTGACCGGTAGTTTATTTAGATTACGGTAATTCTCAGCCTCTAAATAAATACTTAATGCCCGCTCTACCTAAGGTATGTTATTGGTGGATAAAATAGGTTTACTTGACCAAGAATCAACCATCCTGGATTACTGTCTTAGCCTCCTCCTCCACATTCTTCATTTTTTGATTGTGAACTTGAAGGGTTTTGCATGATTTTTCACGCGCTGTGTGAGATAAAGCATAACTCTGAATATAATTCTCGTTTCCCGTAAAAATTTTACTTGAGTATGATGATTTTTGCAACTTTGAAGGCCAACTGTGCGCAAGGTGTAAGAAGAGGGATCGTTCAGGCATATATTCACTATCAGCGAGCAAAATCAGTTCCAGAAAGTTCGCTTGCTGTATTTTTACGCTATTTTTATTTTTTTTAATTTTCATTTCTTACTTTTTCAGTACCTTAATTTAAAAAATTCATCAGGAATTCAATTTTGAACCTAGGAATGACTTGCTCTTTTCAAATTGCTCAGAATATTTTCTATTTTTAGGACTCGTTGGTGGTATTTATCTCATCTTCTATAGAGACGATTTCTGGCAATGAAATGTTTGCTGACAAATCCTCATATGCTTCAGAGCCTTGGGGGGGGGGGGTTGTACGTGTTGAAATTATTTTGAAAATCTGAAAATGTAGTGACATCACTTCCGTAGGATGAGGAAAATCTTTCGTGGTAGCCCAGTCCAATTTTGAAAATTTTTAAAATAGAATACACCTTTAGTGATACCTTCTGTATTTTCATTGCGGAGTCGGTTCTTCGCAGGACATGAACAGGTCTTCAAATGCGGGTCAAAAATCCTTCTCTCCCCCCAAAAGGCCAGACTCAAACCTCTTGAGTAGAACGGTACCGAACAGAATATTAGAATATGGGTTCTTTGAGTCGCTCATTTCGAGGGCCACATCAGATATTTGATCAGGGTCTCGATTTTGGCACAGGAATACCAATTTCGGACACAAACAGGGGAATTGGTTAACGAAATTGAACTTGGGGTGGAAGTACATGTTCTTGGTTGCTGATTTCGAATCTCGCATCATAGTTTTGATTTGGCCCCAAAAGTCCAAGTATCGGACATGGAAAGGCCACAATTAAATTAACTTTTCAAAAGTTGAATTCAATATAAAGATTTATTTGCGTTGAGAAGGGGGAGGGGGGGATTGCTGGTATCAAACATCAATTAAGATTTTTTATCTGACTCCGATTTGAGTTCCAAAAATCGAGCGGGGTGTCGAATTAGGAGTTTTCCTTGTCGGCTGTTCCGATAATTTTTCGATTTAAAAAAAATATATGTGCGGGCGCTCGAGGGAAGGAACCTCTCGACTAAAAATGAATTTTTACGGGAAAACTGCTTAACGTTGGAGTAAGTATTTTCTGAAATTCAACCGTCGCACAACCGCCGTAATACCGACCAAATAACTGCCGAAAAACCTGTTAAACACTGTCCAAAAACCGGTCAAAATCTGTTCAAAACGTATTTTAATGAAAAAAAAATCTGATCAAAAAATATCACACAGTGGATAATGGTCAGTGTTGCCAAAAACATTCCCATAGCCGACTACGCTAGAAGATTGGAATGAATTAAGCTGAAAAGGTCTATTTTACTTATTTTCAGGTCACTGATTTCAAGTCTGATCTTAAAATCTTGATCGTACCTGCTTTCCTTTCTGAAAGGTCTAAATCGAATTTTCGCACGAATTTTTGATCTGGCCACATAATTTCTATAATAAGCACTTGTCAGGCTAATATTGCCTCCTAAGCGCCAAAAATACAGAAAATTAGATCTGCCAGAATTAATTAAAAGTGAAATTTTGATCAGACCTTTTTTCTTCCCAAAAGAAAAAGATCTAAACAAAATTAAAATTACAATTTTAGGCGTAACACGTCGGAAAAAGAGAGCTGTGTTCCTAAAATTAATGTTTATGCTGATTTCTGATCTCCTTTAAACCAAAAATGGCCTCCCAAGGGCCAAAAATTTAGAAAATTAGATTTGTCAAAAAAGAAAAGAAATCCCCCTTACATTTTCTCGTAAATTCCGCATCTGGCCTTGAAATTTTGATCAAACTTTTTTAATTTATGTGAAAAGGCCGTAAAAAGACTAAACATGGCATTTTTAAAAGTAACAGATCGGAAAACAAAAATATTGTTCTAAAATTAAATTATCAGGCTAATTGCTGATCCAGTAACACAATTTCGATAAAAATCCTCTTCAGCCCAAAATTGCCTCCCAAGGGCTAAATATACAGACAGTTACATCTGTCTATACTGAA
Source organism: Acanthococcus lagerstroemiae (assembly GCA_031841125.1). Taxonomy (NCBI): domain Eukaryota; kingdom Metazoa; phylum Arthropoda; class Insecta; order Hemiptera; family Eriococcidae; genus Acanthococcus; species Acanthococcus lagerstroemiae. The sequence continues at coordinate 17,548,022 of CM063111.1, read as the reverse complement.
AAAAAAGTCTCTCGTTCAAATTTTCTCGCTGATTCCAAATCTGATCTTAGAATTTTCAACAGACCTTCTTTTTTCTTTCTTAAAAAAGACCGTAAAAAGGTTTAAAATGACATTTTAAGACATGACACCTCGAAAAAAGGAAGCCTTATTCCGAAATCAAATTTTCGCGCTGACTTCTGATGTGACCATATAATTGCGATAACTTCTTCCAGCCTAAATTGCTTCCCAAGACAAAAATGCGGAAAATAAGATCTGTCAAAATTAAAAGAGAAAAAAGTCTTTCGTCCAAATTTCCTTGCTGATTCCAGGTTTATCTTTAAATTTTTAATCGGGCACTTTTTTACTTGATCTTCTTGAAAAATGCCTTTGAAGAGGAAAAATACCAACATTTAAAGTCCTTACACACCGGGGGAAAAATATTGTTCCCGAACCGATTTTCCACGCTGGTTTCGAGACCTGACTTCGAAATTTGAATAAATGTCTTTTTCAGCTTAAAATAGCCTTTGAAAGGCTAAAAATATCCAATTTAAGACTTTCCAGATCTTGAAATAAAAAAAATTGTTTTCGGTTGAATTGGCTCGCCGATTTCGAATCTAACCATGAAATTTCTATAAGAGGCTGTCTTGATCTGAAAATGGTCTCTGAAAGGCCGTAAGCAACGTAATTTTTTCGCTTTGAACACCAAAAAAAGAATTTCCAGGATCTACATTTTGCATTTGCGAGCAAAAAGTTCAGGTAGGCAGGATGTCTCCTCTGAGAATCAGGCGCGCTGGCAGAATTTTTTTTTTTCAGAAATAGCTTTCCTTTTCAGGAGTAGTCAGTCTGAAAAAGCATTGGTTTTCATCTGGTGTGAAGCGCGTAATTTCATTATTTGAGGTGACTTCCAAACTGCCCTTGGTCCACTTTTTTCGAAAACGAATTTTTAGCGCTGTCCGACGGAAAACGACGAAAGCTATATGCCACAGTTAGATTCGTATTTTCATCACAATTCGAAATCGAGTTACAGGCGTTCAAAGAGAACTCAGTGTTACCAATCATAGTTTGGGTATAGGCGTTTTTTTCATTTTTCCAACATTTTCGTTTTTGGACTAAGGTCTGTTTGGAAGTTACCTCCTCATTTTACGAGTATCTAAAGTAAAGTGTAGAATTCAAAATTTCAGCGGCGGCGAATGCTTCCACTGCCCCTCCACTATCCCCTCCCTGACGAGGCCCATATTGAGAATACGAGATTGCAGTTTTTCAGTGCCAGTGATGGATACTGAAAACAGTGGTCCAACAATATGTGGTAAAAGAAACCCAAAAGTACGAAAATTCGGTAGCGCACTTCGAAAAGGAAATGTATTATCAGTTCGAGTTTGATATTCGAGTTGAAAGGAATATTTTCTAAACAAAATTTTACTCCACCCTTCTCGCTCGCTGCAAAAATTCTGTTACCGGGGCACCCCGCTCACGAAATTCCAAATACGGATCAATCTCTCCCGTTAATGCGTTACAGCGTTCCAATTTTTTGTTCATCGCGATTTGATAATTGAGAGAGCTCGCGAAATCCCTTTTCATTCATTTCCATATGCTAATAAAGCGGAAAATTTACAATTTTGGAAACAAAATCCCACTTAACGAAACAACAAAAAAAAAAGGGAGTAATACGAGAGTGGTCGGCGAATTTTTTGTTCCACTTTTTATCCGACGAGCACGCACTTCTCGCGTTGTTCATTAAAATACCGTTAAAATGTGGTTTACTTTTTTTCCCGCGCCTTTTTTTTCCGCGTAATTTCGCGAAATGGGACGGGTGTGGGTTGGAAATTTTGCGCGTTATTGTAGTATAGTCGCAGATCGTCGACGAAAAGAAATTAAACTCTTTTTCCTCGTCGTCCTTTCTTTCGAAAACGAGAGCGGCGGAAAAGACGAATTTACGGGTAATTAGGCAGCGATGTTTTCATAATTGCTAACCTGAAATGGAAATTTATACCCGCGTCGAGGCTGATTCATAAACGAATGGCGACGTTTACGCAGGTTCTCAACGCCATGAAGCCCTTCTTATACTTGTTTTGTATCGCCAGTTATAATTTTAAATCACCCACGTCCCGGTGTGATTGACACCGGAGCACACTGGTCTGAAACATCATCCTAGCTCGAATTAATTCTTAATCTTACTATTCGTTTAAAAAAATTGTATCCGCCTCCTCTTCTGTGGGAAGAATACCAGGTGTGTGGCTCACCTAAAAAATCCAAAAATTGTTGACGCAGACCAGTCATTTTCTCTTTCAGTACAGAGGTGACCTAAAGAGACTTGAAACTTGCCAGTACATTGCTCGTAAGACATAGCAACATCGACATAGAGACGGGGATATAAGATGGACATGAGACTTGAAGCGATATCAGTATTACTGATGGCTACCTTGTCCTTCCCTAGTGATGAGCCATTAACACAGCCTGAAATTCTCCTTCCTTCCTGATGAGCAAGGCAAGGCAAAATATTCTATAAAAATCACGAAATATGCACATATTATATTCTCAAAACCAAACTGATATATGCGAAAATATTCTTTGAAAATTCAAAATATGCGATAATATTCTTGTGCAATATGAGTGTCAATAAAACTGGTCTCGCACGATAATGCGTGAAAGTTCATAGTATAACCTGCGCCTGACAAGTAGGTCACGTACATGAAGCGCTATAGCTACGCGTATGCGAATTTTTCAAATATCTTCTGAACAGTTATTGATTTTGATGCAAAAATATTAGGAAAAATATTTATTTGTCTTGTAATTCTCTATCGGACGAGACCAGTTACCAATTTTGTTCAAAATAAAAGTAATTTTGAAAATATTCCCGAAAAAGGAAAAAATGTGTAAAATATTCTCCAATATTCCCTAAAAATAATGCATATAATATGCGAAAATATGAATTTTATATCCATGCAAAAATATGCACAAACACATAGGGCTCATTTTACTGGGAATTTTATGATTCGCAATACTATTCACTCAGTTCAATGCCAAGGTTTGAAAATGAAATAATAAAGATACAACTTCGACTGTCAGATTTCACTTAGGATTTTGAAAAATGATTGAAGCTTGCTTTCTTACATGATTTTTTTAAATAAAGCTTGAAGTTTATTATTCGTACGATTGAATGATGTCTTATCTCCAGGAAGACGAGTCCGGTGCCACTTTCTTCTCAGCATACGTTGTTCTCTAACAAGTTGCCTCGCTTCAAGCGGGTAGGAGACCGAGCATGTAGGTTTTTCAGATGCTGTTGGAGTGTCGTGTTTCACCGCCTCTCCGATTATTTAAGTGAAGCGCTGTGTCTGGTCATCTAATCCTGAGTCGTTTCGAGTCGTACTCTTAGGTGGACTAGGTAGTCGACTTCCCCCCGAAACATTTTCCTGTCTGTATGCTTGCTGGACAGTATTAGTCTGATATGCTATGGTGTGGTGGGACGTATGGCGATGCACGCATGCTGAAGTGACCCCTATGACACCGCACCCCCGACCACAGGAACTATCCTTTCGAGTATCGCGTCAGTGACCGGAGGTACGCCTTGTGGCCGAGCCCGAGCCCCCATTTCTACGTGCCGGAACCGTGCGCGCATCCTACCAGGGCCACCATGGGGTTTCCTACTGACCGAGGTCCGCACTCCCTGAGCGCTCGCTTGGAAATTTCAGATCCCCGACGGCCGGACGCACTGCCTCTTTTCACTCACCCCTCACCTCCTCGTGTGTTGACGCAGGCAGGTGGTGACGACGGGTGAGCCCTGCCGGTGGGTCCGCAGTGCAACTGCAGCAGCTCTTCCTAGGATAGTACAGAGTTCTCTTCCTGTTCGATGGTGTGGGCCGAGCTTGGTAACTCGCCGGCCCTCTGTCTCGACCACTCCGTCTGCATCTTCTTCTTCATGATGGCCGAGACGAAGGCCGACACCCGGTTCCAACTCCTTCCGTTCTTCATCATCTCCGGAACCAGGCTGTCCGGCGCGAGACGGCTGATCACGCCGTCGTCTTCATCGCTTCTTCCGCCGGGATCGATCACTGTTGTGGCCGTCCCGCACCTCTCCGGCTCCCAGGCCTCACACTCGAACAGGGTGTGTCAAGGTGTGTCCTCCGCCCCTCGATCACAGTGCGCGCACACTGGGCTCGGGGCTATCGACATCCGATGTAGGTACGTGCCGAAGCACCCATGGCCGCTCGGTACTTGGGTAAGGTGGAAGTTAGGCGCTCCGTGCGTTCTTCGTACCCATCCGTCGAGGTCGCGTATCAACGCTCGGGTCCACTTGCCCTTGGTCGAATGGGTGAGCGCGTCCTTCCACTTCCGAAGCGTGTCCTGCTGGATGACTCGCTTGACCCAAAGTGCCTCCCGTTTCGTCTTCGCTTTCTTCTTCGCACCGTATACCGCCGCAATTTCGCCGACCTTGAGTTCGATTGGCGGTATACGCGCTAACACGCTTACTGCATCCGAAGAAACAGTGCGGTACGCACTGACACACCTCATCGCGGCTTTTCGCTGGATCTTCTCCATCTCCGCTCTCCTGTATGGTATATCGATGGCGTCGGCGAATACTGGCGCCCCGTATAGGAGGACCGACATGATGACGTTCACGTACATCCTTCGTCGCTGCTCTCTCGGCCACCCTAGGTTCGACATCAAACGGGACAGCTGGCCGGCTACTCGATCCGCCTTCTCAGCTGCCCGTCGGAAGTGCTCTCGGAAATGTAACTTCCCGTCGAACCACAGCCCCAAGTACTTCAGGGCTGTACAGACCCCAATCTCCACACTTTTTAGGACAGTATTACTTTCGTCTTTCTCTTGATGACCTCTGTGCTTAGCGTCATGGTTACGGGACTGTGGACTAGTTCTGTCAATTCAACTCGATTAATCGATTAATCGATTTTTTTTTAATAGGCAACGTTGTTGAATCGATTAATTGATCGATTTTAATCGATTCAACTCGACGCGATTAATCGACCGATTTTAATCGATTCAATTTTACACAATTAATCGACCGATTTCCATCGAGTCAACTTGACGCGATTCAACTGGATTCGACTTGAATAGTTAGAATACTTATTAGTTATTAGTTATCAGTCATCAGACACGAATCGATTCGGCCCATTTAAATCGGCTCGATTTGATTCAATCAAAAGTTTAAAACACAAGATAAACAGAGGAAGTCGAAGTTGCATCATGGCATTGCTATTGTTAACATGCAAGATGTAACATTAAAAGAAAATTCGTCAAGTCACATTTAAGGGAGGAAGGGGACGTATTCAGAAATGGATTTAACTTGATTGATCGATCAAATTAAATCCATTTCTAAATACGTGCCGGGAACATAATAAAATTTTCAAAGTCGGATTAAAAAATTCGATTTTTTTAATCGACTTTATTTTTTAAATCGACTTGATTTTTTAAATCGATTCAGCTTTTGTAATCGATTTAAAATAATCGCGATTATAAGATTTGCCGATTTTCGATTTTTTTTAAATCGATTCAATTTTCAAAAATTGATTAATCGATTTTTTTTTAAATCGACAGCACTACTGTGGACCGATGTTAGGTCGTCAGTACTCTCGATATCTACGTGATTGTTCACGAGGTACCTTTCGTGATGAAGAAATCGAGGAGGTTAGGTATTTTCATTGGGTCAATAGGCCAATAGGTAGGTTTTCAGGATGAATGGTGCTCACATGAGGCTTCGTTTATGACTCTAAGCATTTCACTGCCTTTTTTTGGCGTCATTAGTCGTGAGCCCAGACTGTGTGCTTCGAAGCTTACTGAAGATGTCGGTAAACTGTTTCTTCTCTATTTTGAACGCTGGAGGGCAGTATGCTGCTGTTACCTTCATCATTGCTCCGTTCCACTTAACAGCAGTAGCAGTGACCTGGATGTAATCTTCACGTATTCTTTCTAACTGAAACCGATCCCCCCCCCCTCCCTAAATGTTATATTTTTCTAATTCTTGAAGAAACCCCATTTTTGTGGCTTTGCCTCTACCTTAAAATACTCAGCACCCTGATATTGTGTGGCTTTTTCCTGAGTCTCAGGGCGTCCATACGAACAATTTTTGCCCCGCCTCAACTCTTACCAAAGGACTTTTTTCAGTTCGACTAGACTACCTCTTGAAGAAGCGCCAGCGATTTTCACGCGACTGTGGCAATCATTTACTCAAGGGGGCCAAATGAAGAAGGGCGGACACCACTGAATCCTGGAATTCTGTACACCGATTTCGACTTTGTGTATTCTCTCTCTGTCGAGGTACGAGGGGGCAGATGGCGCTACCCCTGGAGGGCATCGCGTCTAGGCCGGTGTCGCATCAGGTCAAAATCTTAAGCTGCGGCGAGAGAGGGCGGTGGTGCCGTCGACAGTGACTTCGACCGTTTCCCGGTATTAAAAACGCGTCTTTGTTGTTAGGAAACGTGAAAGTGAAACAGAGGGACAAGGATGGGGGAACGGCGAAGCGGAGTTCTTTGTATACATCCAACTTGGACGAATACTATTGGGAAATTTAAGTTCACTATTCGAAATCAAGGAGGTCGAAAAAAGAAAAACTCATCACGGAACAGTGAATCTTCGCAGCGCAGTGGCTGACATCTCAATTATGAGATACGACTGCCTTCGTGTATATAGGCGCTCCGTGTCGTACAGGGTGTTCGTAAAAATACCCTCGTTATCTTATTTCACGAACGGATGGTCGCTGATCGCATCGAAACAGGACAGTATTCAAATTGAATAGTTTTGAGCGTGGGTTTTTTTGCTTAGAATCTACTTTCGTTCACGGTGATTCCGGGACTTTCCGAGTTTTGGAATTTTAGAAGGGAAAGTAGCCCAGGCTCGCAGTATGTCAAAATTCTGGGAGCTATGACTATGTTGGAGGCTATTCATCGCCGGAAAATATTATTTGAGGGGAATTTAGAAAATTTATAGGTTTTCTTTTGTCGTCTTCACTTCTACCAAAAATGGAGCTCATTTTGAATGTGAAGAATTAAATTTTCCAACTGCGAATTCAGTTTAATCGTTTAGTTCCGTAAACCGTCTATACATGCACAAAACCTAATTTTGGGTAAACGGAAATAAGTTCACAGAGTCGTAAATGGTGTGTATTACGCAGCTAGGCTGGAAATTGAGTAATTTCGGACGAGCTGTGGAGTTTGCACCAATAGCTGAAAATGAATGCCGCGACCACGTGATTCGTATCAGACCAACCCCTCGGTGGCACAGTAAGTGGAATCGAAAAATTATTCTACAAATCGAATCCAGCGACCTCGAAAACCTATAAATCGTCTCATATCTCAAATTTTACTTCTTACGCCCTTTCTCCTCCATTTAGAGCCACTTCATGTACTCATGATCCCAAATAGTGTACCAGCTCTATCGGCGGATAAAGCAGAAATAAAATAATTTTATACATCCTTGTAAAATAGCCTCTTATTTGAAAGCGAACAGTTTAATGTAGTTGTGGGCGATTTCAATGCCAAGGTAGGCAACGAGCAAGAAATGGGGAACTGTGTAGGCCTAGCTGCAACTGGATTAACAAACAAAAATGGGGTGAAATTAGCTAAATTCGCAATGAAAAATAACTTAAAAATTACAACCTCCTTTTTTAATAAAAAATTTCAGCAGAAAATGGACGTGGAAATCGCTCGACGGTCGAACTAGAAATGAGATTGACCACAGTATATTAACCAGTGATATGAAAATGGTTGTGGACGAGGGCGAGATCGCCACGTTCCAGTTCTCGTCAGACCACCGACCTTGTACGATGCAAAATCAATTTTAAGTCGATCAACTTTTTCCCCTCAGAAAATAGTAGACACCTCGAGAGCGAACAACAGTGGCAGCTTATGGATCCCAGTACACAGGAATCTAGAAGCTGAGGAAATGCTCAAGGAAAAATTGAGCACAATCAAATAAGATGAAACAGACTCGTCTAATTTTCGGGATAACTATAACTAATAAGAAAAATCAATCAATCTATCAAAAAAGTAGGAATTGACAAAACACGAATGAAAACAGGCGACAAATTGAGTTTTAACACTAAACACTTAATTCGGAAGCGAACAGAAATCAAACAAAAAATTAATCTTGTAGTAAGAGAACAAAACGAGTTAACTGAATTGAGGAAACTGATGAAAAAGAAAATCAGGGAGGATATTGCCCGAGTTAAACACGAAGTTGCAGAAAATATTATTGAAAGCATATGGTCTGCCAAACAAACATATATAGGACCATTTCTAGAGGAAAATTCCTCCTCCCAAAAACTAAAAACAAGCGTGGGGAAACATTCAGTGATCGCGAAAAAATAGCCAAACTAGCCACGGAATTTTATAGGGAAGTGTACTCAGACAAGAGACCGAAAGACGGCAATCCAGATCGCTGGCAAGAAAATGTGCACAACAAGGAAGAAATTCCCCCCATAAGCCCCACAGAAATAGAACAAACCCTCAATAGTAACTAAAACCAGGTAGGTCCCTAGGGCCAGATAGGATTGAGAACGAAAGCTTGAAAACATTAAGAAAAATCCTAGCAGAACCGCTGGCTGACCTATTCAACTGGGTGCTCTCCTCAGGTCTCTCCCCACGATAATGATGTGATTCAGAGGTCATCCTACTCCATAAGAAAGGAGACCGAGCAGAGATCAATAATTATCGCCCGATTAGCCTGTCCTCGAATATTGGGAAAGGGTTTATGAAACTTTTGAAAAATCGTATTTACAAGATTCTAGACGGTCAACAGCCAGTGGAGCAGGCAGGATTCCGAAAAAACTTTAGTATAATAGATCACATTCAAACATTTAATCCACTAAGTACTAGAAAAAACCAACTAATTCAACATAAAATTGACAATTATGTTTATAGATTTTAATAAAGCTTTCAACTCCCTCTTCCATGACCAAATTTGGCTTACATTAGCTCAGCAAGGGGTTCCGGAGAAGATCATCAAAATTCTAAAAAAATCTATATGAAAACTCTGAAGCCCAAATCAAGCTGGATAAAGAAAGTGAATGGTTCAGGATCTAACGCGGTGTAAAACAAAGGGATCCACCCTCCCTAAACATTTTTAACGCAGTCCTAGAACATATTTTTCGGCAGATTAATTGGCAAGGAAGGGGGATCAAAACCTATTCTACTACAAACCAATAAATAATCTCAGGTTTTCAAACGACATCGCGACTATTGCAAAAAACGGGAACGAACTTAGAGCCATGGGGGAGGATCTGAGACGAGAGCGCGAAAGTTGGCTTGACAATCAACCAGGATAAAACAAAAGTTTTAACAAATATCAAACGCCTTGGCGAAGTAAAAATTGATAATATAAAAGTAAGAGAGGTCACGGAATATAGGTATTTAGGGCAGATGTTATCAACCAAGAATAAAACAGAAAAAGAGTTTAAAATCCGTAGGGCGAATGCTTGGAAAGTATTCTGGGCGCAAAGTGAAACACTAAAGAGCAAAATGAAATTGAACACCAAAATAAGAATTTGGGAAAATGCTGTTCTCCCTGTCCTGACCTACGGGGCTCAGACCTGGGCCACCACTAAAAAACAGGAAAGAAAGATTCAGACGATCCGGAACACAATGTCGAGGAGCATTCTCCAAGTGAAACTAACAGGTCACGTAAAAATAGACGAAATAGTTAACAAGACTAAAGCCAAAATATCTGAGTTGCCATCAAGCTGCTAAAATTGAAATACGCTGACCATGTTGTAAGAGAATCCGGACTTAAATGGAACTCTAAGATCCTGACAACATGGGTCCCACACCAAGGCAAAAAGGGAAGAGGCACTCCTGTCAGGAGATGGGCTGACGAACTGGTGTAAGGCGTGGGGCCCCAATGGATATACCTGGCTGAAGATAGGGACAAATGGAGAGAAGTGACGGAGAGCTACGAGAAATGGGTAGCCGAAGGAGTCAGTCAGGAGTGAATTCGCCTACCTACCATAAATACTCTGCTACATTTTTGATTTCAAAAGTGTTTCCTAATTTGACTAAACTAAAAAAAAAAATGTTGAGTACGCTAGTGTGGCGACGAGTTACAACGATGTATAAACGATAAGTCGCCATACATGTTCTGTCTGGCAGCACCCCCACTTCCGTATGGCAATCTAAGAGTTAAGAATACGTACAATGTTGTTGCCCGTATCAGTTTTTCAGCTAGCTATTATTGACCGTGGTGTAAACACGAGTAAAATTGTTATGAGTTATCAATTCGCATTTTTACATTTCGAAGCTGTAAGTTGAAGAACTATCGATCCGTTATTAAAAGCTTGAAAAGGCATATTAATCATAGGTGGAAGCAAAAAGCCACAGCTAGGAATGAAATGAGTTAAGGACCCGGTTTTTACTGGTAACATAAAGGATTGATATCAGGTCGATAATTATGCACGAGTATGTATAGTGTACCTTGTATATCGTGGAAAACCTCTGATTTGTGGGAGAAATGTTTAGGTCTTTGAGAAAACCTGTCTATTTCAATGTATATTAGAAGACCCGTGCTGCGGCAGCATCCAGTTGTTAATTGGATGTATAATGGCTGAAGCTGAGAGCCAATCAGAATGAAGCAAGTGTTATTTATTTATTTTTTCTTTAATCTACCATTTTTTCCTTCTAAAATTATAACTGGTGAAGTTGAATGTCCACTCACAACTGTCCTCAGATTCAGCCGACTTGAGCGGTGAAAAGCTCAAATGAAAGGTCTTAATCCACTGAGTGTTTTTAGAGCAAGACAAATGCTTTATATCAATTAGAACCCGAGATATAGATCTTTGAGTCAAGAAAAATCTTGAAAATATCAAGTCAAGTTGAATGCCCACTCACAACTGTCCTCAGACTCAACCGATTTGAGTGATCAAAAGCTCAAATGAAAGGTCTTATCCACTGAGTGTTCTTAAACAAAAATTAACATTGATACATTAATTAGAACCTGAGGTATTGATGTTTAAGTGGAGGCAAAGCTTGGAAAAAATTAAGTCGCATTTGAGTATAACTTGAGTAAGGTCAAAGTTGAGTGAATTCCAATACTTGATGACATATTGTCAGTCTAGTGCAAAAAGGTTCCTTGTACTTTTTGAGGGATTTTACAAAATTGGTATCGCTGGAAAGGAAATTTTGCGCTCTGTCGATTGCAACACTTTTTCTACAAGGAACCTTACTGCACCAACCGACGAAGTATTGCAATCGACAGAGCGCAAAATTTCCTTTCCAGTGATACCAATTTTGTAAAATCCCTCAAAAAGCACGAGGAACCTTTTCACACTTGACCGACGATATGTACATAAGTGGCAGTTTCTATAAAATGGGGTAACTTTGTCGATCGATCAAAGTCTCAGAAAACGCAAAAAAAGAAAAATACAATTTTTTGGTCGAAAAATCAATTTTGAGATTTTGGTTGATTTCTATAGAAAAAATATCGCAATAACGAAGAGACAAAATTTACGCCCATGAGAGAGAAGAGAGAGAGGAGAGAGAGAGAGAGAAAGAGAGAGAGAAGAAAGAATGCGAATGTCTGCGTTCGCTTCTTTGTGGTTTTTCGGTGCTCACGAACAAATCCGATGTTCTGAATTGTTACCACGCAGCAGAGCGAAAAATTACCTTTCCAACAAGCCCTCTCGAGGCTGGTAACGTGATTCCGCGGCGAGTTAGGGCCGCTTGACGGAGTGGGAGAAAAAGGTGTGTCTATTTTTAAACGCGGTTTTCCCAAAAACTTGTTTTCGCGCGTTCTCGTTACACTCATCTTTGACCGCTTGCATCTCCGGAACAAAAAACGCTACAAATCTCGCCGATAGCTCATTGGTATGGACATTGATTCCTCTATTACGTACTGTCCGTAACTCAAAATTCGTCAGATCGACAAAGTTACCCCTTTTTATAGAAACTGGCACTTGTAAATACATTTCATTACAAAAAAAAAAAAAATGAAGCAAATCGGCTGGATAGAACGGCCGGACGAACTCGTATACAATTCTTTTAATATATGATTGTGGAAAAAGTGACTATTGTGATTTGTGGAAAGAAAAATACAAAGGTAGAAAAACAACTTCTTTGAAGTGGAGTTTCGGCAGGTCATTTCCCAAACAATGTACAGTTCTGTGCAGGGTATGTACTCGTACATTCAAGATTGTACATGTATACCAAATCTTAGTCTTGTACGTGGATTCATTTCGTCTTCTGATTCGCTTTACATTCGTGATGCCGTCGCGGCGGAAAGACTTGACTTTGTACCTGAGAAATGTGGAAAACCTTCGGTTTGTCGCGAATTTTCCTCGGCCCCTCAAGTTCCACTATACACTGGTTCCACTGTATTAATTTTCATATAAAACGAAAGTATCGATTGTTCAAGACTGTCGAGAGTCAAGATGCGTGCCTTTTTGCCGACCCTCCTCGAGTAACGAGGTTACTTGTTTTGTTTAATATTTGTGCATATGGCTGGACTATAATAATTTTACCACAAAATTTCTCTGTGTATCAGCCGCATTATACTACGTACATATACTTCTTGCCCCTTTTACTTGCCTCTCCGCCATTTCGTAAAAGCGTTGACACAACTCGATTAATAATATGAGAGGACGGTCGTAGGGTCGTATCGGACGACAAATTGTTATACGTATACAACACACTCGGTCGTTATTATTGCTCGTCGTAATTGCTAATACGAGTGCAGTCGGAGAACGTATATATAACTTGCGGCATTACGCTGCACGTAATTTGTCCGCCACACATCGTCGTCTTTTCCACCCCCGTTTTTGGGCAATGCGGAAGCTGGAAAACGTAAATTTTTCGAATGCTCCGAGGATAAATTACGATAGATGTAACGACCTCGTTTACGCGCGAATTTATCTCCGTTAAAGATTATCGTTTTCCCTTTGTCCCTTCTCATTGGTGTCCCTCATTCCGCTCGGCTTTATTTATCGTATTTTTTATTTTTTTTTTTTTTTAGTCCGCGTAAGTCGCCAATCGCCAAGACACTGTCCTCTCCGACTACCAGGGCAAAAAAACAGGAATCCGGACCGTGAGTGTACACCGAGAGTGACGATATATGAGGAGACGTCAGTCCTTTCAAAACAGATGTTACTGAGGAAATGAGGTAGCCGTTCGGCTGCTACATTTATTATATCTACGTAAACTATATCCGGATCCACTAATGACGTCATTTATAACTTCGAAGTTATAAACACCCGGAGACGGGGCGGCGAAGCTCGCACGCAGCGCCGGCCGCACCGCGTTCTCGTCATTAATATGCGGCCGACTCGGCTCGCCGATATTGCCCCTTCTGTCTACGCGCGCTTTTGCCAACAACCTAGCGGGGGCCCCGGCCCCGGCACCCTCGTCATTTTCGGTTAGACGCTTTCCGCAAGATCGTCCTCGGTCTTGGAAAGACGAATGGAATTTCCCGCACATACTCACTCGGTACCGTGTGCGGTATCGTGCCTTCGAGAAGATAAATTAGACACGACCCGGCCGTGTCCCGGACCAAAGCTCCGTGGCCTTCGCAGCTGCGTAAAAATTGGCTAACCGAAACGAAAAAGCCGTCGAAGTTATTCAGTCCCGTCCAAATATACTGGATACTGGTGGTTCGGCAGCAATGTATTCGAAAAGAAAAAGATATTCATTGCCTAAGATATACTATAATTCCTTAGCTGTCGCGACAGTCTTAGCCAAAAACAAGTAAGTCAACTTTGAGGATTGAGATGTGATATTAAGTAACTCAAAATTTGGTGTATCGGTGTCCAAGGAATGTGAACGTAATCAGGGTGGCCACTTTTCTGGAAACCCTGAGAGTCAGGGAAAGATCAGGGAATTTTGAAGAAAAAAAAAAAATTAAAAAAGTCAGGGGGTTTTGATGAAAATTTTATGATGTAAAAGTATTGTACATTTTTCTCTGTCAGACTCGATTGAACATTCCCCCCCCCCAATAATTTGAACAGTAATGTTTAATAGGCAATTGTAAATCACGGAAATATATTTATTGTAGCCGTATCCTCATTCGATCGTTATTTTTATATCAATACAACCGTTTGAAAACAGTTGCTTTAAGTGTCATTTGGTTTGACGAGTCCTTCAACAAGATCGCGCAGAAAGGTCAGATGGATTTTTTTCTTCGTTATTGGGATGCAAAAAAGAATTAAGTGAGCACTCGGTATTATAATTCATCGTTTTTGGGCCACTCGACCACGTCTGATTTATTAAAATCTTTCCATGAAGCGACTGCTGAGCTCAATCTAAGTAAATTAATTCAAGTTCCAATGGACGGCCCTAATGTAAACTTGAAATTTCTATAAAGGAATTAAAAGCTGAATTTCATGAAAGTAATGTTGTGAATCTGGGAAGTTGTGGGTTGCACCACGTACATAACGCATACAAGGATAGGGCAATGAACAAAACTTCGTGGAATATTGTAAATTTTTGAGATCGCTCTCCTATCTATTTTCTTCTTCTCCTGCGCGCAGAGATGACTACGTTAAATACTACTCCGGTTCATCTGTGTTTCCTTTGAAATTTTGTGCCGTACGATGGATTGAAAATATTCAAGGGGCAGCACGAGCGCTACAGATTATACCTCATTACAAAAGTATGTTGATGGCGTGAGGGGGAAAAAAAGAACCCGATTGCAACAGTTATAAAATTGTTATAGCTCTGCGTTGAATGATCAACTACTTCGCGCTAAACTTGCGGTTTTTTTTAAACAATTACTTCTGATGTGGAGCCGACCCGTTTTCAAACTGATAGCCCCATGTCTCCATTATTGTATGAATCCCTGTTAAGTACACTTCATGCAGTCATGATTCGATTTGTTAAAGATAGTATCTAAGATGCTTCCAAAAAAGTAGTAAATATTGACTTTTCGAAACCATTAACAATTAGAAAGAAGTCAAACTTATTGATGTTTGTGGTTTTGCTGTCAGAAATGCTCTGAAAGGAACGAAACTAAAACCAATTGAAGAACTACAATTTCTTAAGGATTGTCGCGACGCTTTCATAGAGTTCTGTGTCTCACTGAAGAAAAATTCTCCCTTAATATATCCCTTGACAAAAGGAATCTCGTGTTTTGACCATCAGTTGCATTGAAAGCTACATTGAGACATTCAAAAATGGACAAAGTCTCGGATATTTTTGTGGAACATACAAATAGGCGGCTCTCCTGTTAGCTGGCAGATAGGGCGAAAAATAACTTGATTGAAATCTGGAAAAGACCCTTATTTGAACAAAAAAGGCAAAATTTTTCGGAATAAAGACTCTATGATTTTTGGTCACAAAATGGTGTTCTAATTTGACTATGCTGAATATTTTTGAGTGTTCACATGTATTACTCGTATTAATATGAGAAACTTTGCAGAATGAATTGATTGTTTCTTATGTGAAAGAAATGAATGCTTTGTTCTTTCTAGAACTCTCTTTCTGTCTCAACATTATTGTTACCCAGAAAAGCACAAAACATTGGAAAGTGGGGGGAAAAGTCAAAAAAAAAAAATATCGCCAACAAATAACCAATTTTTATACACCTATTTGTTACGAAAAAGTGGGAAAATGAATTGGAAAAATCGGGAAAAGTCAGGGAATTTTATCCTCGGAGAAAAGTGGCCACCCTTATAATCACCAAAGTTATATTAATGACGTCACAGGAAGTAGGAGTCACGCTCGATGACGCCCACACAGATGACAAACCAACAGAGAAAACAAAAGACTTTATAAAAGAGGAAGCAAACTTATGAGGAAAAGTCCAAAGCAATCCAAACATAAAAATCGATTCAGTAGAACTTGACAAACTACATTTTTTCCCCATCGTTTAACTGACCACTATGTTTTAAAACAAAAACCAATATTTACAGCTATTGCAATTTGACACGGTTGGGAGTCACTCCGAATCCTAAGACGAGACGGCACAGTTACTACTTCCAAATGAAAAGATTGGCAGGGGGGAAGAAAAAGGGGTGGTTACATTTGGGAGTTTCGATGGCGTCGGCAAATACTTGTGCCCCGTATAGGAGGACCGACATGATGACGTTGGCGTACATCTTTCTCTGTTTCTCCCACGATCCCTCTCGGTTCAACATCAGACGAGACTGCTGTCCAGCTACTTCATCCGCCTTCTCAGCTGCCCGTCGGATGTGCTCTCGGAGCTGCAACTTCCCGTTGAACCACAGCCCCAGGTACTTCAGGGCTGAACAGAGTCCAATCTTCACTCCTTTTAGGACAAAGGTTGGTGGGCTGTACTTGCGTCGCGTCGTGAACGACACCGCTTCCGTCTTCTGTGTCGCGAAGCACAGCCCTGCCGACTCGATCCAGTGGGCCAGCATCTCCAACGACTAGTTAACTCGTCACGTGATCTCTGTTGCCAACTTGGCTTGGCACATCACCAGTGTGTCGTCGGCGTAGCAGATGAGCTTGACGCCTGTGATTGTGCCAGCATCAGCATTCCATAGAAGGCGACGTTCCCCTACAGGGTAGGTCCGAGTACTGATCCCTGAGGAACGCTGCAAACGCTGCAGGTCATCTCCCTGGTGACGGGTCCGGCCATCATCTCCATCTCTGTTCGGCGGCCGTCGGTACCCGCGCCAGCTCCAACGCCTCCATGATACGCGTACACGGTATCGAGTTGAACGCGTTATTAATGTCGAGGCTGACCGCAGCGCAGAACTCCCGCTCGCGGATCGCCTTCTGCGTCAGACTCTTCAACTTCAGCGTGGCGTCCGCAGTCTAGCGGCCAGTTCTGAATCCGTATTGACTGCTTGAAATCGTCTTCCGCCTCCGAAAGTGCTCCTGCAGCCTATCCACGATGGATTTGTGTCCTCATGCCCTCTTATCTTCCACTCATATTTGTGGCATTAAGATTGACCACGACAATCGCCGATGTGGATGTCATTTTTGCGAAGAAATTCTGTGAGTGCTTTTGCCATCTCTTTGCCTTTATGGTCAGTACAGCTGTCTGTATCGTTCGTTTGTTTCGGTAGTCGGTACTGTAAAAAAAAATAAATGAAATGAAAGAAAATTCAAAGCAATTGAAAAAGGGAAGAGAGACGAGAGAAAGGTAGGAATTCGAAAGATACACGCAACGCAGTCAGGGGTGCGTAGAATTTCCCTGTAGGAAAATATTAAGTCAGGATTGTTCGAATGTTTATATTGATGGACGTAACATGAGTGGCTTATGCGCTAAAATTATACCATATCTACAAATACATTATTTACAGAGAATGGGCGGATGGATGGATAGCCGGACGGGAACTGCTCAGGCGAGGTACCTACAACAGAGTTGAAAACCACGTTTGAGTACGGGCACAAAACACTACTGCACCGTAGCCCAAAACCAATAACATAGCCAAGCATTTAAGCGATCCTATTCTCTGGCCCAGTATCCGACTAGCACCAACATACCAGGGGGTTCATACCTAGCCCGCACGAATGCCTATATAGGTACCCTGGTAGTGCCGGCCCTGAGGCTGTGCTGCAGTTCAGTATGCTGTCCGGAGACTCGACCGAATGCCCACAGCCGGATCCACATTATCGCCTGGGTAGGGTAACGTCTAAACCCTGCATAGTGGAGAGCCTGGGGCGTCATCTACGCCCCCGCCGGCGAGAAAGTATTGCGAGCAAGCGTAAATACATATAAAAGCAGTTTAAAAAGTCATAACAAAATGTGTACTCAGTGAGCAAAACTCACCCCAAATTGATGTCTCTCACCAGCACCACAACATACGCGACGACACTTTCAAAATACGGCTTACGCACCAGTCAAATTTCCCGCATCGGACTTTTACCGCAGTCGTTAACTAAATGCCACGAGGCACGAGCCCGCGAACGCGAAGACCTTGGCACAAGGGATGCGTTCCTCGCCCTCCAGCAGGTTCTCCAGGCGAACCAGTCATGCATACAAGCAGGTGAAAGCGGAGAGAAACGAAGCGACAAGCGCGTAAGATTCGACCCTATGCAGGGTGTATTTTTTTAGACAGAAATTTACTCTTACAGTACATGTTACTCGGATATTCAACAAATGAGAAGAACAAAGTACATACTTACTCAACCTGTAGGGTTGCGCGTGGTACTAGTTTTGTACATTGTACTGCACACTTCAGTTATTTTCAACGATCGCACACAGGCTCATGTACGTCTTTGTGGAACACAGTAGAGAAAATGTGGAGGCCTGGGTTCCTAGGATCCCAGGGACCTCCCCTAAGTCCGGGTCTTTACGTGTGTGTACATAATATGTACATCCTTAGTGCTTTCCGTATTCAAACCTCCTACTCGTAGTGTTTTGCTGTATTCGAAATCATTCACGACAGTATTGACAGGAACGAAACTACGGGGGGGGGGCGGTATATCATCCATGTGGTGTATACATTTTTTCCTTTTACAGTTTCTCTAATCCCAGCTCGACACTGTGAGTTGCAAATTTTATTCACAACTGTAAAGCACGCATGGTTTTGCCTGCCTAACCGTTTTAGAGTTTTGCAGCACGTTTCCACGCAGGGAAACGATTGAGACTCATACAAAAGACAGTCTTCACGAAATACGGTACTAATTTTCCAATAGTGAAACGAGTTCTTTTCATTGCCCCAGCATTTTGTGACGCAGTGTGCGGCACGGTTATTTTCATGCAAGTTCCGACAAGGTTTCTGTTCAAGACTATCGCAACATCATGAACTCGTACGGGCTAGTGTAGTGCCATTTTATAATACAAAGGGTTCCTTATCGCTCCATGATGAAACCCATTTTTGGAAGTTATGCTTCGACGGTCATCGCTAATTCTTCAACTGGTCATTACGTTTTTTGTCTCTCTCGCGCGAACACCTTCGATTACGTATACTATGTGTAGTGTACCGTGTATAGTTTTCGTATTTCGCGAGTTCGGTTTTTCGAAGGTGGACAATATTGAGGTGGCTTCCGAATCGGAAGATGAAGTTCTCTAACCAGGTGCGATCACCTGAGCAAATACTGGACACTGTTGCACAGTGTACGTCTGTCCGTACGCAGCTGGAGGTAAGCGGAGAAATAGTGTATTACGCACCGAGAGTGAAAAGTGAGTCATGTAAACTCACTTTTGGCTCTTGTTTTGTACGATAGTTTTTTACCATGCGTGATCATAAAGAGGAAGCATTGATTAACCGCTTTATCTTATCAAAAAAGCAACGCTGAAAAATTTAACATGTACATTTCCCCAACTGAAAGGAAATTACAGTTCCAATAGCGAATAGTATCAAGAACGGTCGGCAACTTTTAACCGATCCTAATAAGTAGAGTGCGGATTATTTTGGCTTTATTGAGGTGAAAATTTGGCTCTGAAAATCAGATTTTCGGCAGTATTTGGCAAAAACGAAAAGAGCATGTGAACGAGACGAAAGTAAACCTATTTACTTTGAAAATTTCGTATTGTACGTAACTGCAAGATGTTTTTCAACATTTTCTTGGGTCAAATATTTTTGCCTTCTTTCAAGTTTCATCTACCTTAGATCGAGTCATAGCGCATGTAGTTTCATGAATCGTGAGATGTGAGTATTGAATTCTCTTCTTTTTCGTTCTATGTAGGAATAGTACGTCTAAAATCGGTGACTCTCGGCACTTACTTCATTTTTCGGCACAGTACAATTTCTTTCCTAGCCCCCCCCCCGCCACCTGTGGCATGAACTTCTTTCAACCGTTCACTCTATAAGGAAGTGGTTCGGCAAATGCCAGAGAATCCGCACTCTACTAAAAGAGTTTCTAGATAGCTTGAAGAAATAATACTTACAATTTCTCATAATCTACCCAAGTGTGATTTAACAAAATTCTGGCACAGTGTTACCAACTCTCCGGCAATAGCCTGAGATCGTAGGCAATTCTAGATTCTCCCGGCATTTTCTCGGCACTCAGGTACTTTTTATCTATGTCAGGTATTTTATATATCTTACAATAATTCTGTCTACACTTATTTTTTACATTTCACATTTTTGAATGTTGGCAATTTTGTTGCGTGCTGAGAGCTACGAACTATCATTTTTTCATTTATCAGTTGGCTGCAATCTGTTTTTGTTGATAAACGAAAAATAATCATAGCTTAGAAAGCCTAATGAAGTTATGTTTTTATTTGTTAGCTGGTCGTGTATGTGTCAGCAGGGACATACCGACAGGAGGTAGGGGGAGCCCCTCCCCCCGTAAGACATTTTTTACTCAGCAGTTGGGAAAATTTACTATTTTAGTCATCCAAAGTTGGTAAATTCCTTTTTTTTTTTTTTTTTTTTGCTTTGATATGGGAATTTTGAGTTGAATCAGTTGGGACTTTAAACTTTCTCCGTCCCCTGCCCCCAGGAAAAACTCTTCAGTACGTCCCTGTGTGTCAGTTCTAGGGCTAGATTCAAAAAATAAAATGATATTCACTCGAACTCGTGTTCCAAAAATGTCCTGCAGTCTCTGGCAATCTTACGCATTTTTATAATACAATCCCAGGCAGCTCTGAAGTATGTTGTGAGTTGGTAACGCTGTTCTGGCAGTCTCTGTGACTAAACGGTAATGCACGCACTGTACTGACTTTTTTTGATTTTTTTATTTTTTACACCATGATCCAATGCGAGGATAGAAAAAAAAATAACAAAAAACATTAACATAAACCATTTGGTAGGTAAGTGAAACCCCCTCAAGATTTTACTCCTCGCCTTCGATCGCCCATTTTTGGGCATAGGTTTCCGTCACCTGTTTCCATTTGCTTCGGTTCTTGGCCACCATGGGCCAGTTTTGACCGAAATTTTAAACCAACTCGTCTGACCACCTTGTTAGGGGTCTCCCTCTTCTCCTCTTCCCCTCATGAGGGACCCACAATGTCAATCTTTTGTTCCATTTATAAGAGGAGTCCCTAACTATATGTCCTGCATATTTTAGTTTGAGCCTTTTAGCATGGACCCAGATCTGTTTGGCATTAGTTTTTTCCAAAATTGAACTGACTTTTATTTGATCTTTGAGTTTAACTCCTAAAGTGCTTCGTAGCATGGAGCAATGGGTAGATTGAATTTTACAGATTTGTTTTTTCGTGGTAGCCCATGTTTGAGCACCATATGTGAGGACTGGGAGAACTGAGCTTTCTAGAATACGTATTTTTGATTTTAATTTTAGATTACTTTTAAAAATTTTTTGTAATGACCAAAAAGCTTTCCACGCATTTGTTCTTCGATTTTTTAATTCTTTTTCTGTTTTGTTCGTAAATGCTACTGTTTGACCAAGATATTTGTACTCTGAGACAACTTCAATCTCCCTGCCCTCAATTTCAATTTTTTCAAAATTTGTAATATTTGTCAAAATTTTTGTTTTACTTTGGTTGATTGATAATCCCACCTTGCGGCTCTCTTTTACCAGGTCATCCACCATAGTTTTCAGTTCAGTATGGTTTCTCCCTATCAGAGCAATGTCATCTGCAAATCTAAGACTATTCAAAAATTTATAATCAAACAAGTTTCCATTTCGGTCTTTGATTTTAAAACCTTTATTCCCCCAATTTAGCTGGCGAAATACCTGTTCCAAAACTGCATTAAAAATATTGGGGATAAGGGATCCCCTTACTTGACCCCTCGGGAGATTTGGAAATTTTTTGATATTTTATCTAATTTAATTTGAGCTTTGGAATTATTGTAAATGTTCATAAAAAAATTGATGATGTCCTCTGGAATGCCTTGGCATGCCAAGGCTACCCAGATTTTATCATGGTACAAAGAGTCAAATGCTTTATTAAAATCTATGAAAATAATTGCGAGATTTAATTGAAATTCATTAGTTTTTTCTAAAAGTTGGTTAATAGCTTGAATATGATCAATAGTACTGAAAGATTTTCTGAAACCTGCTTGTTCTGTTGGTTGTTGGCTATCTAGGAGTTTGTATATTCTGTTTTTAACCAAAGACATGAACATTTTACATATGTTAGAAGAGAGACTAATGGGTCTGTAATTATTGATATCCATTCTGTCGCCTTTTTTGTGCAACAAAATGATCTCAGATTGGCACCACTGCCATGGAGGGATTCCCAGAGTGAGTGCAGTATTAAAGAGAGCTTGAAATGGGACTATCAGTGAGTTCTTAAGGATTTCAGGGTTTCATTTTCGATTTGATCAGGTCCTGGGGCCCGACCCGGTTTAAGTTTATTTAAAATTGATTCGATCTCATCTAGCTGAAAAGGTTGGGTTTTTTCCGAATTTTGAATTTTATTTCGCCAGTGTTTTTTTTTTTGCCACTGTACTGAAGCGTCGAGTAATTCGTCCATTGAATAAGGACATTAACGGATGTATAAATTAAAGTTTGGAAGTGCGAATAACCTACCATTCGCAGAAATGCCGGTTGATATTTAGACCAGTTGGCATCTTCATTTCTAAGCAGAAATCTTTTGGCCCATTGATTTATGGGACGGTTTGTCTAAGTATCACCTTCATTAATTCTGCATCAAGGGGGGAGGCATATGCCCAAACATGGGCGGTTAACGAGCAGCAACTGGAAGAAAGGGGGAGTTCCATCCCCTGCCGCTCGTGACACAGGTATCGCGAGAGCGAACTGTGGAAAAGATATGTAGTTTACCAATATTGTAATTCTTCATCCATTTTGTAAAAATTTGATAATGAAATTATTGCAGGGGCGCGACCAGAACTTTTGTTGTTGGCGGCTAGAATTGAGAAAAAAAAACTTGAGTAGGCGTGAAAACTCGATTTGGCATCTACCTATTTTCATGAATTAGTTTTGAAAAAAATTCGAATGGGGGGGCTGTAACCCTCTAGCCCCCTTCTTGCTTGCACCCTTGCATTAATGCCTAGCTTTACAATCCATATTGTAAAATCCTAAATTCGCTAACGTTGATACCTTTGTTCCGATTCCCACTGGAGCATTTACCTGCAAAGGCTGGGGATTCCATTTTCGAAGTTTAGATTAACTTTATTCGTCCTTGCTAAAAGTGTTTAAAAATAATAGTTTACATTTAAAATAAATATCAAACGAAGTTCTTTGCTAAAAATCTCCTAGACATCGAGAAACTTCTAAAAAGTGAAAATTAGTGTCAAAAACAGCAATTCTTCATATTTTTAGCTCATCTTATTTTATATTTATCACTTTTAAATGAGTTTGGTAGTCATGTGGTAATTATGAGGAATTTTTCAAAATATTACGAAAACGCAGCAATTTGGAAGGAAAAATAAATTTTTCAAGATTGTTGCCGTTTTCAGGTCGATCTCTCATTTTAAAATACCGTCAATTGGGGTAATTTTACACACTTTTTCGTATTCTTGAAGCTGTAACGCGCTCCAGCGGGTTAAAAATGAAGGGAACGGTAGTCATGTTGTACAATTGCGTGCGACCGAGAACATATACGAGCCCCTGAAAAAAGTGTGTAACATTATACCGCGGTGTAGGAACGTACTACACAGTCGTAGGAAATATACGTAAAATATGTAAAGAAGTTATGTTTGACCGAAACAAAAGTTGAAATTGGTTATTTAAGGAAAAGTAGTCAGGAAAATCTGTCTGTGGGTTTTCACAGAACAGTAGTGGAGCTAGCTATTTTTTAGGAAGGGCCAGATGGGCCAGGAGAAATCGATGAACAAAAAAGTTTATCTCTAAAAATTCATATTGAAGTCATGAAATGAGACTCGTAAAATTCTAAAATATGTTTAAATTGCTCACCATAGTCTTTGTTTATGATGCACGTATTGAAATTCGAGTACTGAAAAAGTTGGTCAATTTATATACTTTTTAGCCAAATATTTGAATTTTGGGAAACTTTTGGGAGGCCAAAAAATTTTGTGAGGGGTCCGTGGCCTCCCTGGGACCCTTCTTAGCTCCGCCATTGTCACAGAACGGCAGCTCTTCAGCCAGCAGCAAGTACTTGAAACGATGCAGTGTAAATATGTGAGCAGGCTATTGGTGGACTTTGGAAAGCAAAACTGATTCAGATTTGTACAAAAAAAAAAAAAAAAAGTACCCATTAAAACATTTTTTTAACAAACCGCGTTTTGATCATTGTTACTGAACATTTACAGTTCAAGTACAAAAAATATTTTGACCTATCGTTAACTACTCTATTGGATAGGTGAAAGTGTGCAATTCTAACCGTTATTCATATTTTTCAAAATTTCGACGTAAAATGAAGAAAAGTGCTGAAGTGCTATCCCAAAAATAGTTTACGGCATTGAGTTCAGCGTAAAAATGTTCTCACTTTTCTAAATTATATTCCGGATGAGTACAGTTTTTTTCGAGTTTCTGTTTTCGGACAAAAAGTTTTTTTTTTTTAGCTTTATCGCAAATTGGTTAGTCGGAAAACGAAACGGCCTTCACGGCGTGTTAACCTGTGATTGAAAATCAAATAAAATTGCTTTGATTTTATTCAAAATTTTGATGATTAAGAAAAAGTTTTTTCACTTCCGTCTCATCCCATTCTGTTCCAGAAGGGTGCTGGGGAAGGGAGGCTCATTCAGACTTCTGACTGGTGAATCAAGAAATAAAAGAAAGATTTTGAGTTTCCTTAACCCAAAAAAGAGGAAAAAATTCCATGGAAATGTCAACCACTGAACTGAATTGTCACCATGAAGAGCTAAATCATACGGACTGGTTTCGTGAGGGGGCATGGTGTGGTGGGTCGTATGGCGACGCACGCATGCCAAAGTGGCCACTGTGACAAGTACCCTTTCGGGCATCGCATCAGTGCCGAGGGGAAGGGGGCATGGAAAATTCTGTTATTAACACGGCTACAGACTAAAATTGTCAACCACTGAATTCGTATCGGGGAACGTTACGGGGGGCGGGGGCGGCGTAACGGTTTTTACTCAAGTACACCCAGTAGTACAAGCATATAAAATGCTAAAAACAGTTTAAAAATCGTATGTTTAACATGGGTAATGTTGATCGGCTGCCAAAAACGAGCATTTGTTAAATACTTTTAGATAAGAATTATTGTAACAGCAATAGCTTACGTCAGAATTTCTCAAATCTGCTGGAAATCATTTGTTTCTGAACCAGTTGGCTGGAAAATTGTTTCTGTAAGTATCGAGGAGTACGACAGTCTTTAAAAAAATACAAAATTTGACGAGGTTTTTAGTTGCTTTTCAGCAGACTAAAAAGTAAGCAATTTCGGCCTGTTTTTCATGTTTTTCGAAACTTTAACATAACATTGAGGGCGCACGTCGTATTCTTGAGGGACACTATTACCTTGTGTGCAATTGTATTCCCAGTTTTCCCCAATTCCGCATCCGGTTGAAGCGCATGCTGTATTCACGTGAGACACAAAAATGTACACACACATCCTTCTCACATCGTCATGGATTGTGTATCTGTGTGTTACCCCCCCCCCTCCCCTTGAATACTCGACCATAGAATGAGCCCTTTGTATCTGTGTAATTTGGGTCTATCTGAGCTAGCTAGTCAGTTTCTGACCAAAAGTCCTTGGTTGGTTGACGGTGCTCTCTCGTCGAACATCATGCTCTAACCTCGCTGTCTCGAATGATGATTCATGTGCCTTTGACACTTCTGAGGAGGGCTGCTCACACACATTTCAACAGAATTCGATAAGAAGTACTGTTTCTCGCTCACTTCAAAATTTTCTTTCGCCCATTCGAGGGCAACGCAGAACCCGAGTATGACGATCATTATCGGCTGCTACCAGAATCAGCGGCCCGGTGGAGACCACTCGTGCGCACTCCATCAGAGTGGTCTCGTGTTATTTATACGACCAGGGCTGAGTGTATGTGTATAGCTAATTTACATGGTGCTTGAAAATACCGCGCGAGTCAGCTGTTTTTTGTGTGCATTCGTTAAAGCTCGCCCGGATTGAATTAAACGCCGTTTACAAATCCGAAAAGCGTCGGTTGGAATGCCGCAAAGGCGGTGGAGCGGGCCACGGGAGGGGGAAAGCATTCTCGCGCAAATTATACGCCGAAACATCGCGTCGCTCATTGCTCGTAAAACACATTCGGTATCGTGTGCCCGAATTAATCCGCGATTCGTTCTTATATTTACCGAAAAAAAGGAGCGAAAAAAAGGAAGCGTATCGTCGAAACGACTGGAGGAAAGCCTACCCCTCGGTCGTGCCACTCCACCGGTGTCGGCTTTTATTAGGCGAGGCCAACGACGGTTATAAACGCCAGCCCCGGCCCAGCCCAGCCGGTAATAAAGCGAAAACGCTTCTCTGTCACCATAAATGACTGCAGATGCCTATTGAAAAAAAAAAAAAAATCGGGTATGGACGGCCGGCTACGGTGCAGTCGACTCATTTTGGCGTTTTAAGAGCCGCTCCCGGCCATTTGTACCCCCTGCTGAATCAGAACATCGTATTATTTATTTTTATGCCACTTAACAATATTCGGTACGACAGTACGAGAAAAATGAATTCGAGATTCGTTACAAATTTTTCAAATTAAACGCGACGCGGACACGCGCACACACCCGCAAAAAGCTCGTTAAAATAAAAAGCTCGCTTTCGTTACGTTACACAATGATAATGTCAAAAATCAGCGAAATGGAAATCCTAGCCGTGTCATCATTCTCGCTTACCTCTTGTCTTTTTTCCTGTTTCCCCCCCCCCCATTTTTTTGTAACTTCACTGTTTTTTTTAGCAACTTTCTAGAACTTTGTTTTGATTTGATTGTATTACCGCGCGCAGTAATTTTAAAAAGTTAGATCGGATAACTTTTTTATTTCGAGGTTCGACTTTCTCTTTTTTTTTTTTTTTTTTTGTCTGCGTGTATATTATTATTCTTTATTATCGTTATTGTATGCAAAGCATGATCAGAGCGATCGAGAAAGTGCTTTGGCGCTGTTAAATAATTTTTCGAATTTTCTTTAACTTTTTTTTTTTCGTATTCGATATAATTTCCGGGTACGAGTATAATAAACTCAATTTGTAATTTTATCGAAGTTTTTATCGACTGCGTATACGTGTAGTCTGTTCGTTTACGGTGTATCGTTTTCAATATTCATTATTCGATGAAGTGCGGTAGCACTTCTGTTTTCTCCAATTTAGAGGGTTCGTGTGTTTTCGCAGCTACCCGTATTGTTATTGTTTCGGAACTCCGTGAACGGCGGGGAGAGTGACAGGGTCTCGCGAGCGATGTAAGAAAGGGTATCGTATTGCTAGACTGTTCTCATGCAAGACTGGAGAGAAATGACAGGAATCGTAAAAAAATTAAGGAAATGTCACCTGGCAGCCTCGCAACATGACCTATGTTTGAGGGACGGAGGCTACTTGTGATTAAGGGCGGCAGGGTGACAATTTTAACATATACTCTAGGAAACAAGCCAGCAAAAGCTCTCAATTTGATTTGTACATCCCAGTTTGGTTCATATTAACATGCCAGGGATAACCCAGCAGCTTAAGGAGATAGTGCCCCCATTTGCCCTCTGAAGCTATACTTGGTTGACAATCTACTGAAACGATCGATCAAGATAATCGATAAAAATAATGTACTAAGATGATCTAATGATGTGCTTAGATGCTCTGCTGTGAGCCATGAACCATCGAGGTCTATCAAGAAGATCTCATAACGTGCAAAACGATGGCCCCATAATTTACCAAGATGACTCAAGCAGTCTTGTATCTTATGAGCTGTTGAGAATCCTGATCTGCTGGGACATTAGTGTTGAGATGACAGTTAATATACAATTAGTGGTGGGCCACTAGAATGATCAAGAAAAGTGCTTCCATGATTTACCCATGTGATCTCAAAATCGACCAAGATGGTCTAACGATGTACCAAGATTATTATAATCTGTGGTGTAGCCAGGATTTTCGCAGAGCGGGGGCAAAGTAAGATTTTCAAGGGAGAAAAAGTCGAAAATTGAGGTATTTTTTAAAAATCGCCAATATTAGAGGACCATGTAAAAATATTGGGGTCCCCTCCCCCGACGTTACGCCACTGATTATAATCCAATGACGTTGGAGGGGTACAGGGGTACATTGTACTCCATCGAAAGGGTGGCATAATATCATTTATACCCCCTCCCTCTTTTCTAATTGTGCTTCAACCCGAGCTTTGGAATTCGCCCTTTCGAGCATTACCTCAGAGACGTCGTGGAGGCCGGTAGGGCTGTCTTAGCCCTCTTCTCATCTTGCCGAAAAACCGGCCTAGGTCAAAATGTAGCGAGTGACTACGTGGCTTGAACCTGGGACCTCCGGATTCCGAGACCAGAGCGCTATCCACTCGGTAAACCAGGACCCCCCCCCCCCTCCCTAAGAGAAATAAGGAGCAGTTGAAAATTATTCAGCAAGTCGTAATAAAGCGGCTTGCCAGCCAATATCGTTCGAAAAGGAAGTATATGAAGCAATAAATACCAGAATAACGAAACCATGGTCGACATTTTGGTATCTTGAAACTATATTCAAAGGCCCATTCAAAAGCTACCATGAAAGCCAAGTATTCAACGCATATTATGTAATTCCCACAAAAAGGTACAGCTCCCAAACATGGTCTATTACCATAAAAAATACCGAAAAACTGAGAACAACGCAAAATTCGATGGAATGATCTGTGCTATAAAAACTCCCATAATAAAAAATGAAATGAAATTTAACATTGCTGCAAGATATATTAGAGGGCAAAAATGGTGGTGTGCGGGTCACATTTCTCGAATGAAGGACGATAGATGGACGTATAAATCTACATTTTGGTTACCCATAGATTATAAAAGGAAGAGGGAAGGCCGACCAATCGAGGGAGGGGCGATATAGAATTGCTAGGAAACAAAAATTACCGAACAATAGCCACTAATGAAATAGAACGGGAGAGATTGTAGGACACTTTTATTTATTATGGGCCTAGGAAATTTTAAAAGTGTATTTATCGCTAGATAATGTTAAAGTATTTAGGTTTCTCATTAAAGGTTGGTTTGATTTGAAAAAAGCGCCCATTGAGAGATTTCAGAGACAAGATTTCAGTGGTCTACATGATTATTTGTTTGTTACTTCCACTTTGGAGAGACAAAAAAAAAGTGTTGAGCTTTTTAAGCTTTTATAATTTATATGACCACATGCTCAAACTTGATCAATTTAAAGATCAGTACTCCGTAAAAAAGGTGTGATTTAAGGAAGGTAGTTCGTATGTAGTAGGAACTACAATAGTGTTGCCATCCCGGCCCCGGAAACTACCCTTTAGAGTATCGCATCAGTAGCCGGAGGGATGGTTTAAGGCCGGACCCGAGCCCCTATTTAGCCGTGCCGCTTCGGGTGTGCGCGTTCTGCAAGGGCCACTATGAGGTTCCGTACTGACCCAGTTTCGCGCTCCCCGAGCACTAGCCTGGAATTCAAATCCCCCCCCCCACAGCTGGACGCGCTTCCTCTTCGCTCACCCCTCACCTCCTCGTCTTGGTACGTGTGGTGACGCAGGCAGGTGGGGACGACGGGGGAGCTCTACGAAGGGGGGTCCGCAGCAGCTCTTTTAGGATAGTACAGAGTTGTCCTGTTCGATGGTGTGGGCCGAGCTTGGTTCGTCGGCCCTCTGCCTCGACCACTCTGTCTGCATCTTCCTCTTCATGACGGCCGACGCCCCGGTTCCATCCGCTTTGACTCTTAGATGATCTTATGATGTATTCCAAGTTGATTTTATCTACTGCCAAGAACTGTGGTCTACAAACATAATCTCATGATCTATCAGTATGATCTCACAACCTACCTAGAAATGACTCGGTTGTCTACCAAATCTATCATGTTGACCCAGCGGCGTAACTAAGGATTTTTAAGAGGGGGGGGCAGTAAGGGCCACGAATTTTTGAAGGAGGGACCCAGTTTTAAAAACTTTCGCTTTATTTTATCTAATACTATAAATTTTACAACATTTTCAAATTCAGCGGGGGGCACAGGGGAGGGCAAGATTTTTTATGAGGCCTGCCTCCCCTGGTTACGCGCCTGTAGTTGACCTTATGATCTGCCATAGTAATCTACCGGAAATCATAAACCACCAAAACTACATATTTATCCAGATGATTTCATTTTTTAACAAGATGATTTCATTATTTGCACAGATGATAAACAGATGGTCTTGTGATTTATTGATGCAAAGACGATACAAAAATGAAGTACTGTAAGTCAGGGGTCACCAAAATGATTTACCGAGATGTTCACATAATTACCTGGACGATCTTATGATCTCTCAAGATAATCACATGTTCTACTGAGATAATCTCTTAGTTGGTATGCAAAGAAAATGTGATAATTAACCAAATTGATCTTATTCTACTCAAATAATCTCGTAGTAGAATGCAAAAAAAAAAAAAGTAAGGTACCTAATCAACTAAAATAATCTTATGATTTGCCTGAAAATCTTATGATGTAACAATATGATTTCTTTTTCTACCAAGAAGATTTCCGATCTAAATGATTTCTTTTTCTGCCCGAAAGTCTTTGATGTATCTAAATACTTTCATGATCTGCCATAATGATTTGTTTAGAGTCACCAACCTTGTGTCAAAATCTGCCAAAATGATCTCATAATCTAAAAAGACGATTTTCTTCTACCAATATAATGCCATTATCTGTTAACAAAGATCCCATAAGATACAAAGATGACTATTGGTTTGCCAAAATGATCTCATATTGGGGCCAAAATGATTTAACGGAGATAAGCACCAGGTCTACCAAGACGACTTTGTTATCTATCAGAATAATCTACATAAAATCATGAATCACCAAAATAATTTTCTAAGGTGATCTCAAAATCTACGAAGATGATCTATCAAAATGATCTACCGAGATGATTTGGAGATTTGCGAAGATTGTCATGATATACCAAGATAAACTTTTAAAAGAGAGGAGGGAATTCTGCATTTTTCTCTGAACTAAATCTTCGAAATTTTCAAGTTTGAAGAAAAAGAAGCTTACAAAGATTTCTGTTAATTTACCAGCTTCTAAAAATTTTCAAATTATTGCAGGAATTTTCCTACTAAAAACTTAGATTTAGATGTCGAACAAAAAGAAAGTGGCGACTTTTATCATTTCATGATCTATTGATTCAGTGATCTAAAAAGGCAATCTACTAAAGTGATTTACTGTAATCTCGTTATCTCTTGAGAGGTTCTCACGATCTATGGAACTAGGAAAAACTTTCAGCCCGAAACAGACGAGACAGACGGATGGATGGTCAACCAACTAGAACGGCAGGCAGACAGCGTGAAGTTTAGGCAGAAGAGCAGACAGACAGACTTTGAAATTCGTGGCTCGCAGCGCTGAGAAGGGGTCAGCATATGAATGTCAGAGAGGAAAACCTTTCAATACAGAGAGGAAAATACTGAGAATGTGTTGTTTCCCTAGGTAGATTTTTATAAAAGATTTCTTTTCTTTCCCACCCAGTATCTTTTCCAAAAAGTTGCAGCTTTTCGCGGATTCGTCTGTTTTGTACATCCGTCTACCGAGTAAACGATTCACACTCCATGTCTGATGAATTACCGCTCTGATTTTGAAAAAAGCTGTTGTCATTTAAAGCCCTCAGTGTTGTTAGCTGAGCATCAGGAGGGCCAAGGCAGCCCCAATATTTTGTTAATGAAAGAATGGATCCTTACCTATCACCTTATTGTGGTATTGATTCGTAAATTATGCCTTATATTCAAGGGCGGAGAGAAAATAGTGAGAAAGGATGGAGTGATCCAAATTTATTTGCTCACTTCGCTCGTAACGATGTCGACCTCCCTTCAGTCGCCGCTGTGGCTTTGCTCAGCTTGATTCGGAAGTCAAATTTTTACTGGAACTGCCGACCATCGCTATAACAGCGTGTCCATTTTATTGTTTCAGACAGCGCCGCCATCGACGGGATCAACGTGAACGCCGACAAGGAACCCGAATTCAGCGCTCCCATACGAAACACAACCGTACCGCTGGGTCGAGAGGCCGTGCTCACCTGTTCTGTCACCGACCTCGGCAATTACAAGGTAAGTTTGATTATATTTGACACATCCGGCAAATGGAATTTTCCAATAAACACCGACCCGGTGAGGTGGAGAAAGCGTTTACGGAGCGGGCGCGAGACTGACAAAAATGCCTTCTAAAAGTCGCTCCGTGTGCCACCCTCTCTAGATCCGCGCGCAAATGTGCCACCGCAATCGACCCTTCGCCCCTTCATACGGTCGACATTTGCGAATAAACCATATTCGTTTTATAATTATCATGTCTATCGCTTCTCGGTGTTTCATTTTCGGATTTCATCGCCCACGTGCTTGTACTTACTCGTGTTCGGTAACAAAAACTGCGGCGCATTTCGCTCGAGTCTTATGGTATCTCGAATACATTACGAACAGAGGTTTTCTTCTCTTACATGCCCCGCGGACACCTCAGAACCACATGTTTTAAACAGGGGTTAAAGAAATTCGATAGAGAAAGCCCCGACGGGAAAGATAAAACCGCAATCGCATGCAAAAGGAGAGTTTAAGTTCGCACCATGTTGCAAAAGATTTTCAAGGATTCTAAAATCGGCGTTATTCGATTTTAAACATCGCCACAGCGGTCAGTTTTGCGATTCTAAGGGGACAAATGCGCCAAATTAAACGAAATATACCCGAAGATCTTCTTCTTCAGGCGCCGTATCCAATGCCGGCCGTTGGCGGTCGCTTCTCCTGGGCAGGTTGTAGTCGGGATAGTTTGCCGTTACTTTCCCCGCGGTTTTGTTGCGGTAAAATTTTCCTCTTTTTTTTTTTAAATTTATTTCTCTCCACACAGCTCTAGTGACCATTTATGGGAGATGGAGGGGACGTACAGTTATAGATATACATATAAGAATACAATAAAGGATCTTAGAGAAAAAAAGAATAATAATAATAATAATAAAGTAAAAGCAAAAATTAGGATGTAATTTAAAAAAAAAAAAAAAAAAAAAAGATACTTGGTACTTGGGCTATAGCGTGGTAAGGGAAAGGCAAGAAACTGAATATGAGGCAAGAGAGAGACAGAGACAGAGAAAAAATAAAAGAGAGAGGAGTGAGACAGAGAGGGGGAATGAGAAGACGACAGAGATGGAGGATAAATAAAGGAGGGGAGAAATGAAGGGGAAAGAGTTGAACGGCTGTGCTAGGAGAATAGCAATTTATGGTACAACAGGTGCCAATCTGAGAGAGAAATGTAAAAAATCGAAGACATTTAGCATGTAATTCAGTAGGGTGAGGAGAAAGCATTCAAGTGATTCAGAATCTCCGTTCGAAATACTGCGAGTGTCATATCGAAAATATCAACTTCAGGAAACTGTGATACTATTTTATTATAAAGTCGCAGAGTCGCATTCAGCCCACTTAAATGATGGCTGTCAGTTCGTGATGTTTTTATCAGGAAGGATTCTACGGTCCGTGAAGGATGTGATGGTACTTTAATGCCCACACGATTAAGCATTTGAGGGTCGTCTACCTTACCGTGAATTAGTTTGTGGAGATATATCAGTGAGTGTAACTGGCGTCTTGTGAGTAACGTATTAATCTCAAAACCCACCGCAAGGTCACTGTACGGAACATCTGTTGGATAGTACTCAAACAATTTTTTTATAAAGGAACTTTAAAAACTTCTTTTGCGGTTTCTCTAGCTGTTTTATTAGCATATTTTTATATGGGCCCCAGATCGTACTTCCAAACTCTAGATGCGACCTTACGTATGCAAAATAGAGTATTTTAAATGTTAATACGTTCGTAAAATACATACTACTTCGCATAATGAAACCTAGATTCCTCGGTGCTCTCATTGTTATTTGGTTAATGTGAGCTTTGTAGGTCAATTTAGTATCTAGTAATATCCCCAAGTCACGGACCAATTGTACCTGTTTTAATTTTTTCTCTCCCATAGAGTATTCGAAGTGAGTCATGTCTCGTTTACGAGTGAATGCGATTTTCTCGCATTTTTTGAAGTTAAATGGTAAATCATTCTCCCTGCTCCACTGTACCAAGGCATCAAGATCTTGTTGCAGCTGAACGCATTCCTGACTGGATACAATATTACGAAACAATTTTATGTCATCAGCGTATAATAAAATCCGAGAATACTTTATGGCGTCTGTTATGTTGTTTATAAACAGCGTGAAAAGGTAGGGACCAAGTACTGAACCCTGGGGGACACCAGATGGGGCGTTATACATTCCTGATACATAACCATCATAGATGACATACTGTTCGCGACTACACAGGTATGATGAAAAAAAACGTAAAAGATTACAAGTGAAACCAAGCTCCTGCAAGCGCTTGAGCAGAACTCCATGATGGACCGTGTCGAACGCTTTCGCGAAATCGGTATATATAGCATCTACCTGTCCACCTTTATCTAATTCTTCAGATATG
This sequence comes from Acanthococcus lagerstroemiae, assembly GCA_031841125.1. Lineage (NCBI taxonomy): Eukaryota > Metazoa > Arthropoda > Insecta > Hemiptera > Eriococcidae > Acanthococcus > Acanthococcus lagerstroemiae. The sequence goes on along the minus strand of CM063111.1, from coordinate 17,513,811 downwards.
TAATTAGTGAATATGAGAAGATTGGACTCAACAGACCTCCCTGGGTAAAAACCGTGCTGATATTCCGTGATTAAACATTTCATTTGGGGGATTAAAACATCATATACTATCATTTTAAAAATTTTAGCGGACAGGGGAATCAGAGGGAAATCGGTCTATAGTTACTTATTTTGGAGTTATTACTCGACTTGGGAATAGGTGCTACCTTCGATATTTTCCAGAGAGAAGGAAACGTTGCAGTGCGTAGAACCATATTGTAGATAAACGTCAAGGGAGCCAAAAGAACATACCTGCAATCTTTAAATATGAAAAATGGTATCCCATTCGGTCCCATTGACATTTTTGGTTTCAATTTTGCAAGGCATGCTCCACATCGCATTTCTTTATCCGGGAAATATTTATGTTCATCCAACTACGACTATCCTCAGAAATAGTCATTGGTGGCAGATTACTTACTTTAAAAATGGACTGAAAGAACTCCGCGAAGGTGGCGGCGACATCTTTAGGGTGTTGAATAGTTCTATTCCGTACACGAAAGATCACAGGATTCTCAGCATTCGCTTTCTTTGACTTTATGAATTTCCAAAATTCATTTGGTTCGTGCAAAATCTTAGATTCGAAATTACTATTGTAGTCTTTCTGCGCTGTATGCATAAGTTTTTTAATTTCTCGTCTAAGCTGTGCATGACGGAATTTACAGTTTTCGAGATCTGACCCATCTCCTCCTCTCTTTATAAGCTTATGTACACGGCTCTTTGTTTTCAGCTTGGATATTATTTCTGGCGTAAACCAAGGGGGAAACTCGCTTTCTTTTAGGTTTTTTCATGGGCACCGTTCTGTCAAATATACTTTGGACCACTTCAAGAAAATATTCAGCCGCTAAATTAACATTATTTAGTTGGTAAAGCGAGTCCCAGTTTTGATTTGCAAAGTAGGCATACATCTTCCTGTAGTCCGCTTTATAGAAGTTTCTGTTTTGTATATTGTTGTCAGAACTAAATTTTGTAGGATGTTTTAATCTGTTAGGGAATTCGATTACCAAGGGAGGGCGATGGAGGTCTTCTTTTAGAACCAATAAGTATCCTTTTTCTATACCAAAGAATGTGCAGCCGCTGTGCTCCAGGGTGCACAAGCACAGTAGCCATCTTTCTGATCTGGTGGTAACAGGTGCTGCGATTGCAATGCCTTATTCGAGTGAACTGGCAGGGGTTACAGGGCGTGCAGTGTTTCCACCTCGATTGATACTTTAGTCGTTGTGTTCGCTGGGATGTTGGTGGGGATATTCGATTGTCCCTAGCTATCCGGCATTGGTGGGACTGGAACCCGAGACGCGAGGATTGCGAAGCGAGCACATTACCTCATGCAGTATTAGAATAACATAATATGTACTCGCATGGAAAACGAAAAAAGTTACCTTTGAAATCGGAGTAACGACGAAGGAATCTACACCATTATTGTATAGATGGTCACATAGAGACAGTCCTTGTTAATGCTCAGACCCCACCACACAATGGCTGCATATGTTATTTTGGGACCAGGGACGTACCGATAAGGGGGGGGCAACTTCAACCCCCCCCCGCTCCTCTGTAGGAATTTTTCACGCAGAAGTTGGGGAAAATTACCATTTCAGTCAGGCGAGTTGGGAAAGTCCAGCAAGTCAAAAGGTTTTTTTCTTCTTTTGCATTGATACTTGGGAATTTTGAGTTGAGTCAGTTGGAAAAATCCAACAGATTAAAAGGTCTTTTTTTTTTGGCCTTGATACTTGAGAATTCTGAGTTGAGTCTGGATGGACTTTCACAATTTTTACCCCCCCCCCACCCCCACATGGCAAAACTCTTCGGTACGTCACTGTCTGGGACGTATTACACCGGTATATATCCAGTGCATCATTCTGGGAGTGAGTCTCGAGATCCTGCCGACAAAGGTACAGCAAGCCCAAAGAGCCTCAACCCTTTTCTTATCTTCTCCGAGACATGATTTCTCTAGGAGAGTTTTTCTTCAAGATATATTCCCAAGGAGGGGAGATGCTGATTGGGCGGTAATTTTCAATTTGGTGTCTATTACTCTTTTTGAACAAAAGTACGAGTATATAAGTTCGTAGTTTACTCAAAAAAACGCTATCAATGCATGACTATAGTTTGATGCCCGAATCGATAAACGTGTTCGAATTCACGTCGATGACGATTTACATATGAGGAGCGAGAACGTCCTACTTCATGAGCATGAATAAACGAACTAATATCTAACGGTACTCTCGATAAGACATAATATTCAATACATGTGCATAATATGTGAAGTATAATCATTAATCAACATGCAACGTGCAAGCTTCGACGAGATGAACGTAGTCCAAGAAGAGACAAGCTGACGAATTCTTACAAGTATAACATCTGAATGTTTCTATTCATCGGGGACAGTGCCTGCTAAAATCATTATATTGGATAAATTTGTGAGGGCTGTAACCAACTTCGGTCCCCCGTTTTTGACCGTTTCGTCTGTAATGGCATCGCTCCCTGAGGCCTTGTTTAGTTTCAGCCTTTGAGTTATTTAGCTGACTTCTCAGGGAAGGAAAGGGAAGGGATCATAATCAAAACTCCAGTTTTAGGATGTGTTTCGGTGATTTTTTCCGTGATAGTTTTCATCTTGGACTAAGCTTTTACGAAGATTTTTATAAAATTTTCACGCTGTTTGGTTAATGCCATCTCGACCATAAATTTTTTCATCTGTGTGCCGAATTTTTGTTTCATATTTTTAGTATTCTCCAAAGAATCTTTTATTAGTGCCTCTCTCTTTCTTTCTCTCTTTGAGTAGCTCTGATGGCCTGGGAAACCACATTGAGCTCCACCTTGTCAGTTATCTGTTTTCGTTTTTTGTTCAGAAATTTCCGCCTGGTTTTTGTATAGGTTCTTTAGATAAATTTGTTCTTCTATTGGGGGGGGGGGGTAGAAGGTGTGTCCTTCCCCGAATGTCGATCTCGTCTCATCAAGAGCAACTTTCGCACTGTAGCATAATCGACTGTAGTATTCTTCTATATTGCTAGAGTTCGACCCAAGAGGCGGGGCTCAGGTTAAACATAAACAAGACTAAGGTTATGAACAGTGCCACCAGGGACGGAATTTGGATAGGAGATAAGGAATTGGAATCGGTAGAGGAGTATCCATACCTTGGTCAGATTATGTCATTGAGGAAGGAAATGAAAAAAGAAATCGAAACTCGGATAAGGCAAGCTTGGAAGGGATACTGGGCTCTGAAGACAATCTTTACGGGAAATCTGCGAATACTATCTGAGGTCAAGAAGCTTGAACCCTACTAATTCTAACATATGGGGCCTTAGACGTTGTCGATCACTGAGGACCTAACCAGAAGGCTGGTGGTCATGCAGAGAAATATGGAGAGAAGTATTCTGGATATCAAAAAGAAGGATAAGATTAGGACAAAAGTTATTAGGGGGGGGGGGCAAAATGCAAGGGGTGGTATACTTGATTAAAAAACTGGAAATGAAGTATGCTGGTCACTTAGCAAGAATGAGAGAAGACCGAGGAGACAAGAAGACCACGTTTTGGGTTCCCTGTGATCATACAAGGAGAGGAAGACCAGGAGTGAGCTGGAAGTGGGAAATTATAAGAAGGGTGGTACTCCCGTGTTTCAGGGCGACCCAAAACCGTAAAATGTGGAACAAAATTGAGAAGACCTATGCCCGCGATGCCGGGGCTCGATATGCGACATTAACAATCGGATAGTAACAATTTTATCTATACTATTGGGTATTCATGCATTATGTCCGTACCAAAATAAAGGCTGTTTTTTTATTTATATTTAGCGGTAAGTCAGTGATTTTGCTACTTATGTACCCACATATTTCAAAAACGGAGGATGTACGAAGTTCTTTGACCACAGATTCGTATTCAACGTACGAAAAACCATGATGAATGGGTTTTTTGTTCGCAAGAGGATTTTAATGCAGATCAGTGTAATTACAGTGGATTCCGCTTAATGTTATCACATTGGTCCGAGGTAAATTTAATAACAATAACTGGACAATAACAGTAGCCGGAAAATACATAAAAAAATTTATTTATCAATAATATTATTCACCATGGAAAAAAGAGTCAATTTTTGTTTGCTTCTTGTTCCTTTTGTAGGGTGTGCCAGTTCACTTTTCCTTCTTCTGTATTCCAGAGCGCTTTCGGCTGTTATGCCATCATCAGTGGAATACCCTAAATGAGACTTAGGTGTCTATAAATCTCTTTCACCTGGCGGGGTGTGAGCTTAGTGTCCATTTTGGAGTGTGAGTGAACTTGGTAATATTCCTTTTGTAGGGTGTGCCAATTCACTTTTCCTTCTTCTGCATACCTTCCAACATATTTTTTACACATGTCATACAAGAATAATGCAAATGAAAATCTTCACCATAATATTGGAAGCATTCATTCAAAACTTCTAATTCATTTCACATTTCTGCATGAGAGGGTGGCATAGGTAACAGTTTTTAATGAGGATGTCTATCGTGAACAGTCAAGTCTCTACGTTTTTGGTGTATTATTACTCATTTTAGAACAATTTTAGGTCAAGAAAAGAATGACATGAACGGTCAGTCACCATACTCAAACTGTGCACTGTTGTAATGAGGATGAAAGAGGAAGATATAATGCCGTTCGTGTAAAAACTGGTCAAATATAGAAGGAAAATTGATAAAATTATGCGGAAGGTCAATTACATATAGGAATATTTTACATGTGTTAAGATATAAATGTTTCGTTTTTACCACTTTCAATAACATTAAGCGAATTATAACATTGACCGCGATAATAATAGGCGGAATCCACTGTATTTAGAAATGAACAAATTGGTGAAATGAAGGATTCAACAAGATATAAAAAGTTATGATGAAAATTCAAGGACATCTTGGAGGAAGTTATATCATCAAAGAAAATGATGGTGAGGCTAAGGAAGCAGTCGTACCTCCTCCCAAAAGTAACAAGGGGGACTGGAATGGAAACCCACAATAGGGAGGAAATCTTGAAAGTTGCCTCGGAGTTTTATCGGAAAGCGTACCGAGATAAAAGGAAGGTAAAAGAAAAAACGAACTTAGAGGCATGTGAATAGTACAGTAGAGCGAGTTGGAAAGATATGTGGTACCAGGCATTCTCCTAGCGGAAGTCGAAAATGCGTTAAAAAAGTTGGATAGTAACCAGATCCCTGGCCCGCAGAAGATGCAGGAAACGGAATACTCAAATCCGTGACCGATGCTATCGTCCAGCCCCTGACAGAAATTTACAACAACATTTTGAGAACTAGTTACATTCCCAGGCAGTGGCTCATTTCGGGAATAATACTAATTTTTAAGCAAGGGGACAGAACTAATGTAGGAAACTATCGTCCGATTAGCTTATCAGCTAACATTTGCAAAATATTCATGGGAATCCTGAAAGATTATATCAGCTATAGAGGCACAACAACCGCCGGAACAGGCGGGGTTCAGGAAATGTTTCTCAACAGCAGATCATGTACATACATTAGGGCAACTAATGTAAAAGGTTAGAGAACACAACATGGCAATATACTTGATGTTTGTTGATTTTAAGAAAGCATTTGATTCGGTCTATCACGATCAAATCTGGCTGGCGCTAGCGGATCGGGGTGCCCAGACAAATTATCGAAATCCTACACAATCCGTACAATCAGGCAAAAGCATACATAAAAATGGATAAAATAGGTCAGAAATTTGAAATTCAAAGGAGGGTGAAACAAGGGGATCCACTGTCACCTAATATATTTAACAGCGTTTTAGAACAAGCATTTCGTAAACTGAATTGGGAGGAAATGGGTATTAGAGTGAATGGAAGACATTTGAGCAACCTGAGGTTTGCAGACGGTATAGTGTTAATCAGAGGCTAATTAGGGGAACTTGCTAAGAGAAAAATGTGGGGAGGTGGGACTAGAAATTAATATGGAGAAAACGAAAGTAATGTATAATATTGGAGAATTTTGCGAGATAAGAATGAATGAGGTTAAAATTGAAAGGGTCCGTGAATACAAATATTCAGGGCAAATAGTATCCTTTACTGACAAAGTAGACAAAGGTATAAAAGCAAGAATTTCGAAAGCGTGGAAAGCACACTGGTCACATAAGGAAATTTTCCGGAGTGGCGTAAATACCAAAAAGAAAATAAGAGTGCAAGAAAGTTGCGTGTACACGGTATTGACATATGGTGCTCAGACATGGTCATTAACGAAACAAGAAATGCAAAAAAGTAGAAAAACACAGAATGCCAGTTAAGAAAATTATTTGAGTTAAAACTGTTGAATAAAATTTATTATATAATAATAATAATAAAAGCCTTTATTCCAGCACAGAATACAAGTACGTATACAGCTCAGTACATTTACAAATATGTGAGTTGCTCGTAACTAATTCTAAGTACCAGACGCCCACTCCTGAGCACAGGCCTCTCCAATCGTTTTCCATTTATCGCGATTTTGAGCCGCCCTTGACCATGTAATACCAAACTTTTGAACGAGATCCTGTCGCCATCTCATAGCTGGTCTACCTCTTTTTCTAACTTTTCCGTATGATGTCCATTCCGTTGCTCTTTTAGCCCATCTATTTCCGTCCATCCTCGCTACATGACCTGCAAACCTTACTTTCATCATCTTAATGTGTGCTGGTACGTCAAATGCTCCCGTCCTTTTCCTGATCGTCTCGTTTCTGACCTTATCTTTCCTCTTTACCCCCAGTATACTTCTTTTCATGGCTCTTTGTGTTACCTGGATTGTGTAAGCTTGTCGTTTTGTTAAGGACCAGGTTTACGCACCATATGTTAAAATGGGTATAATGCATGAGTTGAGGATTTTTATTTTTGAGGTTGTTTTTAGTTTGCTTTTGAATATGTGTTTTAGGATCCAATATCCCTTCCAAGCCTTACTTCTTCGTGTCTGTATTTCCTTCTCAGTCCTGTCTTCAAAAGAGGTCATTTGACCCAAGTAGACATATGTTCCTTAACGCTTTCAATAGTTTGACTATTTACCTGGATATTTATATCGGAGCAGTTACTCATGTATTTAGTCTTTGAGATGTTCATTTGTAATCCTACCTTTTCGCTTGCGATCATTAACTCAGATGCCATTTTTATAAGGTCAGTTTTGTTCTCACTAAATAAGACTATGTCGTCCGCGAATCTGAGGTTAGAGAGCCTTTTACCATCGATATTTAGTCCGCATTTCTCCCAGTTCAAGTCCCTAAAAATCCCCTCTAGGAACGCATTAAAGAGATTGGGTGGTAAAGGATCGCCTTGTTTTACTCCCCTCTGAATACTGAATGCCTTACCTATTATGTCAGTTTTGATACGGGCAATCGCCCCATCATACGAGTGTTTTATGGTTTGAACTATTTTCGACCCTATTCCTTGCTTTTCCAATGTTTTCCAAAGGTATACTAGATCGATGGAATCAAAGGCTTTCCTGTAGTCTATGAAGAGTATGTGTAATTCTATCTGGTACTCCCTGGCCTTTTCTAATATCTGATTAATCGTTTGCAGGTGGTTGACGGTTGAGTATCCTTTCCTGAAACCGGCCTGCTCTTCAGGCTGGTTACAGTCCAGTTGCTCATAGATTCGGTTCTTTATTACTCTCATGAACAGTTTGCCTGGGTCGGAAGATAGACGTATCGGTCTATAATTACGAGTATCTAGTTTAGTATTGTCACCTTTCTTTGGGATTAATATGATTGTCGGTTCGCTCCATTGCGATGGTGTATGTTCCATCTCTATTATTTTGTTGAAGAGCAGAACGAGCGTATCTAGTAATTCATCGCCGAATAGCTTCAGTGTTGCGTTGTCTATTTTGTCAGGTCCCGATGCTTTGGTTGCGTTAAGTTTTTTCAGGATAGTTTGTATTTCCTCTCTCATAATTGGAGGAAAACTCACCTGTTCCTTTGCAGGCTTAGGTTTCGAACTATCTTCACACCTTCCTGTGGCGGATGCAACCTTTGGGTTCTCGTATAGTGCTTTAAAATAGCGAGTAAATTGATCCATTATTTTTGTTCTTGCCGTAATTGATTTTCCTTGAGTACTTTTAAAAACGAAAAAGTAAAAGAAATGGCACGAACAAAATGTATGGGGTACATATAAGAAAAAAAAAAAAATCAAAATGAAATATGCGAGCCACATGGAGGGGGGAAAAAGCCTTCGCGAAATAGAATTTGGCGGCAACATCATGGATACCTTTCGATTGCAAAAGAAATAGAGGACAACCGGCCAGTAGATGGGTGGATGAAATTATAAAATTATTGGGCCACAATGGACCAGCATGGCGCAGGACAGACATAGATGGAGAAACATATCGGAGACTCATGCCTCACGGTGGGCGGATTTAGGCAGTGACCTACACTCTAATCAGAGTTGTAAATAAATAAAAATATAAAAGAAAGAGAAACGCGGCACAAAATTAAAAAACACAGGACCAGTGGTCCTTTGAGAAAGATTCCAGGAAACACGCAGAAAGAGAAATAGCCAGCCTAGGGTTCGGGGGGTGTCTGGTCTTGACCAAGGTGGAAGGGAGTGTTAGAGAGAGTGCTAAAATTAGAAAAACCCTATAGAAAAAAGTCGTAAACCTTGGCTACACCACCACCACATTCGAAAACACAGCCTTCCCCATTTGCTGCCGATGGCCACAGGAAGAAAGAGTTTTCGCGCGTCAGCGAAATGGCGAAAGCGTACGCGAAATTTTAGAATGTTCGCCCGGACGAATAATTCTGGGTCCTCGTTCGTGTTGTCGCCCCCTCGCTAACCCACAATCGCGGTGACACATTCGGGCGACAAATTGCGCGAAAATTATTCCGTTGCACGTTATTCCGGTATGCTGCGTTTCGCGGTATACCGGGTGTCCCTGCATAGATTACGAATATTTCAACAGTGTGTAGAACTCATCGAGACAAAAAAAAAGTTCAAATACCATTTTCTCAAATTCTCAAATAGGAGGAAATAAAGTGTACCGGAAAGTGTACTTGTACAATTTTTGAGATAGAGTAAAATGTTATCAATAAAACTTGAAGAACTTTTAATTTCCAACAAAAAAAGTGCTGAAACATTTTTGCCTATCGTTGAAATTGAAGGCGCCACACAACATCAAAAAATAACAAAACTTTGAAAATTCTCCTTCAATTTAGGGAGGAGAGGGTAATTTGGGTCAGGCGGAATGTTGAGCTAGGGAACTTCAAGGAACCATCATTGATTGAATTTGATTCAGTGTATCCAAAGTTATCAATATTTGAAAATCGTTATCTACACATCTACAGAGTCAACCATTGAAAACGCAAGCCAAAATTGAAAAAGTGAAAAAAAACAAGCGGAGATCTCGTTTAATAATTGAGCAGAGTATAAAAAAAGAAAAATTACACCATATTACTAAATAATCTTTACAATAGCTTTCAAGCAGCATTTTGTTCAACGAATCCTGTTACGGACTACTTTTTACAGTATCGAATTTGGAATCGAGTGAATGACGTCTTCAATGTTCTTTCTAAATTCACACATTGTTTGCGGGTTGTGGTAAACTCGATCGATCCTTGAGGTAGCCCCAAAGAAAAAAATCTAGCGGGTTCAAATCGGGCGAACGATGATAGACCTTTCGAGATCAGTCGTTCAGAGGACCGATAATTTTGCCGCGTGAAATTCCGCACCATACTCCAATTTTCGCAGAATGCAACGGGTTTCCAATATTAGTTGATACGAATTTTCAGCTGACCACCAACGCGTATTCTGGGAATTGATGTAACCGTTCAATTGAAACCAGTTTTTATCGCTGAAGAATACGGAGTTCAGGATATTCATTCTACGTGTGAAGCGAAGGAACCATTTAGTACCGAACTCGTATCGCGAAATCAACTGGCTTAAGTTCGTAAAGGATACGATATCGTCTCATCGATAACAGTTGTACAGCTCGATACATGCTTCCATGCGATAGATTGACCTCTTGTCGAGCTTCATTCATTAACCTGGTTGGGAGTTTTTCCATAACAGTTTCAACTTCGCTTCCTTTGCCCCGGACAGAACTGTATGTTAACGAACGTATTTTTGGATCCCAATACAACCAGTTTTTTGAAACTCTGAATGCATACGCATAATACAACTCTTGTTCGGCATCCGGACATTCGAATATTTCTTCGCGAACTCACTTCTCATTTTTCGATAGGGTTTAAACGATTATAAGACAAAACAATAAAAATTTGTAATCCTAGAGTGAAAACCAACATTCCCAATGATAAGCAAGTATTGTTTACGAAGTGTTTACGTTTCCTCCGCTGCGATAATAAATTATACGCAGTAGATAGACTAGGCACTACGCGTACCACGTCTCGTGCTGCTAAGGCGCGTCCTTGTTGCAGCGCGCAGCTGCATGGCTTGAGGGTTGCGTTTTTTTAGGGTGTTTGCCGCAGGGCTGGAAACACGTTATTGGTAACGGTTACGGTAACAGTTACATAACGGAACAAAACGTTTAAGCGTTAAGTTACGTTACGTTACGGTAATTTGATCACGTTTAACAATTCGTTATGATATCGTAACAAATGCAATTTTTCTCGTTATTTTACTGCATTAAAAAAAATATATTGAAAATTGAAAAATCTGGAAATTGCCAACCGTCCATCCTTTGAATGAGTTGATAAGATGATAAGAATAATAAGTTGATATTGTTTGATTAATAATGATCATCTTGCATCTTCACTTCTTCAGTACCCAAGTGCAGTTTCAGTTTGAAAATTGAGATTGAAGTCGCCAAGGTTTGTACTTTGTAGCTATTTTCAATTCTAACTTTATTAATTTTTTCTTGTTGATCAAACATAGTAGTAGACTACAGATTTCTCATGATTTTCCAGTTGTACAGACATCAGAATCTGGTGTGATTGGCAGTGTTGTTAGACATAACAAAACAAAATGACAAAATGACAGTTGAATTTTAGGAATTTTGTCATGATGACAAAACCATTTCTCAGTTTTGTCATATGACAAAATGGAAATGACATAACAAAAAAATGAATCAATGACAAAACAATTTTGTCATGACATTTTGTCATTCCAATATTACGTTGGTGGAAAAGAACAAGGATCAAGAAGTTAAGAAAGACTAGAAGAACATGGTATTAGTGTCTTAGAAAATGTATCTAAACCAACCTATGCATTACGTCTTTTTTCTCAGACACTTTTTGTTGAAGAAGTGATCAGCTATTAGCCATCAGTCAAAACTTAAGAAGTCAACCCAAGCCAGAGGAGTGATCACGTATGATTTACTGGAAGCGTGTAGCAAACTTCAACTATCATGAAGTCAATTCAAAATTCACTTTCAAAGAAAATTTGTCCTAAATTCGACTGCATCATCACCAAAAAATTAAATTATAATCAGTTCTACTGGTGTACTGGCAGAATAATTTTTACTCGTTTTATTACCCTACTAAAAATAGCAGTGTTTCTATTTGAAAGTACACAACATGGTCACTCACTCATTTTCACCCGCTAACCAGAGATGGAAAGCAAGCTAAAAGCTGAAAGCGGAAAGCCAAAAGCGAAGAGTTTTATACCTAAAAAGCAAAAGCTGAAAGCAAAAGCTAGAACGCACAAATGATTGAAAGCAAAAGCAAAAGTTTTATTTTTTACAGCTTTTCCAGTATTTATCTATTTATAAATTATAATTTCAAATTTTCATTTTTATTTCCATTATCTCAATGGTCAGTGCTGTTAATGTGTTCACTGGTAAGCAGTGTTGTGAAAAGCTATTTATAAAAAATATAATGTTGTACAAAATAACAAAATATTCAAAATTTAGGAAAAAAGCTGAAAGTCAAAAGCGGAAAGCTGAAAGCTTATGATTTTTGCATTGAATAGCAAAAGCCAAAAGGGAAAGCTAAATATGAAAAAATTTGAAAAGCAAAAGCTAAAGTTCTATTTTCCAAGGTCAGAATCTAAAGCCGTTAGCAAAAGTTTTATCATATGGCTTTCCATCTCTGCCGCTAACAACCACGCACCGCGTAGGCAATTTTGCAGCGCACTCTAGTGCAGGTTTAAATCCCAATTTCTTTTTAGCCTCCAAGTATGCAACCTTTGTTAAAATATCATTGGTGATTGGTAGGATTGGATTGTATGTAAAAATAGTAAAATACCTGAAAATTTGTGGATATGACAAAATGACAAAATAATTTTGTCATGACATAACAAAATTATGAAAAAACAAAATGACAAAACTCCAAACATGACAAAACTCATGACATAACTAGGGCTAGGAAAAATATGCTCAAAAAAATGTAAAATATGCGCATAAAATTTGCCGCATTACTGATAAAAATATGCTAAAAATATTCTCCAAAAACCAAGAATATGCCAAAATATGCTTTTGCAATATGGGTATCAAATCACAGATTTTTTAAAGCTCTTTCTTTCCTCTGTAAATACAGAGCATTGTGATCCAGCAAATCTGCCATACAAAAATAATTGACGTGTGTTCCATTTAGCTCTCATAGAACATACGTCAATTTATTATTTTTTGGATGGCAGAAATGTCATGTTCTCATGCTCTCATGCTTTGACTATATATAACTATATGGACTGATCAAGTTGATAAAATGTTGTTTCAACATCTTTTGTGCTATAATGATTAAGCGAATGATAACAGGTGATAACCTGTAATTTATGTAATGTACTATACAAAGATCTGCGGATTCAAATAATTTCTGTCACCATGAGGATTGTTTTTGATGTTAATGATGAATATTCTTAGTCTCTTTTTGATTAGTTGTTTCCTATGTACAGCAATTACTGAGTTCGAAACGATAGTTGTGGCGTTTAATGCTAAAACAACATTCGTGAGGAACTCTTGTTTTGTGAAGAAAACTTGTGCTTTGATACAATTTTACGGCTGCTTTTGTTACAGACTTTTCCAACTTAAATTTGGGAGCGGTTGAATTATTCCTGTAAAACAAACGCTGAAGCAGGCTATGGAATAAAAGATGACATATTGATTTGCCTTGTTTTCTCAGTTTTTCTTCTCATTCTTCCTTTTGTGCAAAAATATTTGGCTGTATCAATAGAGAAATACGGTATATATAATTGAAAAATACATTGGTTGATGTATAGGCTCAAAAGTGGACTGATTTTTAGCAAATAAATCGCATCTTTTCAAAAAATTCCTGGTTTTAATATTTTATTCTTCCCTGAGGGTGGGAATTCATTTTTGCCCAGAATGGTATAAGAGCCTAATACTATGCGACTACCTATATTTGAAAAAAATCCTGCCAATGTAGTGCTCATTTTTGCAGCTTCAAGAAATACCTGAAATACTTCAGTTTCACCAATTTATTTGAACCACACACGAAACATGTGTGCGAATTCATGATGACGGATCCAAAAAAAGAAAACAAGCCGAAACTTCACACAATTGTACCGTTTTGCTTCAAAAATAATACTAAAATTACTCTATGAAGTTATGCGACGAACTCTCATTACAACGTTATGATCTAGGATACAGAACAAACTGATAACCAGAAATCACAACAAGGTCTTCTCTAATCATTATAGCACAAAAGAAGATGTTGAAACAGGGTCGTGTGCAAGATTTCCTTGTAGTAGTGTCGTCTTGATCAGTCCATATAGTTATACAGGGTGATGAACGAGAAGTCGCACCATAGGGCCAACATGCGATAAGGCGCAACGGCGCCGACACGATAACACAATCTCCGCTAAATGCATTACATACACGTTGCACGTTACTGCATGTTTGCCTATAGTGCGACTTCTCGTTCATCACCCGGTATATAGTCAAAGCTCTCATGTTTTTCAATTAATTTTAATTTTTCAAGAATTGCACGTGTCAGAAGAAAAAGGCCTCAGTGGTAACTATACACTGAGACCTTTTTCTTATGACATGCAATTTAACAGTGTTGATCATGAACAGTGAAAAAAATTGGCAAATATTCTTCAAAATTGTGAATTTCAGTGAAATATTCCCTAATATGCTGAAAAATCAGCTAAAATATGCCAAAATATGCTCAGAGAATCAAAATATGCCAATTTTTGAAAAATATGCGCAGCTCATTTTACTCAAAATCTTCTGATTCGTCCAGATACCAAACATAACCCACTGTGGCGCAATGGAAAAAAATATGCCAAAGCATATTTTTCCTAGCCCTAGACATAACAAACAAAAAAAGTGAAATGCTCGTCCGACAAAATGACCAAAAATCGTTTTGTCTAACAACACTGGTGATTGGGCGATTAAGTCCATATTTGTTATGATTCTTAAGTTAAAATTAATTACAATGTCTATTTTCATGACGCAGATTGATGACTTTTTTTTTTTTTAGTGGGTACCTATCTATTAAATAACCCCTTTGTGTTCTTTTTGTTTCTTACTTTTTTTATATAATAAAAATAAACAAAATAAACTTGAATACTTGTTTTAATGTTCTAAATAATTTCTAATATTCTAAATTCTGATTGATATTTTGATTTCTGTATTCTGTTAAAACCATAGATCTTACTAGTTAACTAGTGCTACTATACCAACCAATACCAACATAAAATTTATGTTATGAGCCACAGAATTGAATTTTGTCTCTGAACAGTCTGAATTCTGATTTTGATTCTGAATTTTGTCCCAAAAATGTAAAATTAAAATTGTGAAACAGATTGAAAAAAAAGTTGAAAAAAAACCTTTTCACTTTTTAGGTTATAGCTTTGTCACAAAACAAGGAAATATTAAAAATTAAAAAAGGAAATTTACAAGGGGGGGGGGTGAACCATTATAACGTTATGTAACCGTTACTACCATAACGAGAAAGTTTGCCATAACGTTATCATAACAGTAACAATACCGGAACGTTACGTTACGTTATAACGGGTACCACAACGAAATGATTCCGTTATTCCAGCCCTGGTTTGCCGCGCGTAGCGCTTTTGTTGAAGTCTCCTAGCTCAACATTCCACCTGGTGTAAATTACTCCCTCCCACCCTAAATTAGGGGAGAATTTTAAAAAATTTTCATATTTTTGATGTTGTGTAGCGCCTTTAATTTCAACGATAGGCAAAAATGTTTCATTACTTTTTTTGTTGGAAATTAAAAGTACTTCAAGTTTCATTGATAAAATATTACCCTATCTCAAAAATTGTACGGGTACACTTTCAGGTACACTTAAATTCCTCCCATTTGAGAATTTGAGAAAATGGTATTTGAACTTTTTTTTTGTCTCGGTGATTTCTACACGCTGTTGAAAAAATATTCGTAATCTATGCAGGGACACCCGGTATATAGGTATACCTAGGTGAACATCTACGCATCACCGCTATGTAAAATATCTGTGCCAGGCAGTTGCATATCTGTTGCCTTGTAAGCAGGCAAAACATGAGTTCTGACATACGAATTCCCAATGCTATATTGAGCAGGTAGTGGGCTAAAATTTGTTATTATTACATTCTACCCAAATGAAGAGTTGCCCACTGCAAAGATAATCAGAATTAGTATTCAGAACCTGAAGATTAACTGCTATAGTTTTCATCAGCATTTTTTCATCTACACCCAGGCCCGGATCCAGCAGGCGAGTCACCGAGAAAATCTCGGTGGGCCGCGATGCATTTGGGCCATCATTTGAAAAATAGGAGAAAAACTTGGGCCGATTAATACTGAGTGGGCCGTTAAAAATTGGAATTCTCGAGGGGCTGCTACATTTTCCTATTTCTTAATCCAGCCCTGTTAATAGAAAAAAAAAAGGAAAAAAACTTGTACCGAACTAAATTTAATTTCACAAGGCTGAACACACAGTATCTTATTGATTAGATAGTAAAATTATTTTCGTGAATTTCCGTCTCTTGGAAATAATGTCGTTATTCAAATTCTTGGCCAGGCTATGCATACGTATTTTAACGAAGAGATTTCCTACTAATTTAATTAACGTTAACTTATGGTTGTCATCAATATCTTCATTTTCGCACTTCAAATTTCTAAAAACCTCAGAATGGTTTGCAATATCATGAACGACCTTATTAATTAATCGGAATGTTTCAATTCGGTTTCTACAATCACCAAGATAAACGTTCACATACACGTTAGTTTTTGTAACAATTTTAAATACATCCGCAGAAGCAAAGTATAATCCACCTCGGTTTTTTAGTTTTGTAAATATATCAATTGTCCGTGCATAACTGTGTTCCTCAGGATTTGTTTTATCAACTAATGCTAATCTACAAGAATTACATTTAACTTTTTTCAGTAATTTGCGAACAATAAACCCTGAAACATAGTACAAAACAGAATCTTTAAAGTACACATTTCTGTCGTCGCAGTTCACGTCCAATAAGTCTTCCAACTCATCGTTTTCGTCGTCGGTCTCTATATCAGTGAGCGGAGCGCAGTTACCAGTGGATGGCGCGGCTACATCATTTTTCAGTAGGAGTTTCTTAATAGCGACTATAACTTGTACACAGTTAGGATTGTTGTTAAATCCCAATCTGGATCGGAGGATTGAGAAAAAAATTTCTAAATGATCCTGAGAGAATTTAAAAGTTAAAACATATTTATAATAATGCTTAGCTAATAACTTTTCGGAGACAAAAAGGACAGATCTAATAGCTGTTACAAAACCAATGACAAATGTTTTCCGTTTAGTTAAATGCAGAGGAGTTCCATTCGCATCTTGAAGCTGATATAAGTACTGGATCCAATTTTCTGCCTCTTCCTTATAAAACTGTAGGTTGTATGAGTAAATAGGTTTTTTGAAACCTTTATTAAAAGGACTACGGCTGTTTAAGAAATCAAAAATGCGGTCCAATTTCCTCACAAATAAGACTGTAGCATCTGAATTTTGAAACGCTGGCACTCCAGATAATTTCAAAAATTCTATTGCATCGGCTACAGAACTGCTCAATGTCTGTGTGGCGAATTTAACTTTCATGATACTGTTGTGAAAATTTACGTGAGACTTGGTCAGTTTATTAGCTAAATGAAACCCGAGACGCGTTTGGAAGTTCAATAATTCTTCAATGAAGCGCCACTCAATGAGTTCATCTTTGATTTTCAAAGTTTTGTAAGAAGCTGCAAAGAGAAATTGACAAATTGCAATCAATAGAATGAAAGTAGGGAGGAAAACACAAGTAATAAAATGGATAAATACCTAAGGCATTCCTGGCTAACTTCACCATATGGCAGGCATCAGGAATAACACAAACAACGTCATCTTTACCAGGATACTTGAACGTGTGATTATCTTCTTTATTGTAAATGTTGCAGCCAAGGTACTTTAAGGTCGCAAAATTTGTAGCAGCTCCATCACATGTTACACTATGGACACACAGTCCTGAATCATTACATAGAGTCAAAGCCGTTTTAACTAGCTCTCCTTGAACAGACGCAGGGCATTTATCTTGAAAGAAATAAGCAACAGGCAGTCGCCATTTGCCATTTAAACAGACCAACATGAATACTAAGACTTCAGAAGCTGGTGTCTCCGTATGTTCTACATGTATGCCACCATAATCGGTGTAACCGATGAAGTTGCTCGTTTTCGGATCTCTGATTATTTGTTTTCGGATAGCCATACTGTCAAAAACCAAATTTACATCTTTGTCTTCATCATGGAAACTTTGCAAGGTATCGAATACAATTTTCAGGAAACCCGGTTCGGCTTCCACCGAACTGGTCCATCTGGCTATTATAGATGGGTGTGGGAGACAGAATATTGATCTGTAAAACCATAATATCATTAAGTAGAGAATATCTGGATTATACTTACTTTTTCTCATCACACGTACACCATCCTAATATACCTCAAATGACTGTAAGCTTTAGGTGAGTTGTAATGAAGCGTTAGAGCAAAACGTTTCAACGATTCTGTATATCTACGACCTCGTGCATCACTTTTCTGACGATTCTCAAGCTCGTTCTTAATTATATCAAGCAACGTTCCTGTTAACACGAAACACCAGAGGAAAAGAAGCAACAGTATAAATAAAAGAAATACCATCAAGTATCTGGACAACCAACGCAAGATTAGCTAATATTAATGCATTATAGTGTTCTCATTATTGAATTAGGCCCACCATTTTCTTTTCTTTCGGGATGAAGAGAACTTGGGAAAAACACTATTTCCTAGGGCCAAATAGATGCTACTGATGAAGACCAATTATCGTAAATAGGTAACATACATTCCTCTAGTAAACAGATATGTATTTACCATCAAATTCAGTGAGTAGTAAATCTTCTACATTCCTATCCATGAAACCATCTTGTCGTAGAGTTCTTAGAAGTTCCTTCATATTAGCAATTCTGTTTTCTTGCCTTTTTACACGTTGATTCAACACTTTTATTTGTTTCTTCAAGGATGATACAGAAGAAGGCAAACAAGATTCATCTGTCTGGATGCATTTATCACACCTGGACTCATGAATAGGCTCCACTTCTGTACATGCTCGTTGATCAAGATCTGAATCAACAGCTGACCAATCACACTCCTAAAAAAAAATCGAAAAGACAGCTTTCTAATTTTTTGTAAGCTCATAATTTTCAGGATTGGTGCAATGAATAACAAAAAATTACAGCTCACTTCAGTCTGTCTTCTACTTTTCCTCAGTTTCACCGGTTTTGGTTTTAAATATTCAGGGAATTCGTCAAAAATGGATGGTACCGCATCGCTTTTAAGTTTTTTTTCGTAAAAACCCATCGGAGCCAGTATGCAAGTAGTCTTCTTCTCTGAAGTGTTGGCTACAGATACGGCTAGCTTTTGTAGGCTGAAACCTTTCCCTCCTCACAGCTTTCAGCCAAGACTTGAGCAGCACAGGGTTCTTCAAGGGAAAACTACAACATTATATAATATCCGTTAATGACACTGAAAGTGAATTTAATTATGTACCTACTGCACTTCTAATAAGCATTTCCAGGAAGTAGGTAAATACTTACACGAAAAAACTAACATCTGATCCTCGTTGTTGTCTATTAGAACAACCATACGCAGAACATGAAACCGGCATTTTAAATATATTTCGAGAAGGAAATATAAATGAAATGAAAGCGATCATTATGAAACATGGTTAAAAATATCAAGAAAACTAAGGACAATGAAATAATATAGTTTTACTCGGATTAATCTGACAAATACAGCGCATGGTACTGGAATTGTTTTGCCTGCTTACTGCATTATCATCAAAACCGCGGTAGTCTTCACTGATAAGCCGTTGTTGTTCATCTAGGTATATATATAGACATCTGTGTTTAGGGACACCGGCAAACTTGTTAATGGGTGTTTACAGCGTACATCAAAGTAGAGAGAGAGAACAACACCGAAAACTAGTTTCATCTCTTTCTACACCTAAAGACAGTCCGAGTTTACATTGCGCTTACGCAGCGTAAGCGTTCCAGTGTTGTAGATGTGTTCTCTGTCCGAAGCTCTGCGTGCAAACATAAGGATAAGGGTGTTGGATATCAAATCTTTAATGATAACCCACATCGATAGTCGACTCGATCGCTGTGATTATCAATATAAGAATTATTGATATTTTTATCAGTTTGTTTATTGATGAATTATTTCATTACAGTATTTAAATCAATTACTTCGTTTCAGCACTTTTTTTGTTGGAAATTAAAAGTTCTTCAAGTTTTATTGATAACATTTTACTCTATCTCAAAAATGAGTTACGATCACGTGCGTTGAATATTCAACACCCCGATGCTCATCCCGACGTATTTGCAGCTCACGCCGCCGCTCGATCGCGCGTAACATCAGCCATGCGAAAACGAATTTAACGTGTACAGTGGAATCGTTTGCGTCTGTCTGTCTCCGTCTCTCATGGTGTCGAATGTACGCTAATCACGTGTGGTGTTCTTTACCCTTTTTGGATCCCGGACCTAGCTTTGCCGAGTTATACAAGGAAATCATAGCGCAGAAAAACAAAAAAGGAAGATCGCTTACTGAGACAGCACCCTACGAATTATCGTGTGTTTCGTTTTTCGACACCCACTGCTTCGACAACCCCTTCTTCCCTCCGACTAACGTAATCACGAAGATTCCCATTGTAAATTAAATAGCATGGATGCATTGTAGATGGAAAGTGGTTGTCGCGTGTATACCGACAAGCATTTTGGGTCTAGTTAACCGACATATGCAATTTCTGGAATCACAAAAGTAACGCATGCAATCGGAGTACAAATGGTAAAAGGGGTTAACTCAGTATTTCATCGCAAAGAGTTTAAACCCAACATCGCTCAAAAGGATTCAAACATTGACGAATAATTTTACGAAATGGGCTGAAAATTGAAGGTGAATCAGGGGAAGGAAATAGTTGAAATATAATCTAAGAAAAAAAGAAAAAATAAAATAAATATTTTATACTCTATGTACTTTGTCTTCAGCTTCGATGAGAATTTGCATGAGCACAGGTAAATTTTGGGTGGGCGGCAAACTCTTGTAATTCTTTCAGTGCATTTACTGCTTTCGTGAATGTGTTGATTTGAGGTTCAGTTACAACAACTTCTTTATCCTCTTCATCGGTTATCTCTTCCCCAGGGTGTCTAGCGACAAGCAATAAATCGCGAGTAACCGGGAGTAAGGTAAAATGGAAGTTTTCAGTGCCTATTTTGGTACTGAATTTAGGTCTTTTGGAATAAAAAGTAGTACAAATAAAACTCTTTCGAATGGAAAAGTCGTTAAGCATTTATTTTTAGTGTGAGTAGTCGAAAATTGGGAATGTTAGCGAATATCTCGGCAACAACTTTTCAAAATGCTTGATAACCTTATGTAAAAGTATAGGTAATGAAAAAAGGAGTGAATAAGTCCTTACCTGATTGGAGCTAGCGTCTCGGAAGACGCCCCAGTGGCGTAGCCAAGATTCCCTCCCCCCTTGAGATGAGAATTTTCTATATGCTGGTAGTATCACAGTGAATGCGCGAAATGAAATTTAAATTCAGACGCATAATGGAGGTTGAAAAGCACAACATACTGATACGTCAAAGTAAAAACATACAGTAGTTCATATTAGGTGCACCATATAAAAATTTAGCTCCCCCCCCCCCCCCTTGAAAAAATCCTGGCTACACCACTGATTTTACTGGGTCGGGCTCGCCGCTACAATATAAGATTCGATGAAGCTTTAAATTAATTTTGCCAAAAGCAGCAAATGGATGTCATGGTTAGATTTTGGTACAATTTAGTCGATCAAGTTAAACTCGATACATGACATCAATTTTTCTTCAAGGCGCCAAGTCGTGCGATCTTCGTACTGGTCTAAATAAAGCTGTTGGAAATAATGAGGACAGGGTGATCCAAGTATCGATGGATGGGCCTGCCGTAAATCTTGAGATGCTGCGAGAACTCCAAACAGAATTTAAGAAAGATCGAGGTACTGACCTCTTTCAATTAGGAAGTTGTGGGCTTCATGTAGTTCATTGTTCACTCAAGACAGGGTTTACATCAGTTTCGTGGGAGCTGAAAGAGTTTTTGGGTGCCCTATATTATATTTTCAACGCTTCTTCGGCACGGCGTGGCCATTTTACCAAAACAACCGGATCAGACGTCTTTCCTCTGTCACTTTGCTCTACCCGTTGAACCGAGAATGGGAAATCAGCCACGCGAACATCAGCCTTCTCCCTCATCTGCGCAGCTGGGCGCGTAAAGTTCAGAGCGAGAGCTTCAAGAATCCTTTAAACAAAAATCATCGAAACATTAGCGGAGTTGTTAAATGTCTTTTCAGATCCTCCTGGGTGCTAGACTTGCATTTTTTGTTTCTATTGCTTCTGTGGTAAAACCATATCTGACAAATTTTCAGTCAGAAAAGCCTATGGCCCCACTGCTCTTCAAGGAATTAATTCCTCTTACCACAGCTCCTATGGAGCGTGTAGTAGAGAAAACTGTTCTCGAGGAAGAATCAATGGTGAATAAAATGAATCTTGTGAAAAAGTAAAATCTGATTCCAAGCAAAAACATTCGTTTAGGTTTCTTTGTCAAAATGGCCCTTAAAAATGCTTCATCTGGGGAAATTTCCTGATGCAAAGGTTTAAGAATTCCGCAGTGATTGTCAGCAAGTCCTAGTTACAATGATCCAAGAGATTCAGGAGCGGTCTCCTGTAACTCACAAAATTGTTAGTGGAACTTCTTATCTGGATCCGGTGGTAGTCGTTGAAATTCCTAATCTCGCAACAGGACGGATCGTTGTGGCGCTGGAAATACGTCTAAAAATCTTCTAACAGGCTCAGAAGGAGACCGCATTAAAAGCACCTTCGTCGCTTTGGTGAAGCAGCCATACTTAAATCGTTTGACCACAGTATGTCACGACTTAACTCCTTGTGGACAGATCTCGTAGAAACACCATCTTCTGTTGTGACTTCCAAAGATGGCTTAAAAAACTTTATTAGTAGGGTAAAAATGGGGAGTTTATTGACCCCGTCCATTTAGAATGTACAGGGAGGCGTGGCCTAGTTCTTCTTTTTCGGAATAAATTTGTCCCAAAAATAGGGTGGACCCGACAACTGCCCCCTCCTCTCATGGAATATAATGCGGCTAAAGGTAGGCTACAGCAGGAGCTCTGGTGTAGTATGTAGATATATGGGACATGAAAAAAGAATGTTTGTCCGCTTTCCCGAGGGTGCCACAACCAGAACCCCTCCCCTCATCTTCCCCCTTGGTCCAGATTCCCACACGTGATTGAACCTGTATTTTCATCTGTAATAATTAATCTTCTTCTTGCGAGTCTATTTTGGCTTCCTACATGCGTTAGATTCGCGATATCGTGATTTTGTTCGGGCCAGAATATGTATTACTAGATTCCTCACCAGATGGCGCTATAAAACGATTTTTCAAAAAAATGGACAGGGGCCGTTTTGGAATATGCTCCTCATTTATTCCCTGTCGGTCGTATATTTTCCGTCCATTTTTATCTGTGATGTACGTTTTCCAGTTTATTCCTTTTGCTATATTTTTTCCGATTTTTTTTTGTACTCTTTGTAGATTCTAAAATTTCCTTTACACCATGCCAAATTCTCTCTCCTCATTCCACTTTTTTAATTCTCTTTTTATTAACTTACATACCACGTTCAATTCTATTTTATTTCTAATACTTTTATTTCTCTTTTTATGAAGTTCCTGCCTTTTCTCTATCAATGTTTGTATTTCTGCGGTGAATCTTCTACTATTGTTTCTTCCTCTCTCCCCCCCCTTTTAATTCCTCCTACACTCGACTTTCCTTGATGCGGTTTTTATAATACCTATTATTTTCTCTGTCACTTTTTCTATGTCCTCGACATCTCTCACCCCACTCTCTTTTTTATTTCCTCATTTATTTCCGCATTATACTCGCTCTCTTCCTGCTTTACTATTCTTACTCTATATTCCTTCCCATTCCTCTTCGAGTCTGTACCTCTATTTCACATATTATTGGTCTGTGGTCTGAGTTGAATTTAAGGTTATTTAGAGTACTGAAGCTTCGTATTAATTTATTAATTGTATCTGTTAGCATATAGTCTATTTGTGTGCGATACTGTGCGTTTGGGGCTTCCCATGTCCATAATTTTCCTTTTCGTTTCTTAAATTGGCTATTCAGTATTTTCGTGTGGTTTTCTTGATAGAATTTTATTAATTTTTCTCCCCTTTTATTTCGTTTTCCGTAGCAATAAGGATTATGCTTTCTTTGCCTTCCTGTCTGCTCCCAATCTGGCTATTCAAATTCCTCACCAAGATTATCATGTCTTTACTGTTACCTCCCTTAGTATTTCGCTTAATTCTTCGTAAAATCTTTCGCGATATTGGACTAAAACAACATAACCGGAAAATTTAATAAAACTAGTCGGGAAAAACCGGGAAATTTTTTCCGACCTGGCGCTAAACACCCTGTTCCTCTACTTATTCGAGCCACACAAGACACTGACGGCTTCTGTCTACCTCTCTTCTATGCTAAGATCGTCATAAAATGAGACAGTTTCTTCCACATTGAGTTGATCAGTTAACCTATCACCGTGAGCTCCCAACACGTTACGAAGAATATTTGAATCGGTGTTTAGAGTTTCAGACTTGTCAGCATAATTATGGGAAACCATTCCGGCCACTGATGCGATACTCGAAATGGTAGTTTCCGGGCCGGGGGTGCAGTGTCTCAGGGGCCACTTTGGCATGCGTGCATCGCCGTACGTCCCACCACACCATACGGGAAACCATCAGCCTTACGGAAGCATCCTCTCACAGTCTCCTTCGAAACCAAGAACTGTACACAATTAGTCGGGAGAGTAGGCTTACAGTAGGTAATATTTTCCTGTCTTACTTCTCAAAAATCTTTTCCGTTGTGACAAGTTTACGTTCCATTATCTTCCATTTTCCATGAGAAAAGTGACCGTTGTGAAGGTTTCTTTCCGTTAAAGCAAGTTTTCCGCCTAGTATAAGTTCCGTCTTAGCAGGGGCGGATGGGTGCTAAAATTATTACCGGGCATTTGGAGTGGTGCGGTGCCGTAAGAGTTTTGTTCTCCCCCCCCCCCTATACACACTTATAAATTAAATTGACTTTTTTAACAAAGTGTATTTATAATTGAGAACACCAAGAAAAATGTTTAAAAAATGATAAGTAATAATGAAAATTATTTAAAAAACGTGTCGGAAGTTGGAAAATACGGGGAAAGACTGGCAGAAAAGAGGAGAGGCGGCTATCTATACTACTTTGGTTCCACAAAAGGTTACAGGGGGTGGGTTTTTATATTAACAAAAATATCAAGAATAATGTTGTGGAAATTAAAATAATATCTGAAAGAGTATATGCCTGCTAAAACTGAAAATAGATGAGAAGACAAAAATGCTAATCTTGCAAGTGTATGCATAGGAGCAGAGAAGACAGAAACAGATAAATTTTATGACGAGCTGGAGGCAACAATTCAAAAAAAGAAGGACTACTATCAGGTAATAATGGGGGACTTCAACGCAAAAGTAGGAGGTGAGGCTAATTCAAAACACTGCGGCCCATTTGGTGTGGGGGAGAGAAACGAGAGGGGTGGAAGATCAGTAGAAATTGCCCAAAAATTTAACTTATGTACAGCAAACCCTTTTTTACAAGAAAAGAAAGTCAAAAGGAAATGGGACATGGATATTGCCAGACGGGAAAACTAAAAATGAGACTGACCACCTACTAATAAATGACCTGTCAGTAGCTGAAGATGTAACAACACTGTCAAAATTTGGCTTCTCATCGGACTACCACATATCACTCTGTAAATTGAGCATCCCGCAGAGAGTCCAGTATAAAAATCACAGGAAGGGTAAAGGGAGAGGAAGGCGGATCATCCGTCAGAAAGAAAGAGGATGCACGCCAGAAACTAAAATCAGTGCTAGAGGAAATGAAAGTCGAGGAAAATTTCTACGACAGTATGATCCAAGCTTTAAAAAAGGGTGTGATTTAATCGTCAGATAAAAAAGAGAGTCAGCACGATAGGTAAAATAAATCGAACGATGGAAAAATAAGAACTTCGATGAAAATTATAATGCACTGAGAGATAGTGAAATGCACGATACGAAAATAGTTACAGGAAATAAAAAAATACATCAACATTATGAAAATGGCAGTAGCGATGAACAGCATGCGTCGAGAAATAAGTACTGAGCAATATTATCACATACCGGTAAATTACAAAAAAAAAAAAAAATCATTGAAGAATTAATGCTTTTTGTGCCCTTGTCGGTCGCCCTCTTTTTCTTTTCTGACCTAAAGGTACAGATTTCGCTTCTGCGGGGACGGTAAGAAGTTTCAGACGAATTTTCATGCCAATCACATGTTTGCACTGCAATCGTTTCAAGTAAGAAGGACAGGTATATGTGGACTCACTCTCTGTGATGCAAATTTTGTAAATGTCGCAACATTTGTAGTCATCAAACGTCCGCCAATCTTCCTTTTTGTAAGCGGCTAGAAGCTTTTTTGTAATCGGTTCGGTGGTAGAAGATGAACGTACGTAGAAATAACAGTTATTCTACATTCTACTAAAGTGAAGTCATGAAACGTGAATTTCATGTATTTGTCATCGCGCCCACCTTTCCTATTATCGTGCAGAATACAACGTGAATCATGATCTTTCTTATCGTCATGGCTTGCTCATTTATCGCTATTACTCTATCGTGTGTACAATCGATTATAAAGTGCAATTAAGGTTTTCCCTTTAAAAAACACGGTTGATGATTTTGGAATGACGAGGGCTAAAGAGAAAACCAGGGATAAGCTTTCAAAACAGTCTCTCGAGTCAGGAAGAATAACCTTTGGAAAAATAGAAATAAAACACCATTGGACGAAACTGAGCTAACTGAAACACAAAAACTGGTGAAGAAAATAGAGAAGATATTAAAAAATATGATTAGGAAAAGATTCAAGATATTTTGGAAGAAAGTTGGTCCACTAAAAAAGTTAGGCTCGAACTCGGTAGCGGGAGAGATGTTATGTTGAAGCTAAAAGATCAGACAGGAAAAGTGACTCAACATCGAGAAAAAATTGTAGAGGCAGCAACAAGTTTTTACGAGGACTTTTACCGCGAGCGAAACGAGCTATCAAAAATAGCAAAAACTGGAGGATGGAACGAGGAAGGAATCCCGGAAATAATGGAGAAAGAAGTGGAATACGTACTAAATAGACTGAAAAATGACATAGCCCCAGGACCGGATGGAATTACGAACGAAATGCTGGAAAGGTTTGGTGATCAGAGAGTACCACATCTGGCTAAAATATTTAACAAAATTCTAATTATGAAAATATGTCCAAAATAGTGGAACTTGGCCGAAATAATATTATTATACAAAAAAGGGGGAAGGAACTCATTGAAAATTGTAGGCCAATATGCTTAACATCGAACATCTGTAAAGTATTTATGGCTGTCTTAAAAAGACGTATGTATAACCATTCAGAATCAAATCATCAGGGGAATGAACAGACGGGATTCAGAAAAGGCTTCTCAACTGTAGAGAATATTTTCGTTGTGAACCAAACTATTGAAAAAACACACGAATATGATGTGGAAATTGAAATGCTTTGCATAGGCTAATCATAAGGCATTTGATTCAGTAGATCATAAATATAATATGTTAAAAGCACTGGAAAATAAGGGAACTGAAAGTGGGTTTATTAAAGTCATACAGAATTGCTATGCAAATTCGGGTGCAAGAGCCAGCCTTAAAAGCAAAGGGAGGGAATTCAAAATTAGGAGGGGGGTTCGATAAGGGGATACCTTGGCGCCATACCTCTTCAACTGCATTCTGGAAGAAGTATTTCGTAACCTGAAGTGGAAAAGAAGGGGACTAAAAAAAATGGAGAATTTCTAAGTAATTTAAGGTACGCAAACGATATTATCTTACTTGCAGAAAATAGTAAGGAGTTGAAGAAAATGGCAGAAGAGCTATTGAGGGAATACAAAAAAGCTGGCCTCAAGCTCAATGGTAGCAAATCAAAAATAATCGGAAGAGGGGAAAGGAAAAATCTGATAATCGATGGGCAAGAGATAGAAGAGGTAAAAGAAATCGAATATCTGTGGGACAGGTTATTAGTTTTGAAGAAAGAGATAACAAAGGAATTATTAAAAAGTGGTGAAACGAATTCTGGGCATTAAAATCTATTTTTTGCCGGAATTTCAACACCCCCCCTCAAATTGGAAATACTACATAGCTCAACGGTACCAGCCCTCAAGTATGGAGCGCAAACCTGGTCCCTTTTAGGAAATCAAGTGGTGAAACTACAAATTACGTTCAGATCTATGTTGAGGAAACTTCTAGGACTGCAATGGGTAGACAAAATCTCAAATGCAAAACTATACGAAATGGTTGGAGGCGGGGATATAGGATATAATGTCAAACAATTAAAGTGGAAATATGTGGATCATCTGGCGAGGGTGGATAGCAACAGATGGGGAGTAAAAGTACTCAACTGGGGGAGCCGACCATTTCACCGATTGATTTTTCACCGGCGGACGTTTCACCGAAAAATTTAACCGACCGGACATTTCACCGACGGTACCGTTCACCGAGTGGTCTTTTCACCGAAGTACCCAAAAAACCTTCCATTTTACTCATTCATTTATTTATGTACAAGATATCACATTCTTGGGGCCACATAACATCTGGCAGTCAAAGTACTTAAAAATATGGGCGGAATTTGTATATCTCGTCGATGCATAGGTAAATCAGGCTCCCTGTTTGCTATTTTCCGACGACGTCTAATACTTCTAGAAATTGAAGAGAGTTTTGGCAATCTGACCTTCGCACTCTGACTGCAGTTACCAACGTTACTTCCAATGACAAATCTGTCATAAAAAAAAAGAAAATCCGTTTTTAAAAACCTAACCGAGACATCATCACCTGTTTTCCTTTCACAAAGTTAAAGGCATTTGAATTTTATTTACCTTGGAGCATCATGACTTGTCTGGGCTTCCTCTTTTATATTCTGCAATACTTCCTTTGCTTCAACAGCAGCTACATCAATGACATGGTTGTGTGTACCACTCATCATTGTAATTTTTTGATGAACAGTGACACACCGCGAGCTCTACATTTGAACTTTTGGTATTCTGAACACTTCCACCTAATTAAATTCTTTTCTTTTTCTTCACGTTCAATGTAATAAGAAAAATTTTCAACAAGTTGGCGATTTCCTCTTTTTGTTGTATTATACTTCAACATTTTTGCCAAGAATAAAATAAACACACGTTCACGATCACTAGGTTGCCTTTCATACACCAGGCAATCGATAACTGATGTGAGATAAAAACAGATGCGATGAAAAAACCTGTCGGTGAAATGTCTGCGGTGGAGTGTCCGTCGATGAAAAGACAGTCGACAAAACGTCCTAGACCCCTCAACTGGATACGCTGCAAATGAAAAGAAAGATACTGTGAGGCACAAAAATATTCGGACATGCAGTTTTTTTCGCAAAATATTGAAAGAAGAATGGGCGGAAAAATCCAAAAAAGTTGTATGTGGCAGGAGGTAGAGTAGGGAGTCTTGGAGCACCAATTTTTTTTTTTGGAGAAGTACCAAAAACTATGCACAGAAAAAGAAAAACACGAAATATCTAGCCAAATTAATATTCGGACACCGTGTATTTTTTCTATAAGAAATCTAACTTGATCTTAAACTTTCCTGAGTAGGAATCCCGAAAATATTCCTTTCATGATCACAAGTGATTTATATAAACTAGAAGCTTTACAGAATACGAAATTTTAACCAACATAATCATAGCTCCTGTACTGTTGAGTTAGAGACAGGTCGTAACTATTTTGTTTCTTTTGGATTGCATGCTAATTATAATGGGCGAACGCAGGAAGTTTTCTTGTTTAAAATTTTTTCAACCCATACCTAACTTCGCATTCAGTCATGCTACGATGTCGCAATTACCTAACTCATAATCTGCAATGCTTCAATTATTCAAGTATCAACTTTTAATCATCAAAGGAACATTTTCTAGAATCCTACTCAGGAAAATGTACGATCAAGTCGGATTCCTTATGGAAAAAATACACGATGTCCGAATATTAATGTGGCTACATATTTCGTGTTTTTCTTTTTCCGCGCTTAATTTTTAGTACTTCTCTAAAAACAATTGGTGCTCTAAGACTCCCTACTCTACCTCCTGCCACATACAACTTTTTCGGATTTTTCCCGCCCATTCTCCTTTCAATATTGCGAGAAAAAAAACTGCATGTCCGAATATTTTTGTGACTCACAGTAGGTAGGCCAGTAACTAGAAAGAGAGATGAACTCGTCAGAGAACTGGGGCCCCGGGTGGCAAAGATTAGCGCAGGATGGCAGGATAAAAGAAAATGGAAAAGCTACGTAGAGGCGTATGCCCAAAAATGGGCGGAGGTACTCACACACACGTTTGGTCGACAATCGGCGCAAAATGTGCCTGCTCATTTTAATTTTTCAGTCACTTTATTTCTCTTTAAATTGATCAGCACCGCCGCACGTTTTTCAACTGTCATCGCAACATACGCTTAATTTATTTTTATAAGTATTTTATAAACGCATACTTTTTTTCTTCAACGTACCTGCGCCGCAGCGTCAAAATGGCGGCGGCGCTCCGGGCATTGCCCGAATCGCCCTATGGCCCATCCGCCTCTGCGTCTTAGCCAAGTTTTACTGTACTTCATTCTGAAAAGTGATTCAAAATGAAATTTTAAAATTAATCGAAGTGCCGTATCGGTCTCGGCTTCCTCAGTTCCTCGACCTAACTCGATACAACCACGGGGATGGCCCCGTATGAGTAGAGAGGAGGTATCTCGCGTATCCGGAATGGCCAACAGGCGTATTTCGGGGAAATGTGCGATTTTATCATGGCATTGGAAATAGTATCAGGCTACGCCAGCTACGGGCGTGCGAGAAAATTCATGAAAGGCCGTTAGATCTTGAGAGCACGCCAGTACAGGAGTTAGGCTTTGAGATAGTATTAGCCAGCAAACGTTAAGGCAAGTATCTTGTAGCTTCATGATAAACGAGTCCCTTATCACACAGATTCAGTTAACGAAAAATCCGCATTTCATTGTATTCGTATAGCGAACCCGGGGCTAGGCAGTCCCGGACATGAAATTCAAGATTACTCCAGGCCGTCTTCGGTATTCACCGTGGAGGAGACCAATCAGAAAGCTGGGACACTGGTTAACGTTCTTCCCCAGTGTGCATCTTCGGTGTTAACAATGACGTGTACAACATGAAAATTCAATTAAGATAAGACTACGACTGTCTGGGTAGGAAGGCGTAATTTGTGAGGAAATCAGAGTGGTGAGTTAGTCCGCCTATTACTTTCTGAAGAGCAACAACGTGGATCCGGAAAATCTGCGTATGCGAAAATTTCGCGGTAGTTCGTGCATTTATGTATTATGGTCGAGTAGTGTAATTGGGTTCGTTGAAGTGCAGTCATTTTTTGCTACTTGTGACGAGGGGATGTTCGGAGTCTTTACTTGAGTGATCGGTGTAATAAGTGTGTTCGTCCAAGAACTCCGTGTATTTGAAGTTTCCGAGTCGAAAGTTAATTGCTCCGGTTTCGAGGGGTAATCGAATTCCAACAGTCGTCGCTTGAGTTCGCATCTCCCCTAACCCATTTCTGCTGAGGGACTCGGGCGTAAATTCACGAAGGAGTTTTTCCATCGAGCTAATGCTTCCGTAGAGGGGGCCCGGTTGAAGATGAAGCACCACATTGCCCTAAAGCGTGTGGATACGTCGGCTGTGACCAAATCCACGAGGAGCCAACTGCTCGTTCTCCGCAGCATAGATGCTGAGCGACAGTACTGGAACCATATCAGCAGGTATGGTGACGATATATTTTTTCTTTATCGTTGTCGCGGGCATAGTGCGGATTCGCGTGTGACCTATGGTATTCGGGGTCTTATTCCAACGCAAACTCGTTATTATAATAGCAAGGTCCGTGATGGTGTCATTTTATATATTCGCCCCCTGTAAGGCCTAAAAGAGAGGGGCATAGAAATATCCCCTCATATTTTTTTTTTTAAATTTTCATGATCTATGTGGGACTGCGGTTACGGTCGACCACTTGGAGGGTTGGTCCCCTCGAGCGGCCCCTATCCTCCGCTCAAAACCGCCGGTCGGAAGCGTACTTCAACGAGTTGTGGCCGCAGCCACCAACCGGTTCACAGCGCGCCGGCTCCTAACGTTCAGAGCGATTTCGAGAGCGGAGGAGTAGGGGTCGCTGACTCCACCAAAATACACCGCCCAAAGAACTGCACAAGTAAAGGTGTAACGAGTATGTTAACGATGGTCTCATGCGCGATTGGGCTAACCGACAAAAACCTCTTCTTTTCGAGAGAGCGGTTTGAAAATTTCTCAAATTTCAGGCCAGTCTGAGACTCTTAATATTTATTTCTGAGGCCTAATTAAGCTTGGGGGATGAAATCTAACATTTCTCGGGAATGTAATATCACAGGGAAAAACTCCTAAAAAGTAACATATGCGCTGTGGTGGTGTGGTGGGACGTATGGCGATGCACGCATGCCAAAGTGGCCCCTGAGACACCGCACCCCCGGCCACAGGAACTACCCTTTCGAGTATCGCGTCAGTGACCGGGTGGCTGTAAGTCTGAAAATGTATGCACTTAGCCCATTTAGCGCGACAATTATTGTACTTGGTACAATTATGCTTCAACAAGGTAGCGCTTAGCACATTTTGCGTTTCAAATCGCGTCATTTAGTACATTTGAATCCTGGAAATAGAAGTGATAAAGTAAATTAAAAGTCAATAATCATCGCTTTAATTAATTATTATAGCATGCAAACGTTTCCAAAGTGAACAAGGGGTGTTCAGTAACTAAGGTTCCCATCGAAATAACTCGAGAACGAATAAACGAAATTTATTTTTGAAGCAAAGATTCGAAAAGTACATTGAAAATACTACAATTCTACGTAGGCGCTATCATTATTGACGCGTTTGTCCCAGAGTGATACCAAATTGAAAATTTCATCGTGAAAGAAATTTGCGTCAACTTTGGCTAGCCACTATTTCATTTCAAATTTCACTTCATTTGCGAACACTTTCCTGGCAAGCTGTTCTTTGAGAGGGCCTAACACATGAAAATTAGGCGCACTAAAGTCCAGACTGTATGGCGAGTGTGGCAAAAGATCAAATTTCAAACCTGGGTTGCGTGCAGAACAACGTACCGCGTCAAGAGACCATGTCGTTTTGATCGAATGGATGCATACAAACGCGCTAGAGTGTCGCAATATTTTTTGGAAGAAACTCCATAAGCAGGGCACCTTTGCAATTGAAAAATAAAGTCAGCTGTTTTATTCTGGAGAAACTCGGCACTTCCCAATCCATCTTCAAAAAATAATAACTCGTGAAGAAATTAACGGAATAACTTGTAACTCGAAACACGAAGTGATAAGGCTACAAACAATGTTACTCCAAAAGTGCATTAGAAATTATTTTTTCGTTCTCGAGTTATTTCGATGGGAACCTTACTTTCAGAACAGGCTTTGTAATTTCTTAATAATATATTGAAACTTGGGTATTGCGAATATTCTGTACTTGACTACCTATTGAAGTTACTACTAAAAGTTAGCAGTTCGCTGTACCGCCTAACGCATTCGCCGCCAAATGTTTGAAAAATGGTTTTTGAACAACTGAAGTTCGAAGTTTAAGGATTTGTTCGTTTTATTTGTGAAGAGGCGTTGATGAAAATAAAAAATCTCGTAAGGTAGAGCATAAGTTTTTGTATCATTTTATTTGACGACCGAAGAAAAAGAACTGAAGTTCGTTATTCTTACGTGTGACTTAACCAAGAGGTGACAGGGTTTGGTACACAGTGGCACATATTGTAATTTCGATAAAGATGCCATTACGTATTGTGAATGTCACAGTGAAAGTCGATAATTCAGGGAATGTCGGTTGAAAAAATATTTCTCGCGTCGTCGAAAAGGTAAAAAAGAAAGATTTGGTCATTATTTGTACAGAGTAAATCATCCACTTTTGGCCAAGGTACTATATTTGGCCAGGTTTCTTATAAATTTTCTAGCAAATAAGGACTGTATAACACTGGGAATGTGATTTTTGCACTATGAAATCAGTGAAAACTACCGTGTGTATGGTGTGTTGTACTTTCAAGTTTACATCACCCATTATTCTTTTTAAAAATATTGATCTGTGGCGGACTTCAAAAATTCAGTGATTTCTTATCAAAACTATTAAAAATCCAGCAATTGGAAAAATTGTCATACGAACACTTCCAGGCGGTAATTGCACTAGGCAAATGTATTTTTCTAATCATTCATAGTATTAGTAACGGATTTTGATTTTAAAAATTGGTTTTTACTCTGTTTTTCATTAAGAGGCATGGCCAAGTGAGGGTCTCGAATTTAATGATTTCACCATTTTTGGCCAGCAACCTGTCCAAAGTTGGTTACAGTGCTAGTCCATTTTTGGCTACTCTTTGTTATGAACGAGTTAGAAAAACTGAAAATTTCTCATAAAATTCTCAAGATTCTTCGTCATGTCACTACTAAAGTGTCGCACAAAAAAGAAGAAGAAATACCAATAATTTTTTAAGCAATTTACGAATAAGAAATGACGCATCAGAATGTGAGATTTGTTTTTATGATACTACAATGCATTGAAACCTGGGAAATCTGATATTGTCTGATAATTATCAACTTTCACTACAAGCTGCTAGCGATTATCGATAATCACTAGTTATTGTCGACATTCTCTGAATTATCGGCTTTCACTGTGACATGAATACAAAACTCGACTTTTATAACTTATCGGTGTTTTGAAAGAAAACATGCGAAGAAAATCAATTAGAAAGACAACGAAAGAGGAATTTTCCGGGGAAGCAATGAAAAGCGCAGTTGCTTTTGTGCTTCAGGGAAGGAGTTACTTTTCTTTTTCATTAGGTAGATTTTGGGATGTACATTGTCCTTTGTTCAGTTTCACCAGTGTGTACCTAAAGAGGTACACAATGGCACAAAATTCCGTTCACTTCTTTTCATCTCTCGAGTGGCATCTCAAACTGACTGAAAATTTGGTACAAGATGCCCCAATGTCATACGAATACGTAAATTAAAAATGAAGTCGCACGAATAATTACAGCTCCGACTACAGGTGTAAAAAACTAAAAATTGTGACACTCTGTACCGGCCTACTCCAGTTCTTAGTAATTCACTGCTGCTTACGGGTGCAAAATATTGAAAGGCGTAAATGGACTGCTGCTTTGCAGTAACTTGAACGGGCGTCAAGTACGAACATTTCAGTACCTAAGAACCGGAATTCTACTTCCACTGTTCTCCCATCTTCAAGTAGGCTGTAAATGTGCTGCTTCGCAGCTAACCGTAACGTGGTGCCATTCTTTCCAGGTGAACTATAGGCGTGGGAGTTTAACCCCTCCCCCATAATTTGGCAATCGGCAAATTATATTAAAAATTGGCAAATTTTTAATGTTTTCAAAATTTTGTCGCCGGATTCTAAGTTTTCAAAAAATATTTGTCGGCAAATTTTTCTTCTCCGCCTACCTAAACTGAAAGTCCAATTTCATTTCTGAAAATAGAGTATCCTGGACTCCTGTCAGAATAGTCAGTCAAAAACCGAAGGATTCAAGCTAAGTATCGAAAGTTATCTGAAAGGTTGAAACAAAGCTGAAATGTGGAAGACATTTCGAAAATCTGAAAGTCGGTAGCAAAAGTTGAATTTTGAATTTCAATGACTATTCGGTTTTTACTAGATTCTCTGTTTGACTTAGAGCCTGAAATTTGAAGAAGTTGAAGATTTTATTAAAATCTAAAAGTTGAAAGCAAAAGACTTAGAAAATGTTGTATTATTTCATTTAGGGGCTTTGGTCCTGGTGAATATAGGAGGGAAATTTAGTCTGGAACAAAAGTCAAAACTCTATGTATTTTTTTCATAAGGAATGAAAGGGAGCTTATGAAACGGATTCTCCTGATCCGATCGACCTGAAACTGTTGTTGTTTTTTTGATTTTATTGGAACCAATTTAGGAGACGAATCAGAGGAAATTTAGAAATTTAGATTGGAGGAGGGGGGATGTGTTGTGTGAAACACTCCAATAATTTAGTAGTCGGCAAATTTTGAAATTTTCAATCAAAATGTTTTTAATTGAAAAAGTTATAAACAAACAAACGTTCTTAGAAAATGGAAAATTTAAATGAACAATTTCAAAATTTGCCGACTGCTAAATTATTGGAGTGTTTCACACAACACATCCCCCCTCATCCATAGTTTCGTCCCTGCAAATAAATGATGAGCTACCACCTCCTGGAATCTTTCTTGCATTTTACACAAAATGACTTAAGTGACAAAGTGTGCTAACTGATCTTCAGCTGATAATTTTGTCGCGCAAAATGGGCTAAGTACGATCAGCTGCAAGATTTTTCACTCAGAATAATTATGCTCGATTCCCTCAGCCCAAACGGTGTACTTCATCTATCGGGCTGAAAAATGAAGTAATTCGTAATTTGCGAGTGTAGCCTGATAGAGGACATCGAGATCTATAAGATTATGTATCTAACTCATTTTTCGTCAAAATGTCGTGTTGCCAAGTTGTGTGTAAGACCGTCGATAATTGTAACAATTTTTATAAGCGGGTATCGCCACAATCTAAATTTCTATCGTTTTTCTCTTTTGTTGAGCATTTAATCTGAAATTACTTCGACTAAATTCATCGATTTAATAAATTTGTTCCGTTTCTGGCCAGAGTTGCATGCGGGGGCTGACACATGTTTGCCGCCTTGTTTCAACCAACATACTGAAATCATGAATACAAAGTCATCGACTGTTCCCGATTTCTTCTGAGCTGACTTTCAGATGTCTGGGTCCTATCAGGGTGAAATCAACTAACATTTATCTCCTTAAGTGTGTTTTTCCCTTTCTCCCTTCCTTCGATCCACCTTCCAAGGACACTCTGGTATTTCTCTTAGACAGTCGGTACCAGTGAAGAGGAGGTCAACCCCTATCAGCTGTACTAAATTCATCCATTAAGTAGTTTTGTTCAATTTCTGGCCAGAGTCGTGGGCGGAGCTGATACATGTCTGCTACCGTGTCTTGAATGACATACCGAAATTATCAATTCGCCCGTCCAGCGCTTGTATCGACTACTCTGATCAGCGGCCAAAACATGAAGGTTTTGATACATGCAGCAAAATTTCGAAATCTAGGTATAAAAATAGTCGTTAATCGAAAAAAAAATTCTTAGTTCGAATAATTCTTTTCTCTTAATACTTTAAAAACGTCTTACTTTTCGAGATATTTCAATTTTAATGAGTATGTACATTAATGGGGGAAATGCATAGATTCATGTTTTCGTCCTTATCACTAGTGCTTGATTATAGCCAGGGCCGTCTTTAACTATGCTGGGGCCCTTGGGCACACAAGAATTTGGGGCTCTCTTGGAATGTAAAGAAAGCGAATTATACAAAAAGTTTTTATTTTGGATAATCAAATATAATGATATATTATGTTATAATTATATGTTTGCATATGCTGTTGGTTTTTTGACTAGTTTTGTTTAAGATCAGATACACTTACCTTCACTTATTTAAATTTATAAAATAAAATTTCATAAATTCAACGTTCATACATTCTTCATATAGAATTGAATCAATAATTGATTTTTAATTTTTGATTTTTATTGAATAAATTTCTGCATTTGAGAAATGATTGACTATGCTATATGATGCTATATGAGGGGTCCTTCGGGGCCCCCCTGAGGATGGGAGCCCTGGGCACGGGCCCCGTGTGCCCTTATGGTAAAGACGGAACTGATTATAGCGCTCTCTGACGGATGGACGGCCTGAATACAAATTCACCTACTGTTCGTGATTTCCTCTGAGCTGACTTTGAGATGTTTGGGTCCTATCGGGGTGAAGTCAACTAACATGTGTCTCCTGAAGTGTGTTTCTTCTTTTCTCCCCTCCTTCGATCCTCCGTCCAAGGACACTCTGGTAGGTCTCCTAGACAGTCGGTACCAGTGAAGAGGAGGTCAACCGCTATCAGCTGTACTATGTGCTATAGTAGCGAACCTTTTGACGCTCATTCGACGCACCATTAATCAATCGATGGTCTTCTACTAATTCGCTCTCAACCCTAGCCCTGAAATCCGCCCTTTCGAGGATTACTTCAGAAACGTCGAGGAGCTTTTTAGGGCTGCCTTAGCCCTCTTTTCTTCTCGCTGGAAATCAGCCTAGGTCGACTGCGCTATCTTCCTGTCGAATACCCGTATCACTAGCCCCGTCGAGCACCGGCAGGTAGCACCTTGCCCATTCACAGCTTTCAGATACTGGCGACCAATTACACACTTCTGGGAGGCCTCTGCTGTAAGTGGTTGTAACTCTGTGTTGGTTATCAGAATGCAGTGTTTTTAGAATGTGTGACGAGTTCTTTCTTGCATTACTAATAATGGTGCCGGCGTTAGGAAATCGAACCCGGTACCTTCGGGTTATGTTCTGGTCTGAGTCGTGGGCGAGGGCTGATACATGTTTGCTGACGTGTCTTGACCGACATACCGAAATTATCAATACCAATTCATCGACTGTTTGTGATTTCCTCTGAGCTGACTTTGAGATGTTTGGGTCCTATCGGGGTGAAGTCAACTAACACGTGTCTCCTTAAGTGTGTTTTTTCTTTTCTCCCCTCCTTCGATCCACCTTCCAAGGACACCCTGGTAGGTCTCTTGGACAATCGGTGCCAGTAAAGAGGATGTCGACCCCTATCAGCTGTACTATGTGCTACATTAGCGAACCCTTTAACGCTCATTTGACGCACCATTAATCAATCTATGGTCTTCTTCTAATTCGCTCTCAACCTGACCCCTGGAATCCGCCCTTTCGAGCATTACTTTAAAAACGTCGGGGAGCTTCTTAGGGCTGCCTTAGCCCTCTTCTCGTCTTGCTGGAAATCGGCCTGGGTCGACTGCGCTATCTTCCTGTCGAATACCCGCCCGTATCACTAGCCCCGTCAAGCTCCGGCAGGTAGCGCCTTACCCATTTACCGCTTTCAGATACTGGCGACCAATTACACACTTCTCAGAAGCCTCTGCTGTAAGTGGTTGTGACTCTGTGTAGGTTATCAGAATGCAGTGTTTTAAAATGTGTGACGAGTTCTGTCTTGCATTACTACTAACGATGCCGGCGTTGGGAATCGTACCCGGTGCCTTCGGGTTATGAAGCCGAGTTCTTACCGCTATTCCACCAAATTCACCTGTTAAATAGTTTTGTTCCATTTCTGGCCAGAGTCGTGGACGGGGACTGGTACATGTTTGCCGCTGTGTCTTAACCGACATACCGAAATTATCAATACAAATTCATCGACTGTTCGTGATTTCCTCTGAGCTGACTTTGAGATGTTTGGGTCCTATCAGGGTGAAGTCAACTAACACGTGTTTCCTTAAGTTTTTTTTTTCATTTTCTCCCCTCCTTCGATCCACCTTCCAAGGACACTCTGGTAGGTCTCTTAGACAGTCGGTACCAGTGAAGAGGAGGTTAACCCCTATCAGCTGTACTAAATTCATCTATTAAATAGTTTTGTTCAATTTCTGGCCAGAATCATGAACGGAGCTGATACATGTTTGCTGCCGTGTCTTAACCGACATATCGAAATTATCAATACAAATCCATCGACTGTTCGTGATTTCTTCTAAGCTGACTTTGAGATGTTTGGGTCCTATCAGGGTGAAATCAACTAACATGTGTCTCCTGAAGTGTGTTTTTCCTTTTCTCCCCTCCTTCGATCCACCTTCCAAGGACACCCTGGTAGGTCTCTTAGACAGTCGGTACCAGTGAAGAGGAGGTTTTAACCCCTATCAGCTGTATGGGAGTTGCTTGTGTGTTGTTTTCTGGGCCGAATATTTGAAATTAGAGTGGTGGCGGCATGTAGCCATACCAGTCCCGATTTGGTTACGAAATTTGTCAGTATTACGATATAAACCAAAATCATGTATACATGTAAACTCGTAAGTTTAGCAAATCATAATCGATGCAGTATAAAACTGAATCGACTCAAAAAGTCGAGAGTCCTGTAGGATTGCAGTACAGCTGTCTGCTCTCGGACGATAATCGTAATTGGACGCTGTTCAGCAAAAGGGAACCAACTAGCAAAATCCCCTTTTTCGGAACACGTGATTCGAAGTACAAGAGCCATGTAGAAACTATATGACTTAGCATTTACTGATCAACTTTTTTCAACGTGAGTACACTTTTTTGAATCGGGGGCCCAATTTTGAAAAATTCTACTTTTTACGCTCTTTCCAACGATACTAATAACTCATTTTGTTTACAAATGTTGGTTGGTTCCCTTTTGTTGAATAGCGTCCAATTATTCATTCCGGCTTTTATCAGTTGCAGCACGTTCGACTCTCTGCGAGTATTATCACCGCGACACCAACGACCAAGATATTCGGCAGAATGAATATCTTATATTTCCCCTCCTCGTTAGAGGAAACTGGGGTGAAACTCTTTCCGATTTACGGTTTTTCGTTTTCCGGTTTACGGTCTGTGCGTCTTCCACAGGATCACTCAGTTATCTTGAGTCGATTTGTAAACTCGTAAGTTTAGCAAATCATAATCGATGCAGTATAAAACTGAATCGACTCAAAAAGTCGAGAGTCCTTTAGGATTGTTGTACAGCTGTCTGCTCTCGGAAGATAATCGTAAGTGGTCCATGAGGACTCGATCAATCTTCCTAGGTCTATTTCTGGTTATGTTATATAGCACAGACGTATATCACTATATGCTTGCGAAATTCCTGATACGTGTCATCCTAAATTTGTTGTTCCTCCGATTCCTCGTGGGGCTTTGTGGTGGATCCGGGTTTGGACATACAAGAATTATGGTGGCAGTAGGCCGAACGTTCCCGTCGGGAGTTATTTGCCCCCTTAGTCGCCAATCTACTATCGGCAAATTTTCCACAGGTTAGATCCTTGGAAGAAGTTTATTTTTCTAGAGACCTGATTCCGACATTTGAGCGGGATATCCGACTTTTGGGAAATTTTGTCACAGCTAGGTGCTGAATCTGACAAACAATAGTGGAAAAAAAGAAGAAGGGGCCCGACCGCTGCACGGAAGGACATTGTCACAGGGATATGTCGTCCAGGTGGCCGCATTGACGCGCCTAACATTTTGATACTTTCTCTAGTCATCCTGTGCAGTTCATGACTATAGGTTTGATTTTTGGATTCTGACTTCCATCCCAAACTCCCTGTAAGCAGTAGAATGGGTATCTAGCATCTTTTTAGCGACCTCTTTCCAGGTGCTGAAATTCGTACCTGATATTCAGAATCAATGACTCAAGAAACTCCTGTTTCGATACAAGGACATAGCGAAGAGTTTCTTGGGGCGGGGGGGGGGAGCAAAAATTGTTGAATTCCCAAGTGACTCAAGTCAGAATTCCCGAGTATCAAAATTTGTCTGTATTAGCAAAAAGAAAATCGCTTGTTTGTATTTGGGGGGAGGGGAACCGTTTGACTCGTTGGATTTTCCCCACTTTCGGTCCATCTACTAAAAGTTCCCAACTCTGGCGGAGGCTTGGGGCAGGCTACCCTCTGTGCCACCCTTATTTTCGTCCCTGTTTCGATATAAGTTCAGTTTTTCAAGCAGAGACAATTTCCTCCAGTTTAGACATGAATGGATGCTGGATCTAAAATCTGATACGATATTCGAAATTAAAGATCCAAAACATCCTGTTTTGATACGTTGTTCAATGTTTGAAGCCAAATCAGTTTTACCCAGTTTGCGCCCAAAATTCGGATATTGAAACCCACATCGGAACCGGATTAAAAATTGCGGAATTCGAAATATGTGACCAAAAAGAAAGTCCAGTTTTGATATTTTTCCATTTAGGATTTCAAAGTGGGGATAAAATTCTTTCATGGGGGGGGGCAGAGCCTTTCAATTGAAAATCCTTGTTTACCGCGAGTCTTTTCGATGTCGCAGTGTATTAGAATGTGACGTGTTAACTTTTTGTATGATGGCACAGATTTCTGGAAAAAGGTCGCGGAGGTCCATATTATGTTCTATGAAATTATATCAGAATTACAATCCAAGTGGCCATCGCGGATGAGTTGCAATAGGCTGAAATTATGATGATCACTTCATGGTTTTCATGGTTAAATGAAGTGATGGATTTGAATGGTACCAAATGCTTCTATTTGTAGGGCCAAGCTTAAAGCTCATACTCCCCGGGGCCGATTGAATGTACCCAAATTTCAGCTTTCCGAGAGTTTTGCGTTTATTTCTCCAAAACCTACTAACTAATACGGTTATGTTATTTTAGCATTTGTGTCTGTAAAATTACTATCTAGAAGAATGGCCCGATCCAAGGAGGAGGAGAGAGCGAATACAAGGAAAAGGAAACCGGAGGACGGTGTTCTGTTTTCTCCAGACAACCCCCATTGTATGACTGCACTATACGTGAATAGAATACGAAAAACCTTTGCCGAGAGTTTAGTACCGCTCGCAAGTGGCCGAGCTTTAATAAAAGCCGGCTGTACGATAAAGAGCTTTATACAGTTTAAATGCGTCCGTCCGATCAACGGTCCTTCTCATTTCAGCTTATCGAGTGCCGGAGCCTAATATACCTAATTAAAAAAGAGCGCGATTTTGTATACACGGTGATAAAAAGCTCGCTTCCCTCGGCTTCCTTTCACAGGGCTTCTCAAACTGCGGCCTCGAACCTGTGCTCGGCTCGAGTTTCATGGGCCATCCTTAAAGCTGGACTGGGGGTTGGGAAACCGGAAATTTCTCGAGAAGCCCTTAAACTATAAAGCGTATGCTGGAAAATGGAGCTCCAGTCAAGACGAACAATCAGACTCTAGGATATTTAATTCGAAATTAATTAATTTAAATTTTTAATATTAATATTAAAATTTATAGCAAATAAATTATTTAAAAATTTTTAATTTCAAAAATTACATGGCGTCCAGCTACTACCATTCAACAAGTAGATACGTAAGTTGGTTCTTCTACAAAAATAAAGTTTTATATCTACTTGTTGCATGGTAGTAGCTGAACGCCATGTAATTTTTGAAATTAAAAATAAAAATATTAAATGAATAATATAATAAATAAATATTAAATATTTTTAAATAATTTATTTGATATAAATTTTAATATAAATATTAAAAATTTAAATTAATTAATTTCGAATTAAATATCCTTGAGTCTGATTGTTATGTTGCTTTCCTATTTCGCTATTTGTACCGAAATACTGTGAACGTTAACCTCTGAGCTCTGACTTGGAGAAATATACCAGCGTAGGGCCTCGGGGTCGATGTCTTCTAGAAGCCCCAAAACTAATGTATCTCCATTAGGAACATTCTAAAAGGAAGAGGTTTTGACTCTTCTCTTGTATCGAATTTTCGGCGAATTCAGATGGTCAGCCAGCA
Source organism: Acanthococcus lagerstroemiae (assembly GCA_031841125.1). Taxonomy (NCBI): domain Eukaryota; kingdom Metazoa; phylum Arthropoda; class Insecta; order Hemiptera; family Eriococcidae; genus Acanthococcus; species Acanthococcus lagerstroemiae. Next base: position 17,470,949 of record CM063111.1, on the reverse strand, counting down.
AAGAAGTTCAATTATTTTTACGTTAGTGAAGGTCCCTATTGGTGGAGCGACTAGGGTTCAGGCTTCGAAAGCACCCCCTTCCCCTAAGGATAGCCCTAAAATATACACTTCACGATAATTTCGTTGGCGTGAGCTCGGTAGTTGAAAATCAGCATTTAGGTTTTCATTTGAAAACGAAATACACTCTGCGTTAAGTACTTATTGGAAATTTCCGGGAGGGACTTATCACCCTGTGAAGGTTTTTTGGGGGGAATATAGAGTTTTTATTTAGAATTGCCCAATGAGGGCATCTACTAAAATTTAACACATCGGATTATACAACACAGCATTCTTGTGTATGGCTGTGGCAACAGCTTCAAGCCTTAAGTCGTCTCTGAGCTGTTGATTCATGACGTAGTATGGCGCATCAGTGATACAGCGCGTGAATTTATTTCGAAATCTCTCTATGATTTCGCGATTTGTTTTACGGGTTGTACCCGAAAGTTCGCTACCATAACTCCAAATAGGTTTGAAGATTGAGATTGCTGTGTATGTTAGCTTCTTATTGGCGAGGCTGTGTGAAGAGTAGTGACCTCTAAGCCAGTAGAGTTTCTTAAGTTGCTGGTTAAGGAGTGTGCGTTTGCGCTGTACATGTTCATGTCAGTTTAGATCGAGCTTGATTGGACACAGGAATAGTGGCTCCATCTAGAATAGTAGGCGTATGTTGACGTATGCTAAAGTCCACTCGAACCGATTTGGACTCATTGAACTGGATTCCCCACTTCTTTGCCCGTGCGGAGATATCATTGATAGAGCGTTGAAGATTGTCAACTGCTATGTTGTAATCTTCATGATGAGCGATTAGTGCAGAATCATCGGCAAATAATGCAGTTGTCACGTTGGGACTTTGAGGGTAGTCCATGGTGAATAATGAAAATAATACAGGTCCGAGTATGCTTCCTTGCGGCACGCCGGCCTGAATGGTTTTGTTGGACGAGTAGGTAATCAAAGCCATATTGCACATAGAAGGTGCGGTCTTGAGGATATGGTGTAATCAGTTCACAGAAAGCAGTTGGTAGAACCTTTTGTAGCTTGAATATCAGGCCTTCATGCCAAACTTTGTCAAACGCACAGGTTAAATCTAGAAAGATAGATGGCGCAAACTTACTGCCCTCCATTGCTTGTGATACAGTGTGCGTTACGCGGTCTATTTGTTCAACTGTTGAATGATTTGGACGGAAACCAAATTGGATGGCTGGTATCCTGCAAAGCAATAGAAAATTTATCTTCGAGTAACTGTTCTAAATTGTAAGATGAGGTTAATAAAGATAGACTCGAGGTTCTTTCTGAATGTTGGCATGCTTTTTTGGTATACTCGAATTTTACAGCAGTTCAAGGTTTCCATGTTGTGAATAATTCGTGAATGCAGAGTAACGATCATAACTAATATTTCATAATTTCGTAATCATGATAGTTATGATTGAATTATGTCACCTGAATATTTTGTAATTAATCATAGGGAGATTAATTATTAGTAGAAATTAATTACGAGGAAATTAATTATTAAAGTTGGAATTAATCCCGGAGAGATTATTTATGAAAGTTGAACTTGCAGTGGAAGTTTGTAGTTCAAGTAGAATTTTCCACCGGCCTAATGCAAGCAGAAATTTGGGCACGAACACAACTAACACACACACTCTAGAATAACTAAGTCAGTGTAGAAACAAAAAATTTATCTCTCTATCTCTCTATATACTATATACTAAAAAAGTAAAATCCGCCGCCGCCTCCGGGGAAAAACGCACTGCGGGTTGCCTATCTAAAAATCCGAAAAATTGCAGGGGCAGATCAGCTACTTTCAAGGACATAATCTGTTCTAATATAAAAGATCTCCAAGTTTTAAGACATAACTGACATAATGAGACATTAAAAAAGACATCTCTCTATCTCTCTCTATATATATTATGGAAAATTGCAGGGCAGATCAGCTACTTTCAAAGACATAATCTGTTCTAACATAAAAGATCTCCAAGTTTTAAGACATAACCGACATATGAGACAAAAAGACATAAAATGACATGAAAAAACATAAAAAGACATAATTACACATAATCTTCAAGATCACTAATCGCTGCAGGTTGCCTACCCTGCCCCTTAATTGCTCAATTTGCCAGGAGTAGCCTACCCTCAGGAGGGGGTTCATGGTTGAGAAGCCCTACCACCTAAGACATAACCAACCTAATAAGACATAAAAAGACGTATAATGACACAATTACCCATAATCTCCAAGATCTCAAGTCACTGCGGGTTGCCTACCCTGCCCCGAGGCTAAAAGGTCCTTCAAAAATGTACTTTAGGGACCAATATTTCGCCCATGCCTTTGTAATTCTGGTGTGGATCTCTTTTTCTGTCTTATTGTTGAAGGTTATTATTGGTCCAAGGTCTGTTTCTTCTTGTACTATTTTTATGGTGTTCGCACTTTATTGTTACTATTTTTTTTTGTTCTTCGTTTTATTAGTTAATATTTTAGTTTTTCTCGAGTTGGTTGCTAGTCCAGCAATTTTACATTTTTGACTTAGTTCTTCATCATTTTCTTTATTTCGTTTTTTGAGTTTGCAAAAAGAGTCACGTTATTGGCGATCATAAGTCCCTTTGTTATTTTATTTCCATTTATATTCAGCCCCCTACTAGTTTTCTAAAGATCTCTGTATTAAGGAACTGTTGAAGAGAATAGATGTACAGGGTCACCTCTTTTTAAAACTCCGTTTCTTCAGTACGGATAAATCTTTTGCCGTTTACTGAAGATTAACTGTGTGGAGGGGGCTGATTATCGGAGGCTCAGTTTTTGGGGCTTTGGCATTCACGCTGGAATTTCGCTCTACATCTGTCATTATTCTGGCTTGGCTCCCTTTGTCAAAAATTCACAAAATTTTGATTCGATTAAATCGAAAATCAGGTAATAATCACTATGAAATAATTAAGGGTAATTAATTCATAATTGATTTCCTCACCTCGGATGAGGCCGCGACACCCCAGCTAGCAAGAACCAGTTTAATCCTGCTGGGGTCAGTGTGTGAAGCTGTGGTCCAATCAGTTGGACCACGTAATGTTTACAGCGGCCCCCACCCCTTTTTTCAGAGGTCCAAGATCTGAAGTACTCGGGAGAGGTAAATTTGCCCTACAGTTAGTTTTGCGCGCTTCATACGTGAGTTCGATTCGTGAATCATATTGTGTTTGGTGGAAATTATTTCAAAGTTGTGAAGAACCATCTCTCGGGTCAGATATTTATTTATCCGTTTATTAACTGGTGTATTTATTTTTCAAATTGTGTTACATGAGTCTTCTGCCCTTCTTGGTTACAATCTTGAGGAAAGCGATCCTGCAAAATCCAAGTTTTGGCCCTTTACGTGGGCTCGTTATTGGGAGGACGATCTTCTAAAATTTGAGATACAATATTTTGCCCTCTTCTTGGGCCCCTCTTAAGAAAAGTTCTGATAATTCATAAACTGGCTGCTTTACTTTTCATGGTACCTTGTTCCCGATGGACAGAATTGACTTCTCACAGGAGAGTCAGTACTTGAGGCTCGTGGCTTTTCTGATCGTTCGTTTGACCTTCGTGGTCCACTGTCCGCGATGGACTTATTAACTGCTCATAGTAGAGTCAATTTATTTACGTGTAATTATCTGACATCTATGACTGATGGCAATTTTTATTTTGCCATTAGGAAAGTGAAGAATGCAAACATCGCTGTGGAAGTTCGGCCAACAGGTTTCTTCATTGACTAGTTTTGTTCTACTCCAATAAATTCTGTTGATAAACTTTTCGTCCTTAATTGTGGGCAGTGAGGAGAGTGACTTATTAAATTTTCTACTGCGCAATAATCCTTTTATTGGTTGGAATAATTTTCCCCTCGATGGGAGATCATTAGAATACAATTAACATTTTAATTAATATTAATATTTATCATCAGTGTTATTAGACCTAACAAAATGACAATTATATTTTGGAAATTTTGTCGTAATGATAAAACCATTGATCAGTTTTGAAAACAGGAAAATTTATCGCGCGAAATTGAATGTGATAAGTACGTTGCGGACGAAAATTAAACGCGCGGAAAATATTAATGCCGTAAACAGGGTGTCTAACAAATTTGAAAATTAAAAATATTGGACTTCATTGGACTTTCATTGGACTCTTTTCGGGCTTTTTATATGCGCACAAATTGAGTTTGCAAGACACGTAGTGATCGAAGTTGAGTTTTCGACAACACTGCATTATTATTATTCCTCATTTTTCAATTTTTATTGAATCTTATTAGAATTATTGAACTTTTATTGGACTTATTGGCCCGGTAGACACCCTGTAAAAGCTTACCTCTAGTATGGAATATTGTGCGCTACGCCTCTGAGGAAGTCTAACTGGCTGTCGTATTTATCACCGCGCCCGTTAGGCCGTTGATGTCCCACCAATTCTTTGTCCAGGTTTCCATCAATGTTTACTCGCGCAGGAGAGCATCCATCAACTTATAAATGTTAGGATGAATCCAACGTTGACTGGAAGCCTCTGTGCCAAGCCTCCACTGCGTTCGTCGTCTTCGGCAGGCAGCTGGAAACTAATGGGGCGCAATTCCACAACGTGATGGGGAAAGTTGACTTCCTTCTGGGGCCGATTCCTTTGGGAACGTCCCACCCACGTATCTTCTGTAAGAAAGATTGGTCTTTTCGAATTTAATTTAGTGTTTTTATGAGTACAGCTGCGTGTTCGTCGGTAGAATTCACTTGCTTCGTAACTGGTTCACACACACACACACAAGAAAAAAAGTCGGTCTGATGCAAAACTGTGTTGTATTACCCCTGTTTTGGGTACCGGAAACGTGACTTGAACAATGGTCTTCAAATTGAGCAGAATGTGACTGTTTTACAAAAAAAAAACACCGCATTAGCTAAGAAAGGAGAAGCGAATGATCCATGGTGAAAAGTGATCGAGATCCTTCTAGATGACACAAAGGCTGTCATCGGATGAGTTTCACTGAGCATTCCTTGTCCTTAGAATACCTTAGGTTACGTACTTACACAGTCATGTGCGTATACTTGGGGATGAGAAGCAGCCTGACGCGAGAGAGAAATGAACAAAGCAGAGCGAGCGAATCGGGTGTGATGTTGGCTAGATAGGGTTTTTCTTCAGTAAGGCTTCGGTAGTCTGCATTGGCAGATAGTGAGCACTCGCTGCAGTCCTGTAGCCAACGGAAGTTGTGGCGAACGGTTTTCTTGTCGTGGTCGAAGGTGGACACTGGTGGAGGACAGTCCTACGGGATGTCCGTTGCACTCCCACAGTTGGCTTTGTGTGCGGGTCAGTGGATCACGATCGCAGGCAAGGTGAGTCAGAAGGACTTGATTCACTTGTCTGGGGACACCACAGAGGAGGGTCGTGCCTTCCACAACTTGTGGCCAGTGTAGTAGCACGGGGGGCTGCGGCCTTATCAGGAAGCACTGTGTCACGGAGGTGGGGAGTATCTGGTTGACGACTTGAAGCAGGTGCTAGCCTTCATTGCACGTCACAACCAGCGTTGATGCGTCAACATTGGGCGTGGTCTGCTATTATGCATTGATGGCGCTAAGGGCGGGTGGTCGGTAGGGCCACCTGGGCATGCTCTTGGGTGGCACTGGAGGGGGCTCTCCTCGGTGCTGGGATCGGAATCGGAACCTGTATGGCTCCATTTCGCCAAGTCAACCTAAGGAGGTGAGTGACACCTCGCACTACCAGTTGGATGGGCTGGAGTGCGGAGCTGAGAAAACTTGAACAGGAGTTCAGAGGCGTCGCACTCGCAGCTGGAAAAACACGCATCGTACGAGGGAAGCTGGCACTGGGTTGATTATTCAGCGCTGGGGGCAATGAGATCGTCTTGCTCAAAGTTGTGCACACTGTAGATGGGATGCTTCTGTGGGGCATACCCTGCGGGGATCCACAGCTGACAGATGGAGCAGAGGCACTGCTGCCACTGTCGGGGACATCGCGTTGCGCCTTAAGTTAGCTTTGCCAGAGGGGCAGGAGGGTATCGGCCGGAATGGCCAGATTTGTACCTGGTGTGTATGTCCAAGAACTGGAAGCCTGTGTTTTGAGATGCGTCATGGCTGACTGTGCGGAAATACGAGTCAGGTGCATAATTTTGGATATGATATCTTAGCGGTTAAGATAGGTGGACAAGAGTGCTCACTTTTTGGTTTTTTTACTGTGTACCAGGTTGAACGAACTGTTCTGGATGCTGCCGGCTGAACCAGTTCTTTGGCCTACTCATACTGACATGAGTTGGTATTAATTAGTGTCATTATTTAGAATTTCAAAAAAAAAAAAAAAAAAGCCTTTGAGATTTCTCAAGGATTTTTCTACACTTCGAAATAATCTGATATCTCCTGTGCCTCTTGTGGTATAATTCCAGCATCACAGAGATTTTCGAAAATCTTTCCCGCGTCGCGAGGAGGCACAAACGCTGAGGCATGTAGATGACGCAGTGCTACTCGTACTGTCTCTTCAGATGTTCACCCCACAACAACGCACGAAACTGACCTAATCTTACAGGATGAGACGGGTTGCATGTATTTCCCGACAATTGTAATGGCAGTACAGGTATCATTCCTGTGCTAGCGTGCATACAGATAGGAAGAAAGAGTGAAGTGTGGTAAATTTACTCGTATTTCATGCACTGAATTTACTCCGCGCTCTTCATGGCGTTCAATTTTCTGGAAAGATCAGTTTCGCGCATTCAATTTCGCACGATAAATTTTCCGCAATAAATTTTCTTATACCCTTCAGTTTTGTCGCATGACAAAATGGAAATGACATCACAAAAAAATGAATCAAATGACAAAACAAAATAACTAAAAAATTTTGTCATGACATTGTGTCGTTCTTTTTTTTGCTTTTTTTTTCCTGTATTTACTATTAAAGTAATAATTCAATAAATGAGATCAACTTCTTGGCTGTCAATTTCTTCACAAAAAAATTACCAGTTTTTTTTTTTTTTTTTTTTTTTTTTGCTGGGTCAGCTTTAGAAGAACCTTTTTCTTTCCATCACTTCATTCTCTTGTTGTTGTTACATAGTGTTTACCTTCTTGCTGTCTTACTTCTTTCATTCTTATCTTTTGCTCTTATTCTTACATTCAAAGGGAAACTCAGTAAGTTGCCATTGTTATTTCTTTGTTTGTGTATTCATTATTCTTTTACGTCCCTAATGAGGTAATAATTCGAAGAACTTTCCTTTAAAACAACAGAAGTCAGTTTTGAAATTTCAACTTCACTGCCAGACAGCAACCACTGCTGTTCTACTGGATGTTGCTTTTACGGGAAGCTCGAGCTCTTTAATTTTCAAAATGAATTTATTGACTGCTACGCGACTTTTGTGGGATTAACATTGGCAGTTGGTGGAATTGGATTCTACTCGTATATACAAATACCTTATGACAGGTGTTGGCATTTTGATGAAATGGCAAAATAATTTTGTCACGCTATTTTATTATTATTATTTTTTAAATTTACAGCCCTTTTGTGCTTATTAACTGATGTTAACTAAACTTAAAACTAAAATGAAACCTACTTCTATCTTAAGGCGCCCATTGGGCGTAGGCCTCCCCCACCCTTCCCCATCGACCCCTTTCTCTGGCGTCTCTTCCCCATGTGACGCCTACACGTCGCTGTACCTCATCTTGTCACCTGAACGTGGGTCTCTGTACCTTCCTTTTTTGCCCTCTTAGTAAGCATTCTAAAACTTTTTCTCCCATCTATTGTACTCACCCCTTGCGACGTGTCCAGCATACTAGAATTTTAGTTTTTTCATGACGTACCTGCAGTCCTTTGTTCTCGTTTTTGCCCTTACCCAGTTATTGGACAGCCTGCCCCTTCTTTTTACTCCGATCATAACCTTTTCCATAGCCAGTTGGGTCTTGGCAAGCTTCATATTTTGGCTTTCAGTTGTGGCCCATAATTGTGAATCGTATTCCAGTACTGGCATTGTACATGCTTCCCAAATCTTCTTAATTTTCAACGGCATTTTGCTTTTGAAGATATTTTCCAAGCTGAGTTCCTTCTTTTGGAAATTACTTTTTCTGTATTGTCTCTTTACATGAAACGATTTGACCCGAGTAAGTTGTACTCTCTTCGATTGTTATTTTGTTTTCACCTATTATGATATCCGGGCTACATTTTGCGTTGGAGAGTAGAACCGTCTTTTTTGCGTTAATTGTTGGTCCTACTTTCTGGCATTCTATCATTAACTCGTCTGCCATCTCTTGCATCTCTTTGTTGCATTTTGAAACCAAAACCACGTCCTCAGCAAATTTCAGATCACTGAGATATTCTCCATTTATTTTTATTCCACTTTTTTCCCATTCCAAGTTTTGAAATACAGCCCCTAGCAGACAGTTACATAAATTTGGTGAAAGGGGGTTCCCTTGCTTAAAGCCTCTCTCAGGTTTGAAGTTTTTCTCCGCTTTATCAAGGCGCACCCTCTCGTTGTTATTTTTATACATTTCCCTTATAATTTCAATCGCCTTCTCCAAATATAAATCAATCAGGATCAGTGAAAAAAGCTGAACGCGAGATTTGTCGGGACCAAAACATTATTCCCAAAATTAAAAGTAAAGAAGGAAAATTTGTCATTGGCAGAGACGAAATTGTGCAAGTGGCAAAGGAATTTTACTTAAAGTTGTACATTAAGGACGTTGACGACCTGAAGGAGGAAATCCCGTAAGGAAACAGTACCACCATTTGTGAAAAGTGAAACCTTGGTCACGCTAGGAAAACTAAAGCCAGGTACAGCAGTGGGTTTTGATGGCATTGGAAATTATGAACTCAAACTTTTCGTAGAAGAATTGACAACAAGTTTGACAGAAATCTTCAATAAAATTTTAGAGGAAAAAAAAACAATTCCATCCCTAAGGAATTTTTCAGAAATAATTTTGATTTTCAAAAAAAGGTATAAAAACGACAATTTGAGTTCCAATGTGGGGAAAGTGTTGGGTGAACTTTAGAAAAGCCGTATACATATAATCGATAGTAATCTCAAGTTCTGACCATTCTACGATCACATTCGAGAGAACTGCAACGAATAAATCTAATTTACACAGTTGTAGCGGGGAATTATTTTCCAAATTACTGAATTACTGTGAAAAGTTGAAAGGAGATAGGTATTCTAAACTACCGTGATGCTGCAGAAGTGCAAACCTTCAAGGAATTGGCCGAATTGGTTTTTACATTGTTGGCCCTGCTGATGTCGAAGCCTGCCAGTTCCTCTTCCGTTTCATAGGCCTGGGCTTGTCGGACCATGGCTTCCTTTCTGGAGCTTTCCCGTGCAGCTTCCAGCTCTAGGACTTGTGTCAAAGCAGACGATAGTTGCCAACTTTCACCAGCATCTGAATATGTTCGTCCTCAATTCCATCAATAAAGGCCAAAGCCCCAGTTTCCTCTCTGGATTCTTCCGAGAACGTTGGGTAGGCGGCGTTGGTGTGTCGAACTATTTCTGCTTCAAAGGTTTGAAGCGATTCTCCCCGCCACTGTGACCGGACCTTCAGTTCTCGTTTCCGCAGTTGCTTCATATGGGCTTGTCCATATCGATGTTCCAGGGCTTCCACCAGCTTCTAGAAATTCTTCCGGTCCTCGGTTGGAACTGTCTTCAGCACGTCCATTGCGGATCCTCGCAGGTTGATGATCAATGAGGTCATCTTTGTCGCTCGTCCCAGCCATTTCTGGCAGCCGCTGCCTCAAACTGGACGAGGTAGGTCTCCCAGGAATGCTGACCATCGAATGTTGGCGGTTTCACTTTCATGGTGCTGCTAACATTTAATGTTGGAACCATTTGGGGTGGTTGACTGTCTGGAGCCGCTACCAACGATGCACCGGCGGCTAAATCCATCTGGGTAGGCTGCTGGCTACCTGGAGGTACTACCAGTGATGATGTGGTGCGGCCAGTCCGGAGTTCCTCCAGCTCTTTTCCTAGCTTGGCCTCTCTTTCATTCTGATCTTCTAACTTCTGGGCCAAAGGCTCAGTTTTCTCGTCTATCTTCTTCTCCAGTTCTTGAACGATTACCTGCGATAGGCCTCCAGCCGCCGGACCAGTTCCGCTTTCGAACACGATGGCGATTGGTCACGGTTCCTCAATTCCTCCCAAAGCTCTTTCTGCGTCAGTTTGAATAACTTCTTCGGAGTCATAGCGAATGGAAAGTTCCGATGACTTGCATTCTTTTTCAACGGAAATGTCGAATCTGTAGAACGAATGTCCAAACAAATGCCCGAATGAGATCTTCTTCACGACGCGTTTCGCCGAATCCCACTTCTGACACCAATGTAACGGAATTCGCACCGAAAAACGCACGAAAATCCGTAATAACGAATTTAATTTCGCACAACAAAAAACAGTATAGGTAAATCGCGTTGAAAACGCACGATTTATCGCATACAACCTAGACCATACGGCGACGGCCAGCGGCCTTTATATACCTCGGCGTTATCGGCGAAACTTCTTATCGCTCTCGTTATCGATCTTATATTCTGCTGCTCGAAACGTGTCGATCAACGCCCCCCCCCCCCCGTAACACTCCTATTACTATGACGTCATACTACTGAGTATACTTGAGCGAAAATCGTGTTTATATGTACATTTCCATGGAAATTTATTTCTTCCTGCCAGGGGTATACTTCAGCGAAAACCGTAATCTATATCCGCTAGCTCCGAAAAGAAGACCTTACTAACGATGACTTTTAGGGGTTTTTTCCTAGGCATTTCGTGTGACACTGATCGATGATATTGATTGATGATAGTGATGACTGGTGAACAGGGTCATTGTATAAACTACGGGTGCAGATTATGCCAAGTAATTAAAATGGTTTGAAGAGCGCTGACTACGGATTATTAATAAAGAAATTATGTTAAGTCTTGGACGATTATGCCAAAATTGAAATGTATTATGCTGATGCTAGATCCGGAAATCATGGTGCTAAATGGACTTCCAATTATCCTAAATTGGGGAACTCCGGCTTACAACGAAACAACCTAAAATCATACGTTTTATGAAGTATTTTTCCTAAAACATCGTCAAGCTAATGTAGTCTCACTTTCAGTTCAACGGGCACGGGTGGAGGCAAATGCATTTTGTTAATAGCTTCACGAGGGAAGCGTGTGTTCCATTCGCTTGCCTTTCCTTTTCCACAGGTTAGAGGAATAATTGACAGTTACACGCTATTTGGGGGTGTCGAGATTGATGAACGGAGTGCAAGCGAGGGAACAAACGTCTTGGGAAGTTCGAACTGCGAGAATACGGCGGTACATTATGCGGTAATTCGACAGGGAAAGCGAATTTGACGAGAATTAATTCTAAAAATAAATATTTTCGTGGCATATTATTTCGACGGAAGGGAGCGATATCGAAAGTGTCGGAAAGAATATCGTATTTCGTGTATAAGTTATCGGTATGCGCGAAAATGGAAAGTGGAAATTGAAAACGAGTAGGGCGATGTGAAAGTTCGTATTGTTTGGAAATATATTCGCCGGAAAGAAAGCGAGAGAAGTTGGTCGCTGGATTCGCGCTGGGGATGTCGGTCTGGAGGGCTGAAATATGTACGAAGTGCTCGACGCGATGTATTGCCCGTTGGTGGGCGGGGGTGCTCTTTCAGATATTTCAACAATCTCGAGTCAAATTTACTTCGCCAACTTTCAAATAACGGTTAGGTCCTAAAATCGTGAATTCAGAAGATGAATTGGATGTTCTTCACTGTGTATGGCTGATTGATATGAGATGCGGTGTAAGTCGTGCACCCCGTGCGATGAGTAAAAAAGCTGGTGTGTGACTTTTTGAAGGCGTAAAAGGAGTAAGGACTGATTTAAGATTGAAAATTACCTCGTCTGATTTCGTTAAATTCACGCGGGAAAAAAAGCGAATAAAATTGAAGTTTTTGCTTTGTCTATTCTTGTAGGGCTTTAGTAGGTCCGAGTACGGCCTTTGTCGGTCGAAAAAGTTGTAAAAATGCTCGAAAACTAGTCGTTTCATGAATCAAAGTATTATGAGAGTATGAATTACTCGTAGGTCTTTCCGCGCTATCAAATTGTACATGAGTTATCAAAAAGAAATTATTAATTATCGAAAGGGCGCTACATCTGTTAACTAGAAATAATGAAGTACATTGTACATTCGATAAAGGGCAAAATCATGAAGAGGCACAACAATGTCAAGATTGCGTATAAAATAAAAGTAAACAAGGTAATTATTACGACTCTTGAAATCGCTATCTTAATACGAGCAGACTTTCAACTTTAAACTTGGGTAAATCAACCAGCCATGCGACCGATTCTCCTCCCTCTTTTAGAATAAGTATAAATAGAAAAATTTTAAGGACTCAATTGCATTCTCTCTTTGAATTACTATCAGAGTCGTCTGAATATTTGTGACGTTATTCTAATGCAAGTTAGGCTTAAAAGTGTTTTTTTTCTTTTGTGAATTCATCGCGTTGTGAACCCCTAACATTTCTGACGCAGTCGGTATTATTATTTTTTCGCGCCGAAAGTTTTTCGCAATCCCACTAAAATCTACTCGAACAACTAGAAAAGCGTTAGGCGCGCTAGTCTATTCGACCACTGAGAAGTTAGAAAAGTGTAAGGCGCGCTAACTACGTAGCTCGGCAGCGGAAGAACCCACTCGTTGACTGGGTTCTTCCGCTGCCGAGCTACGTAGTTAGCGCGCCTTACACTTTTCTAACTTCTCAGTGGTCGAATAGACTAGCGCGCCTAACGCTTTTCTAGTTGTTCGAGTAGATTTTAGTGGGATTGCGAAAAACTTTCGGCGCGAAAAAATAATAATACCGACTGCGTCAGAAATGTTAGGGGTTCACAACGCGATGAATTCACAAAAGAAAAAAAACACTTTTAAGCCTAACTTGCATTAGAATAACGTCACAAATATTCAGACGACTCTGATAGTAATTCAAAGAGAGAATGCAATTGAGTCCTTAAAATTTTTCTATTTATACTTATTCTAAAAGAGGGAGGAGAATCGGTCGCATGGCTGGTTGATTTACCCAAGTTTAAAGTTGAAAGTCTGCTCGTATTAAGATAGCGATTTCAAGAGTCGTAATAATTACCTTGTTTACTTTTCTTTTACGCAATCTTGAAATTGTTTTGCCTCTTCATGAGTTTGCCCTTCATCAAATGTACTTCATTATTTCTATTCAACAGATGTAGCGTACTCGGTGTAACAATAGGTTAGAACTTGTCGCGCTCTTATCAGGAAGAATTTCGCCCGCCATATCGGATGAGAGAAAAATATATCTCGTTTCGCGATTACATCGTTCTAATTAATTTTAGATTTTCAAATCTCTTTTATCAAAAAGCCAAAATTATCTTCAACGTTTGGATACTTTTAGCTTCGAGTCTTTATCACTGAATACTTTCCAACATGTACCGAGGTTGCTCAGGTATTTTTAACTCTCATTTAGCCCACTCTGACTTGTCTATGTACCCCATACACCTGTGTAGATATGAGGTAATCAGCTGTACGAGTATAAAGAGTGTAGTATAGTATAACTAGAACTACTAGGTCCCTGTTGTAAACAGGTGGTTACAAGAGTGAAACAGTGATTATTTGTCTTCAGACCCCATGTACCACAATCTAAGCACCCAACAAGATGCTTCAACCTTCCCCCTCCATATCCCCTAAGAAGTCTTCGGTTTATCTGTCTGTGTTCTAAGAATGCGTGTATATCTGTACACCATGGTGTAATAATTGACGGTTGCGAGAATGAAAACAGGAATATTTGTCCTCCAACCCCCATGTTCCACAATCCACATACCCAACGAGATGCTCCAAAATCGATCGCTCTTCCCATCCCCTAAGAAATCCTCGTTTTATCTGTTCCTGTTCTAAAACTTGCGTGTATATACAAAGGTTTGTCCAAAACGATCCGCACTCGGCCCTGTATCGGCTCTGCAAAATTTCAAAAAAATATTCAAGTACGTCGTTGGAAAGCTTGGAGTTTTCTGCATCAGCACGCAAAATTTCAGCTCGATATCTCAAACTAGACGCCCGCACGGACCAAACGCGCAAAGTGATATGGGTTTACCCCCGTCAAAATTAGCCGCTCGAGAAAAGCAACGCTAACGCCAATGGCAACACTGATATCGACGAAACCAAGCACACCATTGGAAAGTGTAGAGTGTGAGGATAGTGTGGGAAAAAAATCACGGCATTTGGCTGTGCATTGTGCTCTTAATACAATTCCAAAAATGCATTATTGTTGCGATGCAAAGCACTCTTCAAAATGTACAACATGCTGCCTGGCTAGGAGTTTTGAAGTGGAAGCACGTGTCGCTTTCGTCATAAATAAGTCATTTATTGACGATCAGTCCTTCCAAACAACTACATACAAAATAAATGAAATAAACTCGTTTCACTTGAAGAAGAAAGAGAGAAAGGGAAGAATTTCTCCTTTTTATGAAAATTTATTTTATTGGTTCATGATCAGATTGAATTATTTAATATTTTTTCCAGGGATTTCCCCCTCCCCCCGTTATTGCTTGTCGAGAGTCAAAATACGTTCTTTCTTGCTGACCTTCCTCGAGTAGCGAGGTTACTTGTTATATTTGTACTTTCGATTAGCTTTAAATGATTTATGAGCCGTCCGTGACTGTACACTGCCTCTGTCAAGTAAATACACTTTCCACGGCAATTTTAAACACTTTTTTCTTAAAGGAAACATCGAGTATGAAGAGAAAAACGCTATTCGGGAGAATGGATTCGGCATTTCTGTGTTCGGGAAATACAGCTGTTCGAAAAAACGCTTTCGGGATTTCAGCCTTCGAGAAATACAGCCCTTTGGGAAAACGCTTTCGAGATTTTGGATTCAGAGAAAAATTATTCGGAATGTTTACTCTTCGGGAAAATTGTCTTTCGAGAAGCTGGATTAGTGAAATTGTCCGGGAATAATAATAAAACTGCTTTCGCGAAGCGAAAGCAGTACCGACTTTTCGGCCTTCGGCCGAAAAGCACTCGGAACTCGCTTCGCTCGTTCCTCGCAGTAATACCGAAACGTACTCGGAACTCGCTTCGCTCGTTCCTCGCGAAATCGAGACACTGTCGACACGTTTTAAGTGGTAAACGTTTTAGAAAACGCAAATGTCGACAAGGACTAGTGGTATTCGGCCGAAATGTTTAAGGCCATTCACGTTTTAAAAAACGCAACTCTCGACAGAGAATAGTATTATAAAAAATAAAACTACCCGGCTATCAAAATTAGAGTTCGTATAAATTTGAAATCGATACATTCAAGGCGGAAACGTGTAAGACCGAAACATTGTATAATACAACAAAACTACGCGGCTATCAAATTCGATTTCGTATAAATTAAATCCCAAACAACATCGAGTACATAAGTCGCCTTGCGCTTCTTATGCTGAACTTAAATTGAGGAAACTCGTGAACGACTCACCGATTGTTATCAAACTTTCACCAATACAACTTCAAGTACTTCTCTATAATGTACCAAAATTTGGAATCAAATGATTCGATAGTTCCTGAGATTTTTGTGCCACAAATTTTGTCCTCAAGGAAAACTCACGAACGGCTCGACCGATTGCCTTCAAAAGCTTATTTTAACAACTTCGAGTACTTCTCCATAATATACCTAAATTTGGAATCAATTGATTCAATAGTTTCTGAGATTTTCTTCCCACAAAATTAGGGTGTACATATATAAACATATAACATATAAACATATATATATATATATAATATATATATATATATTATATATTATATATATATATATATATATATATATAAGGAAACCTGAAATTCAGCCACTATTACAGTCGTGTTCTAAACACTCTGAAACGCAAAAAAAAACATTGCCCCCGCCCTTAACTTCACAACTGTGACGAGTGTAATACCTCCCTTTTCTTCGAAAAGTCGTAATAATAATAATAATAATAATGAGATTCTCTTCGCCTCCAGCATGCTTCAGAAGTCCTTCTAATTCTCTATATGTGATCTGCCAGGAAGAAAGGGACATGTGCGCAAAAACATAATTTTTGTGATAACAACTGTTTTTGACTAATTTTTGGCCGCTCTTTCGCGTGGTGTTGTCGAAAAAATTCTAAAAATTTTCCCAAACAGCTGTAAGTCTTCAAAGGTGAGTGGCTTCATAAGGTGAAAACGTTATCAATTTTGTTTATCCGCTCTCCTGTAAAATTTTCATTTTTACGCTCAGGTCCCTTTCTTCCTGGCACGTCTCATATACCCCCTCAATCTCTTCGTCCTTGCGAGTATTAGTACGCATATCGTCAGCTTAATTATAAAACCTTCTAAGTCCCAGTTTTGGAAAAGTGACTTTTTTGTTGATTGAGATAGAAGTGACTGTACCGCACCCTGTGATAATGGCCAAAACCTTTCTAAAATGACTTTAAAATTTTTTAAGAAGGAATGAAAAAATGTGTAACACTTAGAAAAATGGCTCTCCTCAGTGTTTTTTGTCTCTCCTGTAAGGAGTTTGTACCACCTGGGTAGACTGTAAATCAATACGTCAAATTGCTCGAATGGTTACGTAGAAGAGCTGTTAGAGTTCGCCCAGGAGTCCCAAATACGTGGATTCTTCATCCTGACGATGCACCATATGGCATCGTGCTTTCAACATAACGCACATTAAAAAACATCCGGATATTTCACCGTATGACTTTTTTTCGTTCTCCCAGGTCGAACAAATCGTTGAAGAACACATTTTGAATTAGTAACTGACATCCCAAGGTACAGGACGCGGATACTTCAGAAACTGTCGGCTTAAGTGTCCCAATATTGTCACGAAAACTGGAAAGGCGATGGAATTGGTGTATAGCTCTCCAAGGGGAGTGCGGATTTTTCGAGAATTTGCACGAGAGAGCGGTAGTTCGGACCGCAGCAAAGGCATTCGGGTTCAAAAAAACGAAACGGTATAGAGAAAGTGCGTGTTTTGATGGACCGACAGTTAAAGTAAATCTTGTGAGGGTTAGCATAAATTGTGACTGAACTGTAACTGGACTACTCTAATGTCCTGCCAGGCCGACCAATGGAGGAGAAAGGGCAATGAGTGAGGAGAAGGAGCCTGTATCGAGCTGGCACCCTTGTGGCCGTGGCGCTGCACAAGCGCGCCGCGAAGCCCCCCCGAGACGATTTGCAAAAGCTCAGCGAAAACTGCGCCTATTCGTATCACCGCGTATAATTGCGCGCCGTCTGTGCAAATAATTAACCCGCGAATTAACCTTCCAGAAACGAAATACACGATAATCGCAACCGCAGCGATCTCGGGTAGACTAACGAAGCGAACGAACTTGGAAAATTCCGGCTGTATTGGTGCATCCGTGCAAGGGCGGGCGCCGCGGCACCGGCACCGCACCGCGAGTGGCGCAAAATAAATATGCAAACAGTGCGGCGCCCGTTTTCGGATTACGTCCGCAAATCATTATTTCAGTTTAATGCGAGCTTTGCATTTGTATGTACGTTATATATACATGGTGGCTGTACACGATAGTTATACCCGCGTACTATATTTTAGCAAAATTGGGCAAGAACTTTCCTACCGGAGGATCGGCGAGTATCCGGGCGGCGTATACCCGGTTAGCGCCGCGAAAATGACGGCGAAATGTGAGTACGTGTCAAGAGAGAGGTCCTCCGCCTCCAGCCTTTCCAGCCTTTCCTGCTCGTGTAATGCGCTCAAAACGACGTATTTATCTGCTTCTCCTCACTCATTGATGGAATTGATCGGGCATATCGCGAACACCTCTTCTGCTGCTGCTCCTCGGTCTCGCCGCTGTTTGCGAAAAGCGCGTTTCGCCGTTTTGTTAACGCACAAAAGAGGAAAGCAGCTTTTGGCTGTTGAGGCGTGCACGCGGCAGGCGAGAGCCGTACACGAGAGATACCTTTCGAGTCGATGTATTTACATTTCTACGTGGTGGGAAATAACATATAATATTTAATGAACCGTGCATTCGGCGGCGGGTTACGGGCGTCGGAATATGCCGGCGGCAGCGGAGCTCGAATGTATCAGAAGATCAATTTGTTAGGGCATTTATTGCCGACGAGAAAGAGCCGCGTTCGGAATTCTCACGCCCGCCGCCACCGCCGCCCCCACCTCCGCTACCTCCGCTGGTCGAACGTAAATACGCGCGGTTTCAGCGAAACACAGAAACTGGCGGGGAAAGCGCGTGAACTGCCCAGTCCGATATGGATGAAAGGTCACCTATGTCGTAGCGCTGCAGGCGTAGGAATACGCAGTCATAATCTCGAGTGCCTTACTCTCGATTTAGCTTATCCGGAGGAGAGAAAAATTGCAGTCGAGAGAAACACCGAACCCGGGAGCAAGTCTCAATTCGTAATTCCGAAGCACGCAACAAGTTCGTGGGGATTGGATTTCGTTTAGGCTTCCCCTGACCGGGGATGGAAATTATCGTAGCAGGGTGTCTACTGGGCAAGAATAGTAAGAAATTTTGCATGAGGGCAAGAAAGTTGAAAAAAACAAGAAGTTTTTGAAGGACACGGCAAGATTTTCTTGTTCAAATGTATGTAAGTATCGAAGTACTGCCGGGGCAGGCAATTAATTTTTAAAAAAACTACAAAAATACTTACAAGATAATTTTCAAAAGCAAAGATGCACTTTTTGATTGTTACCCATTTCTTTTGAAATTCCAGCCAAATAATGCTCTCTTTCCATTTTTATATGGTAACATGTATAATTTAGTCAGAATAATTGGTAAAAAGTTCATGAAAGCAGTCCCGTAGAACATTTCACCGACAAAAGGCCTAAAAAACGTTGGCATCGCCAACGTTTCTCGTAGGTATTCTGGTGATTACACATATGAAAACAATGTTCAAATTCGGCGGTGCGCACGTTTTGGAACCGTTCATACGCAGATGTTACCGATATACCACGGAGTAGTAAGTCGGTGATTCGGATGTAGTGCCCACAATAATGTCGGTGTTGTAGATGGGTCACTGATATTTTGCCGCTGTTTTACCCATACGTCTTTACCAACATTTCACCGATATTTTACAAGTGTGCGGTTGCTAACATTACACCGACATTTTACCAACATTTTACTCACTTTTCACTCAGATTCCACGTACATACTACGCATGGGTATGCGCATACAATATACTGATATCTAACACAAATATGAAAAATGAATGTTACGATTAATTAGTGTGTATATATTTATTTATAATAACTAATACTGGTCGTAATTTAGCGTTCTTCGAGCCCCTGCAGCTGTATTTTCTGCTGGCCGCCATGTCCCCGATGTCCCCGGTTCCTGTTCCTGAACAGTTGACATTTGTCGTACTGCTGATGACAGTTCTGGATTTCTCGAAACTTTCTTTTGAGTTGGTTTTTTTTTTTTGGGGGGGGGCTGGATTTCTTACTGCTTTTACTATGGTACCTCACGCGTGTTCCGTGGGTATTCTTCACCCACTCGTGAATGGTGTGAAGTGCGTCTCTGTGGCTTTCCAAAATGGACGATGCAAACTCTGCGAAGAAATCAGTTCAGATAAATACATATTAGTCTCGGTTTCATTCAAAAATGAGATTTGTATAAAATTATGTACGTCGTTTTCTTCTTCAATTCCCGTTTATTTTCATTCGCGGGGATCTTGTAGTGAAATCGAATTATGGAAGTGTGAGGACGAACAGGTTTTGGAATTTCACTATAGGAAAACCTCAGTCGCGCATAAAAAAATCGTCTGAAATTATTTCCACCACTTATGGCATCTCTTTGCTATACCCTATTTTGACACCTACATCTGATCTACTTATTTACATCTCGTAGTTCACTTTCCAACACTGGTCTCAATAATTGGCGGCCCAAGGGTGTGTTTCTGTGGCTCAAGCCACTCTGTTATGAGCACAGAGCCTCGGAAAAAGCGCGTACAACTCAAAAATTTATTTGAAGAAGGTCAAATAGCATTGACAAAGTACCGAAAGTAGTTTAGCCATCGGCGTTCTCAGCTCGGGCCGCCGGTGGTCTCAATATTATTTTTGTCATTTCTTCTATCACCGAAATACACTTGCCCAATTAAAATTAATGCGCGTACTCTGATATTCAAAACTAAGCAACAATAGCAAGAAGAATTAAACACAATCCGCCAGGGATCTGGCTCAAGCCTATAGTTACTTCCTCAACACTCCTGTCTCCTTGTTCATAAAATTGGTATGAAAATCCTACATTCAATTATATAGAGGTTATCTTCAAGCCTTTTTTATAAATACTAGGGGGCTTTGCCCCCCAGCAGCTTCGTGGCCTAACCACCGCCCTCATTCACTTCGCTTGTGCCGGCCTAACTCGGCGCTACGCACCCCGCCACTCCACCTATTACTCAGTCTTTGTGTCAGTCCTCTTGGTTCCTCAATAGAGGCTTGCTAATACCTTCTTGACCTCTTCTACCTAACCAAACCCCTGCCCTAGCCTCATCAATGCTGCCCATCAGAACTCCCTCCACCACCATGACTGCCTTCACACGCCAAGGTGGCCTCTGCAACCACAGCTCTCTCCCTATCACGACCTCCTACATTACCCTGGCCGGCCACCTCATCATGGTCCTCCCACTTACTATCTTTTTTCTCCCTCAGAACTTCTCACTTCACTTTTGACTCATAAGACCTATCATTTCTTCCTATTTTCGAAAGTTCACCACTTCATTTCTTTATCAGAAGTTCTACAATTTATTTCACAGACATTTCCTCGCACCAATTCTCCGCCACAAAGTTTGCCACATCATTCTTCAGAAATTCTGCTGTGTAGGTCCAGCACTACATTCCTTTTCCAGAAGATTTTCAGTTTCTTTCCCTTCTCAGAAGATCTACCATTTCGTTTCTCTCAAGACACCTGGTAGTTTGATTTTCTCTCCTAGAAGATCTGCCATTTCATTTCATTTTCAAAAGATCTATGATTTGTCCCACTATGGTTCCCCGCTTTGTTTTTTTCAGCAGGTATCGACTTAATTCCTCCCCAATAGGTTTACCCCCTTCTTCCATTCTCAAAAGCTCTACTAGCGCATATTCGTCTCAAAATATCTACCTTTACCTGTCAGAAGGTCTACCACCTTCATTTTTTCTGGGCAGATTTACGACTCCGTTTCTCTCAAATAGCTTTACCACTATTTTTCTTCCAAAAGTTCTACTACTCTTGATTTCTTTTCAGAGAATTTGGAAGCTTACAACTTCATTTTTCTCTCAGGTTATAGTATATGACTTAATTCTCACCTCGTGGGTTTACGACTTCATTTCTCTTTTAGAGGGTCTAAACATAACACTTTTCCTCGCAGAAGATTCACCGAATCACTTCCTTTTTAAAAGCCTACTACTTTTTCCCCCCTTAAACTATATAGGACCGAATTCTCCTCTTCAGGGATTACCACTTCATTTATTTTTCAGAGCATCTATTATTTCCCCAAACACGAACTGGGACTGGGACACAAAATAGTACTATACTAGGTATGTGGAATATAAGTTACGAGGGGCACAAGAAGTCCGGAAGTCGGACGTTCTTTTTCGTTTATAACTCCTGAATATACTGAGAGGATCCCAGTACCCTTTCAAACTGAGATCCAGAATACGTTTGCTGCTCAGAATGAAATTATGTGCTAAAAACAGAGTTCTTCTCGATAAGTGTAAACTTATGTTGTTAGCCTTTAGACGTACCTATTATACATGAATAAAGGTATGAATTATATCAAGGTGTCATTATGTATTTGGAAAACTATATGGGAATTCATTACCAACCTCAGGCATATTTGAAAATCCAGTGTTCCGATGGCGATAATAGGTGCCTTTCGAAACCCAACCTCTGCCGGGTAAATAATATTGGTGTTTCCTGCTGCTTGATCCTGCATCAGTACTGGTACCATCCATTTTCATTGAATTTGTATCACTTAGAAAAATTCACAATAATACAACACAGTAGCAATCAACAACAGTGATGGAACAGAATAAACAAATAACTGAAAAATACAAATTTGAATGCGCACAGAAAACGGTTACACGCGAGGACTAAAGGAATCGGTGATAAGTTGGCGATCCCGACAAATGGTTTATTCTAATATGCGGCCTAGGCTTAGCGAGGCAACACTCAGAGGCAACTGGATCGAAAACTTCCACTGAGTTTTGCGAAAAACCGCCTGATACGTATAATTTCCCATCATGCGCGCACGCAGCGGCGCACGCTCGGCCATAAGACATTTCAGGTAACGTGTTTCATTTCCCACTCCGATGGCAGAAGGACGAAGCAAATTTTGTGCCGCTCATACTCCAGTCTTCAAGACAAGTTGCAGATGCCTGACGAAAGTCACTATCACCACCAAATGCACACAACATCTGCCCCATGGTTGTAATACTGGCATTATACAGGTGGCTACCGCAGTCAGGAACCAGATACCATTTGTTAGCCATACAATCACACACATGGAAGTGCTCACCCACAGGATACCATCCTTTATTATATGTATAAGTAGATTACAGAATCTGTATTAATATGTTGCGCCATCAATGATTTAGTCATGAAGGGAATCGATACAGATATTGTATTTCTCAAGTTAATTTCTTTTTAACAATGTCTGTAATGAATCCTCTCTGCCAGGACTGGCTCTCGTCCATTTGCCAATGAATTCCAGCAAAGAATCGGGTTCTTTTTGAAACTGCATTATTTGAAACATTTTATTTAGTATTTCAAAAGGTACGGCGAGAAGTTTATCCACCTTACACAGGTTAAAGAAGTTTTGGGCAATAACTGCAGTCGCACGAGTTACCAACATCTCTTTGTCTTTCCTATGAACAGCATACATAAGGATATCAATTATAGATTCGTCCGTTGGCAAATTATCCTCCAGGTATTCCAAGCTCTGCTTTACAACATGTGGCATGAGCAGGTACTCGCTCGTAGTTAACAGATTGAAGGCATTGTCAACCTTCAACATTAGCTGCCCAGAGTACATAAATTTCAACAATACTTCGAATACGTCGCTACTGATATCCCTTGAAGTCACTTCTACAGATGAACTCTCTTCCAATGATCACATCAACATCGCGCGGAAGAATTTCGAAGCTGAAGCCAGTATTATGTGATGACATTGAAATGCAAACTCTCCCACTCGAATAGTTACTATATCACTGAAGTCTTTACTGGCCTGGAAGCTACTCAGTTCTGGAAGAGCGGCGCTCATTATCTTGGGTTGGTGTACCTGCGAGAAACAACATAATTAAGCCCTTATCAATGGCTGGACAAGCTTGCGGCTGGTTCAAACATTTTAGTAACGGAAAAAATAGCCGAACGCTGCACTTTGTGAGTAAGAGATTTTCTCGAATATAAATCTTCAACTGACTCCCCGTTTCAGTCGCAAAAACATGTGAAAGGAGGTTATAGCCGTTAAATATTGTCTTTTAATTTTTATTGAAATCTGCGGATTTTGTGCCAGCAATAGCGGTTAAACAAATTAATTTAAATTAATTTTTTATTTAATAAAAAAAATATAATTACCTATAAATTTAAATATTTAAATTTTAAGATGAAATTTAAATTTAATTTAAAAAAAAAATTTATATTAAATTTTTATTTAAAATAGGATTAGTTACCTCAAAAAATAAATCAGGTGGGAAATGTTCCTCCAGAAATTTTACACGGGAAATACTGCTGTCGATGGTTGTGAAGGTGCGATTAAGTGGAGTGAAGATGCTCACTTGTGACTGCAAGTTTTCAAATGAATGCTGCCCTCTTGCGCAGAATGACAAGAGACTTGAAACAAAAATAATTTGGAACTACTACATTCTGTTCCATGTAAGAAACGCATGACGTCATAATTTTTAGTGAACTTGCGGGGATACAAAAGGGTTGAAATTCACATTCAGCTGCAGTGAAGTGAAATTTACCAGCAGATGAGACTGACCCAACACAAAAACACACTAGCATGTCCAACGCGACAAAACCTGTGCGTTTGGTTGCGTTCTGGAATTCCGGCTCGGCTCAGCTACACAGGAATGTCGAAGTTGACAGTGAAACGTGATTCTGTTCTACTAGTCAACACGTGATGTTTGCATGCTCTGTGTTTTTTCCGGCAGAATGCGTATTTGAGATCTTATTGAAGAACCGTTTTTGCGACTTACTCTCAATAAACAGTTAGAAATTATTAATGCTGGGAAGCCTAAACTAGAATTACCATTTTTAAAAACTGAGCAAAAGAGAGGTGGTTCATGTTTTACTAGACACTGCCACATATCGCAATATGAAGACATTTTGTGGTTAACCAGTCCTGAAGATGGTGGAAAACTGTTTTGTTGACCATGTCTATTCAGAGATGCACCGTTAGGGGGGCAACTCCCCCATCCCCTATAAGAATGTTTCACTCAGCAGTTGGAATAATTTACATCAGGTGGAGTGGGAAAAATCCAAGAAGTCAAAAAGTCTCTTTTTTTTGCTTTGATACTTGGGAATTGAGTTGCAAAGTTGGAAAAATTCAACAAGTCAAAGGTTTTTTTTTTTGCTGTGATGTTTGGTTGGGAATTTTGAGTTGAGTCACTTGGAAAATTCCAACAATTCAAAAGTTTTTGTTTTTTTCTTTTCATACTGGGTAATTTTGAGTTGAGTCAGTTGGTACTTTCAAAATCCCTCCTCCTCCTGAGAAAAAAAACTTCCGTGGTATGTCCTTGTGTCTATTATTCGTCACAGAAAGAATAAGTTCACTCACACCCAGAAATGGACACTAAGCTTACACCCCGCCAGGTGAAGGAGATTTATAGACACCTAAAGACAGGGATCAAACTCGCAAAGACGATGACCAAAATCTGGTTCAGTAATGAATGCTTGAGGAATAACGTAGTACCGAAGTACGCGACTAATAACACTCATTGATTGAACGGAGTGCATAATCACAGTTAACTAACATAAGCACAAGACTAAAGAGGTTTACCATACGGTACTACTCTCGACTATAACTACAGGACCACAAGAGACAAGTCTCATTTAGGGTACTCCACTGATGATGGCATAACAGCCGAAAGCGCTCTGGAATACAGGAGACGTAAAAGTGAATTGGCACATCCTACACACGGAATAAATTAGTTCACTCACACTCAGAAATGGATACTATATAATTATTGTGGTCCGTAGACTAAACTCAAGAAAAGATTAGCAGGCGGTGATAGGGAAGAGTTACGTACCTAGGACCAAAAAATACCAAAGTACGATTTTCCAAAATTGCCCATAAGCAGCTTATCACCCTCACTCCCAATCTCAGTGATGAGGACAATAGTCAATTTCGAATGTATCAGCTAAAAAAACAGCTCTAATTTTACAGCTCGCCAACTTGTGTTATTTGTTTGCTGTTGAAGATGGCGGGGGGCCGAACGCGAATACAGACTCGACGTTAATTTCGACGAGCAGTTAATTCGTGGACGGGAAATCAAATAACGCGACAGCGAGATTTTCTTTCCGCAGTTCAAACCCAAGTACAAATGTTTACCTGGCCACATTTGTAGCCAATAAATTATCGACAAATAAACGAGCGCGATTAAAGCAGATGGCTTTAATGGGAACCGTTATAGTCGAATAGCGCTGCGTCTGGATTCGTGGTGGCTGGGCGGGGGCGCAGCAGGAGGGTGAAAATAAACGCAAATCCTTTAATCAGGACAGAAAAAGTGTTGCAGCTTGCGATCTGTCTCTCTTTTTCTCTCTCTCTCTCTTTCTCGCTCGCTCGCTCGCTCCCCCTCCCCTCTCCATCCCACTCGTAAAATGCCAATTTTTTGTCGCCACGTATGTGTGTGTTTGTTCACTCGCTGCGAATCCGATCATTATTCCGAACGCAAAATAAAAATCTACATCCTCATCGGCGATACACGGAGTGAGGGCTGAGGGCCTAATATGTATACACGAGTGTAGTTAGGGGGACGAATAGCGCGCGAGCCGAGCGAGAGCATTCCAGCTCGACTAAATCCGGCTTAAAGCTTCAAAAATAAAGGCGTCCGGATTTTTACAATCTGTATACCTGACACGTTTCGCGAACTTGCTTCATTTTAAACGTTGTATACTTGGCGTTTTCGCCTCTCACTCTGTGCCCCGGCACGGATTTCTTTCTTTTTTTTTTTTCATCTCCCCCAGAATACACGTCTAATTTCCCGGGTTAAGTTCCTCGTGTATACGCGTAGCTGTATATAATGTATACTTTTCGAAATACCGGAGAGTCTCCGGATTTCGGAATGAATGGCGTAAGTTGGGGCATCTTGGCGAATTATATGCTGACACGCGAGCTATACGTGTTGACATCGAGTTTTCGAGAACTAGCAGAAAGGTTTCCGTTTTTAAACTTCGTTTAATTACGGTAGTTGGTGGAAAAGTTGGCGCGAGCTGTATACGGCGGAATGCAGACGAAAAGGAGAAAAGTTTCGCAGCAGTTCGCCGGAGGAAGTCGCAATCTGGGATTCAAATTTCGCTTCCATTTACCCGAGGATGCGTGGATGTGTTGACGCGAAATACGATAACCCGACTCGGGGTCTCGGTGTTAATTAATTTAGCCGGAGACACGTTGACATTGGCTATCAAGTGGAAAGATATGGGAGGCGACTTTCTCGTAATGCTTGTTGTAGTACAAATACATAACATCCATTTTAGTTCGGGGCACGGATATGTCGAATTCCATATGAATCGTGCGTTTTAGGGTGGAAGCCTGAAATTTGGTTTGTCTGTGCCGAAAGACGTAGGGGAGACTTGTCGACAGTGTAACGGGTAAATTTCTTTCCACCCTCGCGAGTGCGTGGTTGAACCTATCAAAAAGTTAAGTACCTTATCTGAAAGCTTATTTCATTAGGAATATTTTCATTTGTTAATTTTTGCTTTTGACCAAAACCCAGCCCACAAAAAATTTTCTACCATTTTGGCTTTTTTGTTACACTGTGTACCCAAGCATACGGAAACAGTGTAACAAAATGAAAAATTATGTGGTCAACCGGGTAACATAGTTGAAAGTTGACGAAAAGCTCGAGTTTTTCAACGTTTAATCGAACTTGAACAAATTATAAAATATTAAAATTGTCAAATGATAGTCCTTCGAAGGAAATGACTCCTCTTCGATCTGTTTCCGGATCTGGAAGGACTCTTAAAATGTTCGTTTCTTCCTTATCTTCGACGTGCGGCCAAACAAAGCAACGTTTATTTTTCTGCCTAGGTCTGAGGAATATGACAGTCCAATCGGAATCTTCTTCATCGGATTGTTCTACGATTTTACCAATGTACTGTCGCACCGTTTTATTGGTAGGGTATTTCACGAGTACCTAAGAAGAATTGAGCAGAAAAACCAAAATGAAAAAAAAAGAAATGAACTCACCCATGCATCTTTTTTCTCTTGACTGCTATCTATTTCCATTTCAATCACTTCGATTTCCAAATCAGAAAATGTTTCTGGATCATTGATCGTTACCATCGCCTGAATCCGAGTCAAGACTCAGTTTTCGTTTTGTTGGAAGTTTTGGTTTCACATTGACAGTTTTTGGTTTAGCTTCGACTGTTTTTGTCTTTTTCCCGACCGTTTTTGTTTTTTTTTTCCGAAATTTTTACAGACTTGTTTCCTTTTTCTTTTTTTTTCCATTTTCGCCAAATTTTTCGCTAGTTTCTTCTCGTTATCTTCCCTTCGTTTCAATAGCTTTGTCATAATTCGATCTTTAATAGGAGTGTTGGTAAAAATTTCACTCTTTATTCTTTCGCGATTGCTCTTCTGTTTTCTTGGAGCAGCTTTAGGGTAAGGTATATGACTTCTTCAGGTGTTACAACAGGCGATTTCGACGGTATATTCGAGCTTGGTGTGTTGATAACCAACTCGTTTGATTTCACACTTTGAGGGGGCTGCTGGGATGGTCAAATTTTCTTCTTGTGGTGATTCAACAGTATTGGCTGGAACTACGTTAGTAGGAGCTGCATCGTCTTGGGCTACGTTAGAAGCAGTATCGGCTGGTACTACGTCAGGAGCTGCATTTGCTGGAACCACATTAGGGGAAATATTCGGTGCTGCACGGTCTGTGACAGGAGAACATCGGAAATCTGCTTCTTTGAAAATGTTTTGGTTAAGTGGGTAAATGCCACATGCTTCAAATACGCTTTTGATATTTTCTTTCAAAATAGCTACAGGGTACGCTTTCCCAAAAATTTCGGCAATATCCTCCATTATAATAGGAATTCCAGGATGAATTTTCGTGTAATCGTGTACTGCGAAGTTGTACGAAGTTTTTAAAGCTCCGAAAACCGTTCTATCCAGCGGTTGCAACTTCTGCAAGGTATGGGGTGGAAGTGTTACGACAATTATTCCATTTTCCTTGAAGAATTCGATGGATTCGATAGTAATATGCGATTCGTGGTTGTCAAAGATTAAAATAATCGGATTTTCTTTCGAAAAAACAGCAAATTTCTAGAAATGTTGCATGGCTTTCATGAAATTTTCGCCAGTCATCCATCCATTCGCTTTCGGCGTTTCATAGTCATCGCCATCAGTCACTCCATTTTTTAAAAAAACTATCTTTGAAATGGACTCCTGGATAAACGAAGAAAGGCGGTGCATCGAATTCGGCGGCATTAATAAATCAGCAAGCAGTTACAAGAGCACCACGTTCAGCTGATATGTGACTTGAGAAACCTGTTTAAGACCTTTTTCGGCTAAAATTCGAGGGCACGCTTGCACAGTCGTCACGCCAGTCTCGTGAAGATTCCATATTCTGCTTACCAAAACTTCTTGGCCCAATTTTTGATAAGCAGCGATCAAATTGGTAAAAAACTCACCGACAGTAGTTTTATTGAAAGCAGTGGCTCTTGCCAATGACGTTGCCTCTAGTTTACGAATCGATAATCTAGGATTTCTTTTCCTGAATCCCTTTATCCAGTCATACCCTGCAGATTCACGAACGTCCCATGATTTCGGATATTTCAAATTGTTCTATTTGGCCAATTCATATACTAGTACCATGCATTCACGAAGAATAAGTCCATAAAGAATCTCACTACAACTTATGATGTAATCACATAATAGCTGTTCCAGTTCTGCTGAAAACACTTAATTGACTGCATAATTTGGGCGATATATCATTTGTTCTTGTTCTTCTTTGGTTTTTTAATATTTTTTCACGTATCTTCCAAGAGTAACATGACAAAGTCCATATGTTTTTGCTACACTACGTACTGTTTGGTTGTCGTTTATCACGCATAACACCGCTTTTTTTTTTTTTTTTTTTTAAATCAATGGGGGTTGAAACTTTTTTTGTCGCGTCAACTTTTCTTTTCGAATTCATGGTAACTAAATAATGTAAATATTTCGAACAAACTAACTTTGAAAAAAATTCATTTTTTGGTAAAATCACTAGGGAAAATAAATTTGGTTATCAAACAAACTCACAAGCGGTCACAGATCATCTAAATTGCACAGAATTTGTACTCTGTTATTTTGTTACACTCTTGCCATACTAGTAGTTTTGACTAAAATTTGCTAATAACTCCAAAACCATCATGCTTACATAAATTCTATCAAGTGCATATGAAAGAACAACATTTTCTTGATACACATGAGTCAAAGTTTTGAAATACCATAAAAATTACTATAAAATTTTTAAAATTTTCCTTACCTCAAAAACGAGTTTTAAAAAAGCAAAAATTCATTTTTGGTTCATTTTTTCCAGCTATGTTGTGGCATTTCTTAAGAGCGGAGGTTATAGTACCTACCAAACAGTGTTGTTAGACATAACAAAACAAAATGACAATTGAATTTGAGGAATTTTGTCATAATCACAAAACCATTCATCAGTTTTGTCATATGACAAAATGGAAATGACATAACAAAAAATTGAATCAATGACAAAACAAAATGACAAAAAAATTTTGTTATGACATTTTGTGATCGCGTGAAATTGGTGGAAAAGAACAAGAAGCAAGAAATAAGGAAGAATGAAAGAACATGAACTGGTATCTTAGGAAATGTATCTAAACTAAGTCATACATTACGTCTTTTTTCCCGGACTCTTTTATTTTTTTAAAGAAGTGATATTGGGAAAACGAATCAATCTCAGAGATGTAACAATATGACGAATGTATATTCATGTCGTCTGCAGTTATAAATAATCAGTTTTTTGCCTCTGAGTATGCAACCTGTGTTAGAATAAGATTGGTGATTGGTGGAACTGGATTGTATGCAAAAATACCTGTAAATTGATAGGTATTGGCATTATGACGAAATGACAAAATAATTTTGTCATGACATAACAAAACTATGAAAAAACAAAATGACAAAACTCCGAATATGACAGAACTCATGACATAACAAAAAAAAGTGAAATGCTCGTCCGACAAAATGACAAAAAATCATTTTGCCTAACATCACTGCTACCAGACTACGTATCTCATATGAATTTCAATGCCTCAACTTCATTAGATAGAACGTTATCTGTGGTGTTACACTGTTCACCCTGTTACACTGTCGACAAGTCTCTCCGAACGATGAATTGAAGAGCTTTTTGCCAAAGTGGCCTAGGTTGATTTTTTGGCGGTTCTGAGATAG
Organism: Acanthococcus lagerstroemiae; assembly: GCA_031841125.1. Lineage (NCBI taxonomy): Eukaryota > Metazoa > Arthropoda > Insecta > Hemiptera > Eriococcidae > Acanthococcus > Acanthococcus lagerstroemiae. Next base: position 17,440,397 of record CM063111.1, on the reverse strand, counting down.
CAATGCAATCTGGTATAGTGAATATTATGAAGTACGATCCAGTCGTGGTCTGAACCTTTCCATTATTAGGTTTGATGTCCTGAGCGTTTTAAATTGAAGTTTATTTCCAATGTGGCCTGAGTGCTGTTGCAAGTGCTGTGATAATAGTAATACAACTACTTATTTATTTTTGTTGTGTTAATGCAGTAGTTTATGCCAAAGTAGCATAAGGAGACCAGAAAAGCTGAAAAAGCAAAACGGTCCCCTGTACACAAGAACCGCCTGTCTATAATTTTATAAATAAATAAATATGAATAATAATAATAATAATAAAAAGACAGGCAGTCTATCTACTTGTAACGGGGCGCCCGGGAACCAGTGATTTCAGGGTTTGTGTCTATCTGCAATACCAAATTTATTGTTGTGCACAGATTATCGTTTTCGGCGTTATTCGGCATTTAACTTTAATTTCGGCATTTATGGCTCTTTCGGCATTATTCGGCTAAATAAAAAATTTTCTCTCGCCTTGTATTGTCCTGATTCGTGTTCATCTTTGACTACATTCCATCTGCCCTTGATGCCAGCAAATCCTAGCTCTAGTCATAATGTATCATCTTTACACATTTGCGCACCTATGTAATGATCTAAGGAAAAGGGCCCTCTCAATCTTTATTGTTAACCAGGAAATTGGGGAAAACGTTGAATTTGGAACTGAAATTAGGCCGAAAGGGAAATACAATCTATTCTTCTAATTTAGCGACCCAGAAAACTCCTTATTACGAAATAATGTTCAACTTATCAATGGAAGTTGGTTTTGCTCATTTGTAGGATGTAATTTCAATTTTGTTGCCTAGATTGTGACCCAACGGGAAGTCTGATGCTTATTCGACCTCAGCGACCCAAGAAACCCCCATTTCGATAGTTCGCTTCATTTTTTAATCCGAGTCAATTTTGGCTGTTTTTGAATGTCGAGGTTTCTATTTTCTGGTGCCCAAATTGGGACAGGGTGGAAACCGTAATAAAATTTTCGGGAATCATTTCAGATTAGTCCCTCCTCGTCAACTACAAACACCTTATTAGTAAAATTATTTAATAAACTTCGCTACAACTTAAAAATAAGGTAATTTAGTCGATTTAGTTCTTCTGCGCAGCCGGCAACTTCACTGGAATCATTCGGAGGACCTTCGGCTTTTGTGGAGTGTTCGTCTCTCGTGCTTGTTTCGGTTCTTCCACCTTGTCAACTACTTCCACCGCTGGGCCTGCCGAAGTTGGTATCGATGACCCGATCACTGACGAACTTAAATCAGCTGGTAACGTAGGAACAGAGTTTTGAGACGGTCCAAGCGAAGTCTCATGATGTGGAAGATGCGCAAGATGGCTGGGCGGTGAGTTTCCATGTGAACCACTCACCTGAGATGGAAGCGTTTCTATTTGTGGCGAACTACCAGCCATGAGCGAAGCGGGTGCTTCATCAGGGGATAAGTGGCCGCCTACCGTGGTGGATGCCATGGTGGATCCAAATCCGTCGCCCATACTCGACATCATCGCCTGCGTTTGTGCGTTATTCATCTTCAAGTTTTGGGGTAATTCGTCTCCGTTCAGGATCAACACTCTGAATTTGCGGTTTTTGCCATGACCACGCGCTGCGTCTCCAAGACTCGGCGATTGCTCGCTATGACCCCCTCCCATCTGCGTATTTTCCGGCAGATGCGCAATGTCGCCTGCCAGGTTTCCATTTGCTTCCTCTATGTTTGCAAGCTCACGAGGCTCCATCTGAAGCTCAATGTTCTCGAGTCCTCTGGTCTGGGAATGATGATTCGGTGGAATTCGGTCATCTCTACCATACTCTAGTCTACCTCCCACGCCCGGTTGTAAAGTACCGGAGTTTTTACCCATCGGCATACCTCTGAACTCAGGAGCACGGTTCAGTGAGAACTCCTGTTCCATCTGTGGCCACTGGAAGCCGCCGTTGAAGGTTATTCATTGTGCCTTCAGAACCAGATTGACTTTTCATTGGCTGTATATTTCCCGCTGAAAATTCACCACCTGGTGTTTGACTCGTTATACCACCAAACTCTGGTCTGCCATTCTCTGAGAATTGAGACTGCATCTTACTCGGCGGGAACTGGCCAACTGGAGGAGGTGTGCTCATCGTACCTCCGAACTCAGGTTTCCCAGCTCATTGGGAATTGGTACTGCATGTTTGGCAGCTGGAATCCCTGTCCCGCATTTCTTCCCATCATGTTGGGTCCAGTAGGCATCGAGAATTCGTGTGGCTGTGGGAACTGGAATCTACCTCCAGAATTTTGGTTCATTACCATTCCTTCAGCGTTGGGGTGATTTTTCATTGAAACATGAGACGGCGTCTTACCCGGTTGAAATTCACCACCTGGCGGTTTCTTCATCATCGTGTCTCCAGTCTGAGGCCTGCCGCCTATTGAGAACCCACCTGGGTTTCCTGCCTGTGTCATACCGTTCGGCCCGTTATTTATAGAGAAATCGCTTTTCTGTAAAGGTTGTAATCGTCCTGCGTTTTTATCCGTCATCATTCCACCATCCGGATGATCTTTCATCAAGCTCTGAGATTGCGGCATTCCCAGTTGGAATTCACCATTTGGATGTTTTCCTGTTATACCACCGAACTCATACCCACTCTTCAGGAACTGGGATTGTGTGTCTGGCAGCTGGAATCCACCGCCTGTGTTTGTTCCCATCACGTTAGGTCCACCAGACATTGAGAATTCGTTTGATTTTGGAGGCTGGTATCCACTCCCGGAGCCCTTGTTCATCATCATCCCTTCACCACCTGGATGATCGTTTTTTGAGCCTTGGGACTTCACCCTTTCTGGTCGGAATTCACTACTTGGACGTTTTTTCTTCTTACCACCAGTCGTTAATCCTTCATTCAGTGGCAGTTCATCTTTACGAATACCAGCCATTGAGAACTCGACTGGTGATTTCGATGATTGGAATCCACCTTCGACGTTTTCATCCGTCACCTTTCCTTTCAAATCGAGGGGTCTATTTCTTGGGAACTGGGATGGCGGCATTGACTGCTGCAACGCCCCGTTCAAGTTGTGCATCATCATTCTATCAACTTCCGGTTTCGGTGAGATCTGTGATTGCATCTTTCCTGAAGAGTATTCGCCTCCCGGGGCCTGCCCCTGCATCATTGAAAACTCATTCATCGGCGCCGAGTCCTTCTGCTTTAGCTTGCCACCTGACTGAGGGCGACCTCTCATCGGCATCCCCTGTTGCATCTTTTCCAATGGGAGCTCCACTATTACACTACCAAAGTTCCGACTCGCGTTGCCTCTTACCGGGCTTAGATCTGCCGTCACGTTGGCGTTCCATCATATCATCCGACTCCGGCCCTCCACTCCCACTAAACTCTTTTCGTTCTTTCGTCGGCCGGAATTCGCCATTGAAATTTCTATCGTATTCCGGACCATTGCTACTTGACATGTAAGGTGGTGATCCGTATGGTGGCGGTCCGTGTGGTGGTGGTCCATGTGGGGGCGGCCCGTGTGGTGGTGGTCCATATGGGGGAATTCCATGTGATGGAGGTCCATGTGGTGGTGGTGGCGGGCCATGTAGTTGAGGACCACCAGATGGCCCTTGATTGTACCTCATATTTCCCTGATTCTGGGGATACCATCCGCCGAAACGGGACGCTGCTTCCTCAGGGCCAACTTGATTGAACTGATATCCGCCTGGTGTGCCTTCTCCCCAATGGCTTGACTGCATCGGTTCAAAATTCTCATCGGAGGGCAGGCTACGAACTGCAAGATTCTGGGCGCCCGGATTTAGTGGAGTGGGCTGACTTTGGAGCGAAGCACCGTTGGTGGAGACTGAACCCTGTGTAGGCCCTGCGCCAGGGTGTCCGAATGAGATGCTCGATATTCGACCTTGATCCGCGCTCTGACCTTGGCCGGGAATGATGTACGATGCGCCTTCGCCTTCGCCCTCGCCATCATAGTCGTCGACCAGTAACAAGGATTTCAGTTCATCGTCATTCTCGGACATGAGCAATTTGAAATAGGTCAAGATCTCATTGCGGATCAACTCCTCCAATTTTCTCAGCTCCGCACTCGACTCTTCGGACGACGAGCTCGAAGAGTCTTCGCATTGTACAATGATGAACCCTGTTACGAGAACCTAGAACGATGTCTTTTTATTAGTATCGATGGTTTTCTCTGCGTTGTTACTTGTAAAATTATAAAAATTATATCCCTAGCGCAATTGTCCACTTGCGTCCCAAACACGTCATTTTAGCACATTTGCGTCTGACGGAAAGAGGGGATAGATGGTTCAATTGCGTCCGATGGAAAAGCGAATAAATGGTCGAATTGCGTCCGAAGACGAAAATAAAAAAATTGTGTAACTGCATCCCGAGTCGTACGAAATATACTTAAAATATTACAACTTAACCGTACTAGGAGTACGTACAAGTTTTTTCTTTGGCTGAAATTTTTGGGGCAGCGCTTTGACAAATGCCTAACAATCGATGACGCCGTCGTCCAACTTCTTCATTTCATCCACTATCACTTTCTGCTTCTCATGTACTGTAACCTTCGGCGGGATCTGCATTTTAAGATACGAGAGGATCTGTATTGCCAGTAACACGACCACCAAACTAAGAATGTGGGGATGAGCGTGGTAGAACATTCGATTAAGTTTGCTATGGAACGCTTCGCACGCATCTGTGGTTCTGATACTCTCAGCGACGTACGCCGCCCACATTGTGGGAGGAAAGATACCCGCCACATACGTATCGTACATGTAATTAGCTAACTCAAGGATTCGGGAATCGGTGGACAAGTTCGGGTGGAAATCCATAAGGAGGCAGTCCTCCACTTCTTCCGGTTTCAGAAAAGGTAGGCCGAAGAAGGACCTTAAGAACGCTCATCCGTCACCGGTACACTCGCTGAAGACCTAAGGACTGAATATGACGGTACCACGACTGTCCTAAATGGAATCGACATCCAAGAAGAGTACTTTGTGGCCAAACTTTGTGAATCAATTACGGCTCAATGAACACCGGACGGAACTCGTACATGTCAAACAAGTTCGGGCCGGACGGAATCGACACATCTTTTCGATTGACACTCGGACGCAATGCATACATCTAAATATTGCCGGGGACGCAACTGGCCACCAGCCATCCCTAGGTAAAGGAGGGTACTCATGTTAGCCATGATCGTTCGTAATGTCCGATGATAGTGAAATATCTGATGGTCACCAGAGTCCGCAGGTTTTCATATTCACAATTCTATTATGAAGATACTCAGTGACCTTGCCGGCTGTCCTGCACTGTGTGTGAGAATCGAGAGTCAGTAACTTATTTTTTTCACTTTATCTGATAATTTGACTACTTCAAGTTTAGGAATCATGGACGTGTTTATCAGAGGGATGAAAATGGCTTCCTGGAAACTTCTGTTGTTTGCAACATTGCATCCTCAGGCAGCAAAATTAAACCTGTTGAGTTTGTTTTTAATTTCCTTGATTTCGACATTCTTCCAGATGGCAAAATTAATATTTTACTATTGAAAAAATTAAAGTTTACCCCCGTTCCCTCGATAAAATCAGTTGGGTACGACCCCGGTAAGAATGCTTAAAATAGCCTTAACCATTTCAAGCCATCTTGGATTCTGAGAAACTCCTGTGAGATCCAGTCAAGGACAGTTGTTCAAAACTTGAGCATTTCTAAAAAGATAAATTCTCCAATAGAGACTATACAATGCCCATGATTGTCTGTTTATTTTCCAGGTTACAGTGCAGAGTAGAAGAAGGACAAAAAATTGTAAGGGCCTCTGGCAAATATACAGAGTTTTTACTAGGTGAGGAAGTCAGGAAAATGTCTGGAAATTTCGAGGAATTTGCTGAAAGATCAGGAAAAAATTAATAAATTACCATCCAATGAAAGATTTTGTAGGAAATCTCACGATTTGAATGAATGAGAATCAAGAAATAATATTGTATTTCATGTTGCTAAATCCACCATGCCAAATAATAATAAAATAAGAAGATTCCAATCAGGACAGATAGACATATAAATAAACCGACAGTGGGATAAACATCTATATTAACTTTATGCCATAAGAAAATGTTGAGCTCCTATTAAAAATTTTGAGAATTCTTCAAAACAATCTTCATTTATAAAAAGGAAGACAGAAAAAAGGGAAATGAAACCCTACTGAAGAACTGAGAATTAGTCAGTCGGTCAGCTAACCAAATATACATACAGACCGTCAAATGGACACTTATGGACGACTGACAAATGTGCAACGCCAAATCGTGGGTGAAAGTGATGTCTGAAACTCTTCTACATGACCCAAGACTCACTTATACTTTATTAGACTTGTTCAAGACATTAACTGGTAAGACTCATGCACTGGCGCTGTTTGAGACTGACTTGTGACTGTTTGAAATTTCTAGGCTTGTTTAAACGTCACTCTCCAAGAGACTTTGAGGCCTCAAACAACTTTTCAGGTCTGTTTAAGATTCCAAGATGTTTCTAAACTTTTCCAAGACTCATACAGTTGTAGACATGTTTGGGACCTCAACATCAAGGCTCGCTTATCCTCGCAAAGACCATTTGAGGCCTCTGAACAACTCTTCAGATCTATTTAAGATTCTAAGACTATATTAGAATTATTTAAGACCTATTCTAAACAGGGGATCAACATCAAGACTCATAATCGTCAAGACCTGTTGAGACTACAAACGACTTTTCACGCTTGTTCAAGATTCTAATAAGTCTCTTCTGTACTTACTCAAGACGCGTTATACTCTTCTAAACTTGTTCAAGGTATTAACATTCAGATTCGCTTATACTCGTCAAGACCAGCTGAGACCCCAAACGACTTTTCATGTTTATTCGAGATTCTGCATCTCTTCAGGACTTATCTAAGACTCGGTATACTCTCTTCGATGTGTTTAAAGCATCAGTATCAAGACTTGCTGATTTTCATCAAAATTGTTTAAGGCTCTAAACAACTTTTCAGATTTATTCAAGGTACAAACTTATTCACGGCTCGTTTAAACTTTTTTAGAACTTGTTGAAGGCATCAAAATCGAGACTCGTTTGTACTGGCGAAGACCAGTTGGATTCCCAAGATTCGAATCTCTTTTAGACTCAAAACATTCAAGATTCGTTTTTACAGGTATCAACTTTAAAACGTGTTCTTAGTTGTTAAAACTGTTTGAGGCTCCAAGCAACTCTTTGGAGTTGTTCAAGATTCTAAAACTCTTTTGTACTTATCCAAGACTTCTTTATACTATTTTAGATTTGTACAAGGTATCAAAATCGAGGCTCCTTTATTCTCCTCAAGGCCAGTTGAAGCTCCAAGCAACTTCTCAGGTTGGTTTAAGATTGTAAAACTTTTCTCGGATTATCAGAAACACGTTTATACTCTTCTAAACTTCATCGTGTTCTACTCATCTAACTCTCGTTTTCTAATTTGCTCTCAACCCGAGCCCTGGAATCCCCGGACTCCTCGTCGAGCACAGACCAGCCCTTGATCCATCGGACCAGTCCTGCTGACGCGAAGGTCACGTCGATGACCGAGCTCCATCCCTGGTGGAACCTTGTTGGAGTGCCGCCCACGTTCGTCGGAACGAGGTCTAGTCGGGCGGCAAGCTCCCCCAAGGCGTACCCTCTGCGGTCGGTCCGGCCGGAGTGCTATTCCTCCGACTTGGCATTGAAGTCTCCGGCCACGATTACCCTCGACGTCCTCCTGGCGACACTCTCTTCCAGACAGGCGAGGTAGGTCTCGAACTCCTCCAAGGTCCTGTTTGGGGAGAAGTAGCAACTGTAGACGGCGAGGTCGCCCAGCTGTACAGCTACGTGCCCCTCCCCCTCCTCTACACCGCCTGGAGCTATTGGGCAGTCTGGACACACTCCCAATGCTGCAAGTCCGCTGCGGTCACGGTGCCACCCTCTCACCTCTGCTACCCTATAGGGCTCGCTGGCTATCACCAGGTCAACCTGTCTCTCTCCCACAGTGCGCCACAGGAGATCCTGCGCGACTGCACTGTGGTTCAGGTTGACCTGAAGGAAGTTAAGCGGCCTGGTCAGCGGCGTTGGATCGGCCGCCGCCGACTTCGGCCTCCACCTTCTCCTCTTCCTTCTCGGGCGGTGCTCAAGTCTTGGCATCCTCGGCCACCCTAGACGTGCGCGCTGTCGCGTCCCTCCACCAGGCTACATCGTGGGCACTTCGGCGGCTCCCTGCACTCCCGGATCCTGTGCCCGGCTCCGCCACACCGGTAGCACACATCGCTGATGCTGGCCGTGGCTGCGCATTTGGTGGCGATGTGGCCCACCTGCAGGCACCGGTAGCACCTGGCCTCCTTCTTCTTGTCGGCCTCCAGCGAGCGCACCCGACAGGCGCTCCAGCCTAGAGGCACTGTGCCGTGTCGCAGCGCTTCAAGGGCAGCTTCGATCGGCATCTCCACCTTGAAGGCTCGAGTTCCACGCGCCGTCTCCTCCGTCCTGACGACGCGCGCGGCTGGAAGTGCCGCTTCCACCTCCTCCTTCGTGACTGACTGCTCCGCACCAGTCAGTAGCAGGGTGGTCTGGCGCTGCGGTCTCCTAACTTCCGCCTCCGCGCCCATGATAACCTGCAACTTCCTGGCGAAGTCGGCCACCGCTTCCTCCTCGCCTCGGAGCTCCAGGAGCATCTCCTTTGCCTGGGTGAGCCGGGTCGCCAGCACCTGGACCCCGCATTCCCGGACATTGATGGCCGCACGCGCCTTCCGAATGAGGGCCGCGTACTCCGCGCTCTCTTCCTTCTTTGCGATGATTACCGCGGCTGAACGCGGTCGCCTTCGCTTCAGGAGGTCCCGCTTGTGGTCCTCCCTGCCTTTGGGCGGGGGGACTGGCCTGGTCGGGACGTTCGGCGCCGTTTTGTTCTGGGCTTTGGTGGTCCTCTTCCTGCGGACCACCTCCGCCCAAGTTGCCGCTCCTGCGCGCTCGGGCTCCGGGGCCCCCGGCATACGCTGCTGCTGCTCCCGAGGTTGCTGCTGTGGCTGCTGCTTCTGCTGCGTCTGCTGCTGCTGCTGCGTTCGCGGCGACTGCCGCTTCCGCTTCGGCTGCTTTCGCTGCGGCAGCTCCTGCTGCTGCTGGTGACCTTGTCGCTCCAGCAGTTCGCGGATCTCCCGTATTCTCGGCCCTCAGTGCCTCGGTCTCCAGATCGTGTCGCGTGACCAAACTCGCTATCTTCACTTCGAGCTCCTGTATCCGTTGGTCACGCTTCACAATCTCCTTCCTGAGGTGGCTGTTCTCCATTCGGAGTATCCCTCCTGGTAGGGCCGGTGGCGACGTCATCAAAGTCAAGGTCTTCCTCTTCGCCTTAGACTTGGGCTTGCGCGCCGCTGCTGACGTCCCTTCGCACTCCGTCGTCTCCCACTCCGATGTCGAGGAGGCGACTCGCCTTCGTTTGTCCTTCTTCTTTTTCTTCCGCTCCGTATCCTCTTGCTTGTTGCCCAGTATGGTTGGCAACACTGACGGCGGGGCATGGGTCGCCGCCAGTGCTGTAGCTCTTGTTATTCTTCCTTCCGATTGACCGGGATCCGACCTCCGGTCGTTGGGGGCTCTTACGTCCTCCCTCTCTTCATGATTATCTGACATAGTTTGAAAATAAGGTTGCTTTTTTGGGCTACAGCCAGCCTTCTGGCGCTGGTTTCCGGACGTGAACGGGTCAGCTGAAGTCGCCCTGGGCGTTACGATGCTTCCACGGTACGTAACCCATCCACCATCGCCTCGTCGTCGCGGGGGTCTTGTGATCCGTTGCGGCTGCAGTAGGGCTGCTTGGTCCCCTACTGCAGTCGGTCCCAGTGACGGCTCTGGCCGGGTTTGTCCAAGTTTTCCTTCTCTGGGCGAGGGTCACGAGGGGGCAGAAACTTTTCAGATTTATTCAAGGTACTAAGATTCTTTTAAACTTATTCACGGCTCGTTTAAACTTTTTTAGAACTTGTTGAAGGCATCAAAATCGAGACTCGTTTGTACTTGTGAAGACCAGTTGAATTCCCAAGATTCGAATCTCTTTTAGACTCAAAACATTCAAGATTCGTTTTTACAGGTATCAACTTCAAAACGTGTTCTTAGTTGTTAAAACCGTTTAAGGCTCCAAGCAACTCTTTGGAGTTGTTCGAGATTCTACAACTCTTTTGTACTTATCCAAGACTTCTTTATACTATTTTAGATTTGTATAAGGTATCAAAATCGAGGCTCCTTTATTCTCCTCAAGGCCAGTTGAAGCTCCAAGCAACTTCTCAGGTTGGTTTAAAATTGTAAAACTTTTCTGGGATTATCGAAAACACGTTTATACTCTTCTAAACTTCATCGTGTTCTACTCATCTAGCTCTCCTTTTCTAATTTGCTCTCAACCCGAGCCCTGGAATCCGCCCTTTCGAGAATTACCTCAGAGACGTCGGGGAAGCTGCTAGGGCTATCTTAGCCCGCTTCACTTCTGGCCGAAAATCCGGCCTAGGTTGAACATCTGGTGAGTTGCTACGTGGGATCGAACCCGGGAACTCCGGATTCCGAGACTAACGCGCTATCCACTCGGCCAACCAGACCTCTACTCTTCTAAACTTGTTCAAGACATTAAAATTCCGACTCGCTTATACTCGTCAATACCAGTTGAGACACCAATCGACTTTCCACACCAGTAGCGTATCTAGGATGAAATCATGGGGGGGGGGTTGACTTTTGATTTTGAGGGTATTCCTTTAAGAAGAAAGGGAAAAAAGTGTTAAATGAGCATATTTTTGATATTCTTTTAGAGCTTTTTTAGCCATGGGGAAGGGGTTTGAACCCGGAACCCCCCCCCCTCCCCCTAAATATGCCACTGCTTCACACTATTCTGCGTCTCTTCAGAACTTATCTAAGACTCATTATACTACTCTTCTAGATGTTTTCAAAGCATCAGCATTGGGACTTGCTCATTCTCATCAAAATCGTTTAAGGCTCTAAACGACTTTTCAGATTTGTTCAAGGCGCTGTGATTCTTCTAAACTTATTTAAGACTCTTTATACTTTTTTAGACTTCTAAGGAATCAAAATCGAGACTTTTGTACTTGTGAAGATTAGTTGAAAGCACAAACTACTTTTCACGTTGCAAGATTCGTTTACAGACATGAACCTCCAGACGTGCTCGTACTTGTTAAAACTCTTTGAGGCTCCAAGCAACTTTTCTGGAGTCGTTCAAGATTCTAACACTCTTCTGTACTTACTCAAGACTTCTTTATACTATTTCAGACTTGTACAAGACATCAAAATCGAGACTCGTTTATACACGTTAAGACCAGTTGAAGCTTCTAGCAACTTCTCGAGTTTCTTCAAGATTCTAAAACTCTTCATGGCTTATCCAAAACACGTCTATACTCGTATAGACTTGTTGATGTTATCAAAATTGAGACTTGCTTGTACTCGCATGTAGTTAAGGTTTTAAATGACTTTTCGGGCCTGTTCAGATTCCAAAACTCTTCTGGATTTATCAAAGGACACGTTTATACTCTTTTGGGTGTATTCAAGGCATTAAGACTCGCCTTCACGCGTCAAGACCGGTTGAGGTTCTGAATGACTTTTCAGTCTTGTACAAGATTCCTAGACTCATTAGGACTTGACACGCATTCGTACTCTTCGAGGCTTGTTCAAGGCATCAACATCAAGATTTGCTTATACTCGTCAAGACCAGTTGAGGCTCCAAATGACCGTTCAAGCTTGTTCAAGATTCCAAAAGTCTTCTAGATTTATCCAAAACGCGTTTATACTCTTCTAAACTTGTTGAAGTTATCAAATTGAGATTCACACAGACTCAGAACGACTTTTTTGGCTTGTTCCGGATTCCAAAACTCTTCTGGATTCATTCAAAACGTGTTGATACTCTTGTAGGCGTATTCAAGACATTAAGACTCACTTATACGCATCAACATCAGTTGAGACTCCGAACGATTTTTCTGGCTTGTTGAAGATTCCAAGGCGCTTTTGGACTTATCTGAGACGCATTTGCCCTCTTCTAGGTTTGTTCAAGGCTCAGCTTCAAATGACTTTTGTGGTCTGTTTAGGATTGTAAAACTTACAGACGTCGGGGGAGAGTAGGGAGGATTCGGACAGTTTTTGCATTTTGACGTTTTACGTGGAAACCATGAGATTTTGTGGCAATTGCACCCCACCATCGTAAATTTTGGACTTTTTTACATCTAAAATGATTTTTGTTTCCCATTTTTATTTTCGTTATTACCATGATAATTAATTTTCAAAAACTTGATTTTTTTGTCTGAAACCTGACAGGGGGGTGACCATTTGGACAAGTTATGGGGAGGATTCGGACACGACATAAGATTCTATAAAAATTGAAGAAAATAATTATGCACAGAATGAAACTTCGTAAACAACATAAAAACCATTCAAACGATTAATTATCAACATAATATCGTTTAATATCGATTTTGTCGCTGAGTCTTTTTTTCATTATTAACCTTGTCAAGTTTTTCAGTAATATCAGTGAAAGGCACAACCGAGGTATCTGGTTTGTTCGAGATATAAAAGTGATCAGGCACCTACGGAAAAAAAAAACCACACACCGGCACTTCTTATCACATTGAGATCATAGAAAAATCAGTGAGAACACCATTTGTCCGAATGTTCCCAACCTCTATCATTTTCATGAACTTTTTTTATATGAAGCGACACTCAGCCGTAACGACAAAAATTGCTTACCTACTTATTTTCGAATATCCAACCTACCTAACAAAAATCGATTCAAATTGATATCTCTTCAGAAAGCCAAAAATATTTCATTTTTAAAAATTGGTGGCTGAGCAAAAAAACTTAATAAGGAACATTTTTTGTTATAAATCCGCGAAAATGATAAAAGTCTGAATTTTTTTTTTTGTATAAATGAATAGATATCAATATAATGAAGTTTCATTTTGGAAATTGGCTATTTTTGAAAATATTGAAGCCCCAAATGGGGGGTCGTCCGAATTCTCCCCGTGTCCAATTGCTCCCCACACACCCCTATTCAAGACTCGCCTGTATTCTTTTAGACTTGTTCGATTTATCAACTCTCAGGGATCGAGTATACACTTCAAGACTGATTTGAGACTGTTTAAGACTTCCACAGGCTTGGACACTCGACGATTCTTATGTTTCTCCTGGGTTTGTTTGAAACTCTTTCAGACTTTTCAAAACTTGATCAAATCTTATAAAACTATTCAAGCCTTATTGCACTGTTTAAAACATGTTAAAATCTCATCAAGTCTCTCCTTCAGACTTATTGCAGACTTCTTAAGACCATCTGAGGCTTGTTTAGAGCCCGTTAAGGCTCTTCAAGACTAATATAGCCGCCAGGCAAAACACAGCTCATGAAAAAACGTCCCTTAAGAGAGCTTTCATTTATTATTTTCATCGTTTTGTATCTTTTTTATCTCTTTTTTTTTGGCGTTACTTTGTAGCTTAGCTCCTAGGGGCGAATTGCTTTTCTTCATCCCTCATGTGAATCCAGCTATTTATAAACTCGCATACTGACATGATAGTTTGCAAACTGAAAGTATTGAAGGAACTCTTTCAAAGTCTGTTTGTTATGTTGTCATCCATATTTTCCTGTTACCTAGTATAAGCGGCATCTCGATGTCACCTGGACTGCGTCGAAGAATGAAGCACATATGGACGCTGTTCGACAAAAGGGAACCAACTAATATTTGTAAACAAAATGAGTTATTAGTATCGTTGGAAACAGCGTAAAACGTAGAATTTTTCAAAATTGGCCCCCGATTCAAAAATGTGTACTCACGTTGAAAAAGACTTGCCAGTAAACGCAATGCCATATAGTTTCTACATGGCTCTCGAACTTCGAATCACGTGTTCTCAGGACGCGGATTTTGCTAGTTGGCTCCTTTTTGCTGAACAGCGTCCATATACAGGTATTCCTAGTGCGTTGAATAATATCAGATTGGATTTTCAGTTGACAAAATTAGCCCACTTTTCCCTTGAAAAAAGTTGCCTCGTTACATCCCTGTCTATCATTGGTATTTTATTGTATTGTCATGTCAAGGAGAACTCTGATTAGAATCTGAATCTGAATTTTGAGTCATTGTGGAATCAACGAACTTTCTTGATCTTACTTCTTTGAAGGCGGAACGAGAGAATTCCAATTTTGCCGACCGAAAATTTTCAATTTGCCTTTTCCAAGTGTTTTGAAGTCAACATCGTGAAAAAGTTTTCATTTGCCTAGATCTACCAATTAACAAAGGCTTCCCTGGTTTCTTAAGTGCATCTCTGTAGACAACTTCCATACCTACATGGAGCATCTAGCGACTTCCGAACCACGATGTTTTCTTATTCTTTTTTTCTGCAGTCATAAACAGACCGTTCGAGCCATATGGCATCCCTTTTTCTTGCGGCACTCGAAATGTGTCGCGCACGCATATTGCTCGAATTTGTCTTTCTTATTTATTCGACCGCAGCAATCGGATTACACGCCATATTTACCCAAAATATATCCGAAAAGTTATCGCTCAGTTCGATATACGAGCCGTTTTATCGCCATCTGCATGAGTCTTACGATTCTGCACGTTCTTCTTTTCCCGGTTGTCTCGCGCCGACTGCGACTGTGTGTGTGCGAGTGACTGCCTTGTTGACCGACTGGAACACGACCGATCGGGTGTGCTCGTGAAAGTGAGCGGCCTCGGAGGCAATTAAACTTTATTGAGCATAAAACGGAAAATATGTCGCCATTTGAGCGATTTTATCGACGCGAGTTATCTACAGCCTTTCCGGCCACGAGTTGCCGCAGTTGACGTGAGAAAGAAGAGTGTGCGTCTGGTAAGCCCTCAGACGGAAGAAAGTTTTAAAGCGCCTCACTAAACAGTTTACGACCTTTGGGTCTCGCGGGATAAAGCACGCTTGCCACGAAAGTATGGGTATATAGTAGTATAAACTGATTGGTGAAAATCAGAGGGTAAACTCAATTCGACGAACGAGCCTTTGATTTTCCGAAAATTTTCGGTACACAATATCGCGCTAGAGTATGAGTATACTTACGATCGAAGAGATTACAAGCCATCGATGATCAGAAGTCATGCTGCAGCCTCGATAATCCAAACTTCGAAGCGACTTCGTGAATTAATTCACTCAGCACGCTCCGGATCGCTTTTATACCTCAATTATAATCTTCTTAATGTCTGTTTGAGTAAGTGTTTACAAAGCGAAACGAAATTGAAATTGCGAAGCTCGTTTGCAGCCGTAATAATGGGCCACCTTCGAACGCAGTTGGCTTTATGGGCTGAAAAACAACGTCTTAATGTGTTATGCGATCGCATATGTATGAAATTTCGAAGTCTGTTTTGAATGTAATATCTAGACCCGAGTAAATCGAATCGCGTCCTCCGATGACCTAATAAATGTCGCAGTTAACTTTCGCACTCCGTAATAACTCAAACACGAATGTACATCGCTGGTGTTCTTTTTTTGTATCCGAATACTTCGATGTACTGCAGTTGAATGATATCATTCATGAAAGCAGAGGCTCCGGAAGGGAATCATAAAGGGGCCCAGTTCAAAAATCCGATGACTGACTTTTTTCTGTAGAACATACCGTTTCTGGGTGGAGAGGGTGAGAATTAGGAGCCGAGTGGTACTATCGGAATTTCGGAACAATCGTGGATAACCGCGTTCTGCAACGATACATTGCACTTTTTAATGTGTGCAGGTTGAGTAAGGAATGAACTAGAATCTTGATTCTTGGAGGGGCATCCGTTCTGTCCGAAAGTCCTGGAGAAATTGTTTGTTTTTTGATTCCTTAAATCTAAATATCCAGCCCAATAGATATGTTGATCCGTCCTCGATTTAAGACCCGAAATAAAAAATTCTATACTACAAATTGGCGATAATGGCCAAGGCCGGATTTTCCTGATTTGCCGCTGTGCTAATTTTTTTTTTGCCGCCCCCAAAAGTGTACAGCCTCTTTCGAGTTTCGTGAAGTGATTCCATTTTTCCCTTGAATTTTGCCGTCCTCAAAGTTTTACCACTCTGTGCTCAAGCACACCTTATTTATTTTACAGTATAGGTATTGGAGCCAACTTTTGGAAAAAACAAGGGAATTCAATATAAAAATGGCGATAATGTTCATAGACTTTAATAAAGCTTTCGATTCCCTCTTTCATGATAAAATTTGGATTGCTTTGGCACAACAAAGGGTCCCGAGTAAAATTATAAAAATTTTGGAAAAATTATATGGTAATTCCAATGCTAAAATCAAACTAGACAAAGAAAGCGATGTATTTCCCATTAAACGCGGGGTAAAGCAAGGTGACCCACTCTCCCCTAATATTTTTAACGCGGTATTAGAACACATCTTTCGGCAACTAGACTGGCAGGGAAAGGGGATAAAAATCAAAATGAGAAACAACAATCTATATCAATTCAAAACTATTAGCAACCTAAGGTTCGCAGATGACATTGCGATTATTGCTAAAAACGGCGATGAGCTAAGAATTATGGCGGAAGATTTGAGGAGAGTTAGCGCGGAAGTTGGCCTGTCAATCAACCAGGAAAAAACGAAAATAATAACGAATATCGAGAACCTAGGCGTAATCAAAATGAACAATAAGGATATAGAAGTAGTTTCAGAATACAAATACCTAGGCCAGACACTCTCAATAGATAACAAAACAGAAAAAGAAATAAAATTTCGTAGGGCAAACGCTCGGAGGGCCTTTTGGGCGCAAAGCAAAATATTGAAAAGCAAGATGAAGTTAGACACGAAAATCAGAATATGGGAGAGTACTATCGCACCTGTCCTTACCTACGGGGCCCAGACCTGGGCAACCACCCAAAAACAAGAAAAAAAGATTCAAACGACACAAAATTCCATGCTTAGAAGCATTCTGAAATTAAAAATTAAAGACCATGTTAAAATAGAAGAAATAGTCAGTCAAACTAAAGCCAAAAATATCTGGGCAACCATTAAAAAACTAAAATGGAATTATGCGGGACACTTGGCTAGGGAAAACGTAATGAAATGGAATAGAATTCTAACGATGTGGGTCCCGCACCAGGGCTATAGAAACAAGGGGAGACCGGTCAAGCGGTGGGCCGACGAGTTGGTCCAAGAAATCGGAGGTCATTGGCCGTCGGTAGCAAAGGACAGAGTGAAATGGAGGGATGCGACGGAGAGCTATACCCAGAAAAGGGTAGCCGAAGGAGGAGTCAGTGTGCGGTGGGTTCACCCACCTAAATAACTAAGATGTACAATTGAATATATATACCTATGTATAGTGTGTATATGGCTCCTTATTGGGCTAAGCATTATAATAAAACAAAATAATAATAAAAAATAGGTATTGGTTAAAAATATAACTCTTATATTTAACTTTTGTCGGACTCAGTTCCCCCAATATTAGCCCATTTCTGGGCAAATATCTCTACACACCATCTTTCGTTCTCTCGTGCTTTTCTTTCCCATATTATAAGAAAATAATCAATTTCTTTTTCTCCAGTTCGAAGGAAAATGGACGCTCAGCGTATTTACCCGGGCATATACCGTTCCGTGTGAACGAGTTTTGATTCTTACAATTTCCTGTGTCGAAACAGAGGGAGGGGATGGCAAAATGGTATTTGAGCTCTTCAGCTTCACGAGTGAGGGCATGTGCCGCCTTCCTTAACTCCGGCGCCATCAGACCATGACTCAACGAGTTATTATGCTAGAAAGCTACAGTATTCCACTTCGTCTTTAGTTAGAACCTTACATACCCAAATGGGCCGCCATTTTGGCTCACACCGCGCCCGTCGATGCCGAATGGACTACGCGGAACACTCCACATAGTCGGATTCGGCATCCACGGGCACGGTGTGCACCAAAATGGCGCCCTATTATACTCTCCTGTGTGCAGGGCTTTACTTTAGTATCCTGCGTTATTTTTATCAGGTCGGATGGATGAAGGCGGAAGACCAGACCATCCTCACGTTGCACAATCGGGTCGTAACGCATAACGGTCGAGTCAGCGTGACGCACGACAACTTCAGAACGTGGCAGTTACATATCAGACAGATTAAGGAATCGGACAAAGGATGCTACATGTGCCAGATTAACACCAACGTCATGAAAAAGCAACTCGGCTGTATCGACGTGCACAGTAAGTACCGCACATTCGACTAAATAGAGAGTATTTTGAGTATTTGTCGCACCCACACACCCACACCGAACACGGTACATACATTCATAGTCGAGTGTGAACGCTTCCAGTATTTTCCTGCTTACTCGGCGGTTTATACGACCGGTCATTTCGCGACGGAAATTACACAGTGGTTGTGGTTTAGAGGACACTACACAAAATCGACAAAATATGTTATCTAAAAGCAGATGCTACAAATAGGGTGACAAAATCCGCCATCGAGTCGGTGTAATAAATGAGACAGAATATTTAGAGCGTGATCGGGTGAGCTCCATATGGCTAGCAGCACATAGTAAAAAGAAAGGAGAAAAAAAGTGAAGAAGAGTGAAATTTATAAAGAGTGACTGTGTTTCAATGGCGCACTTCGGTGCTCTGAATTTCACGAGCTATTTCCAAAGAACGAAATTAGATCAACGTGATCATGGGAATATGCACCCCTTCCGCAGTAGTCCAGTCATATTAGACCGAAAAAAATGATCGAAGTTAGGAAACACTGAAATCTCGTATACTGGTATCTCTTCCTGCCCCAAACAACATACTAAAAACCGTCAGCCAGATGACACACTTGCGTTTTCCCCTAGGGGGTAAAATGTATGACGCAAAACGGGTTTTCGTCAATACCTTGTTGAATATTGAATTTAGACAAAAAAGTTGTAATTAAAATTTGTACAGCACTAACAAATGCATAAATTATGTTCCATGCAAAATCTTTATTTGACGTTTAGTTTTTCAGATATTTGAAAAGTAAAAAGACAAATTTTTTCATACATGCACGTATACAGTATTCCATTGCCTATCTCTCTGCGTGTTCTACCCATAAACTCATATTGCGTATTACTAGTGTAAAATCTCATTCCCCAAATCACGAAGACCAGATGTTTCATCGACGTACTGTAGTGCAACGATTTGGCCTTCAATAAGGACGTAAATTTCACCATACACGGACACTATGTACCTGTAATACCTAATAAAAATACAAAATATGTCCACAATTATCATCAAATTTCTCAGGAATTAAGCGTCGTGCAAGGATTTTGTATGGCACATAATTCGTGTATTTCTTGGTGCTCTAGAAATTTTACTTGAAACTTTCTCGTCTAAATTCAATGTTGAACGAGATATTAACGAAAAACCGTTTTGGGCCGCATTACCACCTAAAGGAAAATGCAAGCTTCATCTGGTGGACGACTTTTGGTATGTTGTTTAGGGTAGTTAGGGGTACCAGTATACGAAATTCCAGCTTTCGTCTCATTGTTCAATCCCAGTTCGCTAATATGACTGGACTGCAGTAAATACCATCTAGTCAGCATGAAATAGGTATCAAATTATTGTATTTTTTTGGACGGTCATGTCTCTAGCTTCAATTTATGAGGGAGTTGAGTTTGGAATCAATAGACGTATGCTCTTCCTCTGTGGCGGTGCTATCACCCCCCCCCCCCATCACAGATTAATCCACAGGCATCCTACGGAAGGTCGAAAAACCAAAATTTTGTCAACTGTTGCCGATTATTGGTCTGTAAAATTTTCCATTTTTGACATTTTCACGTCTTTACTTTGGCTTGCAAACTGAAAAAACGTTACTTTTACGCGACGCGTTACATTTGAGGAGGAATGAAATAATCATTTCCATGGAAATTCATTTTGACCTCTTCCTGCCTTTACTTTAGCACATCCCAGCCATTGGGTATTACACAAACGGGAAAAACGTTACATTTGAGGAGGAACAAAAAGGGGTAACGAAAAGGAATTATCATTAACGTAGAAATTCATTTTGACATTTTTACTACTTTGGTACACAATGGAAAAAGCGTTACTTTGGAGCGTTACGAAAATAATAAAACGACAAAAAACTCCTTAAGGTAACACCTATTGGTAAATGACGGTACTTCTCGTTGAGTCAGTTGTAAATACATCATGGCGAGCTGCCTCCTCCGACGACCAAGACGACCAATTATTATTTATGAGACACCGGCATTTTTATTTTATTTTGATACTGAGTAGGTGAAACATGAGCATACACTTCTTTGTATCGCATGTACGTAAGCCACCAGTCTCCGTCATCTTTGCCCAGGCTTTACGGTTCGCAGCAGTGCGCCCCCAACCATAGCTGGGCGACCTCTGTTCCTTTTGTAGTCCCGCGGGTCCCAGAGTGTGCATTTGATGTTCCATTTATCCGGTTTACCCCTGGACATATGGCCTGCATATTTGAATTTAGGTTTTTTGATTTTGTAGCCAACGCAAGACCCAGTCAGTTTTTGGATATTTTTGATTTTTATTTTATCTTTTAGTCGAAAGCCCAGAATGCTTCTTAGGATGGGATTGTGTGTTTTTATTAACCGTTGCACTTGGCTTCTGGTAAGGGATCATGTTTGGGCGTCATATGTTAGTACAGGGAGCACCCAACTCTCGTAAGTTTTTTATTTTCAATTTCAGTTTCATTTTGCTTTTTAATATGGATTTGTTTTGCCAGAATACCTTCCAGCCGTTAGCGATCCTTTCTCTTATAATGCCTTCCATGTTGAGGTTAAATTTTGAGGTTTGACCCGGGTATTTGTAATTCTCCTACCCTATCCAGCCAGCATTTGTTTTGGCCCCAACTGTTGGACATACGAGTAAATTTTGTTTTCGATAAGTTCATGGATAGGCCGAAAGCATCGCTTTGGATTTTCAGATCTTTTACCATTTTCAACATTTCATCAAAACTTTTTGCCACAAGTACTATGTCATTAGTAAATCTTAAATTATTTATCTCCTCAAAAATGTTAATCCCTTTTTTCGCAGTTTAAGTTTCTAAATATTTGTTCCAGAATGCAGTTAAACAGATTTGGAGATAGTGGGTCCCCTTGCTTCACCCCTCTCTGGATAGGGAAGCGCTCCCCCTTTATGTCTGTTTTTAAATAATATGCCGATGATTTGCTGTACATGTTAGCTAAAATTTCAGTCATCCCTTCATGTACTCCCTGCGCTGCCCCCACCCCGGTCACTGATGCGACGCCCTAAAGTGTAGTTTCCGGTGCCGGGGGGTGCGGTGTCATAGGGGCCACTTTGGCATGCGTGCATCGCCATACGTCCCACCACACCATTCCCTGCGCTGCCATGGCCTCCCAAAATTTATTGTGGTATATCGAATCGAATGCTTTATTAAAGTCTATAAATAGTAGCCAATGATCTTTATTGAATTCTCTAGATTTGTCTGTTATTTGGTTGAGGGATGGGATGTGTCTGTTGTCGTATAATTTTTCCTAAACCCCGTTTGTTGCGAATCCAAAATGTTGTAAATACGGTTTTTCCAAATTTTCATAAACAGCTTTTCCACGTTTGATGATAGACTTATTGGTCTACAGTTGCTGACGTTCGCCCGGTCGCCTTTTTTGTGTAATAAAATTATTTCTGAACTATTCCATTGTGATGGTGTAGTTCTTAATTCTAAAATTTTGTTTAAAATTTCTGTTAGGGGTTCAATTAGAGTTTCGGATAAGATTTTGATTGCCTCGCTTTCAATGTCGTCTGGCCCCGAGGCCTTATTGGTTTTTAATTAATTTATAGCCATGGACACTTCCTCCTTCAACAGGGGGGGGGTACTAGTTCCATCTCTATGCATCTGCTTCTCCACTCCGATAGCTTGTTGTTGCTGTCTTTGACGTATAGGTTTTTATAAAATTTAGTAGCAATTTTCGAAATCTTTTCTTGTCCCTATTCTAGTACGCCACGCTCGTTTCTCAATTTTATAACCATAGGGGACCCTCTATGTGTGTGTTTTTTAGCTAATTTTGTGGAACCGTTTAAACTAATTGTATTCTCAACTAAAGAAGTATCGAATTTTTTCTCATCCTGGCGGATTTCTCTCCTCACTAATTTCCTTACTTCACTAAGTTCGATCCTTCCTACTCGTATATTAGTCTTTTGTGGTTTTTTATTTATGTTTCTCTTATTTCTAAAAGCTTGTTTGTGTTTTCTGAGAGTTTGTTATCAGTTTTTAGGATAGGTCTCCTAATCCTTATCTTCTTTAAGTATGCCTAATGGCTTCTTCCAAGGTGTTGTACATATTTTGGACTTGTTTATTGTGTCGCAAAGTTTTCTTTTCTCAATTCATTGGCCAAAATTGCGTTTGCTTACCTGTATTTATGGGCTGGGATTATCAATTTGGTCTTTAAGTGTTAGAATTTCGGTTGTGCAATTGTAGGTTTGCAGGCAGTCTGACAATGGCTCTCCTACCCTGTGGTCCGAGGAGAAGCCAAAGCTCTTAATAATTTCCATGTTATTTGTGAGGAAGTGGTCGATTTCTTGTTTGGTGTGGCCATTGGGAGATTCCCAGGTCCACTTTCTCGAGGGTTTTTATCTTAGAAAAAAGGTTGCAGCAAATTTTAAATTATTTTGAACCGTAAATTTTATCCTTTTGTAACCGTGTTTGTTAGTCACCTCTAATGTAAATTTCCCCAAACATGCATTTCTGGTCCTGTTAGTGCCCACCGTGGCGTTGAGGTCGCCCATTACTATTGTAGTTCAATCTCCTTCTTTTTGCCCTGTTTCATTCAACTGTTGATAGAATCTATCAGGTTCGTCTTGACTGGTGTCCTGGGTGGGAGCGTACACCTGTATGAATGTGACTTTGTTTTTTGAGTCTGCTGTATGTTTAAGTACAGCATTCCTCTCAACTGGAATACCTATATATGTTATGCTGAATTCATCAAATTGACGATTTCATAAAATCGGCAACAAAATTTGCCGAGTTTGTAAAATCGGCAGGTTCTGCTGATTTTATGAAACAAGCAATACATTTTTACCAAATTTATAAAATCGGCAGGTACGAGTATAAGGTCAACTTGGGGTAAAACGTGAACACCCAATTCTAAGGGTAATAAGTAGACATATTCCAGCTTTCTTTTGAAAGAGTTTCAAAAGGAATTTTGAACGACAATATGTAGGGAAATCCTTCTTCTAGGATTGTGAGAAATAATCTGACCTATTCTCATTTAGAATTGAGAGGAAAAAATTAGCGCAGAACTTCCCTTTTTCTAGGAAAAAATGGTCTTGTAATTTGAAAAAAAGAAAAGAAAAAAGAAAGTAGATTATTTACGATGCAATCATTATTTCTACATTATTGAGTGACAAAAAGAATGATATTTTTTTGAGTGCTCTCAAAACCTGAGAAGTCTTAACCAGCCAATAATTGAAGAAGGTTAAATTTATGGGGCTGAAAATGAATCACCCAGGGGCGGAAAAGGAAACACCGTTGGGGCAAAAAGTGGACGTGTTATTCTGATTGATTTGAAAGAATATTTTGCGTGCGATTGTATAGTTGGTAATTCTGATCTTGAACCATCTGCGCCCTACGTCTTCAACATCTTTCAAAATTCACACAGCTTCCGCCTTTTTTTCACAAGTCCATTTATCTTGCTTGATCCATTAGGTCAAACTCAGAATCAAAGTCATAAGAAATAAATTCACTGGTACTGTTTGCAAACAACTATTGAATTTTATCAGTAGAGAAGTCATGATGCGACAAGTCAATGACATTATTCGAGTTCTGAGTAGTGGTGTGGTGGGACGTATGGCGATGCACGCATGCCAAAGTGGTTCCTGAGACACCGCACCCCCGGCACCGGAAACTACCCTTTCGGGCAACGTATCAGTACCGAGGGGAGAATTCTGAGTAGGACTCGTCTTCATTTTATTTTATCATAGAATTTGCTTGCCAGTGAGCACGTGAAAATTCTGACCTCATCCGTCAGGTACACTCATCAGCAACAATCATTTATTACTGATTTTGTAAAATCGGTGAACACTCGCCTATTTTATAAAATCAGCAAAAAATTTGCTGATTTTATAAATTTGGGAACAACTGCTGTTGCATTACTGATTTTATAAAATCAGCGAAATGGTTTTATGAAATCGTCAATTTGTTTAATTCGGCGTAACATATGTAATCGAGATGATACCACATAAGGCCTATGCCAAGGAGTTGCGTTTTATGGGCTTATTTTTGACCTTCCTCTCGTTTCGGTAGATTGTAAGATAGTTGAGAAAAATTGCAAAGAACCATTTTTACGTGAAATTGAGTGTTAATTAATTTTGCTGTTTACCCTTTTGAAGCACTATTCAAGGGTAAAAAAGTTATTGAGGCCATTATGACCGCCTCCTTGAGGTGATAATATTTCTTAAAATATTCTTTAAGATCTTTGGCTACAAAATGAAAGGTGCAGGGATAGAAGCAGGTAAGTCACTTTTTTGGCGTAATTAAGTTATTAGTACCTTTGGAACGTTGCTGAGCTATGGAAGGAAGCCGTAAAAAATGCTGCAGTTCGGAAAAACGGAGTTGAAAACTGATGTACAGAAAGAGAAAAAAAAAAAAGAAAAACAGAAATGTAATCAGATTGTTTTGAATTTTTACCGCTTCGTCACAAAAGTGACTTGACCTGTTTTCCTCGTGTACCCTTTAAATGTGCCAAATGGCACCTTTGCTTGAAAAAATGCGGAGTACTTTCCATATTATGTATTTCTAGAACGTTTGCGATAATGTCTCATATCCTTTGGTAAAATACTCCATTTTGTGGAAAATTGAACCATTTTTGATATTGATAATACATAGTATTAGGTCACTGTCTGGTTGGCCGAGTGGATAGTGCGCTGGTCTCGGAATCTGGAGGTCCCGGGTTCGAGCTCAAGTACCAACTCGTTACATTTCGACCTAGGCTGGTTTTTCAGCACGAAGAGAAAAGGGCTAAAATGGCTCCAACAGCCTGCCCGTCGTCTCAGAGGTAATGCTGGAAAGGGCAGATTCCAGGGCTCGGGTTGAGAGCTAAAATGAAAAAGAGAGGTCACTCACTGCCTCACGTTCTTGAAACTTTCTCAGGGTGTAGAGGAGGGGCGCCTAAAGGTTCCGTAACAGATATTGTATGATGTACTTATAAGTAAGAGGAAAATGAGCGAAATATTTGCATTTTCCCCCGCGATCTCGCGGGAAAATTGCCAATGAAGTTTTTGAAAGTTGATACTAAAAACACGCAATTAAAACACTTTCTTCTGTTAGGAACTCACTCATATTTTTTCATTATGTGTTGCTTGAGACCCAGCGCTAATCGGGTGATCCCGATCACCGAGCGAGTTATTTCTTAAATTTAAAAGCGAACCGAGTGTTCGTGTGCGAGGAAGCGAACGTGCGATTACGATAATCGAAAAAAATAAATTTTCGTTTCCCTTCTTTCTTTTTTTTTTTTCTGTTATAATTTTTGCCTTCCGCAGCTCGCCAACCTCGACCTACGGGGAAATAACGACGAACTCGTTTCGGCGTAAATTAGATAAATCGAAATAACTTCGACGACTGAAACCGCGTTTTTTTTTCTTCCTTCGTCTTCGGTTTTGCATGTAATTTAGAGCAAGAAGCCAAGAGAACAAACTTACGAGAAAAAAGAAAGAAAAAAAAGTGTACGCGAAGAATATACGAAAATTTATGCGGCCCGACTCGATAGATTATTTTACCTTACGATTTCTTTTGTGACAGGAAAAAATTGAAAACAGAAGAAGAAAATAAGATGAAAAGAGCTGGTGTATAATATTTTTCAAGCGGACTTTTATCGGCCTCGTATCTGTTATCGGGCATTGTTTACACTTGTGACATGTGTCATAAAACGCAGCCTGCGAACGAAAGTTCAGCTGACGTTTCTGCTCCAGGGAACTGAATAAAACATTTTGCAGGTCGAGAGAAAAGATAGCGCAGCGATGTAGAGTTTGTGATGAGCGCGCGATGCGGCGCGCTTTCTGTCTCCTTTTCTCCGGCTTGGTTTTCTAGTCCAGGCAAATAAGAGCTTTGAAACTTGCCCTGAATACAGGAAAAAAACCAACTCCCCGACCCTGTGCGTTCCGAGAAGACCCCACGTATTTAATTATGCTTTGCCTTCTGTCTCAGAAATGACGTATGCATATTCTTCTTCAAGTGCCGTATCTGATGCCGGACGTTGAAGATCTCGGTTTCTGACGCTCGACTTTCCTGACCAGGGTTAGTCGAGGTAGTTTGACGTTGCTTTCCCCACGGGAAGTTACGTTTAGCATTGTTCATCTCTGTGCCGAGAGGGTGCAGCCGCATTTCACATACTAGCCTCATGTTTCAAAACTTTGAGTAAGCTGTCCACGACACGCACACGCACAGTACTAGTCTTTCTGATCTGGTGGTAACACGTCCTGCGATTGTGATACCTTGTTTCTTCGAACTGGCGGGAGTTACAGGACACGATATGCTTGCACCTCGATTGATATTTGGAAAAATGACTAATATTTTACCCCCAACCCCTCCAGTAATACAACAAGGAGCCAAGTGTGAGAATTATTCCTAGAATTGAGTTTAACGACCTCGAAATTTCATAAATAGATCTCTATCTTGAATTTCAGTTTTTCATGATTCTCTTCCTTCTTTTAAAGTCAGTTCTCCGGGATCATTAACTCTCATAGGGAAATCAAATTAGTCTAGTGTGGCGAACAATCCCGAACATTCGAGATAAGCGAAGAAAAATAGACACGTTTCGAGCAGCAGAATAGAAGTTCGATAACAAGAGCGATAAGGAGTTTCACCGATAACGCCGGGATATATAAAGGCCGCTGGCCGACGCCGTATAGTCTAGTTTTGTATGCGATAAACTGTGCGTTTTCAAAGCGATCTACATAGCTACTGTGTTTGTGCGTTTGTATTAGTGTGACATTAAAAGTTCTTGTTACGTGTTTTCGTGCGTTTTTCGGTGCTAATTCCGTTACATTGGTGTCAGAAGTGGGATACGACAGTACACGTTGTGAAGATCTCCTTTGGACATTTGTTTGAACATTCGTGTTCTGTGGATTTGGTGTTTCGCGTTGAAGAAGTGAGCGTCATTGAAACTTTCCATCCATGATGACTCCAAAACCGTTTTTCGAGCTTTCGCAGAAAGAGCTTCTGGAGGAATTGAAGAACCGTGATCTATCGCCATTGGGTTCAAAAGCGGAACTGGTCCGGCGGCTGGAAACCTTCCTGAGAGGTGAAGGTAAGGACCCGGAAAATTTTGTTTTTGATGTGGAAATAGAACCAGAAGATGAAGGGTCGACAACAGCTGCTGCTCTCCAATACATAATAAACATGTTGAGCGATCAGTCAAAGAGAATGGAAGAATAATCGAATAAAATGGACAAGATGGAAGAAATGAAGGCTGGTCAGCTCAAGAAAGAAGACCTGATCGATCTAAAAGCGGATATTGTTAAGGAAGTTGATGAGAAGATCGAACCAATCTCTCAACGGGTCGCTGTACTGGAAAGAGAATTGGAGGCACTCCGGACTGGCCGTACCACATCGGCAGTGGAGACTCTAGACAGCCAGCCACGTCAACTGGTTCCGACATCAAGTGGTAGTGGCTCTGCAAAAGTGAAACCGCCAACGTTCGATGGTCAATATTCCTGGGAGACTTACCTCGACCAGTTTGAGGCAGCAGCTGCCAGTAATGGCTGGGACGAAGCGACAAAGGCTACAGTATTGGTCGTCAGTCTGCAAGAGCCGCAATGGACGTACTGAAGACAGTTCCAGCCGAGGACCAGGGGAATTTCCAGAAGCTGGTGGAATCCTTGGAACGCCGATATGGGCAAGCCCATATGAAGCAACTGTGAAAACGGGAACTGAAAGTCCGGGCACAGAGGCGAGGAGAATCGCTTCAAACTTTTGAGGCGGGAATAGTTCGCCTCATCAACGCCGCCTACCCAACGTCCTTGGAAGAATTCTAGAGGAAATGGCGGCCTCTGCGTTTATTGATGAAATTGAGGACGAACATATTCAGATGTTGGTGAGAGTTGGCAACCACCAAAACTCTCGGTCTGCTTTGGCACAAGCCCTGTAGCTGGAAGCTGCACGGAAAAGCTCCAGAAAGAAGGTCACAGTTCGACAAGCTCAGGCCTATGACACGGAAGAGGAACCGGCAGGCTTGAAGAAAGTTGTGGAAGCAGTAGTGGAGCAGGTGATGGAGGTGAAGAAGCGACCAAACACCAAACGTCCACGCTGGACTGGAAACCGCGATGCTTTCTGGTGCGGTAAACTGGGGCATGTTCGTGTTGACTGCCCACAGACTGCTCCCAGAACAAGAAGACAGTCGAACCGAAACAGTTACACTAGTGGTCGGGGTGTTGTGGGCCGAACCTCTCCGGTAGTTTCCCAACAGGCCCACACAATCATCGCCGTCAAGAGAACATTACAACGTGACGCCTCAAGCAACTATGTGAAAGGAAAGCTAGACCAGAAGACTATATTCTTCTGTGTAGATACTGGAGCATCGCACTGGATCCTCCAACACGAGTTAGTTCCAGCTGAGTAGGTGGATCAGGAGAAGCAGTATGTCCTGCGAACAGCCACCTGAGAAACAGTACCAGTATATGGAACCGTCCGTCTCCGAGTCAAGCTGATGGGAGGGAACCTTCCTTGAGCAAGTTCCTAGTGGCCGACATAGAAAATGCTGCAATCATTGGCTGGGATATGATAGTGCAGCATGGGCTGATCATCAACCCTGAACAGCAGATCCTGAAGTATCGAGATCAGGTCGTAAAGTTCGAGAAGGCTACCAACTGTGGGCCCAGACAGCTGCATAAGACCAAACCCAGGAAACTGCCGAAGGGACGGGCCGTCTCAATGCCAAGAGACGCGACAACATCATCAGAATTTGACCAGTGTACCAGAGGTGTAATCCGGGGTTTGAAGCCGTTGCCGAGGAAGGCAATGGAGGCTCTTCTGAAGGACTTCAGGAAGATCTCTGCCGAGAACAGCGACGATTATGGCTGGACAGAATTGGTGCAACATCGGATTGATACTGGGGACAGTCCACCTACTAAGCAGCGCCTGCGGAGAGTCCCATTAGCAAGACAAGAGGAAGTCAACCGGATGAGCAATGACCTGCACAGACAGGGTGTTATCAAGCCATCTTCAAGTCCATGGATATCGCCTATTGTGCTGGTACCAAAGAAGGATGGTACAACGCGGTTGTGTATGGATTATCGTCGGCTGAATACCCATTGCCGCGGATTGACGATACACTGGATCTTCTAGGTGGAAGCGAGTGGTAGACAACTGTGGACTTGAAGAGTGGTTACCAACGAGTGGTCCTCCATCCAGAGGATAAAGAGAAGACAGCGTTCTCAACTCTGGTTCCGGACTCTGGCAGTACACAGTGATGCCCTTTGGACTGTGTAATGCGCCAGCTTCATTCGAGCATTCGATGGAGACAGTCCTGCGAGGCCTACTAGGCAAGATCTGCCTAATGCACCTCGATGATGTGGTCATCTTCGGAGGATCTACCCTGCAGCAACACTCAGATAAAATCAGACAGGTGTTCTCCAGGTTCCAGAGTGCTGGGTTGAAGTTGTCACCCAAGAAGTGTTCCCTGGCCTAGAAGGCGGTACGATTTTTCGGCCACGTCATCTCTAAGGAAGGAATCCGGACAGATCCAGATAAGCTATCTCTAACAGCAACGGCAAACTACCTCGACTACCCTGCCCCGCGATCGCCAATGTCCGGCAACGGGTACAGCACGTGATGATGAAAATGCTGGTAGACCCTGCGATAAAGCCACCACCATAGTGTATCGTAACACGGAGTAGTGACTTTGCAGTCATGGGGTGATTCGGCATACTTATGTTTTCATTACTCCTGATACATACTTGCCAAAATAAAAATCTATGTATGGGTGTGGGTCACTGAATTCGAAAATGCAATCAAATTTTCAATCCGGCCATAACTTGGGCCGAAGTCAGATTTCCCTGCTTCTTCGGTGCCACTTCGACTTAGCCGAAAAAACTGAAAACAGCGACGTAAGAGTTTTTTTGTATCGCTGAGTTCGAACGTTTTATCAAATTTTGAACCGACTCTAAATTATAGGCCCCAAAATCTGAACTTGACTCCCTTCAAATGGGCAAAACTAGTTCAACTTGGAAAATCGAACCAAGTATCGGGAAAGGTTTTGATGAATCGCCCAGTTCAGAAATGCAGTTCGATTTCCATCATGACTCAGATTGGTGCTCCAAATTCTACTGTTAGGAGAGAATAAGGTAGTGATCTTGAAAGGATTAGAGAGCGAGTAGATGGGGGTTTTAGGGATTAGCGATGATGGAAGAACAGAGGATATGACATGAGAGCCCCTCTGGTCACGAATGCGATAGTTGAAAGGGTAATTTGCGGGGCCAGAAGTGCGGTGTCTGGGGAGTCAATTTAGCATGTTTGTGTTTGCATTGCCATAGACTCCACCAAACATTTTTTTTTTTTTTTTCTTTTCTTTATTTTCTTTATTTATAAAGATACATACAGCGTACATCTGCCTCCAGGTTTTTACATGGTTGTTTTTCTTCCTGTCGGCAGATGGAGTTCTCAGTTATTACAAAGAAAAGCTATTATACTTATACATTCAGTAAGTTATATTAATTCCTATTTTTAAGTTCTCTGGTCATTTAAGCTGCTATGGATGGTTTAAAATATCGATTATTCTATTTCTTTTTTGGTTCTTAAAATCTCCCTAACAAAACTCTTCATCTTGTGGAAGTTATCTTTTTCTAATAATTTGAACGTTTCAAAATCTTTTGCTGTTATATTAAATTTTTCTCTGATATCCTTAAATTTTATACATTCCCAGAAGGTGTGGTCAGGTGTGTCTGTGGCGTCTTTACATTCCCTACATATGTCATTTCAGTTAATTTGAATCTTTTTAGTATGCGGCGAAATTGCCGTGTCCCGTCAAGTATTGCGTCATGTAGTAGTCAGATCGAAAAAAAGTTGTTTTTAGCCTGTCTTGTATATTAGGTATTAGAGAGACAGTCCTTCTACCGGTAGTTGTATCTTCATATCGCTTCTGCCATATATTTAGGGTTTCCACTTTCGTTTGTTTGATTTTATCATTTTTCATTTTCATATCGGAGTTGGTCATTTCACACTCAGTTTTAATTGTTTTGATTTTATTTACCTGAATGATTTGGAGGTCTATAGGTCTGAGACCTGCTATTGCGTTTGTCGATGAATATGAAGTTGTTCTGTAAGCTGAGATGATGCCTAGCAGAATTAGTCTCTGTGTTGCTATTAGTTTTTTTACATCAGTTTTTCTTAGTCTATCATAGTATATTAAGGAGCCGTATTCAGTTATTGATCGAAAAAAAAATAGACTTATATAGTATTTCTCTTTTTTTTGTGTCATAACCAAAAATGTTGCTATACAGTGATCTTAATGTATTGAAGTTCTTTTTAATTTTAAGACGGTTTTATTATTATTATTGAATTGAATTGAATTGAATTGAATAGATGTTTATTTAATTTGAATATCTTTAACAAAACATGCATACCTCATCCCTATGCGCTACAAGCGCGAGCGGAGTGAGGGAATAATAATAAGAAACATAGATTTTGACAAAAGAAGAAGAAATGAAATAATTTATATAAATAAGGGTATCTGAAAAAAGAGGGAAAAAACAGATCAGGCGCGCATACAAATTATTGGGTGATATCATTTGAGAAAAGCAAAAATAAATAGTATAAATAAAGGTATCTGAAAAAAAGAGGGGAAAAAACAGATCGAAGGTATAACACAAAAGCAAAAGGCAAATAGACAGTGAACAAAAATATAAATAAGGTGAACAGATAAAGCATGCAATAGCAGTGACTGGTTAGGTTGACATGGCACAGTGAGAACCGCAAAAAATAAAAAATCAACTAAGTAAAAATAAAGATAAAAACAGAACACAGACAATAACAATTATTAAATTCAATAGACATGGATATACAGAAAACAGAAAACACAGAAAAACAAAAAAGCAAAAGCGCTGATTCACAGGACACAACGGGAATAAACAATAAAGATGGATAGAAAAGGCTAGGGAAAACCAGGGACACCCTGTCGGACCACTTCCATGAGCCTCTTGGTAGTCAACACGCACGAATCCAGCTCTGTGCTCGTTACCGCCGCACCCAACCAACCGGTGCCCAAAGTAGAGATACTTAAGGGTCCCGCTGGTCAGCACACGACGGCAACTGCGCACGGCGTCGTCGCTGTGTCTACCGGCTTGTTCCATGTGACGCCGCCCTCGCCGGCGTTCATCCCCCAGCCCGCAGTCTAACTTCAATAGAAGATAAGACGCTGTTGTCTGGGTCCCGTGCTGCGAGTGTAGCGTCGTTTGTCTAATAAATATTTTACGTTCAAAGCATTATTTCGTTTTTATCAACGGTTATTAAAATTTTTCATTAGAGTGTGAATTTTCGTTGAATTTTGTCAAATTGACCAGAGCTCATGGATTATTATTATAATTATTTTTAAATTAAATTTCATTCAATACCCCACGAACACTAACCAGGAGTTCAATTTCGAACCCAGGAATAACTTTTTCTGTCCCTTTGTAATTGCTTAGAATATCTTCTATTCGTATGCCCTGTAGGTTCTACTCGTCTCAATTTAAAAACGATTTTCGGCGATGAAGTGTCTCCTAACAAATCCTTATGTAAATCTTGTATTAAACATGCAGGCCCTGCGGGCTACTTTGAAATTATTCAGAATTTCTGCAAATTTGGCTGTCGTTCCTTTCACAGTATAAAGGGGAAAAAATTAGGAGTGGTCGGATACAATTTCGGGAATTTTTAAAACGAGGCACTCGACCCGGTACAGCTAGCTAGTATTCAATGCAAATTCTCCGGCGTTCCTGATAAATTGCCTCGTAATGGTTTGTGTGGGTGGGTATAGTGCGAATGCGGTGGAGTCGAGTAGCTGGAGCCCGTCGAAGTGTGTATTAAGGTGTAGAAGAGGAATGCGTGGTATGCATACGAGGAATCGAGTTTACATAGCCTCCTTGTCAAGGTGTCTGCTCTTCTGGGTTCGTGCGTTCTACGTCTTCGGTTAGTTTTCCAAGTCGAATTAATCCGCGTGATACATTTGCTACACTTATGTGTCAAAGTTTCTCCTGCGGCATCATTCGTTTTTTTCTTTTAAGTATACATAGGTGGGTGTAGGCGCACGTGGATGTGTACTTCAACTGTCTTCTCGAAAATAAATAATGTTCTGGGTAAAACATTTATAGGTTTAGTGTTAACCGTCAACGTCGACCAGAATGCAGATGCTACGCCTGTAGAACCATTTCCGTTTTACGAATGTAACGAGGGATAGTATCCCAAACGGAACAGGGACTGGAGAGGGGAATATCACCAGCGACAGTGAGTTAGGCCTAATGGAGCTCAACATCATTCCCGTTTGCCAAACTGCAGGGCAGCTGAAGATTGGTTTGCGAGGCGGTATTCAAGGACGTGTGAATTTTACTGTGAAATTCTTTAGCCGAAACTCGGTGTGAATTCATTTAATCAAAACGCAGTTCACGTTGACTCTCCAGTCAACCGAAGATATATCTGATAATAGGTGGGAAAACTCTTCCATTTTCTTAAAACTTCTTGTGGAAATTTTTATTGGTGATAGGCTGGCTTCATCTTTTGCCGCCCTTGCTTCAACTTTTTTCACAGAACTTGTTTTGGATTTTCTTTCCGGTGATTTGCTTGCTTCATCCTTAATCTGCGACTCTTTCATCTCATTTTTTGTCTCTCCTGTACGCATGAACCTGTCTCAAACGCTTAATACTAATATGTTACACTATTCCCCCTCCCCCCAACACGAGCGCCGGCGAAGGCGTAAAAGAAAATTAAACAAATTGATAATTTAAAAAAAATAAATAAACAAAGAAAAAATATCAATACAAGAAAATGACTATTTGGTATATGGTCTGTAAATGAATGATGGTGTTCTCGCGGCTCGTGACGCTATCTTTGATGCTGCTGGTATTGATGATCCACATTGAGACTGGAACGTGTTTTTGGTCCTGGCACCATTTGTCTCCTCATCGGTTGGCATGACGTTTCTCGTTTTTTATGATTGTGTCGTGTAGGCGTGAAGAGGTCGTATTTTGCGATGGTAAGAGATGTGGTGCAGTTTTAGGTCCAGGAAGTAATGGCGATTGGTGTGCCATTGTCAAGAAATGCAGCCAAGGTTGACAATTAGCTGTTCAAGGGTTGAGTGGCGAATTTTTTCGTCAGGAGCTACTGCAGAATATATTTTAAGCAATTAAGTGACCATTTTTTCTTGTGTCATATTTTGCTACATACATAATGCTTCTTTTCCTAAAATACCTTTACTAATTTTTTCTTCCCCCTCCAATTAAACCAATTTTTAGTGATAAAAATACCGTTCAATGTCAGTGTTAAAATCATGACTAGAATGTTTTATTTAAACTTTAATCGATTACATCAAATTAGATACAATAAAAGCAAATAATAACTCCAATACTGTATTGAAAATAATATTTGTTTCAGTATTTTTTCAGAACAAAAAAAAAAGTAAATAACTCATATTTAACCAAATTTGGTTTCAGTACTCCTGCTGGTCCTTGACAGTTATAACGTAGAATTTTGAGGTGTGGGTTAACCTTCCTCCCTTCCACTTTTCCTTTTTTAACTTTTGGCTAAAGTTTATTTATGTTTCCTATTGGCGATGAATTTGTGCAGGCTTCATCTCCCGCGGTGCCTGCTACCCGTCTTGGGAAATTCGATCCGTTTTCACCCATTTTCGTCCTTCCCCCCTCTGATTTTTGGAGTCCCCTGGGGTATTCGACGTCCATTCCTGTTCCCCACACTTACCGGCTATTTCGCGCTCGTTTGCTGCGATTAGCGGCGGTGATCCGGTACCCTTCGCAAATTTACTCATCTGCCATTTGAAATTTTGGTTTTGACCATTCTGCTTCCGGATTGATTGATGTCTTTGGGTTGTTCGCAGCTTTGATTTCCTTTGTCGGCTCTTGGTTCGGGTTTCTGTTTACATTAGCTGGGCTTCTCGACTCTTGAGTCCATTTTCTTGGTGGATTCTCTTTCCGTGTCCTTCAGCTCTGTAATTCTTCTTTTTGGCTGCCTTTGTTGAACTTCTTTACTTCCAGTCTTTCTGAATAATAACACGACTTCATTGGGAAAAAGAAACTAGAAACAAAATTAGAAAAATAAACAATTACTGAGACAAGATCTATATAGAAAAGCCACAGGATTAGTGTGAGTCTTCGACGAAACCCTTGGGTACATTCTGAGTCTAAAAGTTGGAATTCGTCAAATCGTTAATGCCGTCCGATTACTTAAGACGGTTCAGGAGGTTGAATCTAAATGCAGTGATCTTTTCTGTTGCAGTTCCGCCAGACATAAGCGATCAGATGACAGTGTCAGACGTTACCGTTAAGGAAGGCGACAATGCCACGCTCACATGCAAAGCGGTCGGCCATCCGCAGCCCAGAATCGTATGGAAACGAGAGGACGGCGAAAGCATAGTGCTGAGAAAATCGTCCAGAGAAATTACGCAAGGTAAGTGTCCCGCTGCTCAAAAGGTGATTCAGAAAGTTGTGCAGTCCACGTGTGGGCAAAACCCTAAAAAAATATATATGATTCTAATCACAGATACAAACACCAGTAGGATACGATCCAAAGCAAAGGCGTAACCAGAAAAAATATCAGTTCAGGGCACTCAGACTGTAACCTGTGATGGTGTGCATGTGCATAGGAGTAGAATTCCTTATGTAGCCGAAATGTGAACATTTTTGTTGGGAATTTAATGCATTTTTATGTAAAAATTTCTGCTTAAAGAATGTGGAAAATGAAGGGGTAAAAATGAAAGTCAGGAGGCGATTCCGCATTTCTTATAGGGTACAGAGTTACAGACTTCAAAAATTGAGATTACAAAAAATCATTGTTTATATTTATCAGGAGACCCGTTTGGCTCCACTTTGTTCTTCGTTGGGGAGTAAGAAAAATATTCTTTCATTTTGGTAGTCCTTAAATTCTTTCCATACTATCCAATGCTCAACCAAAAATGAAAAAAGATCGTGAAGTTAATTCGTTTTAATCTTTTAGGTGGCAATGTCAGCTGCTCAATTCTTTTTAAGAAATAATGTTCCCATATTTTTGATGTCTGGTATAAATATGAATGCTGTAATCTTTTGTCTCGAAGGAAATTTGATGTTTTCTCCAGGGACGTACCGAAGAGTTTTTCCCGTGGGAAGGGAGGGGGGGATTGTGAAAGTCCAACTGACTCAACTCAAAATTCCCGCATATCAAAGCAAAAAAGAAAAAAAAAGCTTTTTACTTGTTGGATTTTCCCAACGACTCGGCGCGAAAACCGTAATTCTCCTTACCCACCTTAATGCTCCTGTTACTATGACATCATACTAATGAGTAGACTTGAGCGAAAACCATGATAACGCCCCCCTCAACACGCTCTCCCCGACACGAAGCCAGCGCCCTTTCGAGCATCACCTCAGAGACGTCGGGGTTCTCTTCTCATTTTCCAGCTCAGTTCAGATTACAGTTCTTTACCTCTTCATCGTGACAATTCAGTTCAGTGGTTGATATTTCCATTTTCTTCCAGCCATGGGTATACTTGAGCGAAAACCGTAACGCTCCCCTCGACACGCTCCCCCGACACAAATTCAGTGGTTGACACTTGCTGCGCGACTACAGTCTGCAGCCGTGTTGTTAATAGAAATTTCCATGGAATTTTTTTTTATTAGGGTATACGAAAACATATAAAATGTTACACTACGTGTCTCCATAGAAGACACGTTCTCAAGTTCCCTTCTCCCCTGTCCTCCCCTTTCAGATTTCACAGGTTTTGGAGAGGTGTCAAAATATAATTCTTAATGAGGCTTCACAGGGTTTCGATAGGCAGAGTCGAAGATGATCACTTAGGGAGAAATTTTTTTCAAGAATGAAACGCATTTCGGACAACTTTTGTAAATTTGGCAAAATATGTAAAATAAAATTTCATTTCGGAATTTGGATGCCTCTCTACTGTACTTCAATTTTTCAGCTATCTCCAGTCATTCAGTCTTTGCATGATTTTCTTTGGTTTCGACTCATCTAAATTTATCTCTTTTTTTTTTTCATAATTCGATTTGCGAGTTCTTCTTCTACTTTTCTTTCTCGCTTTTTTTTTGTATAATTTTTTTTTATTTTTATCTGGTGCGCACAAAGTCTACCAATAAATGTGAAAGTTCAAATCTGACATCCTCGATGATTTTTGAATCGAAATTTCTAAATTTCTGTATTAAAATCTATTCTCATGTGGTTGTGTTTGTATTTTAGAATCAGTGTAAAGTGGAGTTGACAGCACCCCGTTTCCGTGGCGTAGCGTGGGGCATGCGCCCCCATATTTTTACATAGTCCTCTAATATCGGCGATTTTTAAGAGAATACCGCAATTTTCGACTTTATTCCCTGGAAAACCTTATTGTGCTCCCCCTTTGGGAAACCCCTAGCTACGCCACTGTCCTCTTTGATAGGTGACATTTTGAGAAGCATATTTAATGCACATATTTTACCGGTTTAGGCCATAAAAGTTCAAACACTAATAATATAATGATGATGAGTCTAAAAAGAAGGTGTTTAAGGGGGGAGGGGGGAGCTTCCTCAAAGATAGATTGGGTGACTTCAAATACCATAGTTTCAATGTAATATATCTTCGAATTGATATTATTTAATGCTTGCCCCCTCCAAACTTGTAGAGTTAGAAAAGGAAAGACCCCAAACATGGATTCAGCAACCCACAAAACCCTGTTTTCAGTATGAAAAAATGTAAACGTTGGAGTAATCGCAGGTTATCCCTTTGTGAAATTTGAAAAGTTGTGGGGAGGCAGAAAGGAACCATGAAACATCTACGTAAAGAATTTGGAAATCGGAGACATTTGAGTAATCGGAGATTAGCTCTCAGAGGAGCCTCAAGTATTGAGGGGAGGTGAGAAGTATCCGTGACGTTAATTCGGCCAGTCGAGAAACCCTATTACCGGTGTGAAGGACTCGGAAATTGAAGAAAAGTGGAGTAACTAGAAATTAATACCCCCTCCTGTGGAGCTCGAATACTTTAGGGAAGGAAGAAATGACCCCTGGTATGAATCAAGCGATCCTTAACACGTCCATTTGGGAGAGAGGTCTGGTGGGACGTATGGCGATGCACGCATGCCGAAGTGGCCCTTGAGACACCGCACCCCCGGCCCCGGAAACTACCCTTTCAAATATCGTATCTGTTGCCGAAGGGATGCTTTGAGGTCGGCACGAGCTCCTATTTCGCCGTTCCGTTTCCGGTGCGTGCTGTCCTGCAAGGGCCACAATGGCACTCCCTACTGACCGAGGTGAACACTCCCTGAGCACGAACCTGGAATTTGGGTGCACCACAGCCGGACGCGCTTCCCCTTCACTCACCCCTCGTCTTGGCCATTTGGGAGAGAAAATTTTAAGCTCACACCAAAAATCAGTGTTGATTCCCGTAAAAACTTCTGCTTCCTTGCGGCATGAATTAACTTTTCTCGATATGCTCGAACCTTGCTGACATTTTGTTTGAAATATTTGGAACCTATCTGAGGGGTGACTTATTGAAAAGTTAAAAGTAAAACAGAAGGACAACCCTTCACGATGTATGTTCGTTGAGCTTGATAGAGTACAATAATAGCATTAGGACATCGGAAGTCGGGTACTCGAGGTTCTCAATTCATTTTTGGCATTAATTTCAAACTCAAGTGAAAGTTGCGGCATAAGGGAAGGGTAGAACAAGTTTTTTTGGAGAAATTTTTTCGTAAGTTCTACAGTTGAAATATATTTCAAAGGAAACGCCTGTTTTTTGGTGGGAGGAGAGACTGCTTTCTTCTGTAGTGGCGGAAGTCCGAGTCAAAGAGGCGAATGCTTCGTTGACCTCCATCAGGGCATTGACCTGAACATGTCTACCAGAAATCAGCTTTGCATGACTTTTGACCGAATTGATGACCTTTTTGGGTTAAATTGACTGGAGTACTTTCCCTCGTCGGGTGTCATTCCAACTCGTAAGGATTAATTCTCGTAGATAAGTGGTCGTTCGAACAGATCTCGTTTGCTTATCGTTGACCCGAAGAAGAAAAAAAACTAACAAAAATAACCCCCCGAAATTTCCTTTTAATGTGCTAATATAGAGAGGAAAACACTTCATACTACGGAAAACCACCTGTACCACGTTGCGGATATTTTACGTGTACGCTGTCAGAGTGAATATAATTTCCTCTTTCTTGTTCCCTTTTCTCAATTTAACTGTTTTTTTTTTCCTGTGTTTTGATTCGTATAGTCGACACGTACAGCGGAGAGACGTTACATTTGGTGAAATTAGATCGCCGTCAGATGGGGTCTTACCTTTGTATAGCCTCCAATGATGTGCCACCAGCAGTTAGCAAACGTATAACGCTGCATATAAACTGTAAGTTGACATGTTTTTCTCATATATATTTATTTTTCCCCTCCTGTATGTATCTTCATCTCTCTCGCATTCTTTTTCTCGTTCACTCACTTTTGCTGCTTTTCGATCACTACAGCATCAGCATGTCTTTTGTTTAATTTTTCTCGTTTACTGTATCTATGTTCGGCACGGCGCCGTGAAAAGTCGTCCTTTCGTAAATTACGTAGCGACGAGAGTTTATTTTCCCGAGGACAGTATTTTTTTCAATTTTTTTTTTCTTTATCTGTCTTTTCAATTTCTGATGCTAGCGAAAATGTAAATTATCTTTTCGAGATGCTTAGAGGCGACAAACGGAATACGTTGACGTTGATTTCTCGTGAGTGTGAGCTGCAAGTGACGTCTGCTGCGGAGTGTTAGAATTCTCTCATACAGACCCCGTGCGGTGAGAAATTCTCACTTCGAGGGTGACTTAGCTCGCCTGTGCTCTGTGACTGAGTGAGCGTGAGATAGCATGCCACTACCCGCTCTTAGTGTGCTTCTATCGACAGAATTTTCCTTCGATCGGTCAGTAGTGGATCTAAGAAGCAATACTGGAAGGAGCACTTCAGATTACATAAAAATTTGGTAGTTTTATCTCCCTCCTCCCTTCGAGTTATCGGGTCGATTTTTGCCCTCTGGATAGCGGTTGAGTGAGCAGCTTAGAGAGAAATACGTACCTGGAGTTCTGAACAAGGTGGCCACTCTTCTGGAACTCCTGGAAGTCAGGGAAAAGCCAGGGAATCCTGTGAGACCTGGAAAAGTCATAGAAAA
This sequence comes from Acanthococcus lagerstroemiae, assembly GCA_031841125.1. Classification (NCBI taxonomy): domain Eukaryota; kingdom Metazoa; phylum Arthropoda; class Insecta; order Hemiptera; family Eriococcidae; genus Acanthococcus; species Acanthococcus lagerstroemiae. Next base: position 17,400,193 of record CM063111.1, on the reverse strand, counting down.
GTCAGGGAATTCTGAAAGAAAATCGAAGAAGTTGGGAAATTTTGAAGATAATCTTATGATGTGAAAATATTGTACAATTTTCTCTGTCAAACTCTGTTGAACTTTTTTGTTTTAAATAATTTTTTTACGACGAAAATGTTGGAAAATGGACTGGAAAAATCTGGAAAAGTCAGGGAATTTTATCCTCGGAAGAAAGTGGACACCCTGTCTGAACGAGTTATGGTGTACCCCTAGAGGGACTTTTATAGGGTTTTGGGAGGCTAAGCTTCCCCCTAAGACTGATTTAGCCCCCCGCCCGAGTGAACAATAATTTAGCCACCACCTAAAAGGAAAATTAAAATGTCGAAAACACAGGTAATTCTGTACAAGTCTTCAACAAGTAATGAAAAGTCCTAAGTAATCTTGAAGTCTTAACAAATAATCATCAAGTCTTGAAGAATCCTAAAGAGTCATTAGCAAATCTGAAAGTCATGAAGAGTTTGAAAGGAGTCTTGAACAGTCGCAACGAATTTTAAAAAGTTTGGAAGAGTCTTGAAGTGCGAGAATCTCTTTGTCCCCAACATGTATAGAGGAATATTTATAAACGTGAGTCTTCAGGGTGACCAGTTTCTGGAAAACCGGTAAAATCGAGAAATGTCGGGGAATGTGAGCGCACCTGGAGAAGTCAGAGAAAGTCGAAAGAAAATCGAAAAAGTCGGGGAATTTTGAAGAAAATTTTACGATGCGAAAGTATTGTACAATTTTCTCTGTCAGACACGGTTGAACATTTTTTATTTTTTTAATAATTTGTTTGTCACGAAAAAGTTGAAAAATGGGCTAGAAAAATCGGAAAAAAATCTGGAAAAGTAGAGGAATTTTGAAGAAAATCTTACAATGCGAAAGTATTGTGGCGAATAATCCCGAACATTGGAGATAAGCGAACAAAGATCGACACGTTTCAAGCAGCAGAATAGAAGTTGGATGACGAAAGCGATAAGGAGTTTCGCCGATAACGCCGGGATGTATAAAGGCTGCTGGCCGTCGCCGTATAGTCTAGTTTTGCGATAAACTGTGCGTTCTCAAAGTACTCTAGCTACTGTTTTCGTGTGTTTGTATTAGTGTGACATTAAAAGTTCTTAGTACGTGTTTTCGTGCGTTTTTCGGTGCGAATCTCGTTACAGTATTGTACAATTTTCTCTGTCAAACTCTGTTAACTTTTTTTTTTTTTTTTTTTTTTTTTTTTTTTTTTTTTTTTAATAATTTGTTTGTATCAAAAAAGTTGAAAAATGGGCTGGAAAAATCTGGGGAAAAAACTGGAAAAATCGGGGAATTTTTTTTTGCGAAAAAACTAGCTACCCGGGTCTTGAAAAGTTTTAATACCGTTTGGACGAATTATTGAAAATTTTCTACGAATTTTTAAAGGGTCCGTGAATTTCTAACAAGAATTTTTCACAGAGTTATAAGAAAGTTCGGGAGAGTTTGAAATGAGCATCACGTACACTGAAGAGTTTTCTGTAATTAATTCGTTTTCCGAAATCTTAGAGTCGTATAAGAATCATAAAAAGTTTCAAGAATTCTGAAAACTTTCAATCATATCTTAAGAAGCCGTATCAAATCTGAAAGAGTCATGAACTCACAATGATTTGTAGACGACTTTCGAACAGTTTTAGCAAGCGAAGAGTTGTAAACCAGTTTGAAATAGTGCTGTCGATTTTGAAAAAAAATCGATTATGCAATTTTTAAAAATTGAATCGATTTAAAAAAAAAATCGAAAATCGGCAAATCTTATAATCGCGATTATTTTAAATCGATTACTAAAGTTGAATCGATTAAAAAAATCGAGTTGATTAAAAACTTCCAATTTTTTAAATCGTCCATTAAAAAGATGTACCGGATTTTATAGTTCCGGCATGTATTTAGAAATGGATTTAACTTGATCGATCAATCAAGTTAAATCCAGTTTTATTCACTCCTTCGCCCCACTTCCCTTTATTACTGCAGACGAACGGTGACGAACCCAGACGAAGTTGGAGAAATGAAACGAATTCGATGCTTCATTTTTCCTTATTCTTTCGAGTAACTGAATGAACAGACTGTTTTGTGTGTAAGTAACTTTTGTGTTATGATCTTTTGCTTTTTGGTTTTTAAAGAAATAACATACCGAAATAAGTTTCTGATTCCTCTTACCCATGCTTTGTGTTATACTTGTGATTGAATCAAATCGAGCCGATTTAAATGGGCCGAATCGATTCGTGTCTGATAACTAATAACTAATAAGTATTCTAACTGTACAAGTCGAATCCAGTTGAATCGCGTCAAGTTGACTCGATGGAAATCGGTCGATTAATTGTGTCAAATTGAATCGATTAAAATCGGTCGATTAATCGCGTCGAGTTAAATCGATTAAAATCGATTGATTAATCGATTCAACAACGTTGCCGATTTAAAAAAAATCGATTAATCGAGTTGAATCGACAGCACTAGTTTGAAGGATTAAAGAGTCTTAGCTGGTTGTAAGTACTGCTATCCCTCCTTCCTCGATGGAAGAAACTGGATGGTAGGAATGTTATGAACGTTAAAAAATCCTGAAAAATTGTCATCCTGTTGATAGTGATCAGTTGCATCAAAAAAAGAAAAATGACAGCACACTTTAGCATGTGTGTTCATTTTCAGCGTCAATAAGAAATTCCCGCGTATTCCTCGCTTGTCTTCTTGGTCAATCTACATGATAAAAGCGTTCAAAAAAAAATCAAATAAGTCGCTATCAGGGGAACTATAGTTTAAATTTTCACAGATTCTGAATGGCTCCTTAGCTCCTTTCAGAATTACACTCTGAATTCGCCACTGCTTCCATAGACTTTTGAAAGCTCCTTGTGCAGACTTGTCACCAAGACTGTTCAGAACTCCTATACGACTCTTTGTGGCTCTTTCAGACCTGGCTAGGGCTCTCAAACACGATGAAAACTTTTTATACTTCTTAAAACCTCTTACGGCTCGCATATGACGCTGCGGGAGCTTGAGTTAGGTCACTTCAATGCTTAATAGTGGTGGATCCAGATTCCACTTGGGGGAGGGGAAGAGGGTGAAAAAATTCTTTATACAAGCAAAACAATTTAAAAAAAGTCCTTAGATCAGATTGTAATAGATTGTAGCGGTTTTCTTTGACATGGATATGTCTATTGGCTGACCCTCATCCTAAAATCGATGTCACGTTTCTCCGACCAACACTAAACTTGATTTTAGTTCAGTTCTCAGTTCAGTTCATTTGTACGTATTTCCTTGAAGCCATACGTGCACATTTTGCTTCTTTTGCTTTACGGCTGCAATAAGACATCTCCATGTACCTGCATGCAGTGTAGACACTCGTCATCAGTTTACTGATGATTTTTAGAGTTTCTTCCAGTCATGGGTATACTTGAGCGAAAATTTATGCACTGATAATAGAAAGCAGATTTTTTCCAGTTATCGTTCCGTCTCTCTGTTACAAAAATTCTGCCCCTCCCTCCTTCCTAAGAAAAGCTATACTCAGAGTTACGATGAGAAATAGGACTTGATGAGGCTTGCAATAACAGAAATTTTTTACAATTCTTCTCGTTTTTTGTACCAGTTTTTGAGTAAACCTATAGAATTTTTTTTTTAATGAAATTGAAATGAGCAAGAAAACATTTACGGCTAGCAAATATGCACCCTTTAATTTTCGAAATATGGAGTGGGGTCTGAACCCAGCCTTCCAACCTCCCGTACCCCCCCTCCCCCGGTAGATCCTCTCTGCTATTGGTTTCTTCATCTGCCGAAACCTGTCGCGTACAAGCAAGCATGTTATGACCTATATGCTTTGAAAAAATCCTTCCGATCGGCGCAGAAGGTCCAACAGTACATAGGGACAGCTAGTGTTCACAAGAAAGAACAGACTTATCCTCGGAATGTTGAACTAATTGAGAGTTGAGGCATTCGTTACATTCGAAGTCAGAGTCAGACTTTTTCGTGCTCCATGCCGAGCAATGTTTTACAGTACCACCCTATCTGCGTTTAATTTTGTGTATTTATGTCTTTAGTACTGAATAATTTATGTTCCCCTTGTAGTTGTACCTGTGATAAGAGTTCAAGACGAACTGGTCGGTGCACCATTGGGCACCAACGTTACGTTATCGTGCACGATAGAGGCATTTCCGTACACCATAAACTACTGGATCAAGACTACTGAGAATCGGATCCTGCAAGGGTGAGTTTCAGCTAAACATTGCTAACGGCTAATGTGTAGAATTTCGTCTCATTGCGAATGAACTTACAATTTCAATCGGGAAATTGGTACTAAATTGTTTTGCCTTAATTACTCAATACCGACTGGCTTGTTTCTTTTTTTTCGGGCAATTATTGATGAATTTTCAAAGTTACGGAATTTGGTTTACTGGTTTGTAATACCGTTGAATCTAATTTTTGAATCCAGTTCCTAAGTTCTTGCAGAAGTTCAGATCATAGACGCACCGAAACAGATTTTCTTGGCTGAGAGGGAAGAGAACTCTCAGTTTTCTAAATTGAAAAATAATGGGTTAGTCAGAACTTTTTTGGAGATGGGCGAACAATAAGGTGAGAAAGTAAGGTTAGAAATCAAAACGCTCTGCACTCGTGAAATTTTGTGTGTTGACGATTCAATTTTACCGAACTGATTCATGTTTCTAAAACTCTTGAAATTTTACAATGGGCAGATTTTTCTTCAGGGGAAATTGCACGTCTTGGAGAAGTCTCAGTTTCAGGCCCGCGTGGTAATAATGACATCAAAATTAATAAAGTCACCTAGCATTATAAAATACAAATTGAAAATATATTTTATTCTAAGCTGCTCTACTGGTCAAAATGCAGAATGTGTAGGTATTTTAAATTACCTTTTATGGGGAAAACCTGTTGTCTGTTTAGATCGAATGCTACTTTGAACAAGTGACCTCAAATTCTGGATTTAATCCCCGCTCAGTGGAGCTAGCTCTGCGGCCGGACCCAAACATCAACTAAAAAGCGAACCTGGTGACCTCAAAAATCTTTGAACTGGAAATCATCCCGAAGGGGAAAAAAGTTTATTTGGTCTCGGGTAGTTACTTTATATGGCACGTAAAATGGTCAGATTTCAAAAACTGCTCGTCCAATTAGAACTTCATCAGTAACCTTGAATACCTATAACTCAATCTATTTCGAATTCTACCTTCCCTCCTCCCTGGAGATGCTTCTCAGAACCATCGCCCCAGTTACTGGACTTGGATTATTCTACATTCAAACAATATAAATCAGGGTTAGGTGGTTCAACATCATGACATCTTCTTCCCCTTCTTCAAACGTCGTATTCGATGCTGGGCGTTGATGGTCGCGGTTTCCTTCGCACGACTCTCCTAGACAGGTTAGTCGGGGTAGTTTGCCGTAGCTTTCCACGCGGTTCTGTTGGGTTAGAATTCTCCCTGTCGATGCCGCAGAATGTGCAACTGCAGTTCGCTTACCAGCCACGTGTGTCACGACGTTGAGTAAGCTGTCCATGACGTGCACACGCCCAGTACCAATCTTCCTGATCTGTTAGTAACACACCCTGCGATTGTAATGCCTTGTTCGTGTGAACTGGCGAGGGTTATAGGATATGCTGTGGTTCCACCTCGATTGATACTGTAGTCGTTATGCTGACGATCAGACTTGGTCACTAATCAGGTCTCAATAGGATAATCTGAGGACACCGAATTTCAGAATGATATGAATTGTAATGAAAATAAGAAGTAAAGATAAAGTAAGGCTAGACAAGATCCGCAAAACAACAGGGTTTAAGTGACCTCGGATAGAGGATGAAGAAGGTAGTACTACGCTTTGCGGGGCACATGGCGTGAGGTGCGAACAAATGGGGGAACGTAGCTCGAGAGAGTGGAAAAGGTGTAGACCACTGACAAGGTGGAGGGATGAGTTGGTCGGAAAATTTGGTGTACTGTGAGGGTGGAATGGTAGGAATAGGAGGTGGTGGAAGAAGACGATGGACACCTGTGCCTGCAAGTGGGGGAATTTGACGGCATGACAACCCCCTCCCCTCACTCACACGATCGGGGTCAAAATGTCGTACGAATATTTTGAGGCTGTAAATAAAAAATGAAACTAAATTATTGCATTAAGAAAAAGTGTGTAAGACAGGTAAAGTCCAAGTAATACGTGTAAGACAGTTTATGTCTAAAATCATCTTGCAGACGAGTCTGCAACCACGAGAGAGCGTTTTCATATCTTTGCTTCGCAGACTGCTAGAGTATAGGATCTGCGTCGCCACACGTACCAAGACGAGGAGGCGAGGGGTGAATGAAGAGGAAGCGCATCCGGCTGTGAGGAACCCAAAATTTCCAGGTTAGTGCTGGAGTTCAGTTCAGTGGTTGACATTTCCATTTTCTTCCAGGCATCGGTATACTTGTGCGAAAACCGTAACTTCCCCCCCCCCCCGATACGAATTCAGTGGTTGACATTTGCTGCGCCCTGCGCGACTACAGTCTGCAACCGTGTTGTTGATAGAAATTTCCATGCCCTCCCGACAAGAAGCCATTCCGTATGATTTAGCTTTCATGGTGACAATTCAGTTTAGTGGCTGATATTCCCATGGGAATTTATTTTTCTTCTGGCCATGTGCTCATTGATCTCGATCTTTGCTGTGTTTTGCGCGATAGAATCTGCAGCCGTGTTGTTGCTGCGCGACTTTAGTCTGCAGCCGCGTAATTTCCATGGAAATTTTCTTCATTAGGGTACGAAAGCATATAAAATGTTACACTACCTGAGGAAGTCAGGGAAATGCAGGAATTTTCCTGAAACGTAGACATTTTAAATCTGAATTTGCTGTCAAAATTGAAAATTCCTCGTACACCTTTGCGCCCCAACACTAATGCCCGTAAACTGTTTTTGAATTGACCCTATTTGGAAGTCTCCACCTGTTGACCTTGCCTGTTGGCTGACGGATAATTATGACTTTCATCTTTGGAAAAAATAATTCCTACCCGTTAAATTTAACCTACTGGAATTGTTTACTCTTCCCTTCCCTAAAATGAAAGTGGGTTGAGATGAATGAAGGAAGGAGAGCAGAAAAAAAAAAACACATTCGAAATCAAATAAAATTACGCGCAAATGCGTCCTCGCGTATTTTTCCTCCGCATTTCGTAAGCCTTTTTCGCATTTCTCATTTCCTTCCCCCGCCCCTCTCGCACGTCCCGTCTCTCGCCATTTCGTCGCGTTAAAAGTATTTTCCGCTTTGATGGGTGATTTCTGATAAACGACGCGAAAATCTTTTTCCTGGCCTAAATTAAGCAATTTAAAGGCAAATCTAATAACCATACTCTCAAACTGCTAATTTGCGAAAATGAAATTTCATCGTGCCATCATCGTTCCCCCGTGTAACTTTTCCGCCCCGGACCTACGCCGCTATTTTACATAAATTTCGAATTTGATTTTCCGTCTTCGTCGCTCGAGAGAGTTCACGAGAGCCCGACGAACGGATTAATCTAGCGAAATATTTTCGGGGCTCTTATTCGGCTCGTTCGTTCTTCCTGCTCCTATGTAGCACTCCTCCTCCCCCTCTCCCCCCTGATTTTATATAACCGTTCGGAGAGTACAACGGCGATTTAGTATCGAGAAGATAGAAAACAAATTTCGACTCGTTATCTCGCTGGTGTATTATTCGCCGGAGTTATTTTAATTTTTTTCTCCTGCTTTTTTTAATTTGCTCGGTCGTCATTTCACTCTACAATTTTCTATATTATATATCTGTGTATACAAATCTATATAATTTTGTCGCTACGGCGGTTCCTTCCTCTCGCTCTGTTTTATTTGTTACTCTCTTTTCGAGGTTACATTTAAACAAAGAAGGGAAAAAAATGGAAAGAGAGAAAAGTAGGCGAATTGCGTGACGACTAAATTATCAAATTATGCGGCGCGTACGTCTTCGAAAATCTGAAAGAAAAAAATTTACGAAATTGAGTGTCGTTAGCGGCGAATAGGAAATTCGCGCCAACGAAAGCAGAAAAGCGGAAAATTTTCGCAAACGCTGTTACATCTAACTTCGAAGTTCTGTTTGCCGACTTTCTCGCCCTCGTGCCGGGCTCGCATTTTTCCCATCTTCTGCCTGTCCGTCTATCGGCACTGTGTACCTTGTTTTGTGTACGCGGCTTTCCAAATGCGAATGATAATTCCGGCACGATGGCGGCGCTGCCGCGTCAGCGCTTTTAGGCCGCGAATGCAGTACAAATTGAAGAGCACGAAAATGGGAACTTGCTGGCAGCAACGGATCCAGAAGGCAGTTCTGAAAAGATCGCGATATTTAATGTACGTGAGAATTGACTAGTTTTGAACACCCTCCCCTCTCCCCGCCCTCCACAGTTCATGCGAAAGTTGTGGATCAGTTTCTGAGTCCGCCGGGTCTAATTGCTCTGATAAATGACCTCTCCATTGTCGATAACGTGGGGGTGCTTCCTGGCTTCCGCTTTGGTTTGGACCACAGAATGTGTACGGGCAACGTTGAGTTTTCCTAAACGAGCAGTCTGCAGGAACGCTCGAAGGAAAACAGGTGGCAGGACGATCTTTCCTGTAAGCGTGCTATTGAAGGAACATTTTGGGCAAATTAGGAAGGAGTGACAGAACCGTACGGTTCAGGAGAATTATGATTTGATTGAGGAAGCCTTGAAGAATATCGGAACGGAATTTGTAGTGCGCAGAAAGGAGGTATTGACGGATGATCAACTGTCTGCACAAACAAAAGTGCTCTAATAGCGAGGAGAAATGTGTTAGAGAGGGAAAGGAACAAATCCCCCGTAGAAAAAATTGAGGCATGCATGTTAAGGAAAAAAGTCAAGAACTACGATACTGCTAGGATAGTGGAAATGTTAGCTCGTACAAGATATAAAAGTAAAGAGAGAAATGTGTCGGGGAAAGAAATTCATACCTAATATGGAAAATGCACCAGGGCAAACAACCTACTGACGAGCGGGCATTGCGGACATTGTCTCACCGTTCTACGGAGAATTATACAGAAACAGGGATAAGAGCGAAAGCGACCTGGAGCCGGAGGAAAATGTTAATGAAGAGGTACCTGAAATTCTCGAGTGCGAAGTTATGGCGGCAGTGAGCACCCTCAAGGCAGACCGAGCCCGAATACAGCAATGGTCGTAGTCTGAAAAAGCATCTAGCATCGAACATACCGAACAACGCCAACACCAAGAAGAATGTCGCGATGGCTCATAAGTGAAAAAAGAACTTCTCTATCCGTACGAAACCGCAATAAAATTACTGGCAACATCCGTTCGTAACAGCCCCCCCCCCGTAAGGCCTGCAGCAGCCGATGGGTGGTCTAGCTGCTAATCCCCTACTCGTCTCCATACACAGGGGTGAAGTTAGGAAACCACATACGCAACCTTTCAGAGAAAAAAGCTCATTCCAAACAAAAAAACTAAGTCTCGATTTGAATGTTTATACTATAAATTGTCAGGGCATTGCCAGTCAGGACAAATTTTTCGAACTGATAAATGCGTGGGATAATTTCGATTTTGATATTGTGGGTATTTGGGAAACCAGACTGGCAGGGGAAAAGTTATCAGTTCGTAATAATGGCAACTACTTCTTTTATTGGGGACAAATAAAAGGTTTTCGGGGGACCGGGTTTTCCAGTGGACAGATAGTATATCTGCAGTCAGAAGCGTCTCCGAAAGGATCAGCTATTTGCAGGCCTGAGATTGAGGGTAGGCTTGAGTAGGCGTAGCCTACCCAATTAAAATTGAGGGTAAGTCACAGCCCACCCAAAATATTTTACAAAAAACCTGTGTAATGGTTATTTACATGTAAAAAAAATTGAAAAATACATTTCCAGTGCAAATTTTGCAAAATGACAAACGAGGCGAAGCCTAGTGAAATGAAATACACTTAAAACTTATTTTTCAGATTTTTGTACGGGCAGAGTACAAGATTTTACTGTAAAAAGGGATTACTCGTATTCGATGGGAAATTCTAGGGCGAACAAATTTAGCTCTTTCCAATTTTTCATCAAAATCGATAGTTCGCGAGCTAATCTGCAAAAACTGCACTAAAGATATAGATCTTTCACACCAAAATACGCAAAATACGAATGCAGTGCTCCTATACAGTGATAAAATATCGCTACCACGGAATAAACCACAAATTAATACACTCACGGCCAATGTGAAGTGAAATGACTTGTTAAGCTAGGTTTACACGGGGACACTTTGGTCTCTAGACAATAAAGTTTCTTGCTAGTTGCTTCATGTAAACAGGCAAAAAAGCAAACTTTCTTCAGGAAACTCAAAGAAACTAAAGTTGAGACCCGGGCAACTTTTTTCGTTAATGTCCCGGTGGACTGCTACTACGATTCTGATTGGTTTATTGTCTAGACACCAAAGTGTCCCCATGTAATATCTTGCGTGTAAACGGCATAGGGCTGAGCACCTAGCAAGAAAGTTTATTGTTTAGACACCAACTTGTCCCCGTGTAATGTCTTGCGTGTAAACGGGATGGTGCTGAGTAACTAGCAAGAAACTTCATTGTCTAGACACCAAAGTGTCCCCGTGTAAACCTAGCTTTAGGGTCAGTTACTAGTAGCCGAGCCTATTACAATTGCTTTTTTTTTCTGTTCCAGTATGCTCCTTGATCTTGATCTTCGAAAATAGGCATAATTGGGCCCTGTTTACTTTTTGTTTAACTGTTATCAGTATATCAGTTCATTTTCATTGAAACGTGTGATCATTGTTTCGTAATTCGTTCTATGTTATTTATGACAAACAGATACTTCGGATGTTCACAAATGTTCAGCGTTGTTAATACGTTTTACATTTTGGATTTTCCTTTACGACGAAGGATTCGAAGGGAAAGATGTTGTTAGATGAGGAGCGGTTAGAACTAGAAAGATGTATGCTGTTAGTCTACATGAAATGAGGAGCGAGATGTCGAGAATTAATACAGTCTTTTACTTGTTTGTAATGTTTGCATCCTTCGAGCATACAGTAATATGGTCGAATTTTATGTTAGCCAGTTACCAGTTACGCATTAGTAGCAGAACGAACGATTTTTGAGGTAGATGTAAAACATTACTGTAAATCAAAGTGAAGTGAAAATTGTTTGTTACCCATGTCTTTTCATCCTTAAACCTTAATTTAAAAAAAAACGTTGGGTAACATTATTTCAGGAAAAAAATTCAGGGTTTTTTTAAATTTTGGGGTAAAAGTTTTTTTGGGGGGGGGGGGGGGGGGGGGGGGGGGGGGGGGGGGGGGGGGGGGGGGGGGGGGGGGGGGGGGGGGGGGGGGGGGGGGGGGGGGGGGGGGGGGGGGGGGGGGTTTTTTTTTTTTTTTTTTTTTTTTTTTTTTTTTTTTTTTTTTTTTTTTTTTTTTTTTTTTTTTTTTTTTTTTTTTTTTTTTTTTTTTTTTTTTTTTTTTTTTTTTTTTTTTTTTTTTTTTTTTTTTTTTTTTTTTTTTTTTTTTTTTTTTTTTTTTTTCTTATGGGGCCTTTTTTAAAAAAAAAAAGGGGCCAAAGGGGGAAAAAAAACCAGAAAAGAAAAAAACTTTTCTTTAAAAAAAAAAACGTTGAATTATTTAAACAATTTGGGTTTTAAAATTTCCCTTAGAAGTGGAAAAATTTTTTTTAAAAATTTTCCCCTAATTTCCCCAAATTTTTACTATGGTCATGAGGCAGATTCCTAAATTATGGTCTTGTAACCAAAAACAGTCCGTAGACTAATTACCAAATAATAATTTTTGTAAGCTAGAATCAAAATCCGCAGAAAAATCTTAATTAATAAGGTCTCCCCGTATGACAATCAAAGACGGACCGTTCTTACCATTACAAACGGTAGTTACCAACCAAAATACGATGGAGCAAGCAGAAAACTGGTACTGTGTACCCTTTCCCGCACCAAGCCGCAAACCCCTCACCGACCACACAAGCCTTCTCGCTTTTTAATCTCTTACTTTTAATACTTTTATTCAACCCCATTTGCCCTAACCATGAAGCACCGGCAAAAAGAAAATACAACAACCCAAAATCACAAACCGTATTGTAAAATCATATTAAAAACAGAAACTTTTAATCCAATTTATCCTCCCTTATACCCTTAAAAAAACTACACACTTAAAACTTCTTTCAAAAATTTTATTCCATAAACATTAATCAAATACGAAAATTCTAATTAAACAACCAGGTGTTCCACAGCTCCCCCCATCCCGAACCGATTCAATTTGCCGGCATATCAATCACCTTCGCAAGTAAGTTTCCGGTACAAAACTTTTAATGGGCTCTGCCCCCAACTGATCCAACAAAGTATCTTGACACAAAGAAACCGAAATCAAAACTAAACCCGATTCTGAACCCTTTTTGGGCAAGTTCCAAAACTCCTCAACTCGTTCCCACCTAGCAAAACAATAAGGGGCTCCTTTCCGAACCCACCATAAACCAAAGGGTGAAAAAATTTTTTTAGGTCGAATTACAATTTGCTCTACAAATTTAAAGTGCCGCTCAAAAGAACTTCCCACGTATAACAAGAAAAAATTCAATTCCCAAAGGAAAAGACCAAAAAGAACAAACGCCAAACGGATAATCACACAAACAACACCGAAAAGTCGCTGGCCCAAAATCAAAGCCACACATTCCATTCACTTTTAGGCCCTAATCCAAAAACTTAAGGTTCGAAAAAATTTTGTTTAACCGTAAAAAAACTCGATCCGTTGTGGCCCCCAAACGATTAAAAAAACATGCAAACTCAAGGACCAGGTAACCCTAGCCAAACCACCACAGGCCAAAAGTTTCTTAGAACATTCCTCTCTTCCAGTCGAATGGCTCCGATTACGAGTAACTTCCCCCGAACGAAGTCGACCAAAAGTTCATCACGATCCTACACCAGCGATCCTAGCCCAATCTAACTAATAACATGGTAAAATCACCTCCCGAAACACAGTAAAATTCCACCATAAACGATTCCGGCATTGAACCCGGACCAAGCTCAAAATTAAAAACGGCAACTCAGCCTGGGCCGACGGCACGAAAAGCAGGTTCGGGGGGGGACTACAATTTTTAAACCAGTTAGAACTCGAAAATTCGTATTTCCGCTTAATTGACTTCAAAGGGTTTCCGTATGGCCCAACCAATTCCCAAAAATCTAAACGTCGAAATCTCCTAGATTAAAAAAATCATCGAATGGGAAAAAACTCCGCTAAAATTTTTAAACCGGGTTCCAACAAGAACCTTTCCCCAACTCCGATCCGAAAGTTTCCACGTAACTTCGAAAAACGGAAAGTCATGTTTCGACCTTCCTTTCACGATTCCAACTTCTCCCAATCCAAAAACCTGAGCTAGTTGTTGGTCACCCTTAAACCCAAAAAATTTTCGTAATCGCAAATCCCGCAATTTTAGAATATCGAATGGGAAAGAAGCATTCGAAATTTATCACTGAAAACCCCGAATTTACGATTTCAACGGAAACGCAAAACAAAACACACTCACGACTTACAAAATTTCCATAATTTCCAAAAAAATTTTCGGTTTCGCTGCACCCCTTCCCCCCCAAACCGTTTAATGTAACGAAAAGCTGGAGCCCCTTTCATGAAAAAAGAAACTTCGGAATCCAAGTTCGAGGAAACCGGTTCGGTAGTCAACATCCGAAATTGTTACTTCTGTTTCCGGTCTTAGGGGAAAGTATGGGAAACCCCCCACAAATTTTGGAACTGAATTTTCACAGCATAAATTCCTCAATAACGGGATGCCGTCCATAAAATTTTAAAACGGTCAGGATTTCCCTACAGACTTCTAAAACAAAATCTTCAATTGATGAAATTCTTAATCTTAAATTTCTAAATTCCGTCATTAGGTTACGAATTTTCCAACACCGTGACCTTAAAACACCAAATTTGCACGAAAAAATTCCGGAATTTTGAATTTTCGAACAAACCCTGAATTCCTACACGCGAAGTTTCGGGGATCAACAGCACCGACAGCCCCGCGACCCTTTGCAGCCTATCTCATTTTGGACCATTTACTCTGCCCCTGCCCCATCTGAAATTCATTTCAGATTCAACTTCAGATTCCCAAACGCTGTCGAACCTTCATAACCTCTTCCAATTCAAATTGTCATCCCCCATTTTGGGCGGCAATCTTTCACCGCCCAACCCGGGCTATCGCTGGGAAATCGTTCAAACCCCGTCCCAACTTTGTTCCAGAGGAACACTTTCATCTTTCCCCCTTCTAAATTATAATTTTTTTCTTACGGACCATCTCCAAACGCCCCCCGCGTCAAAATCCTTTTTTCTTAACCCCCGAATTGCCCGTACGCTCCCCCCCCCCCCCTTAAACAACTTTCAGTTCCTATATACCTTACGCACAGCCAATTGTCCGGCAGCCGCCTCGTCGCAAAAGTCGCGGGAATTAGGGGTTGGCTGAAAATGAGCTGGGTAATTTTCGAGTTACTTCCGATTTGCAGCCGAGGTCGGTTATCGAAGTGGGTCTCTCTGTTAGCCCTGAAATAATGCAGTGCAACCTCGAGAAATGGTTATCATCAAGTAACCAAAACCTATGGGCAAGATTGGCAGAGGCCTTTGCTCTGATGGGCTCTTTGTAACAACCAAAAAACCAACGTCCGGTAGACTAAATATAAGCTAATCTAATATAATAATAATGTAAAGCTTTAGTTATCCTGACGGATTCCGCTGGGAGTAGTTTTATTTTATTTATTTAAGGTCTCCTCAACAGTCATTGACGAATTATAGACGGGACCGTTCTTAGTTATTACAAACAGTGAGGGGAAAAAAACGAAAAAGAAAATACAGATTGATTGGAAGAAAAGCAAGAAAGAAACTTGGTACTGGTGGATCAGCCTTCCCCCGCCCCCAAAGTCCCTCCAAACGCCCCTTAAACTTTGACCTATCAGTATATGCTATTCTCCTCGCTTTATTTAGAATCTCTTCAACGTGCTCATTGAAGGTGAGCTCTTTATTCAAGAGGACCCTCAACTCCCTAACCCTATCAAGTCGCAAGCTACCCATAAGAACAAACTCATATTTTTAAAGAAAAAAATTATAAATAATAATAAATAAAAAATTTATATAATATTAATAATTATTTTTATATTAATTTTAAAATTAAAAAATTTTACTTAAAAATTTATATATTTTATTCTTTAATTCCAAAATATATTAATTAAATACTAAAATATTATTAATAATGAAATTAATTAAAAATATATACAGGGTGTTCCACGAAAGTTACCCCCTATTTTTTTCCCGAACCGATTGGCGGATCTTTGCCGGACAATATCTATCTTCCTGCGGCAAGGTCTAGTTTCTGTAGGGCTTTGAAAAATTATTTTATGGGGGCTGTAACGTACCACCAACTTCGGAATCTTAAATGAGAAGGTATGCCTTTATGCACATCGCTGGAAAGGGCATATCCTGCAAAATACGAATCCGTGAAAAAGAATTTCAAAATTCATCAATTTTGGGGGGCAAGGGGCCTAAAGATGACCAAAATCCATCAAAACTCAAAGTGTCACCACCTAGCAAACAAACGATTGAAAGAGGGGTTTTCGAGGTCACAGATTCCAAATATACGATTTAACCCGGTTTAGGGCTTTAAAATACAAATTTTCAACCTAAAATTGGTTCCATATTCACAAATTTTAGACTTTCTGAATACAGATTATTAAAGTGGCTTCACGCACATCGTTGAATAAGAAACTTCCTTCAGAGTATGAATCCATGAAAAAAAAATTTTTAATTCTTCAAATTTGGGAGTAAGGGGCCTAGAGATGACCAAAATCCGTCCAAAATTGAAGTATCATGACCTATAGCAAACAGACTATCGAAAAGGGGATTTTCGAGGTCGGTGATTCCGAATGTCACACTTTCCTCCCGATTTACCCCGTTTTTAGGGCCCTAAAATTCCATTTTAGACTTAAAAGTGATTCGAATTTACAAATTTTTGAGTTTCTGAACGCGAGTTATCAAAGTGGCTTCATGCATATCGTTGGATAGGGCAGTTCCTCCAAAATACGAATTCGTGAAGAAAAATGGCAAATTCATCAATTTTGGGAGACAGGGTCTAACCCTAGCCAAAACCTATCCAAATTCAGATACCTAAAAGTGCTGGTATTTAAAAAATTTTGAAATTCTCGTTGCAGATTATCTAAATGGCTTTATGCACGTCATTCGAAAGTGAACTTCCCCCAAAAACGAATCTGTGCGAAAAAAGTTTGGGTTCATCACGTGATTTCCTACATCCAGCGCATCCTAGGGCCCCGAAATCCGAAATTTGAATCAGAAAGGTGGTGTCAAGTACAAATGTTTGACATTTTGGGACAAGACATACAGGGTTACTCAGTTTTCGTTGCACCATAGGAAAACCAGGCATGTTGCGTGGTAATATGAATAAGCGGGCACAGGATGGCCGTCTATTCAGATTTAAAGGCAACATTAATGTGCTTTGTGGCGCCGTGACGGACAACAGAAAATGCAACGATTCGGGGGGGGGGGGAACTTGGATTGTTTTTGAAGAATTTTATCGAACCTCGTCAGGAAAAATGTTCGATAATCTCCGGAGAATTTCTTCGGATGATTTTTGAGGAATTTCATCGGTATTGTTGGAAAAAAATTCGAATAATTTCCAAAGAATTTCTTTGGAAACTTCGGGGAAAGTCTCCGATAAATTCTAAAGAATTTTTTTGGAAACAGGAAAAATCTCGGATATGATTATTAAGGAATTTCATCGGAAATCTTCGGAAAAAATTCCGATAATGTCCATAGAATCTCTTCGGAAACCGTTAGAAAAATTTCCAATGATTTTCAAAAAAAGTTTCATCAAAATTCTTCAAGAAAATTTTTCGGTAATTTTAGAAGTATTTCTGAGAAATACTCCAGAAAAATCTTCGATGATTTTTAAGAAATTTTTTCGGAACTCGGGAAAAATCTCCGATAAATTTTA
The DNA here is from genome assembly GCA_031841125.1 of Acanthococcus lagerstroemiae. Lineage (NCBI taxonomy): Eukaryota > Metazoa > Arthropoda > Insecta > Hemiptera > Eriococcidae > Acanthococcus > Acanthococcus lagerstroemiae. The sequence goes on along the minus strand of CM063111.1, from coordinate 17,383,258 downwards.
AGGAATTTTATCGGAAATTGTTGGAAAGGTATGCGATGATTTTCAAGAAATTTTATCGGAACTCGGGAAAAATCTCCGATAATTTGTAAAGAATTTCAACGGAAATTGTTAGGAAAAATTCCGATAATGTCCGAAGAATCTCATCGGAAACCTTTAGAAAAAGTTTCCTATAATTTCCAAAAAGTTTCATCAAAATTCTTCGAGGAAGTTTTTTTGAAGCTTGTCATAGGAAATATTCGGGGGAATACTCCAATGGTTTAATAATTCAAAAATTATCGGAAAATTTCTCGAAGAGTTTCATGAAATTTTTTTGGAAATCATCGGAAATTTTTCTCAAAGATTTCCGATGAGATTCTTCGGCAGTTATCGGAATTAGTTTCCAAAAATTTCCAATAAAATTCCTTAAAATTTACTAGAGATTTTTCCCGAGTTCCTATAAAATTCCTTAAAATTTATTGGAGATTTTTTCCTACGTTTCCGAAGAAATTCTTTGGAAATTATTGGAATTTTTTCAGTAATTTCCGATAAAATTTCTTCAAATTTATCGGAGATTCTTCCCGAGTTTCAATGAAATTTTTTAAAAATTATGAGTGTCAGAGATTTTTCCCTCAGAAATACTTCTAAAATTATCGAAAAATTTTCTTGAAGAACTTTGATGAAATTTCTTGGGAATCATTGGAAATTTTTTCTAAAGATTTCCAAGGCGATACTTCGGACGTTATCGGAATTTTTTCCAACAATTTCCGATGCAATTCCTTAAAAATCAACCAATATTTTCCCCGACGTTTCCAAAAAATTCTTCGGAAATTCTTGGAATTTTTTCCCAACAAAACCCCGCTGAAATTCCTTAAAAATCAGCGGAGATTTTTCCGTGTGACATTCGGAATCAGCGACCTCGAAAACCCACTTTTCGATAGTCTGTTTGCTAGGTCATGATACTTCAATTTTGGACGGATTTTGGTCATCTCTAGGCCCCTTACCCCCAAATTTGATGAATTTTGAAAAAATTTTCATGGATTCATACTTCGGAGGAAGTTTCCTATTCAACGATGTGCGTGAAGCCACTTTAATAACCTGCATTCAGAAAATCAAAAATTTGTGAATATGGAACCAATTTTAGGTTGGAAATTTGGATTTTAAAGCCCTAAGCCGGGTTAAATCGTGTATTGGGAATCCGTGACCTCGAAAACCCCTGTTTCAATCGTTTGTTTGCTAGGTTATGACACTTTGATTTTTGATGGATTTTGGTCATCTTTAGACCCCCTGCCTCCAAAATTGATGAATTTTGAAATTCTTTTCACGGATTCGTATTTTGCAGGATATGCCCTTTCCGGCGATGTGCATAAAGGCATACCTTTTCACTTAAGATTCCGAAGTTGGTAGCACGTTACAGCTCCCCCCCCCCATAAATGGGGGAGACAATTTTTCAAGTTCTAGAGAAACTAGACCTTACCGCAGGCAATTAGTCCGGCAAAGGTCCGCCGATCGGTTCGGGAAAAAAATAGGGGAGGATAACTTTCGTGGAACACCCTGTATATACATGGAACATGCCGTTGATTTGTTTCTTAATTTTATTGTATTTCTTTTTTTTCCCCTTACGTATATGTTACAATACATAGAATTCTTTCCACTCCCTCTATCTACCCCAGTCTTGACATTGTGGTCAGTTTTTCCCCAAGAAAAACTTCCCTGACTTTTCCAGATTTTTCCAGTCCGTACTCCAACTTTTTCATAAACAAATTATTTAAAAAAAAAAATATTCAGTTGAGTTTCACAGAGAAAATTGTACAATACTTTCACGAAAATTTCCTTCACAATTCCCTGACTTTTCCTGACTTCTCCAGATGTGCTCACATTCCCTGACTTTTACTGGTCACCCTGCTTAAGATACCGCAATTGAAACTTGGCTTCTTTTCCGAATCAAAATTTATTAGAGTCTTTAAAATTTTCATAAGCAAGAAAATGATCGGCGATTTAAGGTCACAGAAATCAATTGTTACGTTAATTTGCCTTAGAATTAAAAATATTGTAGGTGAAGGGATAATTCATTTGATTAACTAACAAGCGTAATGTTCGAGTAATTCTCTCGCAAAAATTGCTCGTATCCGTGTGTAGGTTGCGAGGCGTTGAAAAAATAAAATGAAAAAGCAAATCTGCAGTCCGTGTTGTAAAATCGAGGCGCAGCTCGAATTTTATCTGCCGTATGCCGGATGCATTATAATAACGAAGTCGAATGTAAAGATGAGCGAAATATGAGAGAAAGAAAAGTGAATGCCGGAGGGAGGCCGAGGGAGAGAAAACAGGGGTTGTGCAACAGCGCGTGTAATCGTGTCATTATGTATATATGTATATATGCCCGTAAATGCTCTCCATATCCTTCATATTTATAAATTTTTTCGGCGTGGGCCAAGAGCGGCGCATAATCTCATTACGTGAATCGAATTTAAAATTTTTTATATTTTTCCTCCATACCCCTGAAGATTTTCTCATCGCGGGCGCGTAGGGCTACTGTCGTTAAATGAAAAACAAACGTTCGCTTTATTCGTGCAATTAGTTCCCTTAATTCGAATGAGCCCGTCTCGTCTCGTCCACCGCTATTCAAAAAATTTTAATAACAGAGGTCAGCGACAGGGTAGGTGAGATTCCATTTCAGTCTGTACAGTTTGGTCCATTTTAGGACTGGCTGTAGAGTCAATATGGGTCGAAAATTCGCAAATGGGGCAAACGGTTGGCAAGTACTCAATTTGTGGCATCTACTCGAGATCAGCTCTATCGGCGGGCCGAAACGTCTGAGAATGCAGTTACTGTCTCAGCAGATTATACAGTCGAGAGATTAGAATTTTGATTATGTAATTTGGAGGCGTAGCCGCCTGTCCTGGTCGTTTTTTGTCTGCAGAGTCGGTATCATGTAATTTGAGGTAATTCCTTTTAATAGTATCATGAGAAATGGTTACTTGAGACATTTCCATATTTTTTCCGCCGGAATTAGTGCTCTATTTCAAATTTATTAACCTCCATGTACATAAGTGCTTATCTTTGACCGCCTAATTTTTATTCCACCTTACAATATGGCATATACAGAGGGTTTCATAAACGACCCCTTACTTTTTTTGTATAGAATGGATGGGACAAACGGTAATCTTCAAGGACTAAATGCTAGTTTGCTGCAGGATGAAAAAATTTCTCCTCTCCAGAGAAGAGCTAGGACGTTCCATCACTTTTGAAATTTTGAATAGAACCATGTTTTTTTTTCTTTCTTTCTTTTTTTTTAAAAAATTTTTAAATAGGAGTAATTCGAGTAGCTAAATTCGAAAATACAATTCGATTTTCGAACTGACCCTGATGTTGATTCCAAATTCAACTTTCTCTGCTCTTGAGGGCTAGCTAGAATTTGAAAATGAACAAGGTATGGAGTAGGGGTTTCTGGATTACTGAGTTCGAAATTTTATATCATTTTTGATCCAATCTTGATTTAGGCCTCAAAATCCAAATTTAATTTCTTTAAGTGGACCAATTTGAATTTGCTGAAAAATTGAACAAAGTATCAGAGTCGAAGTTGTGGGGATGTAAGTTCGAAAACTTTATCAAATTTTTTAGCCAATTCCGGTTTGGGCCTGAAAACCTGAATTTGAGACTATAATTCGAGCCGTTTGAATTTACTTAAAAAATTGAACAAGGAGAACATAGCCGAGTAGCGCACACAAAACAGACAGAAAAATTCCAAAAGACCAGCAGAAATCGGTAAGAAAAATGTCAGAAAAGCGAAAAGTAACAATTTTTTGTTACACATATTACGAGTATGTAAAACATTGACAGGAGTAAAAAGTGGCATAATGCAACGTATGTCTGTTTTGAAGAATCGTTTAAAAAATATTGTAAATCCCCCCCCCAGACAACCCCTTCACCTTGTGCAGTAGTCTCCAATTGAGTATTCGAGTTTGAATATTCAGTCAGATTTCCGATTCGATAACAATTGGTGCCCTAAAGTCGATTTTCCCTTCACGAAGGGGTCAGATCGAGTCTAATGAAAGCTCTGAATAAATTATCATAAGCAAGGATTTTTGCAGGGTTGGTCATAAGCAATGATTTTTGCAGGGTTGGCATTCTACATGTAAAATAATTTATTTTACATTCTACATAAAATACGTGTAAAATGTATAATGAAATGTAAAATGGCGAAAAATCATCACGGTCAGTAATTAATAAATGATAACTGATGTGATAAGAAATGAGAATGAAAAATTGAAAATGAATTATGAAATATGTAAATAGATAATTGAAATACAATTATTAATTAAATTTTGACGGTAAGATACAACGAATGGTGCGGTTTACGCGGATAAAATAACGTACAAAACATTCTACTTTCTTGTGAGTTACTTATAGTGAATTTGAAGAGTGTAAATTATAAAACTGAATGATGAAGGTGACGACCATTTTTGATTTTAGTGCCAACTGAAAAAGTAAACTTCAATTTTTTCACGAATTTCAACTCATTGTACATTTATTTATTTTACATGTAAAATGTAAGGTAAAAAGTTATTTTACATCGACCATTTTACGTGTAAATTGTATATTACTCGCAAACCCTGGTCTTTTGGATCGCCGATTTCGAAAATTCGAACATATGTTGAATCCGTTCCCAGTTTGGCTTCAAGATCCTAATTTGACTTCTGTAAATTAAAACTGAACAACAATTTAGTTGTTTTTTTTCTGTGTGCCACTGAGGTCGAATATTCAGTAAAAATTCCGATCTGGCCTCGATTTGAACTCTAAATTCGCCGTCCTCCTTCCTCATTTGTATTACCTAGAAAACATTAACAAAATATTGGAATAATGGGTTCTGTGTCTCTCATTTCGAGAATCAAATTACATATTCAATCAAACCTTGATTTGGCCGCCAAAATCATTAACCGTGTTTCTCTTTTTAAAGAAAATCACTCCTTTCCTAAATAAGATTCTCTCCCCCTCCTTTTCATAGACGGGAAATTAATTGTTCCTCTTTTTCAAGAACAAGTAACTTATTGAAAAAGAGCTTGTTTTCTTTTAGAAGAAAATATAAATTTTCTCCCGGTGAACAGCGCTACGTTATTTTCTTTGAGAAAATAAACGTAAATCGCTCCTTTTCTTCATTTCTTTAAGGGACAAAAAATCTAATCTCTTCCTCAAGAGAAATGAGGAAAATTATCTCTTTTCTTTCCTCAACGAGAAAAACTTCACTTTTCGTCTTCGAAAAAAAGGAAACCTTACTACCATACTTTTCTTCGAAGAAAAAAAGAAAATCATATTTTTTTGGAACACAAAGTAGTACTAACAAAAATCTATTTTCTTTCTTTGTGAAAAGAGAAAAAAATCATGTTCTTAATTTGTACGACAGAAAACTGATTCGAAATTTTAAAATTGGGGTGATGCGGAGGGATTCTGTAACACACTCTTATATCTAATGTTGACAGTTCGATTTTCTTAAGTCAGTCAGTTTTGTAAATTCAACATTTGGAATTCTAATTCTGAGTACCACTGAAGACGAGATTACAACATTTTTTCAGTTTGTGCCGGATTAGCGACCTACACATGTCTCTATTTCATACTTCATTCAATTTTTCACCGAAGTCAGAATGGCCCCTTTAAACAGGAAAAAATCAAATTCTCGGCACCAGTCGTAGTTGAATCAAAAACCTTTTTAAATATTTTAAAATACCGGAACTACGTTGAATTTTTCAAGTGGGGTCAATCGCGGAAGGACACTCTTTTCTCCTTCTTCGTGGAAAGTATCAAAGTTTTACTCATTTTGGAAATGGAAGAAGTTATTTCTGTGTTGGTGGAAGACCCGTAAATTGCCTCATTGGAAGAGGAAGAAGTCGCATTCGATCTTGAGATTAGATTAAAACTCGGACTAAATTTTCGAACTCAGCATTCAGATACGTTGTTCAGTTTTCCAAATCGATCGATTTTGCCAATTCAGAGGAGTCAAATTTAGATTCCATGGCCTAAATTAGGATTGTATCCAATAATTTAATTTGATTTTTAAAATGAGCGACAGGAGATCCTCTGATTTAGCCTCTGTTTAATTTTCTAAATTGAGTCAGTTTTGCCGATTTGAAGAAACCAAATTTTGATAAATCGATTTGGGGGCGAACCAAAACCCTTAACTGAAGTCGAAGACCCCAAAAACCGTCTCGTCTATTCCGATACCTAGTTCAATTAGTTCAGTAAGGTTAAATGGGTCCGTTTGAGGAAATTAAATTTAGATTTTAGGATCGGATCAAAAATTTGATGATAGTTGCTTCATCTGAAGGACCGATTTGATTTTGGGAGCTAAATTGGGATCGGATCAAAAATTTGATGCAAATTTCGAACTCAGCGGCCAAGAAAAACTCCTGTTTCGGTACCCTGTTCCAATTTTCTCGACGATTTCAAACTATGACCCTCAGAAGGAGAGAAAAAGTCGAATTTGTAGTCCACATGAGGATAAGATCGGAACTCCGATCGCGTTTTCAAGTTTAACGATTCAAAATACCAATATTCTACAAATATATTGATATATTTCCATTCAAAATTCCAAAATTGGTGGCCTGCTCCAGCCCCTCTTTTAGGTTGAGGGAAATTTTTCATTCTGGAAGAAACTAGATCTTAGTCTTTGAAGACGACCGTTCATCCATCTTGATCTGACTTCGCAATAAGTAAATTGGAAAAAAAAAAAAGGAACTAGGGGTGGACCTATTTGTGAAACACCCTGTATAAGATCAACATCGACTAATGTACCACTTCCTGTTTCTTGTTTATAACAGGATAAAGCATAACGTCGAGGAGATCAGGAACCTGTACAAAGTCCAGCTGAAGCTCACCATACGCTTTCTCACCGAGAGCGACCTTGGAGCATACATGTGCGTGGCAACGAACTCACTGGGCCGAGCCGAAGGCATAGTTCGTGTGTACGGTAAGCTCAACTTATGTTTTTCACATGCTATCTCATCATTCGGCAGTGTTGAATAGTTGCGTGTAAGTGCTGGTCAATTTATCTGCAAACTAATACGAGCCCTTTCCTTGGTTCGGGGTTGAAGAAAAATATCGAACATCGAGTGACACCAAAACAAACAACAAAACTGCTCTTTGCCAGGTAGAACTCAAGAGCGAATAGCAGCTTACTGAATGATATACTCAAGTACAACAGCCATCTCTGGGGCTGAAATTTAAAGTAAAATGCTCTAACTAGAGCTCTATAACTTCGTGCCAGTACAATCGTCCACCATTTTGACGTCAACCTTACCCGTGGATGCCGAATTGACTACGCGGTACGGTCCGCACAGTCGGATTCTGCATCCACGGGCGCGGTTGGAGTCAAAATGGCGGACGATCGTACTCGTACGAAGTTATAGAGCTCTACTCTAACTCATCATTCAAAAAAAAAAAAAAAAATTGAAATTGGAGTATTTGTATTTAGATTGAGAAGAGGAGATGACCATCGAAAGTTAGAATGTCAATACGCATAATAAAGGCGGTAGTATTTGACAGGTTGTGTATTAGTTGCTGAATGTAGAACGTCATATTGAAAGATGTTATTTCATACGATACCGTACGGGGCTGCAACTGTAATTTTCGCGCCGTATAAATAATTACGCGAAATGTTACATAAATACGGTCGTAAGTCAAAAAGTAACGTAGGAGGTAAGCACTAAGCACCTACATATTAACGTACCAATGTACCTTTTTATGAGGAGTCGAAGAAAACCGAGCCCAGTAATCCTAAGCGCTAATACGGAACTTGACCCTCCCCTTTACCCCCAAGTGCAAAGAAAACCCTTCACCGGGAAATTTAAAAATAATGTATAGATGAGAGAAAGAATGAAAACGTGTTGTACTTTCAGCCCAAGCCATGTCCTCCCGCCAGATGCGACAAGTTTCACAATAGTATATTGAACATGGCGATATCTTCATTTTTGAGACTCTCCGTCTCACACGAAATGACTGACCACATGTTCAAATTCGTGTACGAGTATAATCATTATCGTAAATGGGTTCAGCTACCTCTCAAACCACCGAAATGATACCCATGTAAGACTTAATAATTTTTCTACTTTTCAGACTGTGACAAATGGCAACAAAAACCTTTTACAAAATCGAGATATAATCGAAGATTATAACTTATTGCAGCCCCTAAAATCTTGTTGACCAGTACATATGTACCGTCGACCAATTTATCGTGTCGATCAAATTACAGTCGACCAAATTGACGAGAATCTCCCATTTTGGGGCTAGGGTTGAAGAAAATATACCTCATGCAGTATTATTGTGTCGATAATTTTACATAGAACATTTCATAACTGAACCATTTGTCGAAAAAATTCGACTTCGACTTTAATTACTAGCACGGTACAATAAAGGTAGTGACACGACGCGGAAGTCGTGTCTGCATGTATGTAATAGTACGCGGCTACACCACCACGTAGCGCCACTGCAAAAACTCTAGTCTTATCATTGTTGATATGGAAACAAGCTACCTCGCAGATAGCGAGGTAGTAAGAGGGTGTTTGCTTAAGCTGAAAAGCTTTCAGCTTCCAACTTCTGGCTTGTCAAAATTATCCTGAAACTGTAAAAACTTCCGGCTTCTCCGCATTCTGGTGTTGTTGCGCCAACTTCCTACACTGGTATCTATAAAACAAAACCAAATCTGAAATGTTAAAGCTTTTAAGCTAATATTCAGACACAGTACCAACGTCTATACGATAAAACAAATATACGCCACGAACGTAAGAATGAGAATCAGTTGAGGTTAGCACCTCTCATCTTCCACACGCCTCCGCCTTAAGACCGATCTAACGATCTAAACGCAACTGAGCTAAAACTGAACTATGAGCTGTAAACAATTCACTCTTATCTAAAGAAAAAAATGAAAAAGCAATTGCAATAGGGTGCTTGTAGCGCTGCGCGCGGGCATACACCCTAAAAACTGCGTAGCACTCCTGTAAATTCCTCATTTTACGTCATTTTACGTCGAATTTTTTAATTTGATTGCGATTGCAAGCGACTTTCTTTGAAATCCCGTGTTTTGTTACATTTTGCAAGTCCGGCTATGCCTCCAACGAAGAAAAGGTATGAAAATGAATAAGTCAGAAGTTGATCCATAGACGGAACTGATGTTCTTTCTTAACAGGCCCGTAACCAAAGAGGGGCTAAAAGAGGCTAGCCCCCCCTTCTCCAAAAAAGAATTTGCGAGCCCCCAATTTTTTTAAAAGCCTCTGATGAATTCTTAAAACGTTCAAAAAAATTTTTCGCTCTTCCAAAATTTTTGTTTTCATATGAATGCATAAATAAAATAATTTGAAATTCCTTTTCCATTTTTGAAGATATATGTATTGAATCTTCAATGTTCAGTGTTTTATTGATCACACGAGAATAAAAAGAAAATAAAACTTATAGCTTCAGATATACATACTCAATTTATTATCATAATTAGGTACGTCTTCGCATTCTTGTTACGAATAAAATTAAAAATTCAATGAGAATAATAGTACTTTCCGTTCTTTTTGATCGATAAAAGCTCTCAGAATGTCGCGAGCATCAATTTTTTAATCGTTCATGTTCAAAAGCAATAAGAAAAGCTAAATTCCCCATTCTATTAGTAGTCATTGACAGTCGAGACGGTATGAATTACGATTTATTATTCAGTTATTTTATATACTATAGTTAAAAAATACGAGTCCCCCTTAGAATATACTCATGGTTACTGGCCTATTTCTTAAATACTTATCTTACGTCTTTAGGTATCTCTGTTCACTCCGCCGACGAATCCAGTTAATTTTTTTAATGGAAGAAGGCAATCCCTAAGAGGGACTTGGAATTCAGCCATCTGATCTGTATGCGTCAATATGAGCGTGAGAAACACCGGTCCATGATGAAGAAAACGAGGGGGAAGAAGAAAAAATCAAAATTATGTATTTCGTGAACAGCGTTGCCAACTTTTGATAATAGGGTTATCATATTTTCAACAAAAAAAATTACTGTATTTTTACCCTTATTACCTTACACCAAAATGCAAAAAAATGTTTCACACTCAACTTTTTTTTATTTTTTGGCAAGTTGCAAGGTGCACCCGGGTTTCCACCCAGTAATTATTAGATTACACTATCCCACTAACATTTTAACATTTCAAAAAAATTTCCATCATAATCATGAATCATGAACTCCCTCGGCAGGGCTCACCTCGCCGTCACCGCCTTCCTGCGTCGCCACACGTACGTAGATGAGGAGGTGATGAGGGATGAAGGAAGGAAGCACGTCCGTCTGTGGTGCACCCGAATTTCAGGTTAATGCTGTGTGAGATTTGCCTCGATCAATAGGGTGTCCCATGGTGGCCCTGGCAGGGCAGCGCGAATCCGAAGCAGACAGGTAAAAAGGGGGCTCGGACGTGTCTCAATGCGTCCCTCTGGTCACTGATGCGATCCTCGAAAGGTTTGTTTGTTTGTTTGTTTTTTTCAATTAAAAAATATTTTGGTTAAAAAATCGGAAAATTTACAAACTTTGTCGGCGAATTTTCAATTTTGAAAAAATATTTGTCGGCAAATTTCTCTCCCCCCCCCCACTGAAAGTCAGGTTTCGTCTTTACCAAGGAGATGAATTTTTTTACGTTCTTTTTTTATTTTGGATTTTGCTTACGACAGCTGGAGGTATTGTGCGTTTCGTATTTTCCTAAGCGTAACAGACCTTCCTCGAGTAACGAGGTTACTGGTTGTTTGTTACAGGGTGTGTAGCAAATTTGATAATCAAAAATATTGGACTTTTATTGGATTTTTATTGGACTGTTCTCGGACTTTTTATGTTTTACCACGACTACAAAAAAGAAGGGACCACGCAGAGTATGCTCGAGTACTTTGGAAGTATAGAAAAGACGTTCAAAAAAGTTAGGTTGGGATTTCTGGTTCCGAGAAATAATAATGCATGATTCCTAATTTTTCAATTTTTATTAGAAACTGTATTGAAATTTATTAAAATTATTGAACTTTTATTGGACTTACTGGACCATTCTTCAAATATTGGACTTCCATTGGACTTATTGGCCCAGTAGACACCCTGTTGTATTATGCATTAATTGTTACGTAAGCTTACTTTCGATAAAATAAACTTCGGATTTTTCCTTTCTAATTTTTGTGAAACTTCACAATGATACGCAGGGCTCGGATTTGCATGCGCTAAAAAATGAGAAATATGCGCATATAATATGCGCTAAAAATGCGTTATATGATTTTTTTAAATATGTGCAAAATATGTGAAAACAATGTGGGTCTCATTTTAAAGAGGTCGATGTGGTGTGTCTATTTAAGGACAACATACGAGAGAAAGAGACAGAAGGGGGGAAGAGTTATATTTCAAATTAAGGTGAACCAGTTCAACGTATTGATAAATTTATTTTGTAACTAGAAAACAATCGTCACAATGGCTGACACTTTCGACCCAGAAGAAACATGTTCCATAATGGACAATATTTTATGCCAATTTTAAAGAAACTTATGTTAGATGAGAAAATCGATACGAATCAACGCGTGCCTGAAAAAATATTAGTTGTAAAAATTACGTGCGGAGCGCTAGTGTAGCACAGGGACACGGAATCCACAATTCCATTTTTTCCCTTACTTTTTTTTAAACGTGTGCTAAAGAAAAAACGTGAAAGCGTCGGAATATGTGCTTAGAAATAGAAAAATTAGGTAAATATGTTGAAATAGTCTAAATATGGGCGAAAAATTGATAAAATATGTTCGTATAGACCAAATATGCAAAATAAAGTTGGGCTCATTTTACTCAAAAAGACCTGAAACGGAAAAAGGTATTGGATATCTCTTCTAGGCCAATAGAAAAAAATATGTGATTTCATATAAATCCTTGCCCTGGTGATAAGAAAACCTCTTCTCAAACCATGTTTAACAATTGAAATACATCCTCATACTACGAATTTATTTTTAATGGATTCGATAAAGTTGCCGGTATTATATGTGCAAAATTCAGTTCTATACCATTCGTAACTTTTTTACATTTTTCTTTCTCGAATGAGTATTTTCCATAAGATTACATGAGTAAAACGCGATGTAAATCAGTTGGAATCAGAGTTTTTACAGATGGCGCTATCTTGCGGCGCGTTCCCGAAGTATTACACAGCCTCGGACAGCCGTCAGTACGGGCGAGATAGGCTCGTGTCTCGTGTCACACTAACTTTACATTGTACCGTGATTACTAGTGTTCCGCTATAATTAAAGTAGAAATATTATATTCATGTGGTCAATCAACATCTCGAACGTGTTATATCTTGAACATGCGATAGCCTCGGATGCTTCAACAAAGGCAAAGCAATATGAGCCTATCACATCGAATTTCGACTTCGACTACCAGCATTAGTTGAGCATTAGTGTTTCGTTAACGTTGATAGCGGATACTGTAATAGGTAAGATAAAAAAGGTTCAGTCCCTATTGTATTTCCTCGTACCGAGAGCGTCAGATATTCCAACAAAGCGAACCCGCTTGAACCTGTTAACCCGAAGGATAAATCAGTGAGTCTTGTTCATACCTGCCGCTTCAGTACATGGTAGTCGACAAGTGACCCGTCTCATTGCTGTGTTGATTTTTATGTAGTGAAGAAGTGAGTTTTTCTGCAAAGACTAAGCAAGCTCGTGATACGCTCGTGTTACTAGTATTTCCGTTCGTGCTATTAGAAGCAAGCTCGTGTTGCAAGTGTTTCAGTTCGTGCTGTTCGAAGCAAGCTCGTGTTGCTAGTATTTGTGTTAGAGTGCTTATTTGAAGCAAGCTCGTGAAGATTTACAGGTCAGATAACCGTTACATTAATTACGAGTTTATTTTACAGTTGATCTACTCTTGTTCTCTCGCTAACGCTCGCCCTCTCACAAGCCATCTGCTGACAAACGTTAGGTTCTATGTTGGAGGAAAGTAACAAGCAAAGTACGTGATATTGTTGTGAGTAAAACCAATGCAGTGCTCAGTTCGTGAAATTCGAGTAAGTTTGAGGTCGTTCCGGTAGAGTATTGCAACGTTGTTATGATGGACTGAATTATAGTGTGCATTGCTACTTCGGTTAGTTTGTTTTTGTAAATGTTTGGTTCTGTAATGATAAAAGATATGTTGGTCTTTCAGCTTGTTGATAATTTCATATTGTTGCGCCTTATACATCTACCTACATTCAGCATGCCTATGTACGTCCCTACCTCCATATTTTTGTGTGAATGAGTGATATTAAATTAACCGTTTTGAGGTGTTCCAGTAGCGCACACTCACTCATACAGAGACATTCTAGTAAGAGTATAGCAGAGGCGACAACTGGCTATCGATTCAAACCTACATATACCATAATAGTTAGCTTGATTGTATTTGTATGATTCCAAAGTCATATCTTCTTTCCATGTTTTTGACCATATGGCTGCGCAAACGTTGCAATCATTATGATACATACTTACTAGATATAGGTCCTCTTTGATTGCCGCTGTTGGTGTTGTCTCGTAATTTGTATGTAGTGGACATGTGTGCAGGAGACACACTTTTCCCCTTCAGTCGCCTTTTTTGCAGACTCGTATGGAGATATGCCGTTGATATAGGAAACTTGAATATTCGCATAGTAGTCTTTTAGGTGATGTCGTAAGTTTGTAGAAATCTGCTTTCTGGAGCCTATTGACTACTGTTTTGCTGTTAGAATTTATCGAGTCTAAGGCTATATGGTTTATTTCCTGTGATGTTCTGGACTGCAGCGTTTAGATCCTTTTCTGTGACATCATTTTACTCTAAACAGAATTATATAGAAGGGAGTAACTGAGTTGTCATATTAACTTTCACCCACAGTATTTTTAGTTCTTCCATTTTGCTTTTTATTATGTGTGCTTGGTCGTTATACACGCAACTTTCTGTCAGATCTGGATTTCTGACAATAACTATTTATTTACGTAATGCAGGGGCAACAGGGGCCACAATTACGGGATTTTACATATTCCGAGATGCAAGGAAAGGAAATTAATCCATAATATACACAATTTATGAGCATAACTGCGTGTTAAAATTACGTATAGATGTTGGCTTTCTGAAGATGGTAGATGAGTAGGTCGAGTGTTACGATTTGGAAAAGATTTTTGAGTGTAAGGGGACTGAGGAGATGGAAGCGTAGAGACGTGAGGATTGGGCACTCCAGTAGAAGGTGTGGGATTGTGAGTGGGAAATGACATTGAGAGCATATCGGAGGAGGTGATTTGTTGAGGAGGAATTCGTGAGTAAGACGAGTGTGGCCAGTGAGTAGTCGGGTGAGAATGATGGTCTGCGATGACCGGTGGAGAGGATGACTGTTGCTGGGATGTTGAAGATGGATTGAAGTTGACGTGTGGGATGTTGAGCTTGCCAGCGTTGAAACCATTCTGCTGCGATGGCTGTGTTGATAAGGTGAGTTGCTTGTGAGTTGGTCAGAGTTGAAGATGGAAGTCCGAAAGTTTCTACGGCAGTTTCTAGTCAGGGTGCAAAGCGTTTTCGATTGTAGGTTCTGTGTCGGTTGATTTCCTCCAGTTGAAATAGCGTTCGTGTGGATTTGTTGATACGGATACTGAAGCGAAGGAAAAGTGGGTTGTCGGCGAAGGTCTGTGGGAAGTTCGTTGCAGAGAAAATAGAGATTGGAGCAGGCTGTGGTGGGGAAGGCACCACTGACCAGACGTAGTGCTCAATGGTGAATGACGTTCAGTTGGTTTAAATCAGTTTTGGTTGCTGCTGAGTAGATGGCAAGACCGTAGTCGCATTTTGAACGAATAAGTGAACGATGGATGCGTAGTAGTGATATTGTATCGGCGCTGTAGGGTGCGTGTGCTAGTTTTTCGAGCAGGTTGAGACGTGGGTGGCAGGATCTCTTGAGTTCTGTAATGTGATGTCTGAAGGTGAGTGATTGATCGAAGTGAAGTCCGAGATATTTGATTGTAGGTGGAGTGGGAAGGGAAGTTCCATTTTAAGTGATGCTGATGGAGTGTTGACAGGTGTGTGCTTTACAGAAGTGTATGGCGTTAGTTTTTGTAGTGAAAATTCTAGGCCGTGGCGTGAAGTCCAGGATGCGAGTTTGTTTACTGTTTCTTGAAGCTGGCGTGTTCCTTTTTGTGGCGATGTGCTGGAAATGAACATGGTTAGGTCGTCTGCGAAGAGAGCTGATTTTACGGGTGTTGCTATTTCTCCACAAATGCTGCTGAAACCTATGTTAAAGAGTGTGGGACTTAGAACGGAACTTGAGAAACTCCAGTGTCTAGTGTTCGACTTGAGGAGATGGTGTGACCAAGACGAACTTTGTAGCTCCGGTTGGTGAGGAACTGCTGGATGAAGAGAAGTATACGGCCTGTGATATCCCATTTGTATAGTTGTTCGGTGACTTGTATTTTCCAGATGGTGTCACAGGCTTTTTGTAGATCGAAGAAAACGGCTAGTACGTGATGGCGACGGGAGAAGGCTTCGAAGATGGAGCTGGAAAAGAAGGCAAGTTGTTCTGTTGATCGGCCGGGTTGAAAAACAGCTTGTTGAGAAGGCATTAGTTTTTCTGTGGAAAGAATGCGTTGGAGCCGAGCGTTGACTATTTTTTCTAGGAACTGCAGAGCACGGAGGTGAGTGAGATGGGTCTGTAGCTGTCGATGAAGTGTGGAGGTTTGTATGGTTTGAGGATGATTGCGTGTCGCCATGCTTGAGGAAATTGTCCAATGTTCCAGATGGTGTTGAAGAGGCGGAGAGTGAAGAATTTCAGTTTGGGGTGTGCGTTTTTGATCATCGAAATGTGGATTTCGTTTGATCCCGGACTTGCTGATTTGGTGCGTCGAATGGCTGATTGTAGTTCTTCGTAGGTGAGTTGTTGGTTGTAAGTGGCTTCGGCGTTATCTGTGAGACTAGTGTTGGTGAAGTGTGGTGGGGCTGTTGAACGATTTGAAGCTATGTCTGTGGACGATATATGAGTTTGCTGATCTCCCGATATGATGGCGGTGGGGATGTGGAATGTTCGTTTCTTTTCTGTTGCCTGTATTTTGTTCCATACTTCGGCAGGTGGAGTATTTTTGGTGATACTTGAGACATATGGCTGCCACGAGTGCTTTTCGGCTGTCTTGAATTCCAGTGTGGCTTTGGCTCTAATTTTTTTGAAATATATGTAATATTCTGGCGTGGAGTTTCTTCCGAATTTTCGTGGTGCGTTTTTTCTGTTATGGAGGGCGATGGAGCAAGCTGCATTCCGCCAAGAAACAGGTATTCTGCGGGTGACTATGCTACGAGGAGTTGGATGGGTTGGATGTAGTGTGCATTTGTGTGATATGTCTAGGAGTGTTGTGGTGATAAATTGGGTTGCTTCTTCTGGATTTGTGATTGGAGGAGTGATGATTGAAGCGGTTGTTTTATAGTAGAGTTTCCAGTCTATTTTCCGATGGTTCAGATTTGAAGTTGCGAAAGGTGGTTCGTGGTTGAGTGGATTTTGTTGTGATTCAAAAATGAAGGGGATATGGTCGCTGCGAGCCTTTTCTGGGTGATACTGGACGACTAGTTGGCTGCTTAGTTGTGCGGTGCTGATAATGAGATCTAAGAGGGACCAGGTGCGATAAATGAAGTGTGTTGCTCGGTGGTTGAGGAGGGTGAGATTGAGTATGTCCAATATTTCGCGCAGTATTTTGCCTTTGGAGTTGGTGTTGTTGCTGCCCAGCATTGGATGATGAGAGTTGAAGTCTCTCCAGTTAATACAGATGGGTGTGGAAGTTGTTCCAGGAGCGCTTCGAGGTCCGCTAGTGCGAGTGGAATGTTGGGAGGAAGATAGATGTTGCAGACGGTGAGACGATTTGGGGCAAGAATTTGAACTGCAACAGCTTGGAGATTGATTTTGTCTGAATACAGTTTGTGAGAAACTGCTATGGTGACTCCTCCATGGGCGAGTACGTTATCAGCTGGCCAGTTAGAGTGGGATGTATAATTTGGAAGAGAGGGTGAAAAGTTAGTTTTGAAATGGGTTTCTTGGAGACGTAGGATTTGTGGAGTGTAAGTACGAATAAGGAGTTTGAGATCTTCGTGGTGTGATTAGATGCCATTACAATTCCAGTTTATTATTAGCGACGTAATGGCGATTATGGCGAGTGGAGTTAGGTTTGACGTCCGGTTTTGCGGTGATTGCAGTCAGGATGCGCGAGATTCAGCCTTTAGATTTGGCGTTGTGGACGATGGGGTGACATTTTTGAAGTAGTTGGACTAATTGATTGGCGTGAATGTTGAGTTTTTGCATGTTTGTTACGGCATCTTTGGTTGGATTTTTGCACGGATTGATGAAGGCCGTTAGGATTTCAACGGTTACCGGTAGTTTGTATTTTGTTTGATCGGCATATAAAGGTTTGAGCTATTCTATTAGTTGTTTTCCTGTCAGCGATGTAATATCGTTTGGAGTATCTTCTATTTTCCCTTTTTTTGGTTTGATGTTGGGCTAAAGAGTCCTGTGATGGAATGTTGTCCAGCTCGATTGGGGTGGCGTCTTTGTATTTGGAAGAGTTGGAACCGAGGGGGTGGGGTTCTTTTGGCTACTAGAGGTGGAAAGTCATTCGTGGAAAGAATATTTTCCGTCTGTACGTCAGTGGTAGGAAAGGCAAGAAGCTGTCTTCCACTTCGTCTTCGAGTGTTTGGGAGCATTCTTCAGCTCTGTGACCCCTGAGTCCGTATGTGAAGCAGGCTAAGTTGTCGGATGAGAAAAAGATGCGGTAAATTTCTGAAAGGATAATACGCTAACGCCTATGTTCGAAAGCTTGACTTTGGCCTTAATAACTGAGATAGTTCCGTCGATATTATCACTGCGTATCAGTATGGTCTCATCGTTGCTGGTTGGCTTTTCTATTTTAGCGCTAGTTGCTGCAGCATGTGATCGTGTTGCCGTTTGCGCCTTGGTTTTGATTTCTTCAATGACTGATTTGACGAGGTCGGATGTGAGAGCTTCTGCGTGGCGTTCGCGGCGGAATTATATTCATCAATCTTGTTTAGTGCTTGAAAAGTGTGTTTCTGCATCTTTTTCCTTCAGGGACCGGCTGCTCATAGGGACCTAATTCGTTTCTTCATCGTTCTCAATGCGTAATATTTTAAATATTTCTATCTTAGTATTCGTAATGTGATTTCTTATCATGTTAATCGACTTACTTATAACTGAAACTTATCGTCGCCGTCCGATGTCGACAACATGTTGCCACGGGCTTACACAATGCGTGATTGTACCGTACAAGTATTTGCACGCACTATCGCACAAGTTAACGTTTGAACAGAACCGAATTTAGACATTTGTTGAAATTACGACCGTCGAACCGAACCGTACGTGTCCAAATCTAGCAACTAAAACGTACAAAAATACAACACACCGACAGTTGTTTAAAAAATGCAATAACTTTATATATCCTCCAGGAGTCCGAACTAAAGCTTTCATTTTTCTGTTTTCTGAAAGTTGATCTTGACCTCTTATGACTGACAGTATATGTGTTCGTTCCATGTACTGTTAGATGATGCAACCTCGAACTAAAGAAGACGCTGAAGCCAGAAGATCCTGTAATTTATAAGCATATTTTTTAAGTTCCTTCAAGGTTAGCATACCATGGCTTTTCATTCCTGTAGTAGTGATTCTCAGCACATAAACAATATTGCCTAGTCATTGAACTGGCAATAAAAGCTCGTCACAAGCCTTCCATTGTATCAAGTTGAGCTTTCACAAGTAATTAATTGGTTGAAGTAATCTATATTCCCACCCTTTCATGAATTTGTATAAATCATAAAAATATGACGTATGAATTTTTGGGTTGTAATTTTACCCTGCTTACACGACATTATTTCACTCTTAGTGCCCTAAGACTTTTAGTTTTTGACAAGAATACGGCAAACCGATTTTGGTGACTTGGCATCACAACTGAGAGACGTGCAAGCGTCGGGCCAGTGGGGATTTTGTTCTGTTGCTGAGAAGCTTGACTAGACTAACGGTGAATGAATTGCTCGACCGGTCTCAATTTATTGTTCAGATCTGATTCCCACCTTCCAGGAGCACAAGCCGACGCAGATGACAAATCGACTGTGCAACGGACGCACCTCTCTCTTGGCCACGCGAGTCTACTTTACAGTTTTCGTCTACATTGGCGAGCAACCAAGAAACTTCTTCGATTTGGGAAATTACGAGAAAATCATTTAAAAAACTACCGCGCGATCAAATAATCTAGATTTACTTCGATTATTTTGGCATCCAGTCGCGTTTCTCGGCGAAGAAAGACGCGCACACACAGACACGGGGAAAAAGCGTGAAAAGGAAGTCGAAGAAGTAAAAAGCGTGTGCGAGAGAGAGAGAAAATCTGAATTTCCCGGGGCAAGTATCTTGGGATTATTGCAGGACGTGACTGTTCTTTTACCACCTTTCCTCGTTCGCAGCATCCTTTGCTCGCTTCCTCTCGACCAGCCCGCCGTATATTGAAAGCAGACGAACACGCGGGCAAAAGTTTAGAAATGTACTTAGTTTGTCAGCCACTACAAAAACCTTTTACCCAATGCTGATAAATACCTCCCCAACGTTTAAGCAGGGCCGGTTCGCTGTTTTTTTTTCTCTCTTCACTTCTTGCCCCATCACCATCATCATCATCATCGCCATCATCGTGTCTGCTGCTTCTTCTCCACCTTCTCCGGCTGCATACACACAACTAACAATGCTATGTGTTTCTTTTTTCTTTTCACTCTCTCCTTTGACCTACACGCGTTTCCATCACCTTTTGTGATCTTTCCTCTCTCTAAACCGAAAAACCATAATACCCTCGTCTGCGAACGTTTTTCCTGTTATCTGGGAACGCGTCTCTTTTTTCCGCCTGTTTTTTTCCATTCTCGCGTCGTATATTGGAATTTCTTTTAATTTAGCCAACGATGGAAAGCTTTTAGAATATAGTTTTGTTTCGTACGCCTAGAAAAAGTAGAAGAAAAACCCAACGAACGATTAAAGAATTCATTATTTTTCCTTCTTACTATACTTGCTGCCCTGTGTATATGGGCTACGGAAGTCCGCTTATTGCTTTTCCTGCGGAAATTCCTGGGGGGACATCCGTTTCCACCGAAACACGCCTTCCGCACGGTCTGTCGTCTCTGAAGAAGACGAGCCCGAATGAACGGCAGACGAACTGCCGAAATATACCCCGAAGTTGCGAAATATGTGAGGGGAGACGGTTGTGAGAAATAGGTTTTTGTTTCATGCTCAGACGTGTGTAATTAGGGGCCGCGTAATACAGGGGCACAGCTGGAGACAGACTGGCCACAAAGGATACCAGGAAGTTCCAGAGATGGAAATTACATATTTAGATAAATTGAAATGTTAAAAGGAAGGGAAAATTGACTAGTACTGTCAGCATTTAGGTTTTTCGTACGTGATTTTGTAAGCCCTTTGGACCATAGGATTCTTCTTCTTCATCCGCCCTCTCCGCCTCGGAGGTTGGCGATCCACCTTGCAACCATTATCCTTGATGCAGCCGACCGGAACAACTCAACAGACGACCAGCCGAATCTCCTTCTCAGATCCTTTGTCCACGAATTTTGTCGGCGGTCGATTGATCTTTTTCCTTCCAGTTTCCCTTTCATGATGCCCCGGAGAATTTCATATTTCGGTCCTCTTAGGATGTGACCTAGGTATTGGATTTTTCTTTCTTTCACGGTGTTGAGTTGTTCACAATTTTTTCCCATTCTAGTGAGGACTGATTCATTCGTCACTTTTCGTATCCATGGGATCTTCAGCATTCTTCTGTAGGTGTACATTTCAAAGGCTTCTATTCGCTTTTTCATTGCGGCATCCAGCGTCCAACATTCACATCCGTACAGCAGAACTCGTTTCTGCTAAGCACGTTTCTCATCCTCATAAACGCCGATCTCGCTATCTCAATTCGTGATCGAACTTCCTTCTTTGATGTGCAGCTGTCGTCGAGAAAAGTTCCAAGATGTTTAATGGAGGACACCTGCTCCAGTCATCTTCGCTGTGTTTGAAAATAATTTTATCCATCATTTTCTGTAGTTTCGCCTGACTTGTGGTCAAAATCAAACTGTCGTCGGCATATCGTATGTTATTAATTATGATGCCTTTCACTTTCAGTTTTCCGTCATCTTCTTCCAGCGTCTTTTCGAATATGGCTTCTGCGTGCAAATTGAAGAGGAGAGGAGACAGTACACATCCTTGCCGAACCCCTTTTCTGATTTTCACTTCTTCCGACGTCATGCCTTCTATTCTCATTTCGGCAGTCTGGTTCCAATACAGTTCGCTTATCAAGCGTTGGATTGTTTCGGTCCACTGGTATTGACTTTAGTACCTCTGTGAGTTTATTCATGGTGAACGCAATCGAACGCCTTTCGGTAGTCTATGGCGCAGGCATATATTTCGATATTCGTGTCTCGACTCCTTTGTATGATTGTGCGAACAGCAAATAAGGCCTGTCGAGTGCCCATGCCACTCCTGAAGCCGAAATGCGTGTCCCCCACGTGTTCCTCGCATCGTCTGTATATTCTATTGTGTAGGATTCTGAGCAAGGCTTTCAGTGCATGAGACATGAAGCTGATCATTCGGTAGTCGTTACAGTCAGTGGCTTTTGCTTTCTTTGGTAGAGCGATAAATGTCGACTATAGCCATTCTTTTGGTATACTCGTATTTCCTGTACTGTAGATTTTGTTGAACACCTTTGTGAGTTCTTTCAGTCCGGCTTCCCTGTCAACATATGTCTTGAAGAGCTCTGCATATGTGTTACCAGGGTCGGCCGCTTTACCATTCTTCATTTGTTTTAGCGCATGGGCTACGTCCTCTTTCGTGATTGGAGGTACGTCGTCGCTATGTTCCAAGTGATCGTTTGGAGTTGTAAGCGCTCTGTTGTCGTTAAAAGATTTCATTTATATATGCCCTCCGTCTCTCTAACTTCTCTGGTATGCCGCTTATGATTTCTCCTTTATTATCTGTTAGGATTGAGCGTTCGGCTTTCTGTAACTGCCTGCTCTTTCTTTTACTTTTTATGAAGATCCGGTACATCGTGTTTTCTTTGGAGCTCTTCAATTTCTCCGCATTTCGCTCCCAGTAATTTTCCTCGGCTTCTCTGCATTTTGATCGGAATAATCTTATTTATTTTCCTCTATTCTTCTGGTTTGCTCTCGACGGCTCTTCTCTTCTCCATTATTTTCAGGATCTCATCCGTCATCCACTTTTGTTCTTTTCCAGCCTTGACGTTACCGATGTCGTTTTCCTGATTTTCCGTGATTATTTCCTGTATCCGATTCTAGGAGTGATCAAGACCTGTTTCTTTGTCCGCCTTCATTCTTTCATCTATATTCTTAACAATCTTCTGACCTTGACAAAACGTCGTTGCATCTTTATTTTTATGACAACTAGGTTGTGGTCTGAGTTAATGTCAGCTCCTGGATACGTTCTTGCTACTTTGATAGGCTTCCAGAAATTCCGGTGAATGAGAACAAAGTCGATCTGGTTCCGGATTATGTGCTCAGTGCTGTCGGCTGGAGATTTCCACGTGTATAAACGCCGTGGGTGATGGTCAAAGAAGGTGTTGGTTATCATTAGTACGTTTTCTATGCAGAATTGAGACAGTCGGCCTCTCCGTTCGTTTCGGTCTCCTAGGCCGTATCTTCCAATGAATTCGCTTTCTGCTCTTGTCTTCGCGTTGAAGTCTCCCATAACCAGCAGCGCTTCGCCCGCTGTTCGTGAGCGCCCGCAAAGGGTAGCGGAGGTAGCCACCGCTACCGCATAAGCTGTTTTGTTTTTGTGCGTAATTAGGCATGTTCGTGATTCAGGTAATTAAATCGTTCAATAATACTTTTTTATTTTATTTTATTTATTATACATTCACCGCTATCGATAAAACGACCTATCGGCGGTAACATGATACCGAGTACATTACATCCGACTTATGATTAGGTAGCCTACTACACAATATCAGACTTAGATTTTAATACATTGTAAGTGAACGCAGTAAAACGGATTAATTCACCCCTATCGAGGTTACTCAAAACTTGAAATTTTGTAGTTATCCCAAAAAGGCGAAGGCACTGCAGCTAAAAAGGGTATGTCGCATGGAGTCGTATTCCACCTTGCAGTCCCTACAAAGCCCATCTTCGATTATTTTTAATTTGTGAAGGTAGCCGGCGCATTTTCCATGCCCACTGAGCGCCTGGGTGTTATGGTAGTTTATGGGAAGGTGTTTCCCCATCTGCATCCTGTCGGAGACACTCGGGATCATTCCCCTAACATGTTCACTTATACTCACACTCACATATCGTTTGTTCCATTGGTCGTGGGCCCTGCTCGTGAATTCCCTGCTCATATCTCGTTCCTCCCTTTTATTCGTGCCTTTTAGTTTTAGTAGTCTTACCTTATTTATCAAATAAAGTTTCTGGTCGATGAGCATAGTGCCCGCTATGATGTTTGTGGATGGATAGGATAGCATCCTGTAGCATTGACATTAAAAAAAAAAAAAAAAAAAAAAGTCTTTAAAGGTGAGAACAAGCAGTGCGGTACTGATGCGGTGCCCGAAAGGGTAGTTTCCGGTGCCGGGGGTGCGGTGTCTCAGGGGCCACTTTGGCATGCGTGCATCGCCATACGTCCCACAACACCAAGCAGTGAAGGATATGCGTTTTTTCAGTATTCAGGAAAATAAGTATCTGAGGGGCGTCAAATTTTTTTCAGATTTCCCCCTTTTCCTTGCCACGTGTATTACATACACCTCATTCAAAGGGGTTATTCTTCGAAAATGTTAATATTTCAGTCCCCGGCTGTTATCTCACAAGCTATTAATGATACGGGCACTTTGTTTTTTGTTTTTTTTTTCGTTGATAAATATGACTCAATTATACTTTTTTCCAAGCTTTCAGAAGAAAATTTGATCCACTTTTATTGGGTCAAAATTGGACTAAATATGCTAAAATGTCCGTCGGCATGGCTGTGCCTCGAACAAGTTTTATTTTATTTTTTCTAAATTTTCGAGCTGTATATTAGAACAAACTGACAACGTAATGGTGCTTTTTAAATGGATGAAGGGATCACAAGGTAACATTGAAATTGCATCTTCACCGGTGTGAGTCAATATGGTGTGGTGGGACGTATAGCGATGCACGCATGCCAAAGTGGTCTCTATGACAACGCACCCCCGGCCCCGGAAACTACCCTTTCGAGTATCGCATCAGTGACTGGAGGGACGCCTTGGGGCCAGGCCCGAGCCCCCATTTCTACGTGCCGGAACGGTGCGCGCGTCCTACCAGAGCCACCATGGGGTTCCCTACTGACCGAGGACTGCACTCCCTGAGCGCTCGCTTGGAATTCAGGTCCCCCACGGCCGGACGCGCTGCCTCTCTTCACTCACCCCTCAACTCCTCGTCTTGGTCCGTATGTCGACGCAGGCAGGTGATGACGACGGGTGAGCCCTGCCGGTGGGTCCGCAACGCAGCTGCAACAGCTCTTCTAGGATGGTACAGAGTTTTCCTCCTGTTCAATGGTGTGGGCCGAGCTTGGTAAATCGCCGGCCCTCTGTCTCGACCACTCTGTCTGCCAATTGCCAATGCATTGCCGTCTGCTGATGTTGATGTTGGTGCATACACCTGAATTAAATTCAGATATTTACCTTTTTATAGTTCTAATTTTAGCCTTGCTATTCTGTCGGAGTATCCCCTGAATTCTATCAGTGAATGTCCCCATTTTTTATTTATCCAAAAATCTACCACTCTTTATCCGCTATCGTTTCTTATATGACAAAGGGTGTTCCCTTCCTCAGTTCTAATTATTTTCCCCCTGTGTTCCCTTGCTCGGTTCTAATTATTTTTCCCCCTGGTCTTCTTATTTTTGTCGATCCCAAAATCTGAATTTCTGACTGGTCTATGGCGTTTCCGTGTTCTCTTATTCTCTCTGGGTTATTTAGGGTACGAACATTGATTGAACATCGTGACTGCCCTTGCTGACCTTGCTTTAATGGGCAGTTTGGGGGGCTTTTACATTTTTTTCTGTGTCTTTATGTCATTTGCTTCTTTTAAAAATTTGAATAAATACGTCCAGACCACAGAACTAAACAATGTAATAAAACGAAGAATTCGCAAGGAATTGCTTGTATTTAAGGACCACATAGCCTCAGAAATTATTGAAACCTGGTCTAATGTCAATCAACTCTTACACGAAGGAAGGAGACCATTGGTGAAGCTAACGAGAAAAATAATAAGGCAGTGGGCCAAATATTAGTCAAGGGCCAATTAATGGTGAAAATTTTGAAGTCCTATAACTGATCCGCTAGAGCGCGTTAGAGTTTTATATTTCGAGGCTCAAATCGTTTGGTTAGTGTGAAAAGGTGCTCTAACGACAAGAACAAATTATACAGGATAGAGGTTTAAAGGTTTTGAAGCAACCTCGACGAATCTGTTAAAAATAGGTTTAACTAAAAATATTGTAACAATGTGTCAGCATTCAACTAGGAATACATCTCGGAGATTAAAACATTCCACTTTTCTTTTCTTATGATAAATTTTGTTAATAGTGTAAAACCCATTTTGTGTTTTGCGTTTCCTGTTGAACTGAGGCAATATTTTATCATTTACCGTGTGGTAGCTTGTAGATAAGAAAATTCCTTATCCAATGATACCATAAAGTCACCTTGTAAAAAAATTGCAGATAGCACCTTTTTACACTAACCCAACAAAATGAGAGTTGAATCAAAAATCTATTGCGACAGTTCGTAATTCGCGACCCAGAATACCACAATTATATCGTGTACAATTTTTTTCAGTGTAATAACTTGGCCCCTCGGAAGGAGAAAAAAATCAAATCTTGGGCCCAAATTGGGGTTGGATCGAAAATCTGATGATCAAAGACCCAAAATATTTTTTTATTTTGATGCTTTGTTCGATATGTTTAATATTTATACATGACCGGCTTGGAAAAAAGGAGGCTCACGTCTAAAATCATGTTTTTGAGGAAAACGCGTTTGAAGTTTGGTAACACTGTATCGTTAAGCGTGTGGTTTGTATTGTAGATTATGCCTTCAGAATCGTGTTGTATGACATCTGTGAGTGTGTGGAACATGTTGAAGTGGTCAGCCAGGTGCACTTTCAGCGATGTGGAGTGGGAGGAAGCAGAGAGAAAGTGATCGTCAATTATAGTTTCTTATTTAAAAATTCTGTAATATTTCTAAATGGGGAACTCACCTTAGTATGTTACTTCATCTACAGAAATACAAAAAATCTTCTCAAAAAGAATAGCCTATTCTCAAAATTGAAGGGGCCATGTATTAGCAAAAAAATTGATATTTTTGGTGAATATTTTGCGCCTTCAATATTGAAGATAGACAGTTATGTCTACAAAGTATTTTGTTACAAATAGTACGATCAATGAAATACCATGTTTAAATTTTTTATTTCAAAATTTTTGAAATTATCAGAATTTTCAAAAACAAAATAATAATATTAAATGTCCCCTTCAAAATAGAAAGTATGCAACCAATTCTGTAGCGGTGATTGAAGATTATCTTTTTTCAGAACCACTCATTTTGTGAGAAATATCACACACATAGTTGTCAACCTTCGTCCTTATAAATTATTATTTTTTATTTACAACTATCAATTTTCAAACGCTTGTACAGCCGTGAAAAATGGGTTTTTTGAGTTTGAGCAAACGAGAGTGGATGCTCCTTAGGATCGAGAATATGAATCTGCAGAAACCCCAAAATCAATTTTTTAGACGTAAGCACCCTTCCTTCCGAGCCGTCCATTGTTAGAGAGGCATGCTCAAACTCCCCCTCCCCACGGAAACGCTTTATCCCCCTCCCCCATGATAGGGGTAATCTTTCTTACGACCAGAGATGTCGGGTCTTACCACAGGAAGAACCTCTTTTACTGCGCATTGTTTGAGCTGATTTAGGATGGAGCGCTATGCTCCTTCCTTCGAGAACCGATCGAGGAATCTTTCATACGTTTTCAGAATTCATTGAAAATTCAATACGGTGAAGAGGTCAAATGAGTTTTTAAATAGAAGCAGCCCTCCGTTTGCAATTTATTACATCCCAGGTCACATAATTTTCCATCCGTATTAGTCCACCGAGGGGAAGGTGAAATATTCGAAATTTCATCTTTCAACATGTTGCACATTCAACCATATTATATTGCATATCAAAGTGCGAAGGTTAGAGGTGGGCTCCTCACCTCTGTACGCCATCGTTTTATCATATCCAGGCTGTGTTTTCGTTTGAGTCAAGGTTTTTTCTTGAATTGAGGAGGAAATGACTGCAGGCTTTATCCAAGGCAGATTATTTTTCTTCTTTCTTTTGACTGTCATTTCAATTCTAAACGCTGTTATATGCGCAGTTTAATGCACACGATTACCCCCAAATAGGAGAGGGATGAAGGTCGCCTCGACGGTTATTCGCGTCTCGCGTATTTAAGTGTACGATGTGTACGCATTGAGGGAGGCGCGGACGTGTTTTATTAGTCGCAATAAAAATACGAAGAAGCTCCGGGGCTTTCCCTCCGATTGCGCGTATAAATATAGGACGGCGCGATGGAATGCGAAAATGGAAATTGGATTTCTTTTTCCTCTTATCAGTCATCCCACCTAACCCGTTTACTATTTTTCTTTCTCCTTTTTCTCCGCCGCCTTGTACTCCATTCCGCCCATTCTTCCGTCCTGCTCTGGCCGGGCTCCGCGAATGTTCCCGGAATAATTTATTAATTTACACCGGTTAGAATTAAACGGAAAATGCGGGCAGGGACGGAGCGCACTGTTTTGTCGTTCCCCGGCGACAAATTTCGACGAGATAAAGGAAAAGCGCGAGTGCGTGCTTTGCCACGTGAACGAGCGGCGAGACGGCTCTGCAGTCGCGTGCGCGATTTCGGCATCTCACGACCTGCACCCGGAGGTTCGGAGGATACGTTCGACTCACGTTACGTCAACGAATGTTCTAGAAAGCACCGAGTTTGGTAGTGCAGTTGAGAATTGAATGGCTCATTTCCAAAAAATGTAATCACGTAACCAAAATTTCGATTTTGAGCTATTGATATCATTGAATTTGTTTTTTAAAGCACTATATCTCGCAGTGTTGTCCAAAAAAAAATGTTCGGAATTGTTATGCTACACTTCCAAAACTGATCATCTGACAGTTCATTTCCACAACTAGTCATCTATGATCGTATATGCTGATAGCCACAATGGGGTTGTTCCCTTATGTGAAGTTTGTCCCCTCGCTTTAGTCCATATGTTCCTGGCTTTACCAAAAGCGCGTCTGCCTTTATGACCTTGCGGAACATTCGCCGGGTCTGGACAAAAGCGAGACTGAGGAGTGTAGCATCACTAGTTCTGACTCCAGAAAAATGGTGATAAATAGGTATTCCCTAGTCCTACGAAGGAGTTTCCAAAAGTAAGGTACACATTTTCTTCTACGGCGTACAAAACGAGCTAGCGGGGTAAAATTTTAGGTGGTTACAGCATGGTCGGTTAACTGACGATGGACAGCATAGGGGTGGCGTTATGTGCATTAGAATTTTGTTGTGACTTTCGTAAAAATGAGTAGTCCTATATCTGTGCAGGTACATAAAGATTGAGATACACACAGGGACGTACTGATAGGGGGCAGGGGGACAACTTACTCCCCCTGTAGGAATTTTTCACTCAGCAGTTAGGAAAATTTACCATTTCAGTCAGCGAGTGGGGAAAATGCAACAAGTTAAAAGGTTTTTTTTCTTTTTCTTTTTTTGCTTTGATACTTGCGAATTGAGTTCAGAAGTTGGGAAAACCCAACAAGCCAAAAGGTTTTTCTTTGAGTCAGTAGGAAAAAACCAAAAGGTCAAAAGGTGTGTTTTTTTTTTGCTTTGATAATTTGGAATTCTTATGAGTCAGTTGGGACTCCCACAATTTTTATTCCCCCCTCCCCCTCCAGGAAAAACTCTTCGGTACGTCCCTGGATACACATGATGATCCGTTATCATCGTGCAAAAAAAGATCTCCGACTGGAATATTTATACGTAAATTAATCGCCATGTATGGTGCTGACGAAATTTCGCGAGAGCAAGTCTGAGTGTGGTGTTTTAAGTTCGATTTCGGTGAAATGCGAAAAATTTCATTCTTTTGCACGACAACGCGACTCCCCACACTGCTCGAAAAACTCAGTCTACGGCTTGAGAAATACGGATGGGAGGTTCTTGACTATCCACCACATAGTCTAGGCCTTCCCATCCGGTTTTCTCCTTTTCGATCTCACCAGAAAATTTCTTGACGGTAAAAAATTCGATACCGATGATTTTCACGACAACGCGACCCTCCAAACTTCTTGAAAAACTCAGTCACGGTTTGAGAAACACAGATAGTAAGTTCTTGACCACCCACTGCATAGTCCAGACCTTACCCCATCTTATTTTCACCGTCTCGGGCTCCTGAAAGGATTTGTAAAAAATGCGATACTGATCAAGAAATTATGGAAGCAGTCGACACCTACTCCAAGAACATGAGTGTACAATTTTTCTGCGATGGCGTTTTCCAGTTCCAGTCAAGGTGGGAGAAATTCATCAAGGTTGGCCGGGATTATGAGGGAAAATAGCTCTTTAATTGTGATGTCGATCATTACAAAAACCATGATCGATCAGAAACTACAATGTCAAGTACTCAGAGGCATACAACAGACAGATATTCATTTCCATCACAAAAATCACAATTGCAACTTAGGTTTAAGTCCGAATGCACTCTCCTCTCCACTATGTTGGCTACAAAGTATAAAAATGTTTAGCAAAAACAGAAAATACCTTTAAAAAAAACTGCTTTCGCTCCTCCCTTTTCTCCGAAAAGTCGGTAACATTCTCTATTAGGTCCTTTTTTAAGTCAACTTTAAAAAAAGGCATTCATTTCTGTGTTCAGAGAAGTCGTTAATAGAAATGAACTTATATACTCATCTACCAATGGTCTCTTTTCTTATTCTTCATGATCCATCATAATGATCGCCCTGAGCTCGATGATCGAAAAAGATCGAGTCTTACCGAGATGATCGTGATCGATCATTTTTGATCGAGTAAATGATCGACATCACTACTTTTTAAGTCTATTTTATAAATTTTGTAAATTATCTTTAACATACCAGTTTTTCCATTTTCTAGAATTTTTTGTACCTTACTTTCGGAATAACCCTCGTAATAGGTTGCGTCTCTCCACTTTTTTCTCTCCTGTGCTAATATTTTCATTTCTGAGGATACACACGTTGTATTTTGCTCCTCATAGCTCATTCATTGCCTTTTTTTTCATTTTTTCCCTCAACCATTCTTTCTAGCAGTAATTGCAATATACCTAGGTGTATTATATTATGTCCTATAATTTTAACTCTTCTCTTTACAATTATATTCCAAATTCATTTTTTTCTTCCCGTTCGTATCTGACTTCTTCATTCCTGACCTTTTTCTATCCGTCTGATTTTCGGCATCCACCAACAGGTGAAGCCACTTAGCATTTACGCGTTCATTGATTTTTGAGTCTCCCTCAAGCAGGTTCCCCTCATTAACGAGGTCCACGATATATTGTGAATCGGTATGGGTGCACAACTTCTCTATGCCATGACCGACTCCAATCTGTACGGCTCGGAACACTGCGAAGATTTCGCTCTGGTTGTTAGTCACCGCGGACTCAATAACTCGCGCCTCATTCAGGGCATGACCATCCGCGAACCACACTGAAAAACCAGACACGGCCGTATCCTGCCCATTCCCTAGACATGCCCCATCAACCCAAGCATGTACAAAGCCTTCGGTGTCATAACTAAACTGCCCACGACTAGGCCTTGTGGTCCTTATCTTAAAAGCGCGAAAATCAGGCTTAATTGTCAGACGCGCCATTTGTCTCTCTACCTTCACTAGTGGGTTGGGAATAATAATAATAATATTTATTTATTTGGGCACTCTCTTCACAGCCCGTGGGCCAATTATGTAGAGGGTGTGTGAAATAATTTGACAAATGATAATAGAAAATAAAAATGAAAAAAAGAAAAGAAGAAGCAGTTTCGTTCATCCACCGGTTGTAGCGCCGCATCTCCCCACTGAAGGCCCACCTTCCGAACCGCAGAAGAACCCCCAAGTGGAGTCCACCCAAGCACATTTGCTAAGTATTTTCCTGTACGCCGTGCTAATCGCACAATTCTGTAACGTGTTGCCTGAATCTCGTATAATTGTTGGTACCTAGTATATCGAGGTGCTGCTGCATTCTGCTCAAATTGTTGTACAATTTCATTATTCTATTAAAAGGAGCATTTGTGCAGTGATTGGTTCGTGAATATTGTATTTCAAATAGGTTTGATTTCCTAGCCCTGTAAGTGGGTACTCGTATTTTAATCCTCTCCAATAAAGTAGGTTCACTTATTTTATTATGGAGTATTTTGTACAAGAACATTAGCGAAGCTATGTTTCTCCGACCCTGAAGACTTTTCATCTCATATCCTTGAAGTAACTCTGTATATGTGATAGAGTATGAATAATACGAGAACTGTCTGTAATACAGATATCTCAGGAATCTTTTCTGTATTTTTTCTATCTCCTTTATAGTAGTAATTGTTGCCGGGTTCCAGACAACTGATGCGTATTCTAGATGCGTTCTTACCAGGGAGTAGTATAGGGTTTGTATAGTTTCTATTTTTTTGAAGTTCAGTGAATTACAAATAACAAACCCCAGCATTCTACGAGCATCATTAACTATATTACTTATGTGATTCTTGAATGTTAATCTGGAGTCTAGTAAAACACCCAAGTCCCTAGTATAGCTAACTTCTTTGATTTCCACACCTTCCATTTTGTAGTTAAATTTTATTGGATTTATTTTTCGTGTGTATGTGATACTATAGCATTTTTGTACATTGAAAGGTAAGTTATTTTTCACGCTCCATTGAACGATTACATTAAGATCTAACTGTAAAAGGTGGGAATCATGTACAGTGCTAATCTGCTTGTAGAGTTTTAAATCATCCGCATATAGTAGAGCTGTCGAATATTTTATTCCCTCTGTGATATCATTTATAAATAACGTAAACAAAAGGGGACCAAGGTTGGAGCCTTGTGGAATTCCTGATGTGCAATCGAAGTTTCCAGATTTTGACCCTTTGTAAATAACATACTGCTGCCTGTTTGTTAGATAAGATCTAAATAATTTTACCAGGTTGTTTGTGAAACCCATTGTACTTAATTTTTGTACAAGTAGTTCGTGATCCACTTTGTCAAACGCTTTTTGAAAGTCTGTATATATTGTATCCACTTGTGTATTTAGATCGAGAGCGTGATATGTGTAATCTACAAAAGTAACTAAATTGGTGACTACTGACCTCCCTTCTATAAAACCATGCTGGTTATTTGTGATTTGATTACGAACTTGTTCATAGATTCTTTTGTGTAGTACTGATTCGAAAATTTTGGCGGCGACAGGAATAATTGATATAGGCCTATGGTTACTGACATCAGCCTTGTCTACCCCTTTTGGGATAGGTGTTACCGACGATATTTTCCAAGCCTTCGGGAATTCAGCAGCTCGAATCACTGTGTTGAATATATGTGTCAGAGGTCTGATAAAATACTCGGCGCATGCTCTGAATATGTAAGGTGGAATTCCATCGGGTCCTAGAGTCCGTTTAGGTTTCAATTGTGACAAAGCTTCCCTAACTTCCGCAGCAGTGACTACATCTAGTCGAACTGAGAGATTATTGTCTTCATAGGTTTTTACAGGGACACTGAAGACCGAAGAGAAATGATGAGCAAATGCAGCAGCAATATCAGCAGGAGTGCGCAAATCTTCTCCTTTATACCTATATGTACTTGTTACCACATTTGATTTCCTCTTTTCATTAACATAACTCCAAAATTTTTTGGGGTTCTCACCGATCCTGCTTTCAACATTTGTTTCAAATGATTTACGGGCTTTTTTTATGAGTCTCTTTGTCTCTTTTCGAAAAATTTGGTATTTTGTGAGGTATTCTTGTGTACCCGTTGTTTTTAACCTCAGACGGCTTCTTTCCTTTTCTTTTAGTGCAATAATTATTTCGCGCGTGAACCAGGGAGGGTATTGGTTCCTTTTTTTCCTCGCTTTAGGAACTGTGGCAGTTATGATTTCTTGCGTTATAGCATTAAAATAGTCGACCGCAGTATTGCTGTCCTCAATCCGATACAGGTACAACCAGTCTGCCTGCTGAAATTCACGATACATTCTTTGGAAGTCAGCTTTGGCATAATTTAAAAATTGAACTGTCCCTGCTACAAACCCAGTACTACGTTTACCACTGCCCCTATATGCATGATTTGAAGGTAAATTGACAGTAAATGGGGGGTGGTATTTATCTGAATAAGAAATAAGTGACTCCTCAGAATTCACTTTTGCTTCTTTTATATTAGTCAGTACGAGATCTAATGTTTTATGTAGATAGTTCAGAATATGGTTATACGATTGAAGGGAGGATATCTGCAAAAACTCGAACAAGTCTTTAACCTTAGAACTCATTTCTTGCTCCCAGCTGGGTTGATTTACATTCAGTGTGCTGAATTCAGGTAAATTAAAATCGCCTATAATAATTACGTTGTTTTGTAAGAGTGGGTAATAGTTCATAGCTGTTTCGTATACATGTTTATACAAATTCCTGCAGGAGTTTGGGGGAAAATAGAATGCACCCAGAAATGTGGTAGTCAGGGGAGAAATACTTAGTTTATGCCAGATCTGTTCTATTTCCCTGTCCTTCGTTTCGAGAAATGATATTCTTTCACATATTATGCTTGTTTTTACTGCGATGAGAACCCCGCCACCCCTTTCTCGGTCTAGCGCTTTGTAATCTCTATCTCTTCTGTGAACGGTGTACCTATCATCAAACAGTTCTCCCGTATTTATCCCTGAGTGTAACCAAGTTTCAACCAACACTATGATGTCATAGTTGTTCGATAACACAGCCTCATATAGTTCACTAACTCTCGTACGTAGCCCTCTTACATTCTGGTAAAAAATTATTAGTTCTGAATCCATATCACTATAGGTTCAGTAACAATGTATAATACCCATTTAGGCATATTTATACACTGCCTTACTACCGAGAGGGTTACGTTGTAGCTTGGGTGGATCACCACCACAGGCGGCAGCTCCTGCTTCCAAAAGCTCCGGGCAAGTGAGCGGGGACGCGGCAAAAGGCGGAAGAACGAAACATGATTATAATATAAAGTTAACTGAAAAAGTAAAATAACTTCGGTATAATAATGAAGAACAGATAAAGGAAAAAGTAGATAATAATATAACTAGCTATAGTACTTATCCAATCTGTACGTTAGGTAGAGCATATCTGAAAGAAGAGACGTGCGTACATATTTCACTGCTCTTTGGAAGTGTTTACTGCTTACTTGACGTTATCTTTCCATTCGCTACTAATGAATGTTATCTATGTCATCTTCATCGAAGTCATATATCGCAGTCGCTGTGAATATTTCTTCTCCTATCTTGTACAGTATTCTGCCATCAGTGGTCCATACGTTCTTATAGCCAGCCATTTTACATGCCCGTTCATACACCCTCATTCGAGCTTTTGTTAAGTCTTCACATATTGTAATTCCGGTGGATTTTAGTAGCTTCTTCTTTTTGAAAACATCACGTCGAATATTGTATGTATTGAATTTGACTATTATCTGTCGAGGTTTGTCTGTGGATGATTGCGAGCCTGTAGATTTACGCTTTCCAATTCGATGTGATCGGGAAATAGCATACGGCGGAAGATCTAGTCCCAGTTTTGTCTTTACCACATTTTGAATAGTTTCATCCATGTCTTCTCCTTTCTTTTCCGGGATTCCAAAGAAGCGTAGCGCGTTGCGTCTTCCATACTGCTGAAGATCGTCGTATTGCATTGACATCTGCTCCTTTGCAGTTTGCAACTCGGTTTCCATTTTGTCTTCCAGATCGTGAACTCGTTGTACACATTTCTCGATTTGGTTAGTGTGCCGCGGAACTCCCATGTCCTCCAACAGGTTCACTTCGGGTTTACCCATCAACCTCGTTAGGAGTGTAGTCATGGTCCTTCGGCGAACTATTAATGCTCTGACTCGCGCGGGCAATCTCCC
Source organism: Acanthococcus lagerstroemiae (assembly GCA_031841125.1). Classification (NCBI taxonomy): domain Eukaryota; kingdom Metazoa; phylum Arthropoda; class Insecta; order Hemiptera; family Eriococcidae; genus Acanthococcus; species Acanthococcus lagerstroemiae. Next base: position 17,348,176 of record CM063111.1, on the reverse strand, counting down.
TGCTCCACGAGGTGTGATCAACATGCCGTGAGTCATCGTCATTTATCAGGAGCCTCATCTTTTCTGCGATGACTCGCATACAGCGTTCACTTGGGTTGGCCGATGGATTATAGGGGGCCACGAACCTGGTTCTTATGTCCCACTTTTTAGTAGTCGATTCCCATAAACGACTCCGGAACTGCCTACCGTTGTCCGAAAGCAGGCAAACGATCTTCACTCCTAACAAGTGATACTCCTCAATTACCCTCTGTAACGCTCTGACAAAACTCTCTGTGACCAGTGATCGCAACGGTTCAAGAGAGATGTATCCCGAAAATCTGTCGACAGCCACAAACAGTGCCATAATCCCACCCTTACGGGCCGGTAAACTCCCAAAGATGTCGACAGGTACCAGCTGCCCTGGAAAAGTAGCCACATCATTGGGTTGGAAGTACTTTGCATTCTTTTTCATCGACAGAAGACCTCTCGAAATAAGATACTCTGACCAGTCACTTTTCTTCGCGCATATCGATGGGTGTCAGGTAGGTGTTATTCGTAACCCACTATTATCTACCACGTTTGTGAAAACTTCACTGACCTACTTACCGGCGTGAGTAACAGCAATTTTGAAAAAGCAGTTTGAGCTACGTTATCTCAACCGCTCAAAGTAACTTAGCCCAGCGGTGGTTTTGGAACATTTGCATTTTCTTCTTCGTGCCCCGGAAAGTTAAACACCAAGAGCGGCCTATTGCTCGTCTCTGTACCAGTCCGCGACCCGCTCGAAGAAGCGAACTCGATCAGAGCTCGAATAAATTAATCAGCGAGTCTGCCATTCATCTCGCAGCGCGACTTCTGAAACAAAAGTCTTTCAATTTACCCGGTCGTCGCCAGTGGCCCTGCGGCTAAAAGGGTTTTCAAGACTGTGTATAAACGAGAAAGGACAGGCGATTGTCTGCGAGTCCGCATTACGCTTTCCTTCCTTCCGGATCGCAGCAGCAATTTCGTGTAAACATAATGACGAGGACCTCATACAGAACGTCCTGTTGCTTTTCGGATGCCGTTTCCAGTCGTTTGAAAATATCGAGCGTCCTCGACGTTTCGAGTACGGTTAATTTATTTTGTAATTTTTCCTCTTCTTTTCTCTTTTTCATAACGGCGTCGAGTGTTCTTTGGGTCAAATCTCTCTCGACCATCAATTTCGACGTGTTTAGCTGACGCCGTGGGTGTAAAAGGCTCGTTGACGAACACTCGCGAACGAAGGCCGGTCGGTCTCGCTGTGTGACTTGAGTTTGCTCTCCTAATGCGCGTTTTGAAAAAAACAAGTCCACAAACGAATTGTCTCGAATACAGACAATAGGGGCTGGAAAATCATTCCACCTTCGTTATTTGCACCAGACTAAAACGTTATTTCCACTTCTGTCTGGTTGTTACGACCGAATCGTATGTATAACTGTCAATCGCGACAGCCTCTGGAAGTCTTTAGCTCTTTGTATTTGGAGATGAAAGAACAGCAAAGAGTCGCCTATTTCGAAGTGCGACGCCTACGTTTTCGCGTGCTTCTACAATCGAGAGGTGCAGGGCGCCAAGCCTGCTACTTTTCTGGCAACCAGCTACGTCTGAAACGCTTCCAGCGCCGCTCGAACGATTCGTCGAAGCGAGCGCAAAGGACGCGCGACCGCCTCGCACGACTGCGAAAAATAGCTCGATAAATTAGGCGGGAACATTGTAGCAACGTGGCCGTATAAATCATCGCGCCCCGGAGAGCCGGGTTAGGACCTTCGAATTATGCCGCAATTTCGAATTCGATACCCCCGATAACCGAGACCAACAGTTCGATACCAGCCTGGCTGGGCTGGAGATGTATGAAAAATTCCACGATACCCGAATTTCGCAGTCAGCGTTTTCTTTTCGCAGTTCGAGTCTGAAAAGCGTCTTCGACTTTCACGCCGGGTTAAGGGCTTGTTCGCGATTCTCGAATTTCGATCTTACTCTACGACTGCATAACAGACGTTCGTCTCCGTGCACTTCGGTGTCGCAGTTTAGGAGTCAAATTACAAAATCACTCGGAGTCCGAATCGGAGTCGAAGAGTCGATTTAGTGATTTAGGAAAGTCGGTGTTTCGGAGTCAACCTTACCTTACCGCAGCCAGTCGATTCCGACTACTACTGGTCATCAGGGGCGTAGGCAGAAATAAATTTCGGGGGGTGTTTCAGAATTTTTAAAGGTAATACGAACAATAATTATAATTGTGTATCATGAGAGAAATAGTAAGTTCACAGTTCATTTCTTAAAAAGTTAATTATAAAATAAAATCGAAATTCCAGGAGCATGGACGACTCCCGTAGCAACATGTTCGACGCTCGGTCGAGCCGTCGTGGCGTGCTCTTCGAAGGTCCGCGAGCTTTCGTACGCCCTTCGAGGGACGTCAGAATGCAAATTTTTAGCTTGCCGTTTTTGGGACCGTGCGTGTGTTTTCGGCGAAACAACTGATCACTGTGCAACGTCAAATTTCGTGGTAGACTTAGGCCCCCTCGAAAAGAAATCTCTAATCCTTCGGTCTTTGGAACCTGATATGAGGTATCTGGAATGGACCTCGACGTCTTTAACTCTGCACACTTAGCTCCGGTGTTCCTCTTCCCCTCAAATTAGTATCAAGAGTGATTTTGAACGAGCTTACAAATTTAATTTTCCTATTGCGTTTAGGTCGTTGAAAAAGGCCTCGTAACGTTCATTTTCTGCTTTTAAGAGAACGAACTGAGATCGGTGATGCTGCGGACCATTGAACCATCTATTCGACGTCCTCGGTACGGTCGATTTCATCTCAAGTCATCCCCTTTTGTGCACCTGACCCGCGCGTTAATAAAGTATATGTACACGTAATTACGTCGCGTTTTATCAACAATACATGGTATGATGTATACACAGCACTACATATATGGGTCGAGTGTATCTGTATACTGTAATGGCGTATACGTATGAATAAGCTGCACGTAAGGTCGCCGCCACAAGTGCTCTTCCTCCGTTTGTTATAAAGGCGCCCACGCCCGAGACCCGAATAATAATCCCTTCGCGGTGCTATCGCTTCGCGTGTGCGGTACGCCAGAATGTAAATCGCAGGCACCGGCTTAGTGCGGCGCGTATATCGTGTGTATATGTCATGTGTATACGATAACGTGCTCGTAACTTTATGCCTCCCCCCCCCTCGTCCCCTAGAAGGTACTTCCTCGCTGGAGGATTACAGTTCGATGTAAAGAAACACGACTTAGCCGACAATTCGAAGTCATGCTGAGACGAATATTCGCTGTCGTGAAGGTGTATCGGCTGTCGAGTCAACGTCGAACGACTTACACAGACCTGGTATGTTAGGAAATCAACTGACTTTAAGCCCATTGCGGCCAGAATAACGATCTCGAGATACGCCCTTTTCGTGGAAATCGTATTTTCCTGTAGACTAGAGCATCTCAGCTTTCATTCGGTGAAAACCGCATCTTGATATCACTTTGTGTCGTGAAGTTACTAACATTCTTGTGAAACAGATATCTTGTAATACCGGTGTATTCTAAGTCTATTGCGAACTGTTTTTGCTTCCAAAAACGACCAATTTTGGAAGGATAGATTCATTACTTTACCTATGGAGAAAGGAACCGTGATTTGGATTCATTTCTTCACCTCTGAAAAAATTGACGAGTCATATCTTAATTAGTTGGAAAATGAACAGTCATTTCTCAACTAGTGGAATAATGAACCGTCATTTCTTCAGGTTGTAGAGAAGTAGTGGCAAGTCCAATGCTAGAAACGCATGTCCCTCTGGTCACTGATGCGATACTCGAGAAGCTTGTTTCAGGGGCCAGGGGTACAATGTCTGGACAGCCACTGGGGCATGCGTGCATCTCCATACGCCATTTCTCTGATGAAAGAAACTGAACAGTCACTTCTTCACTAATGAAAAACTAAACGGTCATTTTTTCACTAATGAAAAATGGGACGGTGATTTCTCCAGGTCGTGGAGAAACAGTGCGAGTTCAATGTTGGCAACGCACTTCACTAGTTGGAAAATTAACAATCATTTATTCACTAGTGAAAAAAGAGCAAGCCATTACTTCATTGATAGGAAAAAATGAACAGTTATTTCTGCACCAACAAAAAGATGAAGAATCATTTCTTTGGATTGTAGAGAAACAGTAGTTTGATGGTAGCAACACTCTTCACTAATGAAAAAATTAATATACTTAGTCATATCTTCAGTAGTTCGAGATTGAACGTCTGTGTACGTTTTCATGGAAACGTCCCACTTTTGAGGTATTAGTTTAAAGATATAACGATTTTTAGAAATTTCGATTTTGAGATTTTTGCATCTCTGATAGAGCGAATCCTGCTCTTTCGAATGCTGCTACGTTTATTTCATATAGAAAATGTAATTTCTACTTAACGTTGAATAAAAACTATAATTTCGTAAAATTTTTTTAAAATAAACGAACAAATTTTACTAGGAGTACTAATCACTGAAAACTCAGTCAACTTTTGAGGTGTTTAGTTGAGGCCACCATGTAATACTAGATAAGATTCATGATCAATCGAGACCTCATGAAGCCTTCAAAGTGCAAAATTTGCTGAGTTATTTCTACTTGAAGTTGAAATTTTATGTCATTTTTACAAGAAAAACTTCGAAGGCGCCTTTCTCAAAACTTTATTTTTTGAAGTTTCAAATTCAAATGCAAATAACTCAGCAACCTTTGCACTTAGAAGGCTCCGCGAGAGTGAAAGTCAAGTATTTTCTCAAAATTTTGAAATTTATTTGAAATTTATTTATTTAAAAATATTAATTGAACATCTTTTTTAGGTAACCCTCCCACTATGCACAAACTATGCGAGCGTGGGAGGGGATTATTATTACCTTAGTATAACATAAAGAAAAGAAAAAAGTCTACTATACAGAAAAAAAGGATGATAAAAAGAAAATAGTAAAACAAAACAACGGAAAAATAGCAAAATAAAACAAAATATGGGCTAAAGCATAAGAGCACTGATAACAAAAGTTGAAAAACGATAAACGAAACAGAACAAAGCAAAACTTAAAAGGGCGAAAAAAAAAAAAAAAAATTCGTCTATAAGTCAAGTAATATCAATTATATGAATGACTAGGAACGATAAATGAACTAAAAAATAACAAAGCTAGAAGTGAAAACTTTGTTCCAATTTTCAATGATTGAGGAGCACACTTCCACAGCGACCTAACTGCAAAATTATGATTTCTTGAGTTTTTGTTTCCAATACGCTGTCTTGCCGCGCTCGGGGGGGGGGCATACTTTGCAAAAACAGGAACGTCAAATTTTTCTTGAAGATTGAACTTATTCGTACCTACCTTAAAAAATCCATTACCTACTTTACTGTTTTGCTTATAAAGTGTTTTGTTTGTTCTTCTCAAAAATAAAATTTTGCAGTTAGGTCACTTTGGAAATGAGCTCCTCAGTTGCTATTTGTTCTTCTTCATTATTTGCGCCGTATGGCATATCAGACTAATTTTGCAGTTTTACGATTTGCTGAACTGCTTGCATGTTCCTGCATAAGGCGCGCCTTCTCGCAGTCCTATGTAAAGTCAAATTTATATGCAGGGACGTACTGAAGAATTTATCCTGTAGCGATGGAGGGGGGGGGGCAAAATTGTGAAAGACCAACTGACTGAACTCAAAATTTGCAAGTATGAAAGCATCAAAGCAAATTGGATTTTTTCAACTGATGACTGAACTCAAAATTCTCAAATATCAAAGCCAATAAGAAAAAACGTTTGACTTGTTGGATTTTCCCAACTTCTCCATTCGATTCCCAAGTGTCAAAGCTAGCAAAAAAGAAAAAAATTTAACTGACTCATTAGATTTTTTCAACTGATGACTCCAACTAGAAATTCCCAAATATCAAAGCAAAGAAAAAACTTTTCTTTTAACTTGCTGGATTTTTCCAACTTCTCAGCTGAATTCCCAAGTGTCAAAGAAAGCCAAAAACAAAAAACTTTTGATTGACTTATTGGATTTTTCCTACTGATGCTAACTCAACTCGGAATTCCCAAATATCAAAGTAAAAAAAAAAAAATAACCTTTTGACTTGTTGGATTTTCCCAACATCTCAATCAATTCCCAAGTGTCAAAGCAAGTAAGAAAAACAAAAAAACTTTTGACTTGTTGGATTTTTTCAACTCCGCCTGACTGAAATGGTAAATTTTCCCAACTGCTGAGTGAAAAATTTCTACCGGGGGGGGGGGGGTTGTCCCTTACCTCCTATCAGTACGTCCTTGCTTATAGGTCAAATAAAAGTCAAGTATTTTGATTTTCCAAATTGTGTAGACACCCTGCAAATATATGACCTTACATATCTATCGATACTCTTAAATTGAAGCCTCTTCCGTCATAATTCTCCAGATTCTAAGCATCTTTTTACTTCCATAGCATTTGTCGTTAGATATGCTGCAGCTTCTTCATCTATGTCCCAAATTAATTTTGATAGTTATTTTCCCTCCCCCTAAACCATTCAGACTCCACGAGGGAGGGGCTATTTCCGGCTACTCTAATTTTCCTCGGGTTCCAAATTCTTTACGAGATTCTAAAGTCAATTTTTTGGACAGGATAGCCAACCAAGCTCTGAGTCTCTCGCCTCAGATTTTTATCTGACCCCTTCCAGAGCACTGTCGTAATACGAATTCAGCTTCTCCGGCGAAAAATGGCACGAAGTATCGAAATAGGGGTGGTTTTGTGTCGCTGATTTCGAATATCGCTTCCGATTTTCAATCTGGACTAAATCTATAAGCTCCTCTGAGCTTTTTCAGTTGAGAAATTTTTACGGCTTTAATTTCTATTAGCAACACTTTGAATAAATAAAACTCTATTTTTACCCTATTCGGTGGCTTTAATTAGAAAGGGTGAATTCCGAGTCAAACTTTGCTTGTCCTACGCTCTTGCTACCTCATTGGTCGCACCAGGAGGGACAAGATCCAGAAATTACCCCTAAAATCGAATGCAGTGACCTCGAAAACCTCGAAACCGATTTTCGAATTTTATTATTTCACGCCCTCCTTCATGGTCGGCATTAAGTCACACAAAAACAAACAAACTATATGAAGTCGTTAATTGCCATCGCACCACGCTGCACCCCAAAGAGCGCGTTTTTATTTCCATCATTAAATTTTTACACCCCTTCTGCCACAACTCCATAAGCACACAGTGTAAAAAAAGTTTGCAGAGTGATTGAAGATATTCGCCGCTCACGATGTTCGAAAAATTTAACCCTCCCCCCCCCACTTTGCAAGTGTAATTTGTATTTGAAGGATCCGGAAAACTGGAAAACCTGGAAAAGTCAGGGAAACTCATTTCGGAACAAGAATGAACACCCTGTCTATTCTTTAAAGTGTATTCATGATAATACCTATCCCTGCTTGCCCTCTTTTCTCTGCTGTATTGAAATTATCCTCTGTTCCCTCGTCTAAAAATGATTTTCTTCTGGTCATCTCACCCCACTTATTCCTTCTATATTTAATTTTAATGTTTTCATCTCTTCAAGTTTTCTAATTTGTCTACCTTATTCAGTGTCCTTACATTCCATGTCCCTATTCTCAATTCTGATGGTTTCTCGCCAGGTAGTCTTCGCCCGGTCAACCGAATGGCAGACTTTCTACATCTGGAATTATCATTTATTGTGTGAGTAAGCCATCGTAATTACAGTGATGGAGACACATCTCCAGGAAAGAATACTGATATAGTTTGCATTTGCTTTCATCAGGGTTCATCTGCCTGAGCTTTCCTTCTCTTATGCGCCTTTAGTTCTGCTTTAAGCCTCCCTCGCCACGCCAAGGTAGCACACATACGGGGTTTTTGGGTGTGTAGAGAGAAATAATGTTCCTCGCAATTGACAAAATGGCGCGATTCATTCGGTCGTTCTCGATATTCGGAATTCTGTAATCTCGATAGCCCGACTTCTGCAGCTTACGATAATAATATAGGTTTTTTTTCCCACCGTACAGTCACAAAATCCGTAAACCTATGTGTCCATCGTTATCGAGGTACCCCCGTAAAAACATGGTCCCGCTGTAATGTCTTCCTGGTTACAAGTATCGGCTTAATCAACATAATAAGATCGGCAACAAGGGCCGTAAAAGCGGATCCAGCGAGGGCGAATTCGAAAACCAGAATGTCGCCGATTTAAAAACCCAAATTCGAAGAACGATTCCGAACGTTTCGTACGCGCTTCTTTTCAAATTCTTACGTAATTTCGCCGTATTTTCGTGTTAAAGGAAATTTGGAAGGTGGAGCGGAATGCGGCCATCTATGTTCCGTAGCGGGGGCAGGGGGGTCTCTGTATTGTGTCTATGTGTGTTTGTGTACTCGTATAGGCGAGAATAACACCCGATACGTTCGTTTTCCTCATGAATAAAAAGTTGAATATACAGTCGATACTCGAAAGCGTAATGTCGTAATTCGAAAAATGTTCGAGACTTTGCTCGCGAACGATATAGTTCTCGTTTAACAAATACCCCCTCCTCGGGGGAGACGAAAACCGTAATACTAACAATTTGAAAGTTACAAGTGTTACGTTTTTCTCGACTTGACTTCGTTTTTTTCCTCTATCTCTCTCTCTCTCTCTTTTTTTTTGTGTCGTCCCTTTCTTCGTGTTATTATTTCTTCTTCTCACTCCTCCACCTCACTCCTTCTGGTTCATTTCCCGCGAATATAAAGTCTTAACCGTTCGATCGTGTCTCACATTTCACGGATTCAAGAGCGAAGAGGCGAAGGCGGGGGCGAGCGGCACTGAGGGTGCGGACACAAGGGTGTAAGGTTTATTATCGGAACACGGTGCTCGCGTATAAAGTAACACTATTCCGCACACGTTAATAGAATTCTACTTTCGATGTAATCAAATATAATCTGAAAGTTGTTCGAACTGTTTGCTTCTCCATTTTGGGGCGGGCAGGGACGGGGGGAGCGCGTGTTCGGGGATACGATATCCCATATCGCGCTTCATTTGCATAAACGGGTTTTCGCATCATTCGTTCACTCGGCTGCGTTTATCGTCGCCTTCTCAACGGTACTGCGGAAGATGAACGTAAACCGGTGACCCCCCCCCCGGCACCCGATGGTGGAGCGGCCGAATTTAGGTTTGAAAACAAGTTAATTTAACGTAATTGTAACACTTGTGGCCCCGGTAGCGTGGACATTTTCTGGAATTCGAAGATGGCGAACCACCCCGCTGTCGCACCACCTGAGCCGATCTATACTCCGGCAAGGGGGACAGCGATGGACGTGGAAAGTATTTTAATTCTCGCACGTTCCGCTTTACCGACTAAAATGGAGAAAGCAAAGTCGGACTGTAGGTCCGCTGATTGGACTTGGAGAAAAACACAAACAGTGGATACTGGATTCATTTTGATACCCTCAAACAATATTTGCACTATTAGGTGCTCGCATTAGGCAAAGAAGTTTGAAGTAAAACAAAAAGTGCAAAGCCGAAAAAATGTTATTTCCTGGTCTGATTTTCTGAGGAACATACCCCAGTGTTACACAACATGTGTAAAAATTGTAGTATTAAATGAATGGAAAGAAGAAAAGAAAACGAGGAAAGGAGGAGTAAGTCGAAAGGCCGGTACGTTGATAAATTAAGGAGAAACATGTTAACTTACAGTTCAGGAAACCAAATAATACATAGATAGTACGTGATACAAATGAAAAAATTAATCTATGGATAACCTCTATCTTGAAAATTTAATATATCAGCTACTTACTTTAACTCTCTCCAATTTGTCATCTGTCATTCTAGATTCGTGATTGTGGATTCCATTTCGCACATAGAGTACTTCGGTAATTTGTAAATTAGTTTTCAAACTCATGGTGCAACCCTTCTGGACACAAACCCAGGACAATTCCAAGTCTGTGCACCGATCTCGCCTTAGTCGATACTTACCTTCGTTGTAAATCACGTTTTGGTGTCCTTTCTGACTTGGAATTACTTGCAGGGCCATTGCTCTATGCTTGTGTCGTGGATCTCACTAATTAAAAATGAAATGCCAAAAATATGGAAAAACCGCGCTAAAATGTACACTGGCCGAACTGAAACATGTCTATCGAAATAATGAATGAAATCTTTAGAACCGCAGTTTCTTTTTTTCAGTGCTGCCAACTTTTCTCCGATGATTTAAAGGAATTTTGTTACAAATTTTTAGAAAAAAATTTAGATAATCTCCGCACAACTTTTCTGGAAATTTTAGAGGAAATCTGCAATCATTTTAAATTATAGGAACTCGCGGAGAAGTACCTCTGTTGTTGATTTTTGAAGGATTACTTCAGGAAAAAGTTTTGATGATATTCAATCGGAAATTTTCGGGTATTAGCAACAATTTCCGAAGAATCTCATTAGAAATTTTCAAGAAAAATCTCCCATAATTCATGAGAAATATTTGAGAGATTTTTTTTGATTATCAAAGATAATTTCCAAGGAATTTTATCAAAAATATTAGGAAACAGTTCCGATTTTTTTTTCAAACAATTTCATCGGACATCATTGAAAAATATCTCCGGTTATTTTAAGAGAATTTTTTTCGTTTCGAACTGTTGGAGAAAATCTGCAATTATTCCTAAGGATTTTATTGGAAATCATTGAGAAGTATCACTGAAAATCATCGAAAATTTTTCCGTAATATTTTCGATAAAATTCCTCGGAAATTATCCTGAATAATCAAAGGAATCTCCTCGAAAATCACGTAAGAAATTCTTCGGAAATTATCAGAATTTTTTCCTCAAAATTTCCGATGATATTCTTGAAAAATCATTAGAAGATTTTTCGCAAAGTTTTCGAAGAAATTCTTCCGGGATTATCGAACATTTCTCCTGAAAATTTATAATAAAATCCTTCAAAAACTGTCGGAGTTTTCCACCAAATATTTCTTATGAAATACTTCAAAAAGCATCGAAGATTTCCCCTGAACTTTTCTAATGCAATTCTTCTGAATTTATCAGTAATGTAATTCAAAAATTTCCGATAAAAATCTCCTTGAAAATGAGAAATTATCGACTTATTTCTCTGAAGAAATTTTTCAAATTTCATCAGAGACACTTCTCAGTAATTTCCGATTAAATCCTTTGGAATAAATGCAGATTTTTTTCTAAAATTTCGAAAAAAAAACTTCTCCTAAAATCATCGGAGATGTTTTTCAACAATCATGGGGATCTTTTCGAAAATTGGCCAAGAAATTCTTTGATTGAAAAATTTCCAATGCGATTCTTGGGAAATTATCGCATTTGAGAGAACTTCAAAAGATGTACTTCATTTTCAACTGTTCCTTGACCTTCCCACAGTTGGCGAACTCATCAAGCAGCAGGCCACAAGATATATTCGTCGTCTACACCTTCATCCCAACGTCGAAGCAATTGTCTTGCTAGATACAACAGGGGACACTCGACGTCTTCGCCGTCAACACCCACTCGACCTGATCAACTAAAGTCGAAAATTTATCTGTGCCTTTTAAATCAAAATTTCACCCTGTATTTTCTCTCAGGCTTATTGCTAACAGCATAATGCATAGTTTAATTATTTTATTTTATTTTTCAATAATTTGTTTTTAAAAACCCGTCACATGTCGTTGATAAAAATTGGAAAATGTACTAGCTCTTGTACAGTACTAATAAAACTTTGAAAAAAAAAAATCATGAAACGTGCACTTCCAAAATGTTCATAAAACAGGCCGTCTTCTAAAAAAAAACTAAAAAAAAACCTACCACCCGTCAAAAGTATTGAGGTAAGAGCATTTCCGCATACACTCATAAGTCGCGGGCATATATGGGCAGTTCAACTCTCTCTTGATATACGAGCACTAACAAATCTTCCCTGGTTTGCTTTTGAAGCGTCTTTTTCGTCCTTTGTTCACTTGTCACTTTCTTCCAAACGCTCGTAAATGTTCGATCTCTGGTTTGGTTTTGAACTACGGCCAATGAAGGACCGAAGACAACCGATATTGTCAGTTAATATAACAAATGATGCGAAAACCTTGTAGGCGCGAGGGCCGGATCTTTAGCGCGTCTGCCGATCGGTACCACCTGTAATTTAAGATAATAATCGCGTTTGAGTACCATGATTCGGAATCTAGCAAGACATGTAAACTGTGAGGTATGACCCTCATGATCTGTCCCGTGGCTTGAGTGCAAGCCACACTGCCTTGTCGGCCAGTGCAAGGTATCGCAGTAGGTACGCCGCTAATCCACCCTGGCTACACTTGTGCGGGTGTTAGGGGACCTCCGCCTCGAGGCCTACGTACTCCCTGAGTACGGACCGCCCTGCTACGTGAGACCGCTCACGTGAGGCTGTACGTCATATTCTCGCCTGAGCATCCCGCTCTGCATAATGAGCGTACGTCGATACCCGGCAAGACAGTCTGAGTATGCGCAACTCGTTATCCTAATTAATATAATGAAACAATTCAATATCGAAGTAGGGTAAGCCTACGAAAAGATTGGGACTCCGTGAGTAAACTCACCTAAGATGCAATTTGGCTCGTCCAGCTGCCACTACACTAGCACTATACGAAATACAATACTGCACAGACGACTCTCGCAATGGTAGCCTGTCGAAGAATGCACGAAGCATCCTGGGTCGTCCCTACGAGTTCCTGTCCGCGTGGCGGAAACACATTATGCAGATATGTAGGTGGCAGCTAGAGCCTGTTTTTGCACCATCAGTTGGGTGATGAGAGAGGATTACCTGCTCGTGAGAGCCAGGTACGAGCTAAGGAAATGACTACGCTGCAGCGAATGCTGTCTGCAGTGATTCCTAACATATTGAAGCCATGCATCTCAAAATTAGGGAACTAAATTTTACCATTTCTTTACACATGTAAGTAGTTTCCAAGATAAAATTAGCTTGAAAATTTCAATAAAATGGAAGATTTCCAACATCCTCGTATTTTAATATCCTGTTTATCCTATTCTAATCAGTATTTCACAGCAGTCCGCCAGATGGCGCTTCAATCTTTAATATAAGGTTATTTTTGAGTATTAGTGGATATCATATTTTTGGAATCAGGGGAGCGGTGAGATCTAAATTATGATGTTCCGGATGATTATTTTTAAAATCGAAAGATGATTGCTATACAGACCAAATGTACACAAAACAGGTAGAAATTAGGAAGGACTGGTGACAAGAAGCAGGATGCAACTCGTTCATCGTTATTCTTTACACTCGGGACGGAACTCACATATCTTTTTTCTTCTCATGGGACGAATCTAGAACATGTTAAAAATGTACCGGACGCAATTCATACCCAGCCATAGAAAATTAGCGATGTCAATTTTTACAAAATTGTTCACAGGTTTTGTTCGCCAGTGTACCTCTGTAATTGTAAATGATCCAGATATTCAGGTATTTCAGAATAATAAACGAATATTTTGATCTTTCATTTTCTACTTACCTGTCTGCCCCCTCTCAGATTTCCGCTTGAACCTTCTAATCCTGATATCTATTTGGGATGTAATAGCGTCTTACAGTCAACAAATAGTTGGCAAGTGTACTGCAACCGAGTTGTTTTTTTAACATCTAACTCTGTTTTTCGACAGAATTCAAGATCTTGTATTTGATCCAATGAGATCACGTCTGCATGATGCAGTTTTTCGTTGCTTTCTTCTCAGTTAACCCTCTTCTTGATTTCATCGGTATGCCCTGTATTTTGTACCTCACTCTCACACCACTTCCTCAGAGACTATCTAATTTCACTCTAATTTACCTTCGTGGCTTCTTCCTCGTGTTATTGAGCAATTTTTTTTCATGTTTCGAGTGATTTAAGGCTCGCACTGCATTTTTCGAAAAGTGACCTATCTGTTCACGTTTCAGTTCCGGGGACAAAGAAATGTTATGATCTTTCTCAAATCTAAGAAATCATAAGCGTTTCTATTTTCTTTTCATATGCCCCTTCGAACTGTTGAAATTTCTCACCTTCCTGTGGAAATCCTTTTATCAGTTTTATTTCCAAAAAAATCATCATTGTTTGATGAGTTCTCTGTTGATACCGAACGCTTGAACTTCTAGGTAAGGAAGGGGGTACACAATGGTACGTGGTACCCAGTGGCACAGTTGCATTTTCCCCCAAACTATTAGCGCAGTGTGCAGTAAAAAATTGTATGAAAGTTGTATAATTCTATCTTCTATCCAAGCACTTCGTCAATAACGAGTCAGAATCAGAGTTGTTTTTCTCTATTTTTTTTTTGGGGGGGGGGGGATTTCGTACTTGAAAGTTCAATACCTAATTTTTTTTTTAATTTTTTTTTAAATGTTTTCTGGTATTCGCTCATGGAACGAAAAGGAATGTTTTCAAATTGTATGTGAAAGAGGAAAGCCTTCTGTGCGTAATTATGTTATTGAAAAAAGCGACTTGAGCAACCCACAGATGGGAAAGTGAAAAAGATAGTCATGTTGGGACAGAATGGCACACCTCTTAATGGTGGACATTGGCGCACTGTTCGATAAGACAAAAAGAGAAAACAAAGGCTTTTTAGTAGCATATAGGTACAATTCATGGTTCGCGTGAATTTTGTCTTTGTGAATGTAATTAGGATAATTACGTACAATTATCCTAAAAATGGGTAGAACGTCGGCTCGAAAAACTACGAAAAGAGCCGGCAACATAATATTTTCAACTTTGGTATCGATTTATCATTTTATAATGTCCGATAAACATATTATTCGGGTTTATGTGCATAAATTTGTCTTTTGAATACATCTATATACAGGGTGGTGCATGAGAACTAGCACCAATGTAATTTGCCCTATGGTGCGTGCTCAGGATGCACCAGCGTATACTATACGTGTTATATTATGGAGGTGGATCATGAGAAATTGCACCAAATGTGCAAAACGATGAAATATTCTTCGGGTAAAATCTCAGATGATTTTCGAAGAATTTCATCGAAAATCTTCGGGGAAAATCTCTGATGATTCCCGAGGAATTGTATCAAAAATCTTCAAGAACAATTTTCAGGAAAATTATCCTATAATTTTAAGAGAATTTCATCGGAGAAAACTTCGATGAGTTTCGAAGAATTTTTTCGAAAATCTTCAGGAAAAATCCCCGATGATTTCCCAAGAATATTCATTTTATTAGAAATTTTCGAGAAGAATCTTCGATGAATTTTAAGGAATGTCATCGGAAATTTTTAATCTTCAGAGAAAATGTTCGACGATCTCCGAAGGATTTCATAGGAAATCTTCAAGAAGATCTCCGATGATTTTTAAGGAATTTCATCGTAATTTCCGAAGAACTGAGACTATTTTCCACTCATGCGATCGGATCAGAAGTTTTTTCAGAAGATTTTTGATGAGATTCTTCGGAAATCGGCGGAAAATTTTCTCGAAAATTTCACATGATTTCGGAAGAATTTTATCGGAAATATTTGAGAAAAATCTCTTACAAAATTTCACTGGAAATCTTCGATAAATCTTTGAAAATAATCTGCTAATTTTCGGAGAATTTCATTGGTAATTTTCAGAAAAAATTTCCAACGATTTCGAAAGAATTTCATCAAAAGTCATCGGGAAAAATCTCCGATCCCATCGTATGAGTGGAAAATAGTCGAAAGTCTTCGGAAATTACCGGAATTTTTTACCAAAGATTTCCGATGAAAGTCCTTAAGAATCATCGGAAATTCTTCTCGAAGATTTCTGATGAAATTCTTCGGAGATCGTCTAACATTTTTCCTGAAGATTTTTGATAAAATTCCTAAAGAATCATCAGAGTCCCCCCCCCCCTCCGAATATTTTTGATTTTTGATGAAATTTATCTAAAATTATCGAAATTTTTCTCAAAGAATTTTTATAAAATCAATACCCCTTCGGCTTCCCCTGTCATGGGAGAAAGTTGAAAAAATAACGTTATTCATATTCATAATAATTGCTATTTTGCTCATGTTTCCTCTTATTTCCCCCCTCTTCCTCCCATTAAGAGTTTAAAAAATAACATTTATCATTTTTTTCTTGAAGCTTGTTTACAATTTTCAATTTTCTTCTGAAAAGTAATAACAATCGGCGTAATTTTATTGCCTCAGTATAAGCTGGACACATATTTGAGAAAGCAATTTTTGTGTTTTCCGTAATGAGGGCTTAGATGGGGAGGAATAAATTTTCTTGTAATTCCATTTTCATGTGTTCTTTGTGGATGATTGGGAGTCGAAAGTCAAAGTATATTGTCGTAAAATGGGTTCATAAACGTAAATGGATCTGGATAGTAGCATAAGCAGAAAAATTATGAAGGGGACGACAGCTTATAATTCTATGAGTAAACAGAAAGAAGGAGGCAATAATTTCGGGAGGTGCAAGTAAAAATTTTCTATCCCCCCCCCCTAATTATTTGAGTCACAAAATTAGTAATTTGGAACATTTTTCCTAGCTCGGAAGGGAGGATGTATTCCATGCTTCTTTAAAATTCTTTCAGAGGTATTTTACTTGGAAAGAGTCTTCCAGAAGGAAGTTTCTTGAATTCATTTAAGATTATTATTCCTGACTCTATGAAGACTATTTTAACCCTTTCGCTCCCAATTTTTTTTTCTTTCAATTTGAATTATTTTTTCAAGGGAAATTGTTGAATTGACTCCATATAATACGAATCCGGTGTTGGAGAATTTTTCAATCCCCCTTGGCCCCTCCCCAGTGGACCTGGGACTCCGTATATCCCACTGGTAGAGTAATGAGTGTCCCATATATCCCACTGGTAGAGTAATGATTGATATATCTGGGATATGATTGTGCGGGTACTCTACCAGTGGGGCACAACTAGCACTGTTTTCAACGTATATTTGACCCTCTAGAATTTTTCAAAGACCAGTGGGACGTACGATGTCCCGTTGGGAGTGAAAGAGTTTTAATACCCTTCTCGATTTTTACTAGGCCCTTTAAGACTCGTCAAGTGAGTAATAAAATGGATATTTTGTCATATTTTTTTCCTAGATCGAAGTGGGAAGGGGGCATAATATCCTCATAGTTTTTTTAAGTTCTTTCAGATGTATTTTATTCTCCAATTATTTCCATAATTCTTCAAAGTCATCTCTAAAACTTTTTCATTCTTGTTCAAGATGGTTATCGTTATTATTTAATGCTCCACTACTATTTTCTAAGACTCTTTTAGATTTGTATAAGACCTTATAAAACTCGTTACGATAAGCATTAAAATGGGTATTTTCAACTTTTTTCTGGCGGAGAGAGATAGGGGAAGGAAGGAATATATCTCCACACTTCCTTGAATTTTTTTTAGACTATTTTACTCTTCAGTAGGCTTCCAGAGTTGTTGATCTTCAACGTTTTCTCAGCTCGGACGAAGAGGGAATTTATCCTTGTACTTTAAAAAAAAAAATTCAGACGTATTTTACTCGGCAAAAGTCTTCCAAAAGGAATTCGGATTTGTTTAGGATTATTATTTCTGACTTTACAAAGACTTTTTTAAGGTTCTTCCTGACTTTAACTAGAATCAGTACCGGAACTGCCCTGGCTCTAGAGCAGATTTGAATTTAGCTCAGACTCTGGTTAAGATTCTTGAATTTGGCTCTGGCTCAGGTTAATAATTTTTTTATCGGTCTCCGGCTCCAACTTCGAGGAAAAATTTTTGATGGCTCCGTCTTTGACTAAAATGTGGTTTTTGCTTATTTTTAAAGGGAGTGTGGTGAAGCCGAGGAGAGATTGAAGGGGAAGGTACTCATTGAGATGAGCAATGCAGTGTGTGTTTGTAAATTTTTACTGGTTCAGAAAGGGGAGGGGTGGAAGAAATATCCTCCTAGTTTTCTAAAATTCGTTCAGACATAGTTCAGTAATATGTATTCTTTTAAATTCTACAAAAACTTTTGCAGACTCTTCCAGATTTTTATGAGACCCTTTAAGACTTGTTAAGATATTTTAAACTTTTTTCCGGAGGAAAGGGATGAAGGAGGGAATATAACCCCCACTTTTTTCGAAATTCTTTCAGAATATTTTACTCTTAAAGACGTTTCCAGAATTATTGTTTGAGGCTATCTTTAAAACCTTTTCGGATTTACGATTACTATACGTTCTGCACAGACTTTTCCAGACTCGTCCAGACTTTTACAAAACGGGGCCCCTTTTCAGACTCGCCAAGATGAGTGTTGTAAAATGTGTATTTTTCGTTTTTTCCCCACTGAGAGGAGGGGGATAATCCTCATTAATTTTTAAAATTCTGACAGGCTTACTTTATTTTTCAAGGCTCGTCCAAAATCGTCCCAGATTATATTTCTACAGCTTTTTCGAACTTGTTTATACGTATTATTTTGCGCACTGCAGAAGCTGTTTCCGACTTTTTCAGACATTTCTGAGACTCTTATAGACCTATTTAAGACTTCTTCAGACTGGAATAGATACTAAGATAAATAACTTCAGAGGAACCTTGACGATCCTCTAATAATATTGAACTCTCCTCTATAAGTATTTAACTAATGCTAAAAGTGTTTCGAAAGTCTTACTGAAGCATAAAAGAGTCTCAGAAAGTTTCAGTCATATTTGTAAGAGTCCTGAAGAAGTCTTGACTAATCTAAAGCAGGATTGAAAAAATTTTGATGAATCTCGAAGGATCTTAAAGACGTTTGGATGATATTCAAAGATCTTGAATAAGTATGAAAACGTCTCAATTATTCGTAATAGTGCCGAGAATGCTCTTAAAAAATCTCCATCAAGCCAGGATTAGTCCTGAATCGCGAAAAGATTCTTAAAAGTGAGAAAGACACGTTCAGAAGTCTTGAAAAGTTTTCAGAAAAATATGTAAGAAGTCTAAAATATTTCTCCTCAAAAGGTACCTTTTGCCGGAAATATTCGGTGTAAAGTACTTTTTTGTGTAGCATAATTATATTGATGACGCGTTGCGTAAAAAGGTCCTTTGTGGTGATCTCGGATTTTTTTTTCCGAGTATGATGCCTTTTTGTCAAGGTCTACAGAATTGAGGTGGCTTCTGCACAGTTGTCAGATATTGGGGCCTTATGATTCTGTATCTTTCATTCTGTGAACTTAGCTAGTATCAGTGATAAGGACTCGCCAACTCGAAATTTCATAATCGCCATAAGGGACCTTTTAACGCAACGTGTCACATTTTTGAAACGAGCCCGAGAACACTCGAACGTTCACCGCTACGTGCCGCTGCTTGCAAGTAGTAACGACGCACTCATAACCAACTAACCAATACCGCCAACTTCAAAGGCTTTGCGGCACCTGTTAATATTGATCGATTTTGCTAAACTTTTGTGAATCTCATTTCTACATGCAGACGAACATACTTGAGACCACTCGAAATCAATTTTTTTTTCAGTTGCTATACTTTACTGTACAGCTATGCACAAAAATAAAGAAAAATTTATTCTACTATGACTCGAGCGCAGTTCCAGTCAAACATAATTCTGTACACTGAAATATTATTTATAAATGTGAACACAAACGAACGTACTCGATACTACATTATTTAAGGTTCTTATTTTTGGTCCGATTTTCTCCCAAATCGATTCGCTCGGTTTTTGATACTTACGATTCCATCAATCGATTCATTTTGCCCAGAATCATCATTACCATGATCTGCTCTTTCTCAAACTGTGCTTCGTGGAGCCATGGCGGCCTCCGCCTGAAAAGTGCTACTCTCTGCCTCGTACAGTTATTGTTCGTTTACACTCGTATGCTTTCCAGTAGAAAAGGAACCCATTTGAAAAGGCCTTTGTTTATGTTGCAGCTCCGGGAAGAATTTATCGCTCTAAAAGGGCTCCGTCGCCAAAAAAGTTTGACAAACTGCTGATCTCCACCGACTTCGGTCGCTATCAACTCGCCTACGATTCGCCCACTTCTGTTCTGTTCGTTTCGCGCTGCACTCGTTTCCACGTATCCCAATTTAACGATCGCGACGCGATTTTCATGTTCAGCCCAATTTACTTGCCGTTGAGAAGTCCCTCGAGAATCGTCCTACCGCCAGGTTAGCTTTATTACTGCTAATTCTCCGGCTCGGTCAGTTGAACAGCGAGCTCGTATATTCCTCGTGCCTGTGCCCAATGGCTTAAAATTAAGCTCACGACTGACAAAAGTATGAATATCGTTACATTGCCGAGCTAAACCCTCTCGAGACGCCACTTAAGGTACGTTCAGGCCGAAAACGCACGCCGGATTAACGATACAGTGCCCCGGTGCCTACAGCCCCCCTTAAATTACATACAGTCTACAACCTGTTGTTCGAAAGCTTACGCTCATTCAGTCCGACACAGAAGCGCGTGTATCCTGAATAATTAACCCCTTCCCCTATATCCAGCAAAGGGTAGTTATTGATCATTAGGGAGACGCGATGGTAGACTGAACATATAATTGACGTTTTATAGCATGGGAATAGCTTCATGCCTTCCCCTTCTTATTTTGTTTTTATGGTGAAGTCTGGTCGACATTGGTCAAACGGGCACCTTCACGGACTAATATCTGGTTTATTTTAGAGGAAATTTTCCTCCCCCCCTCCCCTTGAAAAAAGAAGCTGGGACGTACCACTCACGTTAATGAGGTCTGGTTGGCCGAGTGGATAGCGCGTTGGTTTCGGAATCCGATGGTCTCGGGTTCAAACCCACGTAGCAGCTCGCCAGATTTCGACCTAGGCCGTTTTTTCAGCCAGAAGGGAAGAGGGCTAAGACAGCCCTAACAGCCTCCCCGATGTCTCTGAAGTAATGCTCGAAAAGGCGGATTCCAGGGCTCGGGTTGAGAGAAAATTAGAAATAGGACCACTCACGTTAGACTTTTAAGTGAAAACATATCTGAGTATCGAAATAGGAGTAGTTCGAAAATGTAATTATAATATCTTCGATTCGATCGCGACATGAGCCCCAAATGAGACTTTTTCTGAGGAGCCAATTTAACTGTGCCAAAAAAAAAAAAAATAGAACACGGTATCGCAGTTTAGGTTTCCTGGGCTGCTGAGTTCGTAAATGTTATCAAATTTTTGATTCGACGTTGATGTGGGCTCAATAATCCAAATTCAATCACTTCGAATGGGCAAGATGAAGTCAACTCGTGAAATTGAATAAATGGTCAGAATATGAGTATTTTGAATAGCCGAATTTGAAAATGTGATCTGATTTTCTGTTTAACCCTGATGTGGGCTCCAAATTAGCTTATTTTTTCTATCCTAGGGAGCAATCTGATTTTTTGAAAAATTGAACAAGGTATCGAAAAAGAGTTTCTTTGAGTTACTAATCTCCAAAAATACTATCAAAATTCAAATTTGGTCTCTTCGAGTCGGCGAAATTAGCTCAACTTAAGAAACTGTACAAAATATCAGGGTATGCTCCCAAGGTGCCACGGTAGGGGACTTGGTTTGACTCCATTTGGGTCGTTTTTATGAGACTGTAGTCGATTTATAGGTTTTCGAGGCGACCATGTTCGATTCCTATAGGTTGATTCTCTGCTTGATGGAGAGGGTTTGGATTGACATTCAATATTAGGGGTGGAATGGTTCCAGATAGGCCACCGGGAAAATCAGTGTTGCTAGTCATTACCTTCTCCCACTCCCTCCTCACGAGAGAAAGTTGAAAAAATGACACATTATTCGTCATAATTGTCACTTTGACGTGGATATGTCGATGGCCCTCAACGAAAAATGTGTGTCACATTTTACCAA
The DNA here is from genome assembly GCA_031841125.1 of Acanthococcus lagerstroemiae. NCBI lineage: Eukaryota > Metazoa > Arthropoda > Insecta > Hemiptera > Eriococcidae > Acanthococcus > Acanthococcus lagerstroemiae. The sequence goes on along the minus strand of CM063111.1, from coordinate 17,326,551 downwards.
CCAACACGACCCACTGACACAATCGAGCGATACGATTGACCGACATGATTGACCGATACAATCAACCGACCTGATGACACGATCAAATGACACAACGAATACTGAGAATGTCGACAGATGCCAAGAATGGCCGACTCTTGCCGAATATTTTACTCATTCCTGTTGTCAATCAGGGAACGCCTTTAGTTTTATATTACCCCAGTGTTTCAATGTGCTCATTTTTCACGGCAGAATTTTTGATTTTGCGTTGATTTTCTCGAATTCATTTGCAGTTACTGCATTCCTATGTTGAATGAATGCGTGGAACGTGTTCCGTAGCCATGAGACAACCATGTACCAGTGTATCTACATGGCATATAATGTAGATACTTGTCATTCACCCGTTCATCAAATCTGGAATGAGATTAATTGTAAGCTCGCAGCTTCCAAATGAAAAACAGAAAAAATACCACAAGTGGAAAGCTTTAAGCTTTGGGTTTTGGAACAACTTTAAGCGTTATCTAGAAACTAAAGCTATTTTATCCAGATTTGCATAAGGAGGAGGATTTAGCATTAGATTTACTTTTCAAGGTCGGAAATTTTAAGTGAGTTAGGGTTTGATTGAAGATTGAACTTGAAAGGTCGAGTGTCCCACGAAAGGGCTGTAAAACTACGTTTTAATTAGGTTCTTTTTTCTGGGTTTCGAAAATGGATCGTTCCCAAAATCTCTTCAAATGCTGAATCCATGAAAAGAAACCTATAGATCGTCCTGCTTCCCGCAGTTTTAGGTCTGTTTTCACTTTCAGTTCAATGGAAATTCTTCATCAGTTTTTCAGATCCCATTAGTTTTTGTTGTTTGGTTCTGCTCTATCCAGGGCTGGAAAAGTTGGAATAAAAAATTCCACTTCCACTTCCAACTTCCAACCTCCGTTCCAGTCCTGACTCCTGATTACTGATTAGAGATGTCAACTCCTTGCTCATTTGTTGGATCAACTCCAACTGCTTTTGCTCTTCTTGTAAACCAGGTTTTTTAATCTAATGTTACTCCCTTGCTCCGAATCATTCTCTACTAGCAAAGAGCGCACAAGAGCAGTGACGTGAGCACCTGAGCAGATTAGCTCGCTCGTTTCACAAATGACGAATGAGGGCCAGTATTATAAAGCTTGGTTAAAAATTAATCGGTGGTTAAAATGCGAATCCAGCAATCCACTAATCCAGTGTTACGACGAGAGGGAATGTATTTGTAGAAAAGAAGCTGATAAAAAGTTGAAAATAAACAACTCCCACTTCCAGCTTTCAACTTCAGATCTTCTACCTTCCGACTTCCTACTTAAAAATAACGAGTATAATTGACTTCCAACTTTCAACTTCCGTTCCAGCCCTGGTCCATCACCGTTTCTATTTTTATTCAATTTCAGGGTGTCCAGTTCTGGAAAAGTCAGAAAAAGTCTAGCAAAGTCGGGGAATTTTATAATTCTGGAAAAGCCAGATGAAAGTGAGGGATTTTGGAAAATATTTCTGGAAAAAGCATAAAGCATACAAGAGAGCATCAAAGTTAGGGAAAAATCAGGGAATTTCACTTTGGGGGGGAGGGGCACCCTGAATTTTTTATAACTGTCCTGACCGGCTCAGAAGAAGAGTCTACATATAGTGTGCAAACACATTTTTGAGAAAAACGCATTTAAAGTAGGCAACACTGGCAACAGTGTTCCCGTACCGTAAAATAACGAGTATTCAGCGTTCTGCTTGCAGTGTTACCGGTTTACGGGATCACTTGACAGTGTTGCCGAACTTTAAAAGCGTTTCTTTCGAAAATGCGTTTTGCACACTATAGGCCTATCTTCGGACCCGGTCCACTGAAGACAAACACAGTGAAAATGGGACCGGTGGTTATTATTCAAAACAAGTTGTTTTTTTTGTCTCCTGAAATATTTTAAATTGTGGCTTAGAGATTTAGATCCGTCACTGACTGTGTGGAATTTTTTACGCGTCCACAGTCCCATAAATGGTTGAATTTTGCCTTTCAAGAATGCTAATGGTATTGCAGATGTTGTTCGTCTTACATGAGCATCAGTAAAATTAGGATTTCTAAATAGGCCTTGCAAAGTTTTCAGAAATATCGAAGAAATTTTGAAGTGTTACGAATAACTGAAAGATCCGTGATGCGTTCTAAAGATTCTTGAACAAGTTTTGTAAAATCTTGAAGAGACTTGAACGAAACTGGAAGAGTGGGAGTGTTTATAATCAAGTCTGTGCGAGTCGTAGATAATGTACGTATTTGGATGTGGCTTGCGGCAAATGAATGTTAATAAAATTGCATAAGTATGTAAGATTCCTCTCTTCTCTCGTAATCTTGTCTTTTCCTGTCCCTACATTTATCCGCTCTTCCTGTCCTAGCTGGCTCTCGTGTTGCCGTACACTCGCTCACACACTGGCACGAATAGAATAGCAATTTCAGCAGTGTACATGACGTTGCAACGTAGCACGCGTTTCATATTTCATTATTCCGATTTTCTCGCCTAAGCTTACACTTTGCCATTATGCAGTTTTCGGGCATTCGATGTAATGTTGCACTCGATGTAATGTTGTACGTTTCCACCCGACGACTTCGTTTTCGAATTCGTTTGGTTTTTTGTAAAATAAATGCATTCTTACGATTGTCGTCGTTTGCTCTTCGCGAGTGAGATCCTACGGATCTTATAAATTCGAAAACTTTTCGTCATCTCCGCTTTTCGCGCCGTTTTTACACGTCATTTCCGCTTTCCGCGCCGTTTTTACACGTTCTTCAGTTTTTCAACTATGTCTTCCATTCGAGTGAAGTTCACAATGCGTGCAGAGCCTTCGGCCGCCGATCCGCGCACCACTGTACAGAATCTGGTGTCGATCCATCTTTTGGATGATAATACCATCTACGAGTTCCCTCCGGAACTCCGTGACCTCCGTCTTCACGATGCTCTAATGACTCTTCCCATTGCAAAGATGGCGAAGAAAGGATTGGCTCCTCGCTGGGCAACGAAGTCATTTAAAACCATGCTCACAGACGCTCTCCTTGCAACATACTTCGATGTGGATGAGAACCCCGTTTTTAACGGGACTCTCCTCAGTGAGGCCGCTGATACCCCTTCCGTCGCAACCACTCCCGCCACTGCAAACCAAGACTCGCCCCCAAAGGCCCGCTCACTTGTTTCCATCGTCAAGGATGCTGTTATCCCAAAGTTCGGCTCAAAAGGCTCCTGCTCAAACGCAAACGCATGGATTGAGATGTTTGAGGCCGAGTGTCGCCGTCTGCTAATTGAGGAGGACCGTTTATGGGAGGCAATCCGTCTCTTTCTGGAGGATAGCGCACAAGAGTGGTACACTACCACTCGCCTGACCTCAGACTCGACAGCATGGTCCCTCTGGAGAGAGACGTTCCTCGAACACTTTGGAACTCGAGGATTAGCCGCCGTCCGTTCAGCATTCTATTACAAGTACGTCTCTGGCTCCATCTCCGATTACGCTCAACGGAAGCTTAGTCTGCTTGCCGCATTCCACCCCAAAATGTTGGACTTTGATAAAATGGCTCATCTGGCCATGGGTCTGCCTCGCCATTACCAAGATCGTATAAACTGGTCAGAGATGTCATCGCTTGGTAAGCTTCTTGCTACTATCAATTCCTTCGAGAATATCCGTACCCCGGCCGCTTTGTCTGCTCCGTCTTCTTCATCGCAGTCTGGCTCTACGCCCCATTCAAAAACCCCATGTCCGTACTGTAAACGGAAGGGATTTGAACGCTTTCATTTTGAGAAAGACTGTTTGACAAAAGCGCGCGACGCAAAGTTCAGGACTTCAAATAGTAGCAATGTAAATTCTCTGGCCCCAAAAGGCGTGCACTCATTTGACCTCCAGGACCTACAAGACGAAATACAGCAAATTCAAAAAAACGAATAAGGCCCGCGTTTGTAACTGTTAACGTTGAATTTGGTGGCCACATTGGCAAAGGGTTGTACGACCCCGGCGCGAACGCGTCAATCATTTCACTCAGCACACTAGGTAAGATAAAAAACCATATCTTTGTGCCGAATCAATCAACGTATAACACTACAAACGGACCGGGCCTTATTGCGGGTGTCACAGTGCTTGACATAAAAATTCTGAACATTAGCAAAAGAGTACTCCTGTACGTCCTGGATTCAAGCGCATTTCACTTCGATTTTTTGATTGCTCTTGATCTTATACCTAGCTTACACTTTGCCATTATGCAGTTTTCGGGCATTCGATGTAATGTTGCACTCGATGTAATGTTGTACGTTTCCACCCGACGACTTCGTTTTCGAATTCGTTTGGTTTTTTGTAAAATAAATGCATTCTTACGATTGTCGTCGTTTGCTCTTCGCGAGTGAGATCCTACGGATCTTATAAGTATATGTAATGTTGTGTTGCTTATCATGAAGAGTGTCAATAAAATCAAAATCGTCGGGGTTTTTTGATTAAAAAAAAACAACAAAAAACGCTGTGATGTTTGTAATTATAAAATGGTCCTCATTATCAACTTTTGATTTTGTAATAATCCACCGCCTAGGTTGTTTCCAAATATTTGGAAAGAAATTCTGAAAACTTTGAGCAAAATTTGAAAACGTTAACCATGTTGCGAGGGGAGAAACTTTCTTATGAGAAATAACATGGATTTTTTTTTTATTTTTGAGCTTTAGTCGCTAGTGAAGCCTTATATGAGCCAAAGAATTGTTTTATTCTTCCAGTATTTATTTCCTTGGCCCCCTCAACATATTAGGCTCCATAGGAAACTAATCTTCTGGTAGTATAATTTCCCTCAATTCCGAGTTCTTTACATCGATGATAGGTTTCTTGGGTTACTGAATCGATTTCAAAAGTTCCTTCTCCCGTTCCTTTAACTCGTCAGGCTCCACGGACTCAAGTTTTCCTGACTTACAAATTCTTTACGTCGATAGAACATTTTCGTTGGGTTTCTGAATCCGTTTCAAGTGCTGCCCCCCTCATCCTCCTTTGAGGCTTCTCAGTGGTCTATTATGCAAGTACTTAAATTTCTCCAATTTCCAAATTCTTTATGTTGTTAGGAGGGCTTTCTGAATCTCTGAATCCGTTTCTGTTTTCTTCTTCTTTCCTCCCCTCAACCCTTTAGGCTCCTAATTTCTCTCAATTTCCGAGTTCTTTACCTTAAAAGTAGAGTTTCTTGGATTACTAAATCGATTTCAGGAGTTCTTTCTCGTCTTCCCTTAATCCTTCAGGCTCTACAAAGGGTTCATCCTCAGGTAATTCATTTCCAAATTCTGTACGTCGACAGTAATTTCTGTTGGGTTGCTGAATCCGTTTCAAAGGGCATTTCCCCTTCTCTCCATCTTCTGAGGCTCCTCGTCTACTCCTTACTAATACATATACAAATACTCAAATTTCTCCAAGTTCCACGTTCTTTACGTTGTTAGCAGGGCATTCTGAGCCCCTGCTCTCCTTCCTTCAACCCTTCAGGCTTCGCAGGAGGCTATTTCGCGATTACTCGAATTTTTACATGCTTGTATTGAAAATAAGGCTTCGTGGGTTGCTGAATTCATTCCTGGGACTCTTTTCTTTCTCCGTCCGACCTTTCAGGCTCTGGTAGAAAGGGGCTAGCATTGAACAATATCAATTCGACGACATACTACGTCAAAAGTATGATAATTAAGGTCACTGAATCTATATTTCAGGAAGCTCTCTTTCAAACATGAGCGCATATCATGATTCTGTATTACACATCGCGTTCTCGTCGCTAGCGAACTGTAATTCCATTTTGAATTAGTCGTACTTGTTACCAATTTAATTTAATTTGAGTATTTTGGTTTCTGTTTCAGGTAAGTTACCTTTGATCCATGCTCGACATCATAGAATTCATATTTTGTGAGTACCATACTTATCAGTTTCTAATTCGTGTATTATCTTTAGAATACGGATACTTCTTTCACCCTGGGCTTGAAAATCGTGAATTCTAAAAAATTTTATTAGTTTTTCTCGTTTTTGATAATTTTATTAGAAACTTTAGGAATTCCTACCTTGTGCGGTATCTTTGAATTCATTCGACGCCATTACTTTGAGTTAACATTGTACGTCGAACTAGAATCCATATTTGCAGGATTCAACTTTTTTGAAAATTGAGTAGTTGTATCACAGTGAATTCAGACAAGGTATTTTTATGCATATCCCTTGATTTAGGATCCTACTTGCTACACGGATCATAGAGGGGCTAATATATTTACCTCCTCATTCTAGTCGGTAACAAAAATTAGTACACGCTAGGGTGGTCTTTGTTTTAAACTTTTGATTTTTTTGAAAGGCGACACCGTAGACCGGTTCCGTGAATTTAAACCATATTTTTGTAAAGTTTTAGCTGAATTGAAAAGGTTAAACCATTCCGCAAGTGGGAGAAATTCTTATGGGAATTAACATTGATTTTTGGAATTTGAGATTCTCAGCAAAACTTAATTGCGTATTCTTAGTGTTCTGTTAACGATTAATTTTTTATGTGAGATAAGTAAAATACATGCGTTACCTATTAGGCCAGTCATTTAAAACATTGTAGGTTGCAGAAAATCAACACGTTCTGATTTTTTGGGATGTTGTTGGGGTAGGTACCAATAGTGTAAAACGGACCTGTGCTAACCGCGTGGTGCTCAAAAAACCTCGAGATTTTCGGACTTTTTTCAGTTTTTGACTTATAACTTCTAGAAAGTGCATCCTGTGGAAAAAGCCATTCAGTACACTTTTAAAGTAGACAACATTTGCTATAATTGAAGCGCAACCGCAGCTCCGTAAGTCTAACAGGTCCAAAGATACAGCACTTCTAACATTGGCAATTTTCTCAAAAAAGTTTGAAATTGTAGTTTTAGCCGTCTTCAGTGCAAAATATCGACTAAAATACTCACCCTACAACGGAAGTCATGGGAAATGAAGTTGTAGAGCAGTTATTTAGCTTTAATTTAAGCACAAGCAGAACCCTATTGGACCAATAGTTCTCTTATTATCAGGAAAAAACGAAAAATTAAGGAAATCAAATTTCTCAAGAAAAGGAGCCTGACAAATTGCAGAACTTTTGTAAATGATAAAAAAGACATCTCAATGGAAAATGGCTTATATTGTGGAAAATAAAATTGAGGACAATTAATTATAATGAAAAAATTTATCAAACTTATATCAAAATTGTATAAAAATGTGTTAGTTTGAGGGACCTCATCTGACTCCTACGACAGAAATACACAACACAATGTAAATTAGTACCTATTTATGAAATGCGTAATTATTAATTGTATAATAAATTATAACGAAGGAGTAGGTATGTAATATTAGGTTTACCTTTACACACTTAAGGACACTCGAGTTCTTTTAGAGGGTTCAGATTCGTCAAATGGTTCTTCTTGGGGCTTTGGCGACTCCTCTGTTGGAGGTGGAGGTAATAGAAGTAAAAGGTCGTCAACGTCATCTTCTTCATCTGACTCATCATGCAGGAAATAGCAATTCAGTATTCAAATGTTCAAGTTCCAGGCTATAGAGACATCGTATCTTATCAGTGTTGTCTTGGTGTTGTTTATGTACATCTCACTGGTGGCCAGTGTATGTACATCAATTACCGAGCACCAATTCATTATTTATCCAAGTTATGTACCAATCATTTCCTCTGGTCACTGATGCGATACTCGAAAGGGTAGTTTCCGGCGTCAGGGGCGCGGTGTTTAGGGAGCCACTTTGGCATGCATACACCGCCGTATGCTCCACCAAATATTATCTACCAATCATTTACCGAATTACTGCCGCTAGATAAAGAGGATGAAGAAAGCTTTGGCTTGCCTCTTTGTTTTGAATTCACTACGGTATGTTCATTGGAAATGTATTTTATTTTATAAAAATTAAAATGAGAACGAGTTAACGAGAATGAAAGGACTAAGAACAGAATAGAATCACCGATCAATGGAAATTTTTTTTTTCTTTTCATTTCTATTCACTGGAACTGCCTAGTGGGCATACACCAATATTTGACATGAGTAGGAGTAATCGCGGTACATTGCCACTCGCCAGTGTGTGTGTCCGCTACATGTAAAAGGGATATTAGCTAGTAATACAGTAGGACAGGGGCGGGTAGGCCCAGGGGGAAAAGGGGAAATTTCCCCCTGGGCCGCTGGCGTAATGGGCCGCTGGGCAGTTTCAATTGCACAATTGGATAACTCCGACGTAAAAATGTATAGCTGACGGCCGCAGCCCTTGGCCCTCGCTAGAAAAAAATATTTCCTATAAGTAAAACGTATTAGACTATAGACTAAAATAACCGACTCTGGATTGTTGCTTGAACTTTTGTTATCTTTAAATGAGATAGCTAGAACGCCTGCAAAGTCTTGTGCGGAAGCCCGAGGAAAAGCAAAATCGTTTTTGGACAATTTTCTAAATTTCAAAATAATCCTCACGGCTTAAATTTTTCTTCGCATTTTTGAAAGACAACTCCTCTTTGTTGAAAGCTTATAACATTGTTGAAGATACAATTAGAGATTTAGCAAAGGGATTAAGCGACTTTGAAGTTATTTTACATTCAATAAAGTTATATGTTTCCAAGATAAATGAAGAACTGGAAAAAGCTGAGCCTGAGGTTGATTCTGAAACAGAAGACGAGCTTCCAAGAATACGCCGACGAATGAAGAAAAAAATGTTTAATTACGAGGGTGATGATAATCCAATAACAAATGAAAACGACAAATTTTGAATAGGAGGTCCTTACACAAATAAAAGCAACCGCGGACTGGCTGGGGGGGATGGGGAATCCCCGGCCGGGTCCCTTGGACTGCGGGCCCACCCAAAATATGACTTGTTCCAGGAATGGGGGAAAATGAAAATGAAGGGCCCCAACCAGTATTCCCCTATTTCTGAGTCACAAATCTGTACTTGCCGATATCAGTTGTTTGGAGCCTAATCGATTTCCAGAGCTAAAGGATAGGTTGGATAGCGATCAATTACCAGTGCTTACAAATATATTTTCCCATATTAAAAAATTTCGAAAGAAATTGACCCTGCAAGACTTCACAGGAGAATTTAGAGATTTTATTTGTAAATGGGGCGCAGCTAAAAAAACTGTCTTGCAGAAGATTCTGATCAACTAGTCTATTGGACGATGAAGAAGAAAGTAACGGTAGTAATAGTGATGATGCTGAATCCCAACCCAGCAGTTGCAAAGAACTTTGTAAAAAGTGTCCTGCCTGTTGTTTGATAGTCATAAAAAAGTACAATTTTTATAAACTTGCGTATCCAACCTTATACATAGCTTATAAATTTTTACTGACTCTTTCCTTTGTACAAGTATGTTGTGAACGATCCTTTTCTATTTTGAAACATATAAAGAATAGATTACGGTCGGTACTTACAGAGGCGAAACTTGACAATCTTTTTTTTTTGGGGGGGGGGGAGAAGGAAAATTTGCCGTCTAATATTTTTTGAAAACTAAAAATTCGCCGACGAAGTTTTTTTAATTTAAAAATTTACCGATTTTTCAGTCAAAATATTTTTTAACTGAAAAAAAAAAATAAACAAACGAACGTTCTTGGTAAATGAAAAATTCAAATAAACAGTTTCAAAATTTGCCGACTGCCAAATTGTTAGGGGTGTTTCACCCCCCCCCCAGTTTCGTCCCTGCAAATGCACATTGAAACCTTATCCCCCAAGCACTCACATGAGCATACCCTAGTCTGGGAGTGTAAGCTGGCAGGATGTTAGGAATACTTGAGAGGAACACACAACTTCCTTTACACATCAAGGTAGTCGTTATTTACTCTTGGTGATCTTTTTTTCTGAATTTCCTCTGATTCGTCTCCCTAAACTGGTTCGAATAAAATCAAAAAATAAACATTAAAAAAAACCTACGAAGTTTCAGGTCAATCGGTTTAGGGGAATCCGTGTCTCAAGCTCCCTTTCATTATTATGGAAAACACACATGGAGTTTTGACTTTTGTTCCAGATTTCCGTCCTATATTCACCAGGACCCAGCCTGTAAATTAAACAATTGAACATTTGCTATCGGATTCAGCTTGTGACATTGGAAATTAAGTCTTTTGCTTTCAACTTTTAGATTTTAATAAAATGTTAAACTTTCTCAAATTTCAGGCTCTGGATCAAACAGAGAATCTAGTAAAAACAGAATAGTCATTGAAATTCGAAATTCAACGGTCGCTACCGACTTTCAGATTTTCGAAGTATCTTCCACATTTCTAATTTGTTTCAACCTTTCAGATAACTTTCGATATTCAGCTTGAAACCTTCGGCTTTTGACTGACTAGTCTCTGACAGGAGTCCAGGGAATTCCATTTTCAGAAAAGAAATTTGACTTTCAGTTTGGGGAGGTGGAGAAGAAAAATTTCCCGACAAATATGTTTTGAAAACTAAAAATTCGACGAAAAAATTTTTAAACAATTAAAAATTTGCCGATTTTTCATCGAAATATTTTTTAATTGAAAAAGAAATAAACAAAAAATAAACATTCATGAAAAATGAAAATTTCAAATGAACAGTTTCAAAATTTGACGACTGCCAAATTATTGGGGAGGGGGCAACCCCCACCCCCTATAGTTTCGCCCCTGGGTACTTACAGATGATCACTTGGATGCACTTATGATTATGAATCGAGAAAGAAATCCTCTCAGAAATAAAGAATGAGGACGTTCTTTACGCGCTCACGAATAAGTCCTCAAGGATTCGGAAATTGTTAAATTAATTAATTTGATAAACAAGTTTTTTTAGGCCAACCTATAATATTAGATAAATGATCTTTTATATTTAATAGACCTCCTAATTATTAAAATAATATTATGTATTAGGTATTTCTGTTATTAATAAACATACTAATTTTCTTCTCATTTCGCAGAGAGGTCACACTTTCTACTTTTTCTACACTGTTTCCATTCTGTTTCATCCGGTCTAATCCGCATCCGTATCGCCTTCCCCACGTCTGCTGCTACTTGGACAGGGTCCTCGTCCGTTTCCGGGAGGCCCTGCCAAATCACATGATTTATGCGCGAATACGCCTCCAACTCGTCTAACTTGTAGCTTTGTTCCCTAATTATCTTGCTTTAACTAGGCAGGGGGGGATGCTAACCACTATACTATAAAACTTTGTGGGCATTTATTTATTTGGAACAGATCGGGGAGGGGGCATAAAAATTCCACTATTCGAAAGTAAGGACCACCTTATTGTATAGTTAGTCATTATGTGTACGGCTGAGTTGGTGAAGAAATGATACAGCCGAGCTGAGAGCACGAAGGGATAACAAGCGTTCATCTGGAACCCAACGAAACTTGTTAACGAAATAAACTTTTCCGGATAGAATTTTTTTTCATTTTATTCACCTTCGAGTCTGCCCATCTTGATACCGGGCCGAATTCATCGCCTCACTAGGCCATATACGGTGTATAAATTGTCGTATACCTAGCCATAAGATCGTTCTTACGTCCTCACGACGGTACACTTATTTCGGTTTTCTTCTTCTTTTTTTTCTTTTTCTTTCTCGTCCTTTTTTCGTGCCTCTGATGAAACGCACTGCGACAGTTAACAGAATTTTCAGAACTGTTTTTCATTTCTTTTCCCGGGCGCTGCTCCCTTAGTCTTCGTCGGCCGGTGCTTTTCTGTTATTAAGGTAACGAGGTGGCGACGGCGGGCTGTATGGTTCGAGCGCATAATTGGAACCGAGGAAAGACATTATCGTATCGAAGGAAAACGCTTCATCATTTTTACATTGATGGATTGATGGCGGCGACGAAGTCAATATCGGATAGCAGCTCCGCTGGCTACTGTGAAAATTTTGGCTAAATCAAGTCCCCCTCGCCGCGTCGCTCATCTCGTGAAAAAAAACTAACAGCGAACTCGTTTCGCACGTTTTTTTCTCGGAGCAGAGACAAATTGCAGGAAGTATGTTGAGAGGAGAACTACAGAGTGTGCATGATTTGGACGTTTTAGTGCTCCCTCCCCGCGAGTATTTGTTTTATGGTAACTGAGTGAGTAAATAGCAGGGCAACGGAGACATACTTGGAATTGGGAACAGTTCGTGCTTTCATTGGTGGTGAATGTGAAAATACCCTCCAAAGTGTGCTATCAAATCCAGCGCTTTCTCATTCTCAGAACGCTTTGTAACTCTAAAATCGGCACCTCTCGTAGCACACTTCTCTACGCCTACCGAATCCTTCTTGCCTCGATTATGATGCTCTGGTATTCTGGTATGCCAACAGGTGAGCATATCCTCATTTCCCTTCCACACAGCGTCCATCACGCTGCATTGGTGCATTCCCAACCTCCCTATCACGTAGTCTTCTTGCCGTGGCTGATGGACCCTCTCTGTATCTTAGACGTCTTATCGACACTCAACCTCCTCGTCTCGGTTACAGCAAACTGTCGCCTTTCCATTTACAATCTCATTTCTTTTCAAAAAGTGGTATTCATTTTCGCTGTGTGACCAAGTGCGAACGTGCCCGCTTCGCAATCCTTGCGTCTCGGGTTCGTGTCCCACTAACACCGGAAAGCTAGTGATATTCCAGTACCCCCACTAACATCTTAGCAAACACAGCGACTATATAGTATTAGTCGAAGTAGAAACATAGCGTATCCTGTAATCGCCGCCAGTTGACACGAACAAGGCATGACAGTCGCATGGTGTGTTACCACCAGATCAGAAAGATTGGTACTGTGCGTGTGCACCTTGTGAATAGTTTACTCAACGTCGGGAAACGCACGGCTAGTAAGCGAAATGCGGCTGCACTTTCTTCGGCACTGAGAAGGAGAAAATTCCAACGCAACAAAACAGTGGAAAAAGCAACGGTAAAATACTCCCGACTGACCTGCCTAGGGAAGTCGTGCCAGAAACCGTGACCGCCAACGTCCGGCATCGGATACGGTGCCTGAAGAATAAGGAATCCATGCTTTCTCCTTCCAATACACCACTCAAACCTCACCTTCTCCAGTCCTTTCTTTCAAACCTACCTCTGAATACTACTCCCGAGATCATCTTCCGACTTCTGCAAATTTTCTCCGAACCTTCCCATGGCTCATTCCTTCTTCGCATTAACCTACCCCTCACTAAATTCGGCAAAAATTATACCGCCCCAATAGTATACCTAAAAGAATTCAGTTGTTTATATTTATCTTATTCTTCTGCAGATCTCCTTTCACGTCTGTGTAGCCGGCATACCTCTCTTCTGACTCGGCATTGAAGTCGCCGGCCACTATTAGCTTGCCTTCCCGAGAAGCGCTCCTTTCCAACTGAGTAAGGTAGGCTTGGAATTATGCTGGCGTTTTGTTGGGGGAGAAGTAACAGCTGTATGTATACATTCACTCCCCCAATCTCCACTGCGACAAACCCGTCACGTTGCTCTACCTTGCTGGGAGCCAATAGGCAGCCGGGACTCACACCAATAGCCACTTGAAGCTAGTGTGGTCTGTATACCATCCCGCAACCTCTTTCAGCTGGTTGGGTTCAAGGCCCTACCCGGCGGCCAGTCCGAAATTTTCTCCAAAAAAACATAAAAATCAGGGTGTCTTCCCTCCATTACCTTACATACCTTCGGATAATTTTAGCGCGGGATAGGGAGGGGAACTCATATTTTTAAAATTACATCATGGATGCGAAATACATATACAAATGAAAATATTTACAATCTTAAGCTAAACTTAAACTATATTGTATGTCATCTGTTAACCCGTCAGTGTCTCAGTCAGCTTGAGATTGTCTATCAAATTCACGACATGTCTCTATCGGCTTCCATCTTCCGTCCCCGCCCGCCACTTCGGCAACACACCCAAGATGGGAGGGTCGCTCCAAGGCCACAAGACTTCAGCCTCAAGTTCTCTGTCGCTTCCTCAAAGTGGGTCAAGCAGATGAGTCGAGTATTAGGTTCCAGGGTCTCCTCCCAGTGACGCTCCTCGGGACAGGAGGGGACGCTCACAGGTGCCGAGGTGTCACTGGGCTTCTCTTTTCGATTTCGTTTATAACCTACAATTGTTTCTTATTTTTATTCTCATCATATACCTGGTATATACTTTCATTGTCATCGGTTCAATTATTATTATCATAAGTTTAAATCTTTGGTCTCGCTGTCTAGTTTATGATTCATCAATTCACAACACTATTTTTTGTAGTTTTTCATTATTCCTAATTCCTGTAATACATGATCATATTATTCATATTTCAAGATTGATTAATCAGAACAGAGAGAGAGAGAAAAAAAACGAGGAAATTTCTTTCCACGAAAAAAATTTTGAGAAAGGGGAGGGGGGATTTTAAGGTGAAAATTCTTAGGTGCCGCCTTCCGTTTTGCCTACGACGCCACAGAAGGTAAATCCGGTCCTGCTGCCGCTCGAAGAATGCTAACTTCTTCCCCGCAAATGTATTGCCTGCTACGGTATGAAGCTGCTGTGCAGTGTGGATACCAAGATCCTGGAACATAGATTGTGTCTGTCTCCATATTCGAGGTGCCTTTCCCATAAATGTTTCTGATTACCTTCCGCTGCAGCACATTCACTGGTTCAAGATGATAGCCTGCAGCATTACCCCATAGCACCAGGCCGTACCTCTGCACTGACTCGCACAACGCTTTATAAATTCTAACACGGTGCGGTTTCCCAAAGTAGCTCCCAAGATAGTACAGAAGGTAATTTAGTTATCTGAGTTTTTCTGTATTTTTCCGAGCTGCATTCCCCGTGTTAATTTAGAGTCGAAAAATACCCCTAAGTATTTAATGCCAGCAACTCTCTGGAATGCCTTCCAACCGCCACTGTGGTCTCAAATTTTTATCGCCCCATCGAACACTTCGTTGTCCTTTTTATGCCCGTATAGGACGAATTTAGTTTTATCTAGGTTTAATCTCCAGCCCATTTTCAGAATGCCGTTGCGCGACTTTCCCCAAATCAGTGTTGACACGGTCGTATAATTCCTCTCGATCCATACCCCGGTAACCTAGAGCTACATCGTCCACAAAGCAGATCAGCTTGCCACTCAGGTCCATGTTGCAAAGTTCATTTATATAAATGGTGAAAAGTAGAGGTCCCAAGCAGCTCCCTTGTGGCACCCCCTCTTGACTAATAGCGGGTTACTCAGTTCTCCCGAAATTTCCACTACAATTTCCCTGCCCTCCAAATAACTTTCAAACCACTCTAGAACGAATCCTCGTATTCCGTTTGCTTCCATTTTTTCCAATAGTTTTCGATGGTCATAATAACAATGAGCACAATTTATAAAATATTAATTCTTATTTGTACATGTTGCCATATTTGTTTACGAAACAACCTTTATTCAAGGACTTGTAGATAGAAAAATGAAAAACATGAAAGTAAAAAATTGATAACAATGAGAACAATTTATACGCGTAAAATATTAAGTCTCTTATTGTTGTTATCTTGGAACTGTTTTAAAAGTGATAACTCCTTTACCCCAGTTTGCACGAATGTGTGCAGCGTTTCCATACCTAATCTTTCATATACTTTAGCACGAGGGCTAATGAAAAGATGCGACCATCAAGCCCAAAGATCGTTTATTCACTAACAACTGTACAACATCGGACTACACACAGAATTTACATTTCGCCAATTCGAATGATCATTAGGGAGAGAGAGCGAGAATGAATAAAAGGCAGGTCACACTCTTAATCCTCTAAGCGAGGGGTGCAGGAGACGGATCGCGAGAAAGAAGCCGAGAAAGGTAGCTGAAACAGGTTCAGCGCGAAAAGAAAGATTTCGTGGAATTTCGAAAGGTCAATACATCCCTCGCTTCGGCGAAAACGATCGGCAAGGCGAGTCGCCACATATACCATTGTAAAAAGAAATGAAAATTGAAAAAGCGAAGAGAGAAAGAAAGACAGAGAAATTCGAAAAATGTACGCAACGCAGCCCAGGGGTGCGTAGAATTTCCCTGTACGAAAATATTAAGTCAGGATTGTTCGAATGTTTATATTGACGGACTTAACATGAGTGGCTTATGCGCTAAAATTCTACCATATCTACAAATACATTATTTACAGAAAATGGGCGGATGGATGGATAGCCGGACGGGAACTGCCCAGGCGAGGTATCTACAACAGTTGAAAACCACGTTTGAGTACGGGCACAAAACACTACTGCACCGTAGCCCAAAACCAATAACATAGCCAAGCATCTAAGCGATCCTGTTCACTGGCCCAGTATCCGACTAGCACCAACATACCAGAGGGTTCATACCTAGCCCGCAGTAATGCCTATAGGTACCCTGGTAGTGCCGGCCCTGAGGCTGTGCTGCAGTTCAATATGCTGTCCGGAGACTCGACCGAATGTCCACAGCCGGATCCACATTGTCGCCTGGGTAGGGTAGCGTCTATAAACCCTGCATAGTGGAGAGCCTGGGGCATCAGCTACGCCTCCGCCGGCGAGAAAGTATTGCGAGCAAGCGTAAATATAAAAGCAGTTTACGTAAAAAGCCATAACAAAATGTGTACTCAGTGAGTAAAACTCACCCCAAATTGACGTCTCTCACCAACATCACGAAATATGCGACGACACTTTCAAAATACGGCTTACGCACAAGTCAAATTTCCCGCAACGGACTTTTACCGCAGTCGTTCACTAAATGCCACAAGGTACGAGCCCGCGAACGCGAAGACCTTGGCACAAGGGATGCGTTCCTCGCCCTCCAGCAGGTTCTCCAGGCAAACCAGTCATTTATTTTATTTTATTTTAAATTTGTTTATATTTTGAGGTGGTGCTGACAAGAGTCCGTAGACCAATTACCGCCGACACCACCTTTACAAAATAATTTCACTTAAGATTAAAGACTTGATAATTTGTCTACTAGAATACAAAACTAAGAGTATAGTATTTATATTCATTCAGTCATTCATTCATTCATAATTTGTTCATTCGTTCATTCAATCATTCAATCATTCATTCATTCGTTCATTCGTTCATCCATTCATTCGTATTCTGTATTTCATTTTTCTTCTCACCTTTTGCTCATTTCCTAATCTTTAGCCTGCATGATGGTCTTACGGAAATTATTCTTGGACTGGTAATATATGTCAAGGTCCGGACAGCTCAAACACAGTCTATTATATTGATCCAATGCTCTGGATAAGACACTGTTTCCCAGGATATCCGTACGTTTGGATGGGGTGCGGAACGTTTGCCTGGACCGGCTGTTAGCCCTAGGTACCCATAGATTGATTTTTGAGAGGAGTTCTGGCTCCACAACTCTGCACCGCATCAGGTCGTAGAGGAATAATAAGGAAACTGTCCTACGCCTTGCCTCCAATGAATGCATTTCGAAGCTCTGCACTGTCTTCATTCAGAGTACTCGTGCTGTACTGTTAATTTCTTGTGATGTAGTTCTCTGAAATGGAGGAAAAGAAACACGAATTAAGTTGGTTTGTGATAGAAAAGTAAAAGTGTTAAGTGTTGGCTGTACGTCGATAATCACTAGTCATTATCGACATTCCCTGAATTATCAACTTTTAGTGTAATATATGCACAATGTTAGCGTTAGTAATCTTCACTCCAACTCGACTAGATAGAATGCCCGTGTGCTGGCCGTGCATCACCTTATATACTGTTGTCGCTGAAGAAACTGTCGCTGGTTGGACGAATAGAAATGAGGCGACCAGTGTTGACTAACGCATCGCCGAAAAATAAGCTACTTCCCAGTGGTGGCGATAGGGGTATGCAAGCTGTGCAGTCGCTTACGGGCGCCAGGCGCTTCACTCAAATCAGGGGGCGCCAGAGCGCTCAAAACTTTATGAAAATAGGGCCAGGGCTGGAAACACGTTATTGGTAACGGTTACATAACGGAACAAAACGTTTTAAGCGTTGAGTTACGTTACGGTAATTTGATCACGTTTAACAATTCGTTACAATATTGTAAAAAATGCAATTTTTCTCGTTATTTTACTGCATTAAAAAAAATATTGAAAATTGAAAAATCTGGAAATTACCAACCGTCCATCCTCTGAATGAGTTGATAAGAATAATAAGTTGATATTGTTTGATTAATAATGATCATCTTGCATCTTCACTTCTTCAGTGCCCAAGTGCAGTTTCAGTTTGAAAATTGAGATTGAAGTCGCCAAGGTTTGTACTTTGTAGCTATTTTCAATTTTAACTTTATTAATTTTTTCTTGTTGATCAAACATAGCAGTAGACTACAAATTTCTCATGATTTTCCAGTTGTACAGACATCAGAATCTGATGTGATTGGCAGTGTTGTTAGACATAACAAAACAAAATGACAAAATGACAGTTGAATTTTAGGAATTTTGTCATAATGACAAAACCATTTTTCAGTTTTCAAAGGAAAAAGAAACCAAGGGATAAAAAGTTAGAAAAGCTGAGAAGGAAAATTGGGTTAGGTCTCTAGAATTGGGATCTAACAAACCAGCAAAAGTCCTTTTTCTCGGGCAAAAATTGGGAAAAAGGAAATGGAAATAGATTAGATATAAAACTTTAATAACCCAAGCCCCCCGAAGGGATGATCAGTTGATTTCCCTTTAACGTTTAATAGTAGAAACTTCAACTATCATTAAGTGATTGAAATCACTTTCAAAAAGTAAACGATGCAAAAATCAACCAAAAAATTAAATTATAACAGATTTTTATGCAGGTAATTTTTATCGTTTTTTACCCTTACTTAAAATAGCCGGTTTCTATTTAAATTCCAAATGGATAACCATTCCCCGCCTTAAAAACCGGGGGAAACCCCGAGGCAATTTCACCACTTTTGAAGGGTTTAACCAAAACTTTTTACTCCCAATATAACCTTTGTTCTATCCCCTTGGTGGGTTTTACGTGGATGGTATGTA
This sequence comes from Acanthococcus lagerstroemiae, assembly GCA_031841125.1. Classification (NCBI taxonomy): domain Eukaryota; kingdom Metazoa; phylum Arthropoda; class Insecta; order Hemiptera; family Eriococcidae; genus Acanthococcus; species Acanthococcus lagerstroemiae. The sequence goes on along the minus strand of CM063111.1, from coordinate 17,307,750 downwards.
ATAGTTCCGTAAATGGGATAGACAAATGACCAAAATAAAAGCAAATAATTTTTGTCCATGCATAACAAACTTTTAAAAAAACAAAATTGCAAATCATAACTACCCAAAAAAAAAAAAAAGTGGATGGTCGTGGATAATGACCAAAATCGTTTTGGTTTTAAAAAAAATGGTGATTTTTATTAATACAAGTTAATTTTTTTATGGAAAAAAAAAATTAAATCAATGGTTCATTAAAATTGCCCCACACAAACCGGGAAAGACGAGTTCAATTTAAAATGCCGACAAAATGAGTGAAATTTAATTTTTTCCTCTGAGGGGGCCCCCCTTCTATGAAAAAAGAAAAAAAAAGCCTTTTTTTGGGGAGTTACATCTGAAGATTTTATCTTTACTTTTTTTACACTGTTTCCATTCTGTTTCTCGTTCATGTGCAGTTTGGTCGACTTCGGAGCCGATTGCAAAAGTCGCAACAAACATTTGCTGCACTGGATATAATTTCCTTGCTGCGCAGCTCTCGAATGGCAAACTCCAAAGACACGTTGGTGGCTTGTATTGCAGCTAAGTCGGGAGCTTTCTTCTTTAGCAGCCCACTTTCTACTTTTTCTAAAACTGTTTTTCCCTTCTGTTTCTCGTTCATGTGCAGTTTGGTCGACTTCGGAGCCGATTGCAACGTCGCATTAATCATCGCCTGCACTAGTATAATTTCCCTGCTGCGCAGCTCTTGAATGACATCTCTAAAGACATGTTGCAGGGCTTGTATTACAGCTAAGTCGCGAGCTTTCTTCTTTGAGCAGCCACACTTTCAAAAACCCTACCATTGATGTATACCAGGGGCCCCCTTTTGCCCTTTTTCATGACTACTATCTCGATGCGAATGATTCTTTTTCTACCAGGGAATTTAATGCACCAAGAGGAAATGTCGCTGATAATACCCATCAGGCAACGTTTCAAAAGTTTTTTTTACCACATCTGGTTTCATGGTTTTTTTCTTGACTGGTAGGATGGATCCGCAGGGGGTATCAGTTAATGGACTGGTCGCCATAGGAACTTAGTTTGTATTCGCCAACAAATCACCTTAAAACCGCAATTTGGTGAGATAGACTATTATTTATTCTAGTATCCTACAATGCAGCTTGACTGATTGTAATTCTTCATCAATAGGGAAATGGTAGAAAAACAATTGTGTATTGCGTCTACTTTCAATTACCATTGCTAGAGAATCTGGCCCTTTCAAAATCCTGCTTCAAAATATAACAGTTAGGAGTTAGCTGATGAGTCACTAATCCTTTTTTGTACTATGAGTAAAATTTAATGCAAAGGGAATTTTGAAAAAGGGGCCAAGAATTCATTTCTTAAGCAATGGTAATTGAAAAAGTTTGGACGCCAATACAAATTGTGTAAAAATTTTTTACCATTCCCTATTGATGAAGAATTACAATCATCAAGCTGCATTGTAGGATTTCAGAATAAATAATAGTCTATCTCACCAAACTTGCGGTTTTACAGGTGAATTGTTGCGAATACAAACTAAGTCCTATGGCGACCAGTCCATTAACTGATACCCCCTGCGGATCCATCCTACCGTCAAGAAAAAAACATGAAAAACCAATTGGTAAAGAAACTTTTTAAACGTGCCGTGATGGTATTATCAGCGACAGTCCTCTTGGTGCATTAAATTCCCTGGTAGAAAAAGAATCATTTCGCATCGAGATAGTAGCTCATGAACAAGGCACAAGGGGCCCGGTATACATCAATGGTAGGGTTTTTGAAAGTGTGGCTGCTCAAAAGAAGAAAGCTCGCGACTTAGCTGTAATACAAGCCCTGCAACATGTCTTTAGAGATGTCATTCAAGAGCTGCGCAGCAGGGAAATTATATCTAAGTGCAGCGATGATTAATGCGACGTTTCAATCGGGTCCGAAGTCGAAAAAAAAAAAAAAAAAAAAAAAAAAAAAAAAAAAAAAAAAAAAAAAAAAAAAAAAAAAAAAAAAAAAAAAAAAAAAAAAAAAAAAAAAAAAAAAAAAAAAAAAAAAAAAAAAAACCCCCCCCCCCCCCCCCCCCCCCCCCCCCCCCCCCCCCCCCCCCCCCCCCCCCCCCCCCCCCCCCCCCCCCAACAACAAAAAAAATATGGTCGGCTAGTATGAAAAACGGTTGTTCAAAAAGAAAACCCCAATTGTTGCGGGGTTAAGGGTCCATTGAGAATACTTAACGACTAAAAATTTATCAATGTCGTTATTGAAATCTGTCAACTCGATACTTTTTTTTTTTTTTTTTTTTTTTTTTTTTTTTTTTTTTTTTTTTTTTTTTTTTTTTTTTTTTTTTTTTTTTTTTTTTTTTTTTTTTTTTTTTTTTTTTTTTTTTTTTTTTTTTTTTTTTTTTTTTTTTTTTTAAAAAAAAAAAAAAAAAAAAAAAAAAAAAAAAAAAAAAAAAAAAAAAAAAAAAAAAAAAAAAAAAAAAAAAAAAAAAAAAAAAAAAAAAAAAAAAAAAAAAAAAAAAAAAAAAAAAAAAAAAAACATCCACACCAAATTAAAAAACCGGTTCTAAATTTTCTAATAAGATAAAGATCCCTCGGTAGCATCGCAGTCACCCACGAAAAAAGGGCGCATTTAACTAGGCGATTTTAAATCCTCCACATCTTTGGGGTGGGGTTTAGTCTGGGGTATAGAAGTTAGGTAATATAAAATGAAATAGTGCAAAAATTTTTTTCCCTTTTTGGGGGCAAACCGGGGCCCAACATTTAAATTTTGGGCCGTCAATATCTAAGAACCAAAAATTTAAAATTTGAAAAGGTTTTAAAAAGTAGAAATTACAACAGAATTGGAAAGAAAATTAAAAAAATTAGAAAACTGATTTTTATTCATAGCAACGTTTTTATGATTCAAGGTTATTGGACACAAAAAAGAGGTTCCAATTCCAAAAAATGGGGTGAATTTTCCTGGGGGCTTCAAAAGGGGAATCGCAAATGGTTTCAAAGAACCCCTATTTGGTACGGGAAATTGGAAAAAATTATCCACCTGCCATGAAAAAATAAAATGACCTAACCAAAAAAATGAGTCAAGAAAAAACTAATTTTGGGGCAAATTTGTTTCCCAAAATTTTCTTGGGGGAAAGTAAAGGAAAAAAGGTTAAAAACTGGAACTGTTTAGTTCAAAAGTATCTAAAACCAAAGCAAATTTTGTTTTTTCTTCAACATTTTGTGTTAAAGAATTTCAGCATTAATTCGGTAAAATTAAAAATCAACCAACCAGAGGAAGAGAATGGGCCCGGGTAAACCTCAATTCTGCTAATCATTCGAATTACGTAACCGAAAATTTTCCTAAATTGCTATCATTTCAAAAATTAATTTAAAACAATTTCTGCGTTCGGGTAATTTTTACCTATTCCTCTTAATAAGTTTTCATTAAAATCCAAATTCACCCTTCCACACCCAACAAGGGGGAGCGCGGAATTTGAACTTCCAAGTGAGGTTTAAACAATTTCTTTTACCTCCAAATCAATTAAAAACAGGGATTTAGTTGGGTTGTTTAAAAATTGGGAAAAACCGTAAAGGGGGTAGGCAGATGACAGATAAATCGGCGAAAAGCTAGCAGAAATTCTTCAGTCGAGACATCCACAACAAGTTCAAGATGAACTGCTCGGTACATAGCGCAGGTAAATAGAACAACCCAACATTTTGAGCCATCTATGCAATACAGTGGACCTGCAAGATCAATTCCTATTGCTGAGAATACTCGGGAAGTAGCAATACGTTCAATAGGTAAACCACCCTCTGGTGCTTCCTGTCTCTTTGAACTCAATGTTTTGCAGATTGAACATGATCTGATAATTCGCTTGACAGCTCTTCGAGGAGCTAAGATCCAAAATCGTTGTCTTAAGCGAGATCGTAGAATGCCACTACCACAATGATTCCCTTTCTTATGACTTTCACGGATTATACATTTGGTGACCTCGACGTAATCACAACTATGTGATTATTCTTTTCTTAACGTAAAATTCGAGTGGTTGAATACATCTACCGATACAACCATTTCTTTGAAGCAGTAAAACGTTTCAAAGCTTTTTGACGGCTATCAAGTGCGCCTTTTTAATAATGGTGAGTGTCAGCCAACTGAAAAAGAAACGGACGCCGATCCGTAGTTTAATAACTCGCGCCCAGAACGAGGTGAGTACCTTATTGAGTTCAGATCCTTTAGATGCTACTGCTATCAGTAGCTTGAAACGAAAACTAGATCGTTTGTCAAATGATCTGACTGAAGTTGATGAGCAAATCAAAGATGCTCTTATTGCCGACGATGAAGTTACTACTGAAGACTATACAACTGAAATTGAAGCTATGGATACATATATGGTGGTGATTGAAGATTCATTAACGAAGCTATCTGAAGCCCTGAGAACCGAAGAATCTATCGAACGCAGCAGTATTGCTTCAAACGAAACAAACAGCCCACGCACATCCTCAGAACCCAAACAAAGAATGAAAATCAAGCTACCAAAATTCGAAATTCGCAAATTCTCTGGTGAACATTTAGAATGGCTTGGCTGGTGGTCTCATTTTACACAGATTGATGAAAATCCTGATCTTAGTGATAAGGATAAATTTGATTACTTGGAACTTGCTATGACTCCAAAAACGCGAGCAGCGGATATTATCAGTCTTGGTGCATTAAATTCCCTGGTAGAAAAAGAATCATTTCGCATCGAGATAGTAGCTCATGAACAAGGGCACAAGGGCCTGGTATACATCAATGGTAGGGTTTTTGAAAGTGTGGCTGCTCAAAAGAAGAAAGCTCGCGACTTAGCTGTAATACAAGCCCTGCAACATGTCTTTAGAGATGTCATTCAAGAGCTGCGCAGCAGGGAAATTATAACTAGTGCAGCGATGATTAATGCGACGTTGCAATCGGCTCCGAAGTCGACCAAACTGCACATGAACGAGAAACAGAATGGAAACAGTGTAGAAAAAGTAGAAAGTGTGGCTGCTCAAAAGAAGAAAGCTCCCGACTTAGCTGCAATACAAGCCACGCAACGTGTCTTTGGAGATGCCATTCGAGAGCTGCGCAGCAAGGAAATTATATCCAGTGCAGCGATGATTGATGCGACGTTGCAATCGGCTCCGAAGTCGACCAAACTGCACATGAACGAGAAACAGAATGGAAACAGTGTAAAAAAAGTAAAGATAGAATCTTCAGATGCTAACTGTGGTCAGCTAGTTTTCCGGAAAGATCTCAGGAATTCAGTCGTCAAGCGTGTTGTACAACAAGCGCTGTCCAATTGTGAAAACCCCAACACAGTCACAGCGTTGTATACGTTGTTTGAGAACGACTCATTTCACTTCCAGGTAGAATCTGTCACTGACACGGATGCACCAGCACCATTCCAGGCCTTGTTGCATATCAATGGAAAAACATATATGGATTACGGTACTAGTATGAGAAAAGCCAAGAGTAATGTTACCAAGAAAGTGTTGCAAGAATTGTTTCCGCAAATTGCTTGCGGCGAAAAGTTTACAATGGAGAATGTCCCATTGGAGAATGGGACGTTAACAAAGACTGAAAAGATTCCATCAGTGGTCGATAATAATGTGAATGTTTTCGACTCAACATCGCATACTTCTCCTGATTTTGTTGCCTCTGCGATCCAATCTAATGACGACGAAGTCATGCATGTTTTCGAAACCCGCATCACATACTTTCCTGATTTTGTTGCATCTGCAATTCAATCAAATACGAGGAAGTCATGTCTTGAAGGCAGAACATCTTAAGAGCTACAGCGGTTTTCGGGTATAATGATGGTACAAAATGATGACTTGAACACAGGCTCTGTTATTTGCGTCTGTACTGGTCAGTTTGTTAAATCATTTGTTGTTCTAGATAAATGGCTTATGCGCTGTCCAAATTGAATGCCGCGTGTAATTTTCAGTACTTTCTAACAAATTGTGTATATGTTTTTAGGTAATAAGTGTTTACTTGGAGATCAAGTGTCCACCGCCGGGGATGTGCTGATTGATTGTCACGCCGAAATTTTAGCCAGACGCTGCCTCATTTCATATCTGTACACTCAGTTACACGCTGCACTCACGAATCAGGATCAGTACGTTTTGGACGTTGTTGGCCAAGAGTATTACTGTGTTAAAAAAAATGTCAAATTCTACTTGTACATTAGTTCGGCACCGTGTGGCGACGGCCGCGTATTTAAATTCGAGTCTGCTAAAAATCTGGAACGTCAAAGACCAGTGGTTAAATGTGGTATTCTGCGAGTCAAACTTGAATCTGGTATGGGTGGAATTCCAGTGACTGAATACTCTTCTACTCGAGCCTCCTACGACGAATACCTTAAAGGACGTCAGCTGGTGGTAATGTGCTGCTCGGAAAAGATAATGCGTGCCAATGTACTCGGTGTCCAGGGTGCACTACTTTCTCATTTTATAGAGCCGGTTTACCTCAGTGGTTTTCTTGTTGGCGATATCTTCCATCAAGGTTAGTTCAATTTCAAAAACTATCCGTATTAGACGTGCGTTATTTGTTCAGATGAAGGATATAGAGCCGAAGACTGAAAACAGCGAGATTTTGATAGTTGTTTAGCGGCGGTGGGGGGGGGGGCTATCATTACCTCAGTCACGCACCCATCTTTTGCAAGGAAGGGTCACAAACGAGAATGATGAAAGCCTCAATCGAGCAGAAATGAAGCGCAAATGATTGACGCTATTCTTAGGTTCATACTCATAAATAGAAGCTTTTTCATAATTGTACCTTGTGAGGGTGCGTGAAAAGAGAAGCACAAACAAAAATAATGCTATTCAAACAAACACAAGGAGGCATAAAGATGTACATTTGAAATGCTACTGAAATTTTAGTATGAATCCCCAAATTTCAAAGAAGCTAGCACAACGATGATAAAGAACAATTTGAGCGCAATTACTATGCATATAAGTCTCAATCAATTCATTGCTGGAATCCGGAAGTAGCAATACTTCAAGCCACCCTCTAGGTGCTTCTGTTCTTTGAACTAGTTTTTCGATTGACAGATCTGAAATTGTTTCTGGGAGCGATCAAAATTTGCTAACAATCGAAATCCATCCACAATGATTCCTTTCCTTTGCGACTTTCATGATTTACATTGGTGACTGATGTCACACTATGTGCTTATTCTTTTCTTAACGTAAAATTCGAGTGGTTGAATCATCTACCGATACAACCATTTTTGAAGCGTTAAAAAAGTTTCAAAGGTTTTTTACGGCTATCAAGTGCCCCCTTTTTAATAATGGTTGAGTGTCAGCCAACTGAAAAAGAACGGACGCCGATCGTTTGTTTAATAACTCGGCCCAGAACGGGTGAGTACCTTTTGAGTTTAGATCCTTTAGATGCTACTGCTATCAGTAGCTTGAAACGAAACTAGACGTTTGTCAAAGATCTGACTGAAGTTGATGAGCAAATCAAAGATGCTCTTATTGCCGGGCGATAAGTTTTCTACTGAAGACTATACAACTGAAATTTAAGCTATGGATAATATATGGTGGTGATTGAGATTCATTAACGAAGCTATCTGAAGCCCGGAACTGAAGAATCTATCGAAAAGCAGCAGTATTGCTTCAAAAAGAAACAAACAGCCCACGCACATCCTCAGAACCAACAAAGAATGAAAATCAAGCTACCAAAATTCGAAATTCGCAAATCTCTGGTGAAAATTAGAATGCTTGGCTGGTGGTCTCTTTTATACAGATTGATGAAATCCTGATTTTTAGTGATAAGGATAAATTTGATTACTTGGAACTTGCTATGACTCCAAAAACGCGAGCAGCGGATATTATCAGTCGGTTCCCAGCTTCAGCTGCTAATTATCCGCTAGCTATTCAAGCACTGAAGGAACGATATGCTAAACCAAAATTATTGAAACCCAAATCGTATGTTCGCGAACTTTTGAAAAATGGTTGTTCAGAATACGAAGAAGAAAGACAAATTTGATCTTTGGTTCAACACTACGATAAATTAGATGCGCATATTCGGGGGGGGGGGGGGGGGGGGGGGGGGGGGGGGGGGGGGGGGGGGGGGGGGGGGGGGGGGGGGGGGGGGGGGGGGGGGGGGGGGGGGGGGGGGGGGGGGGGGGGGGGGGGGGGGGGGGGGGGGGGGGGGGGGGGGGGGGGGGGGGGGGGGGGGGGGGGGGGGGGGGGGGGGGGGGGGGGGGGGGGGGGGGGGGGGGGGGGGAAAAAAAAAAAAAAAAAAAAAAAAAAAAAAAAAAAAAAAAAAAAAAAAAAAAAAAAAAAAAAAAAAAAAAAAAAAAAAAAAAAAAAAAAAAAAAAAAAAAAAAAAAAAAAAAAAAAAAAAAAAAAAAAAAAAAAAAAAAAAAAAAAAAAAAAAAAAAAAAAAAAAAAAAAAAAAAAAAAAAAAAAAAAAAAAAAAAAAAAGTGGGAACTTGAAGCGCTGGGCATTAAACCAGATCTTTGCATTCTACACTAGGCGAGTTTCAACAAGTACCACAACGAAACGATTCCGTTATTCGAGCCCTGAATAGGACGCCTTCTTAAAATTTTGCTTACGGGAGCCAAAATCCTACCGCCGCGCCTGCTACTTCCGTCCCTAGTTCCGGAGGCTACATATTGTCGGCGGTGGCTTATTGGGACAGTGTTTACATTTAGCAAACGTAACTCGAGACTGGGGTAGGAGGCCTTGATACAGGCGTAAGTCGACCCCTCAGCATCCATAGCCTTTGAAACTGGTACTGAACTACTCTGACGGAGTTAGAAACAAAGAATCGGAACTGTATTCGCACTATCGAGTTACTTTGATGCCACACTGTATCGCGTTTTAACGTCGACCATAAATATAGAAAGTATGGTACAATTCTTCCAGTAGAATTTTAATAAAATACCACGCCAGCTTCGCTCGCAAAAAGGGTACTTTGAAAGGAAGGCCAAAGGGAAATGATAAAAGCCTAAATCGACAAAAATGAAGCGCAAATTTTGAGTATTCTTATTTTCAACTCATAAATAGAACTTTTTCAAAATTTGTACCTTGTGGGGGTGCGTGAAAAGAAAACACAAAAAAAAAATAATGCATTCAAACAAACACAAGGGGCATAAAGTTTGTTACCATTTTGAATCACGTTCGAAAAGGGAGGGGTTATAGTATGTCCTCAATCCCCAACATCTCCTCAAAGAACTAGCACCAACAAAAAATGATAAAGAACAATCAAACACAAAGACGCGAAAGCGATTGAGACAATTTTCTATTGATTTTCAAAAAAAGGAGGTTGTTTTATATGCCATCTTCTTGGGGGGGTCAAGGAGGGAAGCATGAAAAAACCACAAACGATTGAGGCAAATTTTTTTTTGATTTTTTTTAGAAGGTATTCATGAGGGGGAATTTTTTCAAACAATTTTGCCATGTGGAGGCATGCGGGAAGCACAAATAAAAAATGAAAGTACAAATTTGTTAAAATTTTGAAAAAGAGACCACATCCCCCCAGCCCCCATTCAACCCCAACAAAGGAAAAGTCTTCATTAAAACCGGTATCTTTTAATCAACCAATTTCTGAAGCGATTCCTGGTGGTGTGGGGTAAATTTTTTCTTTTCCTGTGTGTACAATAATAATATTTAATTTTCGGGGAAGCGATTGGGGAAAAATTTGCATTACAATCAAATTTTTCTTACAAATGCATTATTTAGTGGTTTAATGTATGTAATTGTTTCCTATTGTTAGGCGGGGTACTTCACACTTTTCTCTGTTCGTTGTGTCTGATTTTTATTATTTGGTATTATGTTCTCATTGTTTCTTACTTAGATTATTTATCATTATTTTATTTTTATTATTATTCCCTTACCTACTCTTAAATTTATTGTCAATGCTATTGATGTCACAGATTTGTTCTTACCCTTACTCTCGAACAAAATGAGTTTAACATATGCCCAATAATGCAAGACCCAAAAATTTATAACCGAATCTCAATCTTTTTAAACATGTTAAAAATGTACACTTATAAATTTTCCACGTTCCAGCATACTATGCTTCTGAAGAACAGTGTTACGTAATTTGTATGAAAATTGTTCAAATTGAATAGGTACAGATGGTAATGTTACAGGTAACCTTGTCCGAGCATTGTACGGAAGAATCAGCAACTTCCCAGCTGACCAGTTATCAAAACCGTGTATCGGTTGAACAAGCCACGTATTGAAGGAATCACAAATAGGAAAATCGCCATTAATGTGAAGCCTGGAAAATCGTGCATGAATTGGATCATCAACAGTCCGATGGTTGAGTTCATCAACTCAAAAACTGGGAAAACCTCAGTATTGCCCTTTGGGTTTTTAAAATTAAAATGTTCCAGAAGTTTCGCGGATTGTTTTAGTTTGTTCGCAATCTAATTATCTGTGTCAAAGTCAAACTACAAAAACTTACAAAAAAAACGCTTCCAGGTAATCAGGACCAAAAATATTCTGTACGCAAAATTGGAAAAAAGTGGGCAGGCAAATGGATCAAGTGGCAAATGAACGGGGTTTGTTTTTCCTCAATGATGGTTGATTCTGTTTTAGTCACAATCAAAGTAATTGATTTAAAACTGTAATGAAATAATTTATCAATAAACAACTGAAAAAAATATCAAAATTCTTAAAATTGATAATCACAGCGATCGAGTGACTATCAAAGTGGGTTATCATTAAAGATTTGATATCCAAAAACCTTTTCCTTATGTTTGCACGCAGGCTTCGGAAGAGAACCATCTACAACACTGGGAAAAGCTTACGCTCGAAGCGCAAAGTAAAACCGGGCGTCTTTAGGTGTAGAAAGAGATGAAAATTTTTCTGTTTTTCTCTCTCTCTACTTTTATGTCGCTGTAAACACCCATTAACAAGTTTGCCGGTGTCCCCAAACACAGATGTTTTAATAACCCAAGAAAAAAAAACGCTTTCAGTGAAGACTACCGGGGTTTTTATGATAATGCAGAAGCAGGGAAACAATTCCCCTCCATGCCTGTATTTTTCAGATTAATCCCAGTAAAACTATATATTTCATTGCCTTTTTTTTTTGTATTTTTTTCCTGTTTTTATAATGACGCTTTCATTTTATTTATTTCCTTTCCGAAATATATTTAAAAAACCGTTTCATGTTCTGCGTAGGTTTTTCTAAAAGACAACAACGAGGTCAGATGTTAGTTTTTTTTTGTGTAAATTTACCTATTCCGAAATGCTTATTAGAAGTGCAGTAGGTACATAATTAAATTCACCTTCAGTGTCATTAAGGATATTAATAATGTGTAGTTTCCTTGAAGAACCCCTGTGCTCTAATTTTGGCTGAAAGCTGTTCAGATAACTCCTTGGTTCCAGCTGTCGACAAAATAAGGAACCGTATTTGCCAAATTCCTATTTCGATTTCATCGGCGATAAATTATCGGTTTTGAACGATGAGCTCGAAAGTTTCATTTCCATTTAACGCTAGATGTTTTCTTGGGCTAACATAAGTTTTGATCGGTACATCGCAATGTTGAATTTTGAAACATTGAAGAATCATTCACTCGATAACCCCATTCAACCTGTAAAAGTAGTCGAAACATGGATTTGTTGAACAATTCTTTTGAAAGCTATTGTAAATGTTATTTAGTAATTATGGTGTACCATTTTCGTTTTCTACTGGCTCAAATTAAACGAGACCGCTGTTTAAATTCGACTTTTTAATATTTTTGGATTTCTTTTCATGGTTAAACTGAGAAAGTAGACAACCGAGATTTGCAAATTGAATTTTTCTACCCTTGTGGTCATCTGAATTAAATTCAATTTTCACAGTGGTTCCTTGTATTCCCTATCTACATCCGCTGTCAAATTATTCACTCCTATTATTTTTGGGAAATTTCAAAGTATTTTTTGAGTTGTTGAATTCATCAACGTTGTAAAATTGTAGCCATTTTAGTTGGAAATTAGAAGTTCTTCAAGTTTGTATTATTAAACATTTTACCTATTAATAAATTGTAATACATTTGGATAACCTTTTTTTCCTCTATTTGAGCAATTAGAAAATTTATTAACTTTTTTTGTCCGATATTTACACATGTGAATTATGTAACTTATGCAGGAACCCGTATTTGTACGCTTTGAGAAATGTCGTGTTGGCGAATAAGAGCACCATGTTATAACTTGCTGCCGAAATAGCTATTCCCTGTGCATAGTTCACTGTCATCCTTAAGGGCCCGGCGCTTCATCAAATCATCGCAGAACCTCAAAACTTTTTAATAGGGCCTTTTCTTTTTGCTTACGGGAGCCAAAACCTACGCGCGATGCTATTCGTTTTAGCTTATATTGTGCTTCTTATTGGACAGTGTTTTACTTTAGCAGAACGGATACTGGGGTGGAGCCTTGATACAGCTAAGTCACCCAAGATTACCAAGCCCTTAGAACTGTCTGAATATGTCGTAATTTTTAAACAATCATTTTTTTTGGTATAATTAAGTAAAAGATTAAGTCTTATTTGTTTATTTATCATTTCCTAAGTCGTTATTTAATATTGAATTACAGATAATTTCAATTTCCTGGTACTTCTTTTCTGAAAGCTTGGATTATGAAATTAGTGTTCTGAATTTATGAATTTGAAGGGCTTAAACCTTCCGCCCAATTATCCATCACTTGAATAATTTCAAGTTTTTTCTTTTTTTTTCCATTCAATTTCATAAGTTTGTCCTTTCGAAAAATGAGCGGTTACTTTACCGAATTTTAATGACAAATTCAAACGGGTTTCCCATTTAATTCAAAACTGATGACTATTAGTCTTAAATCAATTTTTAATTTCTTATACAGAACACTATGACTATCTACAAACCCGGGTTTGTAGAGGGATCCGAATTTTGTAACGTTGGACTGGTACATTTCCTTTCGTGGCTGTGTTTCCACACCTCGAACGCGTAACCAAAGCATATGACCGCGAAAGTCCAAAAGATTTTTGCTCACTATTTCTTTTACTTTAAAAATTTGTCATGCGATAATTTTGTCGAGTTCCGGATGGCTTAATTCTCTTATAATTGACACTATGTTTAGCACCTGAATATTTGGTGCACTTATATTTGCGTTAAGTCAACCTTTCCTATTTGAATAATTTTCTCAGTTATGGTTAAACAAATATTCGACCTTTTATCGAGATTATTGGAGTACCGATTGATTTAAAAACCTTACTTAAACTATAAAAGATGGTATGTCCTAATTTTAATTATATAGATATCCAGTTTCGTCTAAAAGTCTGTTTAATTTTTGCGGTCTTTTCAGATCTGCATGATCCGGCATAAAAACATCTTGACGTTTCCGCTTTCCATTCCGCAAAACTTGCTATTTCACCGTATTGCTCCTCACTACCTAATACCCCTATTGGTTTATTTAGGTTCATTTTCTCCGAAGATCGATGGGAGGCCGATTAGGACTTTCTCTCTAAATTGTAACCCTCTGCCACTGGCCGAATTTATCACTTTCTACAGTTCGTTCGAAAGGGTAAAGTTTTAAAAACGCATTTCGGCAGACGGGTTATCTTGTGTCAAACCCCTATTGATGAATTGGTCCTCAAAACTGTTAACAGGTACGTTTAATGTTGGTAACCTTATTGATTGTGTGATATTCAAAATTTTTGAAATGCTTTCCGAGTTGTCAGGTGTAGCTAGAATTGTATGTTTTTTTTCCGAAGATGGGTGCGAGGATAACACTATACTACGTTTAAAGTTCCGTAATAAACGTGTTTGTAGAAGCTTCTATTTTTGGAATTTAATTTTAAATTAAGAATATTGGTTGTTTTTCCAAATGTCTTTTATTCATGGTTGTTTCCTAGTTTCTTTAACACTTTAAAGAAAGATGACATTAGTGTGCCTAATTAAATTATAATGCGAAAATTTGCCGATTTACAATTAGGGTACTACAGTCAAGTAAGTAATTTCAAATAAATCAAGTATTTGAAAGGGAATTAATCAATAAATAACTTTAAATTCGATAAAAAATTCTTTTTTAAAAAAGGGCGGTTCGCAGAACGTTTTTTAAACCGGGGGCGGGGTTTGGCGGGGCTACCGGGGCTTTTTTTTTTTTTTTTTTTTTTTTTTTTTTTTTGGGGAAAAAAGTCATTTAAATTTCCGAAAGGGGGGCGAGTACTTTTTAAAAATCCTTTTTTAAATTTAAAAGAAGGATTTTCAACCACATTCGTACCTGTCGTTGCACGGCTGCCTTTTGACAGTCCCTTCGGGCCTCTTTTTGCGAATATTATTCAAAAATTGAAATGATTAAGGGTCGTTTTTTATAATGCCTTTTTTGATTCACATCGTATGAATCGATTTAGCCCCCGGGCCGTGAAGGGCGATTGAACGGGGAAAAAACAAGCGTTAGCTAAAGGGGGTGACGAGTTTTGTGTGACGGGAAAGGTCTAGCCAAAAAGAGGAAATCGCGAGAGTTATAATTCTACTTCAGTCAATAAATTGAAATTTTTTTCAACAAATGCAAAAATACTAGCAAAAACCTATAACTGCAACTTCTCATCTTCCGACGACAATAAGCTAACTTGGCACCCATAGAGCACAAAAAAACTTTATTTGTGCCCTGCCCCCCCGTATTCACGTAAAAATTCGTTGTAGTCGCTGTGAGCCAATGACTCACTTCGCAATCTTTGCTTCTTATTTCAAGCCCCTCCCAACGCCAGAAAGTATGATATTCGTATACTCCCCACTAACATCCTAGCGAATACACCATCAGCATCAATCGAAGAAAACGTGGGTGTGTGAAAACCCCCCCCGTTCACACGAACAAAAAGGCTTTGCAATCGCAATGCTCAAACCCCCAGATCAAAAAATTTGTACTGTGCGCGGCATGTTGTGAAGGGCTTACTCGTGTGTAAAACGCGTGGCTAGTAAGCGAACTGCATGCACACTCTCAGTCAAGAAAAAACTTTTAAAACGCAAAAAAACCGTGAAGAAGCAACGGCGAACGACCCCGCGCGACCACCAACATCCTACACATAGGGCAACTAAAGGGATAAGAAGCACATACCCCGAACTTTTTTTTGATTTCAAAGAAACTATGAAATGGACTTCCCCATCAGCAGTGTGACGGTTCGCCACCGAGACATCCTACCATAAAACCCAAGGGTCCCACACAAGCCTACAAATGTTTTTCCAGAGTTCCAATCTTCAATACTAAGTTAGTACTTTTGTCAGCGCTATTCTGAAATTGAAAGTCCACTGAACATTTATCCCAAAAAGGAAATCTTTTATTCCGGGAGGGCCGGGAAAAACCCTTTTTTGGTTATTAACGACGGGACTGCGAAAATGTTGGGATTTTTTTTTCAGAGAAACGACTTCTTATTGACGGGGGATATCTTATGGGGGCCATCACGAAATTGTCGTCAGTTTGGCCAACACTGAAAAAAAGGACGAAATGGGACTAACACCGACATTTTTACTACAATTTCTGAGACTGGCACGAAAAACAATGCCCCTTGAGAATTGAGATTCCCCCCCCCCCCCCTATTTACAATTTATACAATAGTACCGTACTGTTCGTTTTAAAACTTACAATTAGCCCCCCCTAAAAACGGGCAAAAATTTAGACCACCCTGATGTGCACGTTTAGGGGGGAAGAAACCCATCAAACTGCACACCCCCCCATTTTCACGGTTTAATTTCTTATGCCATAATATGATACCTTTGGGTTCCCCGTTACATTTTATTCACTCTCAACCCAAAAATTGAATTTTTGAAAATCTGGGATTTTTTACTTTTTTTATCTCCGGTAATCCCGTACATTTTTTTTTGGGGGAGGTACGCAGATCAGAAGAGCAAATAATGGGCAACATTTCAACAAGAAACTCCACCTTCAAAATAGAAGAATTACTAAACCCAAATTTAAAAGAATACACCATATAGCAACGCAACCTCAAGGACTACATCATTTTCTACTCCAATAAAACCTCAAATTTCCCAAATTTTTTAACCAAATATTCAAACATTTTTTCTACACCCCAATTTTTTCTTATCCCAACACTGGGTTTAAATGAATAATTTACGCTTTTCATATTTTTTCTTTTTTGGGTAAAATAGGGCAATATTAAGGGGAAATTTTTCCAATATTTCAATATTTTTGTATGTACTTTATCATACTGCGGTATTTTTTAAATTTTATTTTGAAAAAAAAAAATTGAAATATACCTATTTTTTTTCTATTTTTTATTTTTTTAAATCAATAAAAAAGTCAAAAGAATTAAAAAAACTTTACAAAAAAACTTTTGAATTTCATACAAAATTTTTTAATAAATTGTTTCTTTTTAAAAGATGCAGCATTTCTATCCCCTTTTTTTTTTTTTTAAACGGGCTTCACCTACATTTTTCTCAACATCCCATCAACACGTTCGTAAAAAATATTTAAAATTTTTTGCCGTATTTCAAACACTCCTTTTACCCCTTTCAACTGGTATAAAACCCTATCAAAGAGGTTAAAACGAAGCGCTACAATGCCTTTTTTAAAAATTTTTACGTTGTATGTATATAAGTTTAAAAGGGGGTCGAAATAAACAAAATAGGATTTTTTCCAAGACTTTCAATTTTTTTCCCCCTGAAGCCTAGTTTTATAGGACTCCCCTTGGACTACTTTATTTTTTTTAGATGTTCCATATTTCATTCTTTTCATGAATATTGGGTCTTTTAGGGATGTACTTTTAAAACGGCCTTTTTTTTTGGGGTCTTTAACCCAAAAACTGGGCTGAGATATTTAGTTCACACTCGATTGATATTATCATTGACTATCGATTATTCAGTTCCGCCTTCTTGTGGGGGATACAAAAATGTTTTTACGATTTTCTCAGAATGGCAAAAATTTACTAGGCCCCCTTTTTTTTTGGAAAAAAAGGGGGGGTCATCCAATTTTAATATTTTTTTTTAAGTTTAAAAACCCAAACCGCGAAAACCTTTTGGTTTTTTTTTTTTCTTGTTTGGCGTTTTTTTCCCAAAAAAAAACCGGGGAAAAACAAAAAAGCCGGTTTGGGAAAAAGGGTTTTTTTCCCGGGGTTTTTTGGCCAAAAAAAATTTTAAAAAAGTTTGGGGCGGGATTTTTTTTTTTTTTTTGGAAAAATTTAAGGAGTTTGAATTTCTATTTTTACATATTGTGGCGTGCTTATTGGGACAGTGTTTACATTTAGCAAACGTAACTCGAGACTGGGTAGTAGGCCTTGATCAGGCTAAGTCGACCCCCCTCGCATCCATAGCCTTTGAAATTGGTACAGAACTACTCTGACGGAGTTAGAAACAAAGAATCGGAACTGTATTCGCACTATCGAGTTACTTTGATGCCACACTGTATCGCGTTTTAACGTCGACCATAAATATAGAAAGTATGGTACAATTCTTCCAGTAGAATTTTAATAAAATACCACGCCAGCTTCGCTCGCAAAAAGGGTACGAACTATCTTTTACGTTGCTCGGCGACAGCTTCTAGTTCAATATCGTTGAATTCGCATTCATCGTGTACCTATTGTACGTGTTTACCATTTGTGTAACTTTGGCACGTTTGTTGCCGTGCAATCCATTTCGGGTGTATTTTCACTACCTTATTGTACACACACCTTACACGTACCTAATACGTATATGGGTACTGAAAAAGTTCAGAGTTCATTTGTTTCTCCTTTGAATGCATCGGATCAGGCGAGGGCGATTGATTATAGGTTTCATTTCTCTTCTCGATACCTGGGAGCACCGTCATCGCCATCCCGGCGCAGATGTCGATGCTCTTTCGTCCTCTCCGGTTTCCAATTACCAGACGAGTAAACTCGTGTTTTTCATCGCGACACGACGGCACTTTAGGCTAGATATAGGTCTGCCTACTTGCGTTCGAAATGCGTGCTTGAAATTGACTGCGTTGTCTGCATGCAAATGACGGGTATACGGGGATGAGAGTAGATTTAAACTTTGGTAACGCTTATATTTGGAATTACGTCGTGATAAATTCGATACATTCTTTTGAAATGCGGTTCGCAGACGTTTTTCTCAACCGTCGGCTGATGGCGGCTACCGACTTTGCAAAAGTCAGTTTTATTTCCGAAAGGTGCGACGTATCTGAATCACTCTATTTATGAAGGTACTTCTTCAACTCAGCATTCGTACCTGTACGTATGCACGGCCTGCCTTTGACAGTCCGCTTCTGGCCTCTCTTTGCGAATATTACTTCGAAATTGAAGACTGATGTAACGGTCGCTTTTATAATGCCTGTGTTGATGTGCACATCGGTATGAATCGATTTTAGACCCCGGCCTGTGAAGCTGGCGAGTTGAACAGGGAAACAACAAGCAGTTAGCTGAAGGGTGACGAGTTTTGTGTGACTGGAAGGCTCTAGCACTAAATAGAGGAAATCGCGAGAGTTATAATTCGTACTTCAGTCAATGAAATTGAAATTTTATTCAACAAATGCAAGCAATACGTAGCAAAAACCTATGAATCTGCAAGCTATCTCATCTTCCAGACAGACAGATAGAGCTAACTTGGCAGCCAGTAGAGCACGAAAAAGAGACATTACTTGTGGTCTGTACACCCCCGTATTACACGTAGAAATTCGTCTGTGGAGTCGCTGTGTAGCCAACTGACTCACTTCGCAATCGTTGCGTCTTGAGTTCAAGTCCTACCAACGCCAGAAAGCTAGTGATATTCGTATACTCTCCACTAACATCCTAGCGAATACACCAGCTACAGCATCAATCGAGATGAAAACGTGGCGTGTCGTGTAACCCCGCCCAGTTCACACGAACAAGAGGCATTGCAATCGCAATGCGTCTAACCGCCAGATCAGAAAGATTGATACTGTGCGCGAGCATGTTGTGAACGGCTTACTCAGTGTCGTGAAACGCGTGGCTAGTAAGCGAACTGCAGATGCACACTCTCAGGTACAGAGAAGGAAAACTCTTAACGCAACAAAACCGTGGAAGAAGCAACGGCGAACGACCCCGCGCGACCACCAACATCCTACATCATATGCGGCAACTGAAGGATAAGAAAGCACATACCCCGAACTTCTTTTATGATTTCAAAGAAACTATGAAAATGGACTTCCCTCATCTAGCAGTGTGATCGGTTGCGCCACCGAGACATCCTACCATATAACCAAGGTACCACACATAGCCTACAAATGCTTTCCAGAGTTCCAATCTTCAATACTAAGTTAGTACTATTGTCATGCGCTATGTCTGAAATTGAAGAGAGTCCACTGAACATTTATGCCAAAGGAATCTTTTAGTTCACGGAGGGCCGGGTACAACCCTTTCTTGGTTATTAACGACAGGACTGCGAAAATGTTCGGATTGATCTTTCAGAGAAATCTGACTTCTTATTGACAGGGATATCTTATGGCTGGCCATCAGCGAAAATTGTGCGTCATGTTTGGCCAACACTGAAAACAGGACGGAGAATGGACGACTAACACCGACATTTTTACTACAATTACTGAGACTGGCACTGAAAAATCAACTGCCATTGAGAATTGATGATTCCCCCCCCCCCCCGCTATTTACAATTCATACAATATGTACTCGTACTTGTGCGTTTAAAACTTACATTAGCCCCATAAAAACTGGGCAAAATTTTAGACCACCCTGATGTGCACGTTTAGGCGGAAGAAACCCATCAAACTGCACACCCCCTCATTTACATCGGCTTCAGATTTCTTATGCCATAATGATGATACCTTGGTTCCAGTTATCATTTCATTCACTCATCAAGCCGAAAAATTGAATTTTTGAAAGTCTGGTATTTTTCACGTTTGTTATCTCACGAGTACATCCTGTACCTATTTTTAGGGGTAGGTACGCAGATCAGAAGAGCAAATAATGGGCAACATTTCAACAAGAAACTCGCACCTTCAAAAATAGAATGAATTACTAACCAAATTAAATGAATACACCAATACTAGCAACGCAACACTCAAGGACGTACATCATTTTCTAGCTCTCAATAAAACCTCAAATTTCCCAAATTTTCTAAACCAAATATTCAATCATTTTTACTACACCACATTTTTTCATTATCCTCAACACTGGTTCAATGCAGATAATTCTACTGCTTTTCAATCATTTTATCTATTTTTGGGTATAAATAGGATCAAATATTAAGGAAATTTCTCTCAATATTTCAATATTTTAGTGTGATGTATCTTTATCATACTGCGGTATTTGTAAATATGTATTGTTGAAAAAAAAAAGTTGAAATATACCTAATTTTTTCATCTATTTTTCTATTATTTTAAGATCAATAAATAGTCAAAATGCTAATAAAAAATCTGTTACAAAAATAACTTTTGAATTACATACAGATTATTGAATAAATTGTTTCTGTTAAGAAGATGCAGCATTGCTATCCATTTTCGGTTTTTTAAGGTTTTTATCGGTCATTTCACCTACATTTGTCTCAACATCCTTTATCAACACGTTCGTATAATAATATTTACAACTTTGTTAGCCGTCATTTTCAAACACTCCTTTTTACCCATTACAACTGAGTATGCGAGACCATGATCAGAAGAGGTTAAAACGCAAGCGTCTACAATGCCTTTTCAAAATTGTTACGTTGTATGTATATAAGTTAGAGAGGAATCGAAATATACAAAATAGGATTAGTTTTCCAAGACTTTCAATTTGTTACCCATGAAGCCATAGTTTTATAGGGACTCCTTGGACTACTTTACTTTTTTTTGAGACTGTTCCACTATTACATGTCTTTTCATGAACTATTTGGGTCTTGTTAGGTATGTACTTTTAATACGGCCTTTTTTTGGAGTCTTTAACGCCTAAAAATCTGGGCCATGATGATATTTAGTTCACACTCGATTGATATTATCATTGACTATCGATTCATATCATTTCCGCCTTCTTGATGGGGCATACAAACTGTTTTTATCGATTTTCTCAGAATGGCAAAAATTGACTCAGGCCTCTTTGGAAAAAAGCTCTTCAATTAATATTCTTTTAAGTGAAGAACACGGCGAACTGGTGTTCTTGTTGGCGTGCTTCCTGGAGACGATTGCGCTGTTGTGTGACGTTGCATTAAGCGTGGCGATTTTCTGTTTAGAGTTGATGGTTGTGGGTCACTGACGCTTGGCAGATCACAGGTACTGGCCTTCCTCTTCTTTATAGGTTGGTGGTACCTAATTCGGATTTTATTCACTGCTTTTAGCCAGCTCTGCGCTGGGTATATGGCAGTTACTTGCATCTCAAAACATGTAGCACTGTGGGCTGTAAAAGTACATTTCACATTGGTATTCAAGTATTTTCATAAAATATGCATCGATGTAATGCAATGAATGTAGTAACTCTTTGTCTGTTAACTTATTCTGTTTACCTAATTTCTGAATGATATTCTTCAAAATGAGTACAGGAGAAACATAATATTTTAGAAATAATGAATTGTAACTGAATGTTTAGTAACTAAATTTGGGGTCACTTTTTTTTCTTTTTCTTCAAATGTATATTGAGTAACTACATTAAGTGTATCCGTCTCAAGAAATCGAATGTGCAAAAGTTATTGACGGTTGCTAACAAATACAATGGTACTCAGTTAGATGAAAGAGTAAAAGAGATAGTTTATGGATAATAATGATTAATTTAGCAGATCGAGTTGATGTCTCCTACGAAGTCTTCGTGTGACATCTGAAGCATCAAGTAGGGCGATGGCTTCTACGTTGGGATATTGATGAAGTCGTTTAGCGTAACTGGTTGCTTGCCTACGAATGATTTGACTGACTGTTTCGAAGCTGAGATCGCTGCGTAGTTGTGAATTGCTGACATACCATGGACAACCCGTGATCGTTCGCATAAATTTATTCTGAAATCTTTCAATGATTTCGATGTTTGATTTCGCCGCCGTGACCCAGATTTCCGCTCCGTAGCTCCAAGATGGACGGGAAATGGAGGAGTAAATAAGCCTTTTATTATTTAAACTAAGTTGAGAGCATGGTCCTATGAGCCAGTAGAACTTTGACATCAGGTTGAGCATTTTGTGTTTATTTGTGATGTGCTCGTGCCAATTGAGCTTGCTGTCCACGTGTCCACATGTAGGCCGAGGTAGCGAGCAGTGTTATCTACTGGTACCGCCTTTCCATCAAGTATGGTGGGAGTGTATCCGTGCGGTCTTAAAGAGAAGTCCACTCTCGTAGATTTGCTCTCGTTTAATTTAATCTTCCACTCTCTGGCCCAGCGCGCAATTTTATCGATCGATTGCTGTAGCTTGTTAACTGCTATATCATACCTATTGTCCATGACATACTGTAACGCATGTATCGTCTGCAAACAGGCTGATCATGGCATCTGAGGACTCTAGAATGGGGTCACCTTTTGCTTTCCGAATAAAATTATCCAAAAACGACATTAACTGCCCGTATACTCGAATACTTTTTGAAAAGTAAGCTAATATACTATTTTCAGTCACAGCGAAATGTGAATTCAGGGCGAAAAATATTAGAATAGGTATGCAATCGTTTATCCAAAAACAAAAGATGTACCCAAACATGACCATGTATGGTATATGGGCCCAGAAATGACTTCAGTTCTGCAACTTTCACACCATCTGACGGTGGGCTAAAAAAAATATCAAATAAACCAGGTGACTCAAATGATGTTTTATTTGAGTTCCTGTTCCAGAGTACGTTCAACTATTTGCTGGATTTTTGCTGCGGTGAGCTGATCTGAATCGGTTGTGGTTGGGTTTTCAGTTTTCTTTTAATATTTGGCTATCTCCTTTTCTAAATACTCTCGTCTGTTCCGTTCGGCAGACAGCTCCCTGGCGAGCTTCT
The DNA here is from genome assembly GCA_031841125.1 of Acanthococcus lagerstroemiae. Lineage (NCBI taxonomy): Eukaryota > Metazoa > Arthropoda > Insecta > Hemiptera > Eriococcidae > Acanthococcus > Acanthococcus lagerstroemiae. The sequence continues at coordinate 17,284,989 of CM063111.1, read as the reverse complement.
TGCGTTCCTCGAGGAGAGTAGTATCCTTTGGGTGGGCGTCTGTCAGTTTCTGTTGCTGAGATTGCAGGCTTTGGAGTTCGAGCATCAGATCTTCCCTTCTTTTCTGCTCCACTTTCAGTTGTGCTGTAAGTTTGTCACGTTCTTTGCGCTCTGCGACAACGGTGTTCCTGAGCTTGTTCAGTTCCTCGAGGGTGTTTGCCAAGGACATAGCGGGTTTTGCGTACAGTTGAGGTATTCCTTTAGTTGCCCTGCTTTCAGCTGCTATTTCTGCAGATTTTTCTTTTTCTAGTTGGCGCATGATTGCTTTGGTCCGTTCCTCGATTCGAGTTGGGCTTGGAGCAATGCATTTTCAGCCAGGGCGCTGTCCTCGCTGATTGACACTTCGTGTAGGGAGCGGTTGGCGAGCGTTTCGGCGATAAGCTTGCCCATTGCCTCGCATGCTCTCTGTCGGTGCGTATTATGTTCGGCCTCAGTTTCTCCTTCCAATCGAGCTTCCCAATACGGTATGCCCGGGTCAGCAAGATTGGTGAAGCCAAGCCCCAGAAAGTGTAGCCTATTTCTTGATATCGTATATGACTAGGTAAACCGATTCCGATTCCGATTCGGACAACTTTTAACTACAACAGTCTGATTGAGTATAATCAAAGCTCATTAAGCATCCTTTATTGTTTTTCAAGCCTCGTTAAGACTGCTCAACACCTTTTCAAGACTTACCTACCCGAGGCCGAGCTTCTCTGCTGCAGGGTCATCCCTGAACGTGGAAACCGCCTCGCCGACTTGCCTACTGGATTTGCATTCGCGTGTACCGGCGCCGCGCCGCGCCGCCGCACGTGGCTCGAGAAAACGCCGTAAATATGGAAATGCCGCGACAATTGAACCTGGAAATGTCCAATAACGGATTTTAGTGCGAAGTACACGGGCACTTTGTACCCAATTAGTGTTTGGCGATACGGATATAACGCGGCAGGGGGCCGGGGCCACCGGGTCGTTATTACACGGGTGTAGATGTTGTCGTTATCCGCACCTGCTGATCTATATTGCCCATCCACGTCGTAATATTTACTGCGTTCGTATAACGGGGCAAGCCGACGAGCCTTTTATGGCTGAAATAGACACACGCTGCGGAGCGTTCTCGCGATGCCGAAATATATTGCACGCCGGAGGGTGGAGGGAGAGGGGGGCTGGGGACGACCGATAGAGAGGAAAAAACCCTCCGCTTATACCAATAAAAAGCATCCGCAATTTCCTTCGTTTAACCATTCATCGTTAAGAATATTCCACTTTCTCTTCTGCCATCGTTTTTTTCTGGTCTGTGTGTTTTTTTTTCGCGTGTCGTTTTTCAATGCCACCCGGCACACGCCGGAAAATAAAAACAATCCGTTGAGGAAGGGTTACGCGCGCTTTTAACCAATTTAGTCGCGCATAAATTATGACTCCATTTTCGGCGCGAAGTATCGCTTCGATATTTATCGTATATAAATTGCCCGCTCGCTGCTGGGTTCATTGTCGCGCGTCCGGCTAATCCGGCCGAGCGGGTCGCGGCTGGGTGGCCGCACACTTCGCGTTTTGAGTCGAAAAACTCGCACCTTCCCTGCAATCTTTCTCGCGAAATTTGTCGCACATTCTGCTAGCATGTCGTTCTCGACCTTGGAGTAAGTGGTTAGAAAGAAAACACAGGTTCGTCGACGAATAGGGGTTGCTACAGTGGTATAGGGTCAAAACCCCCTCCACATGTCGGCAGTACCATTAAAGTCTGTTAAATTAATTCAGTTACCACAGAACAATCAATGTACAAATCGGAGACTGGCCATCTGGTTTTGTGTTTCCAAATTTCTTGAACTGCTTCACTTGGAATTCGGTCTGGTATTCACTAGTAAGAACTGCGTAGGTACGGGTTCTTTGGTAATTGTGCCGGAAGCATAGGCGTAGCTACTGGGAGGGCTAGGGAGCTATATCCCCCCAGATATCGAATCCCCCCCCCCCCAGATAAAATCCGTGTTTATGTAGAAAAAACTAATTTGATAACTGTAAATGTAAGATAATGTATACCTAGATATAGAAAAATAGCTTCGTTTGTTTTATCCAGAAAGTGTCCATTTTTTTACTGGTATAGCACCTAAAGTTTCTTTTTGACAATTTTACACCGAAAGTAGACCGGAAGTACATTACAGTAGGTAGCCTAAACAGAAATCAATGCAAAGAACCGCGAAAACCTGTATATACCGAATTTACACAAACTTGCACTTTGACTTCAAAACAATGCGAAGGAGCTTTTCCAAAAAAGAGTCAATTTTGTAGGGTTATTGCAATAAAATACGTGAAGTCACAAACATGTGAGAAGTATAATTTGAAAGGGTATTCCTTCCTCTACTCAATACAGGTATATTTTGCCAAGAAATGTCACTAGAAGAGAACTACACCTGGAAGTTGAACTCAACATCTGATCAGTCCAACTTTGAAAATCTGCCAAAAAAACAAAATAGTGATGTTGGACTTAAAAATTGAGATATCTGGATACGTGTGAAAAGGTTCCTAAATTTTTCAAGCAGTGATAATTTGTAATTTATTCAAAAACGAGTATTTATGATTATGGAATTATAAGCCTTCTTAAATACTGTAATAACTGTCCCTTAAAAATGGACCTCATGTTGGAATAGTTTTGGGTCCTACATAATTTTAAAGCTTGAGAACTACTGAAAGGACAGAAACTGGCACACACTGTTTATAACACATGTTTTTAGGATGTACAAGCTATCCTCATAGCACAAGTCTGTTGGAGGTCAAGATACCAATGTGACCTTAAATTAAGTGAACATAAAGACCTTTTTGAAGGAAAGAAGTAATATTGATCGATGAATAAATATTCTTAATTTAAAATGTTGCCTGAATCCTCCAGAATATGATTTCTGGAATCCGAAATTTAATATTTTTATTTTGAATTTTTGGCAGATTTTTTAAGTTGTAGTGATAACATGCTAAAATTATTAACTTCGGTGTATTATTCTCTTATTCTCTTCCAGTGACGCTGTAAACGATAAATTTTGATAAAGTTTACCTGTATTGAATAGAGGAATGTATAAAGTTTCAAATCAAACTTACCAGACATTTGGAATCTCGCCTATTTCTTTCAGTGCAGTATCTCCGAATCTGGCGATTTTTAGGATCGCGAATAGCGCTTCTGGCGTTCTGGCGAGAAAGCATAATAGAATCTAGAAACTTTCTATGCTCTCCGCTTTATGAAATTGTTTTTGTGATAATGGATCCTCAGAGGATGCTCGTTCTTCTTATTCGCAATTTCGCATTTACTTTGGTCTCAGTCGTTAATGTAATTTCGCAAACACTGCAAAATTCAGAAATGACTATAGGCAAAGCGTCATCCAGAATCAAAACTGTGATCTCGACTTTGGAGGAGAGAAGGTCGGACACATATTTTGACGTACTTTGGGCAAAAATTTCTACTTTCGCAAGTAAATTAGATATTTTGCTATAGCCAGCAAGAGCCTCAAAAAAAAAAAAAAAAAAAAAAAAGAAGTATTTCAAATTTATTGCATGCAGATCTGGTAATTGAAACAACTGTGGGAGCCAAAGATGAAATAGAAACTTCCACAGAAACAGATGTGGTTAAAATAAAGGAATACTGGAAAGCTCATGTGTTCTATAACATTATGGACAACGTTATTACTAGCTTAAAAAGAAGATTTTCAACGGAAAGCATGAAGATGACCACAGCAATTGATAATTTCATTTCACTGAATTATGAAAACTCCAGAGTGCTCATAGATTTTTATGGTTCGCTTATGATTATAAATGACACAGCTTTAAAATAAGAAATAGCTGTTTGTAAGAATTTACACTCAACTTACTACCAAAAAGTAAATATTGAAATAATTGAACTTGTTCAGTTGTTCAAAGGAAATTTGAAGACTTTTCCAAATTTGATAAAATGATTCTGTATTGCCACGACTATTCCTGTCAGCTCAACTACATGCGAGCGAAGCATTTCACCATCGCGGAGGATTCGAACTTGGCTCCATACAGCAATGACACAAACCAGATTCACCGACCTTTCAATTTTGCATATCAAAAATGAATTTGTTCAAAATAATGTTGAGACTCGCGATATTTTAGACAATTTTGTAGATATCAGAAAACGAAAACTTTCACTGAAATTATTGTGATCTTTTTTTTGAACTAAAACTTTTATGTTGGGTTAGTTTACTCTTACTTAAGGTGCACTTACCAGGGGCGTATTTACTCTTAGAAACTTGTGGGGGGGAGGACCCCCATTATGATGGCAGTCTGAAAAAAAAAAGGTTGAAATATGTACTTCAGAAATTTAGCCCCCCCCCAAAAAAAAAAAAAAAAAAATTGAGATCTAGCTACGTTTATGGCCGGAAGTGTTTAGTCCGGGCCGCGCAGCGAGGGCATACGAAATCCAAAGAAAACTAGAAAGTAGAAAAGCACGTGTATTGATCGATTGATAGTAAAAAAAACAGATCTGACCGAGAGTGCTAAAACATAGACTGTGGCCGAACCTGTCCTGCCTGGCCGTTCGAGGGAGGAAAAGGACAATAAGTATGAAGATTCTTCTTATTGAGATAGAAAACGCCAAAATTCAAAGTATCTATGAATAGAGGGCAGGAGGAGAGAATGGTTTAGAAAAGATCACGTACAGGAAGTGCAGGTGTGCGGACGACAAGAGACGTTCCTGAGACGCTCGCGTCGTGCTACGCAGAAAGTAGCCAGGCAGGACGATTGTACGAAAATGCACGTTGGACAGGAGAGGATCGGCGCGGAGTTATACATTTCAGAAGCATGGAGTTGGAAAAATAGCCCCCTCCCTTACTCTCCTCCAGATCCCTCAGTTCTCACCGAAGCGTAAAATAATCACTGAAAATAAATTCAGCGACCTTCGTAACCACAGTAATGATACCTAGGTATATTGTATTTACGCTGTTTTCACTTCCGAATCTCCTCCCACGCTCTCTCCGTGTGCCCCAGTTTACAAATGGGGATAAAATCATCAGAAATGATTTTGGCAACCTTCCATACCTACTAAAATATATCGATGTTGTGTTTATTGATATTTTCGACCCCTGCCCCTCGGCTAGGCGCCGCAGTTTTCGATTTAGCGTTAAACCGATTTTAAATTTGAACTCAGTGGCCTTGAAAACTCTAAATATACCTCGATTTAATTAGTTATAGTAGCAGTGAAAACTGAAAAAATTCTCGACTTGAGTCTTTTCTGAATCATAACTCATAAAATCCAGACTCGAAGAATGTCGGAGGGGGGGGGGGGGTTTACGTTTGGTACAAACTCGGTTTTCACTCAAGTATACTCAGTAATATGACTTCATAGTAATAAGAGTGTATCATATTTCTCTATTATACTAAAAAAAGTAAAATCCGCCACCACCGCCTCCGGGAGAAAAAAAAACACTGCGGGTTGCCTCCCTACCCCTTAATTCCTCATCAATTACTCATTTCTTCAAGGGTAGCCCACCCTTTGGAGAGGGTTCATAATGAAGGGGGAGCCTGGGGAGGAAGATTGCGGTGAAGGACGAGGAGCAGGTGGGTAAGGAGGAGCATGGATACTGCAGGCCGGCACGAGCAAAGCGACTGACGGTGAGGGTTGGGCCGCGCTCCTTAACTGTTCATTTCTCCAGGGATAGCCTACCCTTGGGCGGGGATTCATGGTGGAGGAGGGACCTTAGTAAAATCCGCCGCCGCCACCGCATCCGGGAGGAAAACCTACTGCGGGTTGCCTACCCTGCCCCTTAATTGCTCATTTCTCCAGAGGTAGCCTACCCGTGGGAAAGGGTTCATGTCGGAGGAGCGAGGCCGGGGAGGATGGTTGCGGTGAAGGACGAGGAGGAGTTGTGGTGGGGGAGGGCTCTCTATAGAGAGATTATTATATCGAAATAGAATTCTTAAATCCTTTATTCTGAAAATGCAATCAGATTTTCGATCCAACCTTGATTTTTGCCCCAAATTTCAATTTTCCTCCTTTTAAAGGGCCAAATTAATCGTACCTGAATAATTGAGCACAGTATCGGAACAGGGCTTGGGTCCCTGATTTTAAAAAATCCAATCGGGGTCTCGATACGACCCCTATTCTGGCTTCAAAATCCAAAGCTGACCCTTTTAAAAAGGGTCGAATGAACTAGGTATCAGAACAGGAGATTCTCGGGTCCCTGATTCCGAAAAATGCAATCAGGATTTTGATCGGATCTCAATTCCTGCTCTAAAATCCAAATTTGACCCCTCTAAAGGGAACAAATTGGCTTTACCAAGAAAATGAAACAAAGTGTCAGAAGTAGGCTTTTCTTAATTCCTTTATTCCAAAAATCTAAATGAGATTTCTGATCAACTCCTATTTGGGCCCTGAAACTCAAATTTGAATCCCTTTAAATGGGCTTACTGACATTGTCAAAAAATCGAACTAGGGAATCCCGATTGACAGTGAGGCCAATTGTGAGTGCATTTGTGATTTTTTTTTTAAATAATGTAAGACTGTAAGTCTTGTAGGCTGTCCGTCAAAATCATTCAGATTATGTTCTTGCTTCAAAACGTCGTTTAAAACTATTAATTTGTGAAAATCTAGTCAACAATTTGTTTAGCTCCTTCAGATTTTTTAACGAGCCCCGAATCTGTCGAAAATCCGCTATGATTCTATCAAGATGTTGTTCAAAGTTCATTGAATTATTATTGAAATTTCCTAGAAATCCAAACGCATATAGTTACAATTTAGTACGATTTGTATAGACCAGACTCCCTTCCCTTCAGCCACCCCGGATTGGTCATTATCAGTTCAACTTTTTCTGATTTTAATTTGATCTACAAAACCAAATCTTGCGAAAAGAATAATACACGTATTTTATACTTTAAAAAATAATATAGAGCTCGGATACCGTGAATTTAGGAGAAAATCAATGCATACAATTTATAAAAGTAAATGATGTATAGAAGTTAAAAAGAGAGGGATTGAGAGGGCTTAACTTCCCAAATTCTCAGAAAGTCCCCTCTCCCCCCCCCCCCCGAAAGAAATAGGGATCTGGTTAGCCAAGTAGAGAGCGCGCTGGTCTCGGAATCCGGAGGTCCCGGGTTTGAGCGGGCTACATTTCGACCTAGGGCGGGTATTCAGCAAAAAGAGAAGAAGGCTAAGACAGCCCCAACAGTCCCCGACATCTCTGAGGTAATGCTTGAGAGGGCGGATTACAGGGCTCGGGCTGAAAGCAAAAAAAAAAAAAAAAAAAAAAAAAACTTGAAACGAATGAATTGCCCTCCTCTATAGTGTAAAACTTACATTCCTTCTTTCATTTCGATCACACACATACCTGCTACAATAATCTTGCAGGGTAACTTGAATCTTAGATGAAGACTGCAAGTATCATTTGTTGAAGTAAAATCGGGCTTCTTTATTCTTCATTATTATAATATGAAGTACAACTTACCTCTTTTGCGGCATTCTGGTCTTCTGTGTTTTACACGAGTCCGTGGTATCATCTCGCCGTTAGGAGTGACACACCAACAATATCCAGCCGATTTGTGATGACACTGTACCGGGGCGTAAGTTCCGTCCGCTAAGCACTCCGGAATAGAATCAGCACCAACTCTCTGGTCTCTGCCGCTATTTCTATTCAGTTTTTTACCCTGATCGATCCAACATGGCTGTTTTTCTCTCATAGTAAATACAACGCTTAAATTAGAGTTGAACCTTTGCAGAAATGTTAAATAAATAAAAAATTATTCGTAACTTTGCCTTAGAACCCCTAGCTTTTCTCTCGTTCTTTCATTCGTTCTTTCTTTATTCTTCCCGAAAGTAGTGGAACGTGAAAAATTCAGCCAAAACTACTGGTAGAAAATTATACAAAACTTAATTTCCAAATTTTAAAATTAAAGAGAAAAAAATGGAAACAAAACAAAAGTTGAAAATTTTCTAATTTGATTATACGGTTTTTCGCAGCTTCACAATGAGCACTCCGGTGCCCTCGTGGCTCAATTTAGCCAAGAGATACAACAGAAATTTTATTGTTTTATGAAAGTACAGCCGTTTGAAAATAGTATTGAAAGCTCGAGAACGGATCGATATTTTCGAATAAATCCGTATGTTGCAAAATACTTTCACAGTTCACAGGCAAGCCTTTGGGTTAGAATTGAACCGTTACCGCGATTTTGGTTGATCCGGGAGGTGTATGAAAAAAGTGCCAGTTCTTGTTAGAAGTGGCGTGAAACGACTCGTTTATGAATTTTCATTTCTTTTTTAACACTGATGTCTGGAATCCGAGGCCCATAGGTCCACCTCTATGTACAAATCTGGTTTCAGGGACCTATCGATAGTGGAGGACAGGGGAGGGCTCCTCGCTGATTGAAAAAAAAAAAACATCCTAACTGGAAAATCGATCCTGAGTGGGATAAATTGAGACCTCGATTGGCGGAATCTTGAAAGAGAAAGTTGTTTTTGCTTTTTACTTACGATTATAATCCTACTACCTTCACTTGTTCATCTGCAAATCTCTTGCGTTGGCTTGACATTTTCATTAGGATCCATTCCTCCACTTGCGTTCCTAATCTATAGAAGGTGGGTGGGAGAGCTATAGTGACTGATGGGAGGGGGGTCACCCTCCAATGTTGTTTAGAAAAAGGAATTTTGGAAAGTTCAAGAAGATAATCTGCATAACTGGACGAGAAAGAGTTTTTTTTTTCAGATACGATTAAAAAAAGCGTACGTTAGTCTTGACCAACTGCGGGAGTGAAAGGGCAGCGTAAACTGTTTTGGATGTTTCATGAAATTTTTTTTTTTTAATTTATGACGGGTCTGCAACAACAGCTGAGCATTTTCATGTCTGGAATTTAACGCTGCTGCGCCCTGCGCTACTGCAGTCTACAGCTGTGTCGTTAATTCCTTGGAAAGTTTTAATATAGAGGATGGTTGGAAGAAGGACCATACATAGGCAACTGGGCGGTGGCCGGAGTGGAATTGAAAATTGTTTAGAGTGTCACGGTATTGAATAATTTTGAAAGTTGTTGGAGGGACTGGAATAAAATCTGTTTGAGATTTGAAGGTTTGGTTAGGTGCAAGCCAGGTCCATCTTTTCCCTAGTCTTTTCTTGAAAAAGCTGTTTACGATTTTAAAATTAGATTCTTGGCAGAAGAGGAGCAGTCTGCTACCGCGTTTGTTTCTTTTGCTAGGGGTATAGTTTCCTATAGTGTGTTGTTCGTTTCCCGTACTGGTCCCCACTTGGCTGTTGTCCCCTACTAGCAGAACTTGGTTTGCAAGATTAATTTTAACGTTTGCAAGTGTTTTTTTCTTGCTTTTATAAAATTGATCGCACTCCTGTATTGGGGCGTAGGCTTGGTCTAGGGTGAGTCTTTGTTTGCCAAAGTTGAACACTGCTACTGCATGCCTATCTGTAATTCCTCAAAACTTCTCCAGTTTTCCGCATAGCTTTTTCTTTATGATGAATCCCACTCCTCGCTGCCCTCCTGTAGTCCCAATGTAACAGAATAAGTTCCCGTTTCTTGTTTTTATTATTGCTTCGCCAGCTCTCCTCACTTCTGCTGAACCAATTATGTCCAGATTTGAGCTCTCGAGGGCTTGCTCTAGCTCATTGAGATGTTCTCTTTTGGACAATGACCTTACGTTGAATGAGGCTATCTGTACTGTGTAGATTGACTTGTTTTTTGGTGTTTTTTTTGGGGGGGGGTGTTTACGGTAGGACGTTGAGGTTATAAGTGTTTGTTGGATTGCTAGAGTGGGCCGAGACTTTTTCAATTTTTTTAAATATTGTTCTTTTGGTTGTTTGTTGAATTTTTTTGTGCGAACCACACAGTACGATATAACTAACTTCATGCACTGTGGCAGTTTTATGAACGAAGGTACTTACGACCTCATGTCGTTCACGCGGTGCACCTCAATGGAGAGTTTGAAGTACGAACGAAGAAACAAAAAAAAAAAGAACGGTTACACATCCACACAACTGTACATTTATTAAACAAAAAAAAAGAAAACGAAAAAGAAAACTGAATCTTGGCCGGAGGCGGTGACGGCCGTGAAGGGCGCGGTTGGCCAAAAGGGCCACGCAAAGGTTTGCGAACACGCGGTTTCCTCTTGGGCTCGGAAAAAGAGATCGGCGGTCACGGCGTTCAACAGGTCGCGGTATTCGTCGCGGAAAAGGTCCGCGGGAAACGTTAAAATTCTCAAATAAAAAAAAAAAATAAAAAAAAGACTAAAAAGCTCCCCGTTCAGATGTCCGGGAGGGAGTTACTTGGGAGAGCATCATCAGCAGATAGTTGTAAAGAGAAAGGCGCAGTTAAAATTTAGGAACTTAGAATGTGAGAAGCTTGGATGGAGTTGAAAGATTAGAGAATTTTAAGGGAGAAATGAAAAGGCTTGACCTAGGAATAATTGGAATAAGTGAAGTAAGTTGGAAAGAGGAGAATGATTTTTGGTCAAGGGACTTTAGAATACTAAATACAAAGAGAATAAAATGGCAAACATGAGTCGCTGTGTGGCCAAGTGATTACGTACCCGCTTTACAATCCTTACGTCTCAGGTTCTAGTCCCACAAACGCTGGAAAAGCTAGTGATATTCGAATACCCCCGCTAACATCCTAGGGAACACAGCGACTACAGCATCAATCTAGGTGGAAAGATAGCGCGCCCGATAACCCACGCCAGTTCAGACACTACAATAGCAAGGCGTATTACTACCAGATCAAAAAGACTGATATTGTCATGTGCATGTCATGGCCAGTTTGGTCAACGTTGTGAAAACACATGGCTAGTAAAGAAAACTGAGGTTGCACACTCTTCGGGACACTGAAAGGAAACTGTAAAATAACAAAACCGTGGGGGGATGGCAAACTACCCCGACTAACGTGCTAGGAAAGTCACGCGTCAGGAACCGCGATCCGCCTATATCCGGCAACGGACCCGGCTCTTAATAGAAGAAAGAAAAGGGCAAGCAAGCGTCAGATTTGTTATGAATAAGCAAATAGGTAATCTATCTATCTATCTATCTATTTTCTTCTACATATATAAAAATGAATGTCTGTTTGTCCTTTATATTTCCATGGAAATTTCTATTAACAACACAGCTGCACACTTTACTACACTGTTCATCCAATCGCCATGAAACTTTGGGAAGTTATTCAATACACTCTTGCAAAGGTTTTCGGAGGGTAGTGGGGTTGGGGATGATCCCCAACACGCTCCTGTTACTATGACGTCATACTACTGAGCATACTTGAGCGAAAATCGTGCCTCAGTGGTTGACATTTCTCTATAACGGCAAGCACGTTAAGACGATCGGCACAAAAATCGGTCCATAAACCGAAAAACGATAAAAAACGGAGTAATTCGGAATGAATTCCACATCGCACTCCTCGGTGCAATTAGCAGCGATGACGGTGGTGCGGTAGGGATGGAGGGAGGAAAACAGCAAGCATTTTCATGCAGGATGACTAGGTTAGACCGAGGGGGAAGGTGGAAAAGCGGTTGCGGGAAAGGAGAGAGGAGAGGACGTGCTAATGCCGGTGAACTCCGTGACGTTGAATTTTGAAGCGTATTCACGTGTGTCCATGCCACAGCACAGACACGGTTACGAAGTCAGTCAGTCATTTTGATTAATTTTTTGACCTCGCACTGTTCGATCTGGTCTTTCTTAAAGCGATCCTTGCCCCTGATTTCAGTTCTTTTGTCAATGAGACTTCTCGTTTCCGCACTAATTTTATCGTCTGTAGTTGGCTGGACCCTCCTTACGCCGAGTTACCGTGCCACCCCTTGATGGGTTCCTCCATTCAATCATATTCCTCTTGCAGCCTGACGCAGGCGTTGTCTTCCACCACTTCTATCTTCTGTCTAAGTGCTTGATTCGCCGCGTCCCACTTATGTGCCGGTATAATCTATTTATCTCTTGTATTCGATTTCTTGGTACCCTAGGCCCATCAGAGCGGAGGGCGAGGTCCACTTCAGCTCTAGCCATCCTGTGGTCCGATGAAAAACCAAATTTGTTTGAAATCTCATATTTTCTAACTATTCTCAAATCGTTTACTAGTAAGTGCTCGATCTCGAGATGTAATTCATCGGAACCTAGATCCGATTTTTGTGAACCGGACGATGCGCTCGACACCGGCGACGCGTCACCTGAATATTTGTCTGAAGATCTCGAAATTGGGAATTCTTTTTCATCAATCATTTCAGCACTATGTATTAACAAAAAATTCCACCTATCAGCAATGCTCAGAGGAAAGTTTTCCACTAATACGGTAAATAAAATCTTATGTCTGTATCTGTGCCCCTTCAAATGTAAGAGCAAGTAAACATATCCACACATTGTCAGGGACACAATAGCAGATGAACACGAATCAGCTGCAGTCCCCGGTCACCCGCCCGCGCTGTACCTCGGTTCGCCGTCTCCTAAAACTGTCGATGAATGGCAAAATGGCATTCGGAGGCACTTAGCTTGATTTTTCATATACTCGCGTTATTTGATGGAATCGAGCTTTTTCTACGCTCTCATATCTGGGAGTTGTATCTGCAGGCAGTTCGAAGCTAAACGAATTTAACAATCGAATGGAAACCCTCGTCGACGACTGAGGACAACGAAAGCGAGCCGCCGTCTACCTCTCTCCTCCTGCGCGATCTTCGGCTACTCTTCGCCCCTCGAACCAATTAAATTGATTACAAAACCTGACCCTGGACAGGAGGAAAGAAACAGAGGAAACGGCTTCGGGCTTGGGTTACGTACACGGGGCACGCGTCTACGTCGTACAGCATCGTGATAAATTTTCGCCCGACGATAAATTGTTTTTCGGACCAGCTGCGCTGCGCCCCGTGTAAATCACGCTCGATGGCGCACAGTGGGACGGAATGAGATTCTAGGTAGACAAAAACTTTTCTCTTTTTTTGAGCTAAAAGTCGACTCAAAATGGAATTCCACACTTCTGAACTCGAGCCTCCGACCAGCGGCCACAGTTAAGGGATCATACATCAGTCCGTCGTTATCTTCGGTTGCCATGTCCAGCTTGTTTACCATTTTGATGTAAGTTAATTTTAAAGACCTCCCTCCCTGATGAGGTCACAGTTCGGAGGAAGACTGAAAGTTCACTGCATGACTATGATTTATCAATCTAAATAGTAATTCCGATTGCTGAGTTCAAAATTTTCACCCATTTGTGTGACATCATTTTGAATACCACCTTGGGTCACAATTTTGGGGATAACTGAAGTTTCACTGTTTATCGGCCACATCATATCGACTAATAGGTATTTTGGATCTTTCCGCGGCCTAGGGTACGGTGTCTGGGGAGCCCATTGGCCTTGCGTGCATCGCTATATGCTCGACTAGATAAGGTATTTTTGATCTCTGAGTCACATTGTTTCATCCATTTTCATGTAACCCTACTTTGGAGAAAGCCCGGGGTTATAACTTATGGGAATTCACTGAAATTTTACTGCTTATTGACCATGGTGTATCGATTTAGAGGTATTCCAGGTTGCTGAGTTCAAGTAAGAGTCGGTGTGGAGGTTTCCAAAGTCGCTAAATATTATTCGAAGTTCTAAAAATTATATGTATTTTGATCCCAAATTTAACACCCCCTTCCGCCAAGCATCCTGAAAATTGTTCAGGATCAAAAAGATGTTTGCTGGCGGATTTTCAGACCAAAAGATACAAGTTTCTGCTCGCAGCGAAACACTTAAATGGAAAAATTTTGAACCTACCACCCTGGTAAACTTTTTTTTTTTTTTTGTAAATACGCAAGCGAAGGACAAATGCCTCCGCCTGACGGCCAGTCTCTCGGACTTGTGTGGGTGGCTCCATGTATTGACGGAATATGTTCAGTGGAATCCTCTGCTTGTCCGACTTTTGTCCATAGGTTTCTTGCCGGGTGTCGCAAGGAACCCCTCACAGCAACCTTGACACACTTATTCTCACTCGCGACAACGACACCGTCGACTTTCCAATGACGAGGGGCGAGGCTGCCACCCGTTTGAGCCACCTTAACTGCGATTGGCGCCTGCCTGGCTGGCGTTGGAACTGGAAGGGCTGGGGTCTTCTTAGCTGCCGTGGTTTTAGTTGACTCGTGGACCCCGGTCTTGATCGGCTGAGAGGCGAAAGGGGGCGAATCGATGGTGGTAGGCCATTTCAAGCTCTGCCAACAGCGGCTGAATTGCATCTAAGATCAGCCGCTGCAGTGAGGCTTCATCCCTTCCCACAGTGGCCATCAACTTTGCTATATCCGTCTTCATCTTCTCCATTTCGGCCTCCAGCTGCTGAGACCTCGTGCGAGCTTCCACCGCCTCCTTCTCGGCGGTGGCCCGCTTGTGTCGTTTCTCTTTCAGCTCTCGCCTCAGCTGATGAAAGATGGCAGCACCGTTCTCTCTCAGCTAGGCAAGTTCCAGCCGGCTACTAAACTGGTTAACAGTCCCGAACTTGACCTGTTTCACCAAAACATAAAAATTTCAATTTCATTTTCTGAGGGCATTATTTGACTTTATGCCATTTCAAGAGCACCGATTGATGTGTCTAGGCGAGCAGTGTTGTATTATTTCAAGATTTGAAAATAAAAAAAGTTATTGTGGCTCATATTAATTTATTGCTAGTAACTTCTACTTATTCCAAGTCATTTTTTCTTGACACCCTCCCTGTGCGACACAGAGGCAAAAAACTTCAATTCTCCTCAACAAATTTGTAATTCCATTCGTTACAAGCTTTTTATAGTCACGGCAATAAAGATAATTTCCAAATTGAAGTTCGAAAAAATTTAGAAAAATTATTTTCACCTTTATTCTGATTATTGGAATTAGTCGCTTCAAACGAAATTTGTTCAAACTTTAAACTTATCACGAGAGTCCGTTTTATTTTCAAATTAAATTGATCCCCCCTCTACAAGACGAAATTTGAGGTCTAGGGGTTCAAATTAGCGACGTTATTCAGTTTTTCTTTCCACGTCTACTTTTTTTCAGTTGACGGGAAAAATTTTAAACTGGAGACCAAATCGGAGCCAGATCGAAAATCTGATGCGATACTTGAACTCAGTGACCCCTTCCTGCCCTCCCCCCCCCCCAAAAAAAAAATCTTAATAAATCTATTCAACGTGATTTAAATTCTTTTTTGGGTGCAAAATTTAACTAAGAAAAAAAAATTGGTCAAAGAAGTCGTGATTAAGCTATTTTTCATAAGAAAGGCAGTGGTCTTGTTGCAGTTGTTTCCGTTACTTGATCAATTTAAATTGGAATGACGGTTCTATTTTTTTTTGGGGGGGGGGAGGGGTGAAGATCCACTGATGTGCCAGAATCAAGAAACCGAGATGAGAAGTGGAAAAATAGCGCCCACTATTGCACTAACGCACATTACCTCACAAAAAGTATCCAGACACAGCAGGGTTGTTAAGTCAGTGGTCACTGGCTGAAGCTTAGCTGATGGCTTTTAAGCTACTGGTTAACTGGCTTCACATATGACTCAGTACTGTTTGGTTTATGGCTTAATCTTAGCACATGAGTTGACTTCAGTCAAAGTTACAAAACTTGCAATTTCCCACCATTGTGATAACTGATAAGAATAGTATTCAGAATAGTAAATTCCTTATAGTCGCTGTGTGGTCGAGTATAGTGAACGTGCCCGCTTCGCAATCCTTGCGTCTCGGGTTCGAGTTCCACCAACGCCGGAAAGCTAGTGATATTGAAATACCCCTCATTAACATCCTAGCGAACACAGCGACTACAGTATCAATCGAGGTGGAAGATAGCGCGCCTTGTAACCCCTCCCCCCGCTAGTTTGAACGAACAAGGCAGTAGGAGTGTTCTTTAACTGCTCCGAGCAAGGAAGTAGATGACGTCAGAGATCACGGATACAACGCTACCCTCTGTAGGAAGTTTTTGTGAACTACTTGCTCAGAGCATCCGTTAAAAAACGGGTCCGTCCGGAGCAAGGAAACTTGTAAACATCGCCTGCTGATTCGAACAGATTTTGGAAATTTGTTCAAAATGAAACTTGTAAACAGCAAGTTGAAAATACTACTTACTTTCACAACAAACGCGCACCAAACCGTCGGCGACGTCGTTCAGGTTGCACACCGCCATTTTTCAAATTTCAAATGTTTGTTATCAAATACCTGCTGCTCATCTGTTGCTCCGTCTCTTGAGACGGAGTAGAAAAACGTGATCAGAGCAGCGCTGCTCTGGATTAAAGAACAACTTCGGAGTAAACAGTGACGTCACTGTTCTGCTTTGAAATGTTAATCTGTGATTAAAGAACGCGTTCGGCTACTCCTGCTCTGCTCGGAGCAGTTAAAGAACACCTCCTACTACAACCGCATGGCGTGTCACCACCTGATCTAAAAGTTTGATACTGTTGTGTGCACGTCGTGGCCAACTTACTCAACGTCGTGAAACACGTGGCTAGTAAGCGACCTGCGGCTGCGCACTCTCACGCAACAAACCGGGGAGAAAGTAACGGCAAACTACCCCGACTGACCTGCTCAGGAAAGTCGCGCGTCAGAAACCGCGACCGCCAACATCTGGTATCGTGTACGGTACCTTGTACATGAATGATACCAAATTTTTTATCAATTTGTGTACAAATTTTTATGTTTCTTTGGCTGTTGGCATTAGCTGAATCGATAAGTTTAAGCCACAAAACCTAGCTTGTGGCTATATGATGGGCTGAAAGTCGACTTGCAGAATTCGCTTGGCTGGCTTTTGGCTTAAGAAATTATGGCCAAAATTGTGACTTGAGTTTTAGCTTCCGCCACAAGTGACTTCAGCTTAACATTCCCAGCAATGTGTAGCGTATCTCTGATCAACGCTGATTTTTGGAAAACAATGCCCGAGTGCAAACTAATCCCCTGCTGTCGAATCGGGAACACTGATAATCACGACATTAATATTTTGGAACCGTTCATTCCGGCGCTGACGATTCGGCACCGCCATTTGGGCGTAGCTTATTTGGGCGCAGCTTATTTGGGCGATGCATAATGCATATACCTTTTGGTGCTGCAATCATTTCGGTGCTGAGTAAAAATTGTATTTCGTTAGCTGAAAAAGTTCATTCAAAAAGTCGTTATTCATTATAAAGGAAATCATGAATAATAAAACTGGTTCGGGGAGGGGTGATACTAAAAGTTTCGTCACCGAACCACATTTCACTCTTGCACAAGATGCACATCGCCTGCTGTTTTCCAACAATTAAGAATCGGTTGGCTCCACTTGTGCTTCCAGAATCAAATAATAAAAATCGTTTGGATACACCGGGTGACGGACTGTATGTCGTGTATTTTCCCTGTACAATCAGGTCATGCAATGACTTTGAATTCGGTGATACTTTATCCAATTTTTGGCAAATACATCGAACTGTTTGCTTCAATGCATTCGTCGTGGGAAACGCACCCTGTGATGTCTCCCCCACGTCAGCTAGCTGGGACTCTGCAATGGCAGCGTTCACCTCACCTGTATCTTCTGCTCTCCTTTTCATAGCTGTTACCGCAGACATGGTCATTAATTTACCAGGATTTGGTCTGCCCGTATATATTTTCAGTTTCAATAGCCGAAGCTAGTCAGCGCGGGATCGTCCGCACCAAAACAATTCCAGTGCCGAAACGATAGTAACCCTAATATATATACAGAAACCAGGTCTTGAAATCCGATGGCAGACATAACTCGCCACAATTGACGGCACTACCTCCTATACTCGATGAAGATCGGGATTCGAGCATCGGACAAACCTGAAGGTTCGGTCCCGAAACTGTACAAACAATACTACCAATCCATTTATGTAACCGGTTCTTTTCTTTCCTCGTTGTCTGACTGAATATACTAATTGACCGACCCAATACTGATTTGGGAACAGGAATGTGTGAATTGTAAATTGTTCAATCCTGAGTAAAGATCTGGATTCGAGCATCGGACAAGCCTAAGGTTCGATCCCAAAACTGTACAAGCAGTGCTGTTGGACTGACCCGTTTATGTAACCGGTTCTTTTTCTCCCTCGTTGACCGACCAAATATTCGTTTAGAAACAGGAACGTCTGAATTGGAACACGTTTCAGTTGTCGATTACGATCTGGATCCGAGCATCGGACAAGTTCAAGGTTCGATCTCAGAATTGTGCAAGCAGTACTATCAGACTGCTCCATTTGTATAACTGGTTCTTTCCTCTTTTCCTCCCTCGTTGACTGACTATTCAAATTGACCGGCCCAATATTTGTTTATTTTAACATGTTTCAGTCCTGTGTAAAGATCTGGATTTGAGCATCAGACAAGCCCAAGGTTCAATTTCAAAACCGCACAAGCAGTTCTGTGTGAAATATGATCCAGCTGGAATACCAATATTCTTTAACTAAAGTATTCCATCGGGCATGAGAATAGGCGTCTCAATATAATATTGATTTACATATTTAAAACTCCGTATTTGTTCTTGTTCAGTATAGGATAGATTATCCTTTAATATTATGTTGAATGCTGCACAGATGAATCAAACTTTGTGAAGTCTATCCGATCTAACTTGAGGGAACTCCGCGTTCCCTAAAATATGATGAATTACCATTGGTAATCGCCTAAATATTGATTGGCCCATAATCATTAAACCATCCTTTTGTTTATAGGCTTTCATCAGAGGGGCGGCTGTGATACCTTCAATAATAATGTTGCGGAATGCTCTACCCCTCACATTTCTAACCTTTAGTTTACAAACTGTTCCTAATTTCGTTTGTGTCCAGGCAACATTGGGTGTATACCTAAATGGCTTACTTATCAGTTTTACCACTACACTGGTCATTCTAGTGTAATAGATTTCCAGCGGCGCGTTTAATGGCTAGATCCAATGCCTCTGTGTTAATTACCAACACCAAAACACACTAGCATTTTCAACGCGACGAAACCTGTACGTTTGGTTGCGTTCAGGAAGCGCTTCCGGCTCAGCTTGGCTACACACGAGCGTCAAAGTTGACAGTGAAACATGATCATGTTCTTCTACTAATCAACGCGTTATGTTTGAATGCTCCGTGTTTTTGTGTCCACAAAATGCGTATTTGAGATCTTATTGAAAACCCGTTTCCACAACTTTCTCTTAATGAACAATTAGAAATTATTAATGGTGGGAAGTCTAAACCAGAATTGCTATTTTTTAAATATGAGCAAAAGAGAGGTGGTTTTCCCTTCTATCCTACGTATCCGAAACCAGCGCCAGAAGTGCTTATGAATGGTACTGGTGATAAGTTATTCCAGCTATAGTGAATAATCTTTGATGGTTGTGTGGTGGGACGTATGGCGATGCACGCATGCCAAAGTGGCTCCTATGACACCGCACCCCCGGCCACAGGAACTACCCTTTCGAGCATCGCGTCAGTGACCCGGAGAATCTTTGATGGTAGTCTAAAAGCTGCTCTCGCAAATTCAATCGCAAGATCAATATTCTGATAATTAGAATAGATTAGGAATAGAAACTGTTTGGTATATTGACTGTCAATCTGAAAATCGCTCTTCAAAATGAACTGAATGGTAAGGATAAATGATAAGGTGCAGTATGTTCTATCGTTTCGCATCGATCTATCGATTTTTCAGCCCCAAGAACATTTTTGGTTGGCTATACACAAGAAGCAGCTTGAGGTTCGAGAGCAATGCACAAATACAGTGTTACAAAGCATTAATTCAAAAAACAACAACAATATTGTTGAAATTAATGATCAACTTAAAATGGTATTTCTATAGTTTAAATGAAAGATTGGAGAGATGGAAATCCATGAAGAATTGGAATCATTAGTAAAGGCGAGCAAACAGCAAGTGTCACATGAAAAAAGCAACCATGTCTGCAGAAATGCAAACAGTTGGTCACCCTAGGATTCGAGCATCAGACAAGCTCAGGTTCGACCCTAAAACGTACCAACAGTATTATGAGACCAATCTGTTTCCATAACTCGTTATTTTTCTCCCAAAGTGAAACACATCTTAGTCGCATTGGACAAGCCTGGGGTTTAGTTCCAAATCCATACTGGCAGTTCTATCAAACAAATCGGTTTATATAACTGATCCTCTTCTTCCCTCATTGACCGACTGAATATTCAAGTTGACCGACCCAGTACCTCCGTGGAAAAACACATTAGCATGTTCAACACGACGAAACCTGTACGTTTGGTTGCGTTCTGGAAGCGCTTCTGGCTCAGCTTGGCTATATACACGAACGTCGAAGTTAACAGTGAAACGTGATTATGTTCTACTAGTCAACGCGTTATGTTTGAATACTCTGTGTTTTTGTGTCCACAAATTGCGTATTTGAGATCTTATTGAGAACCCGTTTTCGCGACTTATTCTTAGTGAACAAAAAGAAATTATTAATGGTAGGAAGCCTAAACCAGAATTGCCATTTAAAAAAAAAAAAAAAAACCAGAGCAAAAGAGAAGTGGTTTGAGTTTTACTAGACATTGCCACACGTATCGCAGTATGAGAACATTTTATGGTTAACCTGTTGTGAAGATGTCTATTCAGGGACGTACCGATAGGGGGCAACTCCCTCCCCCTTGTAAGAATTTTTCACTCAGCAGTTGGGAAAATCCAACAAGTCAAAAGATTTTTTTTTGCTTTGATACTTGGGAATTGAGTTGCAAAGTTAAAAAATCCTAGAAGTCAATTTTTTTTTGCTGTGATGTTTGGGAATTTTGAGTTGAGTCAGTGGGAAAAATCCAACAAGTCAAAATGTTGTTTTTTTTTCCCCCTTTTTTTCTTTTCTTTTGCTTTGATACTTGGGAATTTTGAGTTGAGTCAGTTGGGACTTTCCCAATTTTTTCCCCCCTCCCAAGCAAAACTCTTCGGTGCGTCTCTGTGTCTATTATTCGTCACAGAAAAGAATAAATGCATATGGAATGACCCTACACAGGGATAATGGTGTGGTGGGACGTATGGCGATGCACGCATGCCAAAGTGGCCCCTATGATACCGCACCCTCGGCCACAGGAGCTACCCTTTCGAGCATCGCGTCAGTGACCGGAGGGACGCCTTGGGATCGGGCCCGAGCCCCAATTTCTACGTACCGGAACGGTGCGCGCGTCCTACCAGGGCCACCATGGGGTTCCCTACTGACCGAGGTCCGCACTCCCAGAGCGCTCGCCTGGAAATTTCAGGTCCCTCACGGCCGGACGCGCTGTCTCTCTTCACTCACCCCTCACCTCCTCGTCTTGGTCCGTGTGTCGACGCAGGCAGGTGGTGACGACGGGTGAGCCCTGCCGGTGGGTCCGCAGTGCAGCTGCAGCAGCTCTTCTCTAGGATGGTACAGAGTTCTCCTCCTGTTCGATGGTGTGGGCCAAGCTTGGTGTATCGCCGGCCCTCTATCTCGACCACTCAGTCTCCATCTTCTTCTTCATGATGGCCGAGACAAAGGCCGACACCCGGTTCCAACTGCTTCTGTTCTTCATCATCTCCGGAACCAGGGTGTCCGGCGCAAGACGGCTGATCACGCCGACGTCGTCGTCTTCTTCTTCATCGTCGCCGCCGCCGGGATCGATCGCTGTTGTGGCCGTCCCGCGCCTCTCCTGCTCCCAGGCCTCACACTCGAACAGGGTGTGCCAAGGTGTGTCCTCCGCCCCTCGATCACAGTGCGCGCACACGGGGCTCGGCGCTATCGACATCCGATATAGGTACGTGCCGAAACACCCGTGGCCGCTCAATACTTGGGTAAGGTGGAAGTTAAGCGCTCCGTGCGTTCTTCCTACCCATCCGTCGAGGTCGCGTATCAGCGCTCGGGTCCACTCGCCCTTGGTCGAATGGGCGAGCGCGTCCTTCCACTTCCGAAGCGTGTCCGGCTGGATGACTCGCTTGACCCGAAGTGCCTCCCGTTTCGTCTTCGCTTTCTTTTTCGCACCGTATACCGCCGCAATTTCGCCGACCTTGAATTCGATCGGCGGTATACGCGCTAACACGCCTACTGCATCCGAAGAAACAGTGCGATACGCACTGACACACCTCATCGCGGCTTTTCGCTGGATCTTCTCCATCTCCTCTCTCCTGTATGGTATATTGATGGCGTCGGCGAATACTGGCGCCCCGTATAGGAGGACCGACATGATGACATTCACGTACATCCTACGTCGCTACTCTCTCGGCCCCCCTAGGTTCGACATCAGACGGGACAGCTGGCCGGCTACTCGATCCGCCTTCTCAGCTGCCCGTCGGAAGTGCTCTGGGAAATGCAACTTCCCGTCGAACCACAGCCCCAGGTACTTCAGGGCTGTACAGAGCCCAATCTCCACACCTTTCAGGACAAAGGTGGGTGGGCTGTACTTGGGTCGCGTCGTGAACAAGACCGCTTATGTCTTCTGAACCGCTAAGCACAGCCCCGCCGACTCGATCCAGTGGGTCAGCATCTCTAACGCCTGGTTCACTCGTCGCGTGACCTCTGCTGTTGTCTCCGCCTGGCACACCACCAGCGTGTCGTCGGCGTAACAAATCAACTTTACGCCTGGTGGTAGTGCTAGCCTCAGCATCCCGTTGAAGGCGACGTTCCACAGGGTAGGTCCGAGTACTGATCCCTGAGGAACGCCCGCAGGTCATCTCCCGTATGATTGGTCTGGCCGCCGACTCCATCTCTATCCAGCGACCGGAGAAGTAGCTCCTGATGATGCGCACGAGGTAACCAGGTACCCGCGCCAACTCCAACGCCTCCATGATACGCGTATACGGAATGGAGTTGAACGCGTTCTTGATGTCGAGGCTGACCGCCGCGCAGAACTGCCGCTCGCGGATCGCCTTCTGCGCCAGACTCTTCAACTTCAGCGCGGCGTCCGCAGTCGAGCGGCCAGTTCTGAATCCGTACTGACTGCTCGAGATCGTCTTCCACCTTTGAAAATGCTTGCTCCTCCAGCCTATCCACGATGGTACGCTCAAACACCTTGCCGACGGTGTCGAGCAGGCAAATAGGCCGGCACGAGGACGGCTGGCCATCTGGCTTTCCTGGCTTCTTGGACCCTACACAGGGACACGACAATTTGAATAATTTCATCAATGCCGTTTTGTAGTAGCATGTTTCATACTTTTATTCTGATTTTTACTTCACCTCATCTACGATTATCGCTTACCTCCTAGGGACAATCACCGCACGCCACTGTGCCAGCCACTGATCTCACATAATTTTCAATATCAATATCACAATATTTCGAATATTCAGCTATGAAAATGTAAGTTACATAAGTTACTAAACTGAAAGCCGTTAACATTCATATTTTCTGCTTTTTCATCTCGTTGTTGTTTCAAAAACTATGTAGCAATAAGCGGATAGCTCGCAGCTTGTTCATTTCAGGTTTTCTCACTGAAAGGGCAAGTACCCTAATAGCCTGTCCCGGGTGTCCTTGTCTGCTCCGGCGTCGTGGGCTGTCTGTCTGTGTCGGAAACTTTTTGAATTCAACGTGCGTGGATCCCTTGAAGGCAATCTGTTCGCACCAGACCGAACATAGGTATCTCTACTCGGTAAACATTATAATCTGTGTATGGAAAAGGGTACCTACGTAATGTACGTTTGCAGCGGCAGCATGACGGCTTCGGCAATGGGTACCAATAGCCGGGTTAAACGCTTCGCCAGAGAAGTGTATTATTGCGATGTCAGTATTCCAGTGCCGAATACATCAAGCTATTTCCGCACCTTCGTAAATGCGAATTCTAATACGATCATTTATCTCAGTCCGATCGCCTGTTTCTAAAAGCTAGACGAAGGGCGAACACCGTTCAACAATTTACTACTTTCAGTCGCCGTTTTCCCCTTACGCCCGAATTTCGATGCGGCAGTTACGGCAGAGGGAGCAGCAAGCAAAAGGAGGAAAAAGAAGCGAAGCTACCTTTAGTGGATGAATAAACTTCTCCATTGTTTCGGATGTACATATATAGGTTTTATGGAGCGTAATTTCTCTTTATATATTGTCAGAAAAGAATGTGTAACGTTGGCGAAGAAAATATCGGCTATCTGTAGGCCGACTGACGGCACAGTTCGAATACTCGAATCAGTTTACCATCGCAGAGAGATAGATTTTAATTTAGGTAAATTCGGATATCTGTTCGAAATCCCGGAAGGAGTACCTATAAAAAATATTATAATATTAACTTGAAAACGAACTTCGAACTAACGAAAATAACTGTTCGAATCCTGAAGAATTGCATTCGTTGTATACTGATAAGAAGATTCGGGATTCAGACCCAGGGTACCCCAGACCCAAAATTCGAATTTCTTTTTTCATCAACATTTTGACTTCCTACAAATTTGTCTTTAAATGACTTTGTTAAATACTTCGAATTTAGAAATCATAGAACTCTCAGTTCGGTAAAATCGCGATGATTCGCACTACCTACAAAAAGACCTCGATAATCTTGCAGTTTGGAGTGATCAGAACAAACTGCCACTCAATATCAAAAAATGTGCGAAAATTACTTTCACTCGCAAGTTGAATCCTCAAACAACTCAGTACAGTATAAATGGGGTCCTATTAGAAAGCCGTACTCAAGTGCGAGATTTGGGAGTTATCTTGGATCAAAAATTAAAATTCACCAATCAGGTAAATTCAGTAGCAAGTAGGGCAAAACGTAACATGGGCCTTATCATCAGGCAATCCAAATACTTGCGCAATACAGACACCTTAAAAACACTGTATTATTCCTTAGTCAGATCGCACATTGACTACGCAATGAATGTATGGAACCCAACAACAAAAAACGACGATAGCAAATTGGAACGAATACAAAAACGATTTCTTAAGTTTCTTTACTACAAAGATTTTGGATATTATGACACAGCAGTACAATATGGTGAATTAATCCGGGGATATGAATTGACATCTCTGAAAAACAGAAGAAAACTTTACTCTCTATTATGGCTGCACGACCTACTGCACGGGAAGGCGAATGCCCCTTCCCTTTTGCAACAGATAAACCTGTACGTCCCTGGAAAACAGGGTCGTAAAAGACAACTATTTCTTCCCAGCCGCGCGCGCACATTACAATCGCAAAAAACTCCGCTTAACCGAGCAATGGAATTGCATAATGAAGTAGAAAAAATCAATTCGAAAATAGACATATTTGATATGAAGAAAGAAAAATTTAAAAAAGAAATATTAGAAGTACTCGCGCATACCTAAACTCAAACTGATATGCAGTAAGGACAGTATCAGGGGGCACCCATCCCGCACACCTGCGCACATGATCCCGGTCCCATTTCTATCTTTAGTTTAATTACTACTACCACTATTATTATTATTATTATTATTATTATTATTATTATTAATATTAATAATATTATTATTTATTTTTTTTTTTAATAGAAGTTTATTTAATTTTAATATCTTTAACAAAACATGCATACCTCACCCCTATGCGCTACAAGCGCGAGCGGAGTGAGGGAATAATAATACGAAACATAGATTTTGACTAAAGAAGAAGAAATGAAATAATTTACATAAATAAGGGTATCTGAAAAAAGAGGGGGAAAAAACCAGATCAAGCGTGCATACAAATTATTGGGTGATATCATTTGAGAAAAGTAAAAATAAATAATATAAATAAAGGTATCTGAAAAAAAAAGAGGGAAAAAAACAGATGGAACGTATAACACGAAAGCAAGAGGCAAATACACA
The DNA here is from genome assembly GCA_031841125.1 of Acanthococcus lagerstroemiae. NCBI lineage: Eukaryota > Metazoa > Arthropoda > Insecta > Hemiptera > Eriococcidae > Acanthococcus > Acanthococcus lagerstroemiae. The sequence continues at coordinate 17,259,385 of CM063111.1, read as the reverse complement.
GTGAACAAAAAAAATATAAATAAGGTGAACGGATAAAGCATGCAATAGCAATGACTGGTTAGGTTGACATGGCACAGTGAAAACCGCAAAAAATAAAAAAATCAACGAAGTAAAAATAAAAATAAAAAGAGAACACAGACAATAACAATTATTAAATTCAATAGACATGGATATACAGAAAACGGAAAACACGGAAAAACAAAAGCAAAAGCGCTGATTCACAGGACATAACGGGAATAAACAACAAAGATGGATAGAAAAGGCTAGGGAATACCAGGGACACCCTGTCGGACCACTTCCATGAGCCTCTTGGTAGTCAACACGCACGAATCCAGCTCTGTGCTCGTTGCCGCCGCACCCAACCAACCGGTGTCCAAAGTAGAGATACTTAAGGGTCCCGCTGGCCAGCACACGACGGCAACTGCGCACGGCGTCGTCGCTGTGTCTACCGGCCTGTTTTATTCATTTAGCCCCCACGCTGTTTTGGCCCATAAGGAGCTGTTGCGAGGTGGGCTTTAAAAAATGTCTAATAAATAAATAAATAAATAAATATATTCACATAAAACGTACACGCAGCAGGTTACATCTAAATACTAATCATAACTAATACGCATACTGTAATTCGTGAGGCGTATTCGGTATATTCGTCTGGCTTATCTATTAGATATCGAGTAAGGTAAGTGCACCAGTAGTTGACCTATTTAAGAAAGATGTTTAACTCTTTAATTTCTTAAAAATCAAAAATTGAACCAATTGCAATAAATAATCGATTGAATTGTGGTAAATTGACTCTAGTTAAGATTCAGTATGTTTTAGAAACAAAAAACATTCCATACCCCCCACCAAAAAAATAATTGTCTTCCTTTTTTTTTTGCCCTAGTGATTGATCATCAATATATGACGAGTAATTTTGCTACAAATTCGCAATGCTTTTTATTACTTAGGTCCTTAATTTAAAGTAGACAGGTACTTGAAACATATTTTGCAATTCATAACAATATAAAAAGAATAAAAAAACTGAATTTACATAAGGTACGTACTTATACTTATCTCACATTAAAGTTTGTGAAGTCGAAATTAAATTTTTTATGATCATTTTGTCGTTTTGTTGCTCTTGTTAGAGGAGTTTTTAAATTATATGCGACATCCGAAATATTAATAAAACTAGTCTCTTTTACCGCTGGAAAAATGAACGAATTGTGTACTTTCATACTTTTTCGGAGATATGAAACCTGGAACTCCAAACCCTTTTTTTTTAATGACGTGTGCGACATAATAGATATTATTGGGAAATTTTACAAGTACGTAATCACCAACAGCTATTGTTACCTCTTCATCTTTTGAAAATGATTCTAAATCATTATCTGGATCACTTTCCCACTCTTCCTGGTTGTCACTTTCACTAAGATTTTCTTCATGTGCAGGTTTTTTCTTTCTTTGTTTCAAAATTTTATTCTCCTCCCTTCTTTGTTTCCTTTCTTCTTTTTCTTTCTCAAGTTGCTCTCTTTTTCTTCTTTTATTGTCATGGTATTCTCTCCATTTCTCCCAAGTTATAGCAAATGGTACATGCTCTGTTCGCCTTTTTTTGGTAGTTGGCTTCTTAGGCGACGGATATCGTAGAGCTTTTTTAAAGGGCGATGGTATGATATAAGTGTTATTTAAATCTCCATACTTTTCACCACTTGTTAGCGTCTTTTCTGGAATTTTCTGTTTGGAATTTACTGGCGTTGGTACAGAATTATTAATCCAGATGTACTTGGAACAGGTATCAGTATGGAATTATTAGTTCCAGATGTACTCGGAGTTGACGTTAGTACTTCAACATCTTTTACTGTAACCATCAGGCCAGTATCATTTGACAAAACGTTTTCTTTTCCTGTTAGTTCATGAGAGGGCGATAGAATGGACGAAATTTGACAGGTTTCTAAAGAAAAAGACGAACGACTTTCTTCAGATTCTGACAAAGGAATTTTCGATAATTGAGCTCCATCCAGTAAATAAGCAGTGAGGTTGTGCCAAACATGGTAAAGTGAAACATCTCTTTCGTTAAGAATCGCATGGGGATCACTATTTAAATACAATGAATTGAAACACTTCAGTGTCTTAGGATCCAGTTGTTCTTCGTTAATTCTTCGTGCTACTTTTGCATCTGTACAAGTAACCTGTTTCTTTTGAGTTGTTTTGGAAACAGCATGAAAGTACTTCACGTTGTTAAAATTGAAAGGCATTAACCCACAATGTTTGAAGCCATTAGTCACTGCAGTGGGAGGTAAATTGACAAGAGCGTTTTGTAATAAAGGTGCAAATTCGTCTATTTTTACACGATCTCCATTATGTTCAAGCCGATGCTTACGTACTGCTTTCTTCCAATGATGTTTTAAAGGTCGGAATACTCCCACATCTAAGGGCTGCAATAAATGTGTAGAATGAGGATACAAAGCGATCAATTCAATTCCCTCAGAAGAACAAAAATCGGATAAATGCTTCGACATATGGCTGGCGTGTCCATCGAGAAACAAAATGACTGGTTTTTGGATTCCCAACTTGATTAGGTATGGGTTAAAGATATTAGCCACATATTCGTAGAAAGTATTTGTACACATCCAACCAGAAACACTACGACCCATTCCCCACCCATTTGGAACTTTTAATGCAATATCTCTGCTGAGGCATTGACCTGTGTATACAACCATTGGCGGCCCTACTGTTCCAGCAGCATTTGCTGTTATCAACGCTGTGATACACACCTTATTATCGTTTCCACTTAATGCATAAACATTTTTCGAACCTCTTTTAGCTAAAACTTTATCTTCTTTAGGGCATAAATAAAAAGCTGATTCATCAGTATTCCAAATCCGAGACGTATCTTCAAAAATTGGAAGCAAATTTTGGGCTTTAAAATAATCTTCAATTTCATCAAACCATTTCTTGACAGCTTCTTTTGACACGTTCCGACTTTGCACTAAAGTTTGAGCCGTTCTCAGCGAAATTTCTTTATGACGTTTCATAAATAATTCGAACCATTTTCGACCTAAAAGATAAAAATATTTGCCTCAACATAAGTATTATTTTTAGAATGGAGATATTGTACCAAAATTTTGTTTAAGTAAGTACTTAAGTAAACGTTTTTTTTTACCAGGTCGGTTATCCACGAATTTTGTTTTTATTTTTCCATCCACTACAATTTTTTGAACTGTATCGAGTAAGCGATCTTTTGTGACTGGGAATCCTCTCCTTTGAATTTCTTGCACCCAATTTACTAACATTGCTTCAACATCTACCGATAATTCAGGTTCTGGGCCCATATGATCACCAAATTTCTTTTTCGTCTTGTAATATAAAGTTGTGTAGGGAATATTGAACTCTGCTGCTGCACACCGAATTGATTTTCCAAGACGAATGCTTTGTAAAGCAGCCAACATATTTTTCGGTTCATAGTTCTTCATATTATTCGATTAATTGTCCTAAAAATCGTTTAAAACTAGTGATCAATTACTGGCACTTGATAAATTACCCATTGATTCAGTAGTTGATAACGATAGTCAACTATTGGTGAAATCATTATTTGTGAGATCCAATACCTGATCGTCCGAGCACACAATGAAATACTGATTGAAATGACAATGCATCAACGAGAAAATATTCAGTATCCCATATAGAATATTCCTGGCTAATAACATTTGCCTCAGCAAACCATCAAAATTTTGAAAATGAACAATTCTCGTTTCTTCTCCCTTATCAACTTGGTTAAGAATAACGTGAACTGCACGAGAAATGCAAGTAACAAGAACAAAAAAAATTGTAAGGAATGTCGTTATCATTTCCAAGGCAAGGTACACAGTTTCAAGGTACCACAGAACATTACGTCATCACAGGATGTAGGTGTTGCCAACTGTACAATGCCTTAAGCTTAGCAAACAGCTGTTTTAGGGGAAATTGATCAACTAGTGGAACACGGTCAACTACTGGTGCATTTACCTTAGGCTATTATAACGGAAAGAGACAGAGAGAATCTACTGATACGTATAGTGCAGGTTATTACATACTACAACTTGATGCCTACTCGTTGAAGATATTCTAACGAAATTCGCACCGAAAAACGCGCGAATTCCACACTAATACAGCACAACACAAAACAGTAGCAAAATCGCTTTGAAAACGCAATTTATCGCATTAAACACAACTACGACTATGCGGTGACGGCCAGCGGCCTCTATATACCCTGGCGTTATCAGCGAAACTCCTTATCGATCTTCTATTGGAATCCTAAATATAGAGAGCGCTCTTGTGCTAGGACTGATAAGATCACACACGGACTGGCTTTTTAGGGCGCTCCCGGAAATCTGAAAACTAAAAGGGCGCTTCACAGAAGAGAGGAGGTTACAGGGACATTTTTAACCAGCAGTTTTCCTTTAAACGCATTTCGCAGCAATGGCACGTTGATACTACGATTTTTTCGCGTCCAAGTATTACATATTCACATTTGTTTTGATAAATGATTTTATTAGCCACGTAACCCAAGCGAATTACTAATTTTGATTGGAAAAAGTTCGCACAAAAGGTCTGACTGCTGAAAGATGTTGGGAAAGGTGTCTATGATTAGTGGTGAAAACCCACCGCTACTACACTGGGAGCTTCCATCATTATTTACAAAGGGCTCCACGGGAAAATAAATTTTATACGGTTTTCTTGATTTTTCTCGAAATTATAATATTCTAGAAAGAAAGTACCTCAGTAAAAAAATGTTCCGTGTAAAATTTTCTACAAAGCAGCCTATTGCCAACATTTACTCACCAGTCATATTTTAGGAGTTATAGGCTTAGAAAATTTTATTGTTTTATACAAAATACATGAACGTGTAATCATTCATCATTATCATTAGATTCGTCTACGTCATCTAACTGTGAATAGCTGGGGCAGGACGGACTGTGACAGGACTTGCAACCGTCTGCATAAGGTTTTCCTAGAAAAATAAAGGAGGCAACACACTTTCAAGTATTTTTTATTTTAAGTTTATCTGAATGCAATGAGTGCAAACCTATAAAGAACGACAGAGTCACATTTATGCTCACATCCTTTCATACAGCCGCAGAAGATTCTCGCCATCAGGTTCTGTGGAGCCATTTGAGGTTCTGTTTTCACTGGCTGTAAACCTGATTCAGTTTCCATCCAGCCCCATTCCAGTGGGGAGCCTTCACGATCCAGCGAAGACTGAATTTAAGTGTACACACGGTAAGAGCTCAGTCGATGGAAGCAAACGTAATTCCACCTTCAATCTACCACCCATACGGCAAAACTTCTGAAATCAAAGCGCGCTCAAAGAATCATCCTCATTTGCTCCATACAATATTTTCATGGCCTTTTCACCCGCTGCGACATCTTCTTTTCTACTGTCAGGACAGTAGAAAAGACTTGCGATATGTGCGTTATCGTGGGAGTCAAGTTCAATGTTGCCCAAGCTGGTAATTTTACTTTTATTGAAGGGAGTCAGGGTTGTATCACAGCCTGTAAAGACATGTAAAACGAAATGCTTTGTCACGATATATTTGATTGTCCAAGCTAAAGAATATTTTCTGGGTCACTTCACCTCTACTGGGTTTCATGAATAATAGCTCCTTGATGTGTGGATTTGCCAAGGCTGTTACTAAAATAAGAGGTCGATGTTCTCACCAGCAACAGTTGTCAACCGCCCACTTTCTCGTAGCCTCACGGCTTCCCGAACAATGAGGTTGTCAGTATCATCTGGAGCAACTAGACCTGACATTTCGTTTGCTGTCAAATGCGCTCTCAGAATTTCAACGAATTGACTTTTATTCATGTTGTTAGCGAGAACTAACTCTTGCTTGAATGCGAACGGAGTTCTTTCTCCTGTCAAAATGTCTGGAGCCCTTGCAGTGCAATGCCTGCTTCATTCCGAATCTTTGAGACAAGCCTGTTGGTACTCATCAAATACTTACTGTCACAGCATTTCTACCAAAATGCTTGAGACTGTACTTATGGTATGAGTCCAGGAGACTGAAATGTCTTCTGTGACGACCATACAGTTTTATGTACTTACGAGATATAACCTCCATCAACAACAAACAAGTACTTTTCGTCCAATTTTTTTTTGTACCAGAAAAAATCTCATACAGTTGAGACTTATTATTTGGTTTTCGCATAGGTACCAGTTTCATCGAATAAAGGAAGTGGATATGGCGCCGATACTTCCTTCAAGTAATTCTGTCTTCAATTCAATTGTTCCTTCTTAAAGGATGCAAATACGATGGAGTAGAGAGACGGGGTCAGCGAGCGGAGTTTTTGCCTTGTTAATAACAACAGAACTGGTTATTGCTGCTAACGACTTCATTTTTCTAGATATTTTGAATTTTATATCTGTAAACTTTTTTCCTTCATTTTCTCTTAAAATAGTGGTCCCAATTTCGTAAGCTTTGGGCGAGTTCACACCAACCCCTACCAAACCTATGCTTATAGATATTATTTTGTCTCTCTCAATAAACGGCATTTGACTTTGGAGCCAGATGTAGATAATGTTGATATCTCTATCATTGCGTATTCTCCGAGTGTCATGCCAGTCGACGTGTTGCTCCACCGTAGCCGATTGTATGTCGCAGCAGAGTCTTCTAATTTCGAGCAGAGAAGAATATTTCTTGTACTTTTTTGGATCCACTGAGATCGAACACTTTCAAATGTACCCACCTCAACCATGTGTTATAACGCCAGAAACTTTCAATGATCGCATCAAGCTTTGTTCGATCTGCATGTCTGTCTACGTCCCACTGAAGAGCTTTTCTGTATGACGAACACTGGAGTATCCTTCAGGTATAAACAAGGAACATTCTTTCGCAGTCATTTTCTTGCTCAAATTAGTCATATTTTGTAGGTATAACTGCATGTGCCACTTATCCATATTGAAAATGACCAAGTTTTTCGGCAGTTTCATGTGGCGTTACCGTACCGACATCGTCTTAATTGGACTCTGTTAAGCAAAAAGGGACCAAACGACAAAATCTGTTTCCCGAGAACATGTGATTCCAAGTTCAAGAGCCATGTAGGTAGAAACCTAGAAACTATATGACGTAAAGTTTATCGATAAGCTTTTTTCAAAATGGGTACGCATTTTTGATTCGGGAACCTTGTATTTAAAAAATTCTAATTTTTATGCGCTTTCCAACGATACCAATAACTCATTTTGTCAAAAAAATGTCGCTTGGTCGCTTTATGCTTAACCGCGTCCATATTTAGTCCGACGTATACTTATCGGTGAGTACGCGGTAAGAATAACGCATAAAGAATTTATTCAGGATTTGAGAATGCGTAAAGAATTATTCCGAATTTCGACAAGGCTATTGCTCCTCAAATATATGACTTGTGAGTAAATTCTTGTAATAGGCTTTTTTGTAGAAAATTTTACAAATAACATTATTTTACAGCGGTATCATAAATTTGAGAAAAATCAAGGAAACCGTTTAAAATTCAATTTTGTGTAGCCCTCTTCGAATGGTGGAAGTTCCCAGTGTGAGGGCGGTGGCTTTTCATCACTTATCATAGACACCTTTTTCAACATTTTTCAGCAGTCAAACTTTCCGTGCGAACTTTTCTATTCGAACCTGTTTCTTGATTGTAATTCTCCTGGGCTATTACGTTGAAATAAGTTGAGATTTATGAATTTGGGGCGCAAGTAAGCACTGGGGCGCAAATTAGCGCTGGGGCGCACCGGGGAATTTCCCGGTTTCCCGCTTAGCCAGTCCGTGCGTGGATAAGATGAAACCCGGGATCATGTAGAAAGAAATGCCATTGAAAACCTACTGTGCACATTCAGATGCTAGTAACACATCACCCAAGTAATTTTTCGCTTGGATTTATTTTTTTCATCATTCTGAAGACTTTCATGTACTTAAACACCAAATTATGATTCTCGACAACCACTCCTGAATTAACTACAATTTTTCAAAAAATTACCTTGCCTCATTAAACCGCATAGTAAATAAGAATCAAGATCCCGGTTTCGTTAGTTACATATTCCGCCGCCAGATGTCAGCTACTTTGAGTTTAAATTCCAATTCTGCTGCTCGAAACTTGTCGATCGTTCCTCGCTTATCTCGAATGTTCGGGAGCGTTCGCCACAATATAATCTCATGTTATTATAGGTTTTCATTGATGATTTAAGGTTTTTAAAAAAGTGGAAAGTTCTGTTATGTTCTAAGTTTTCGTTTTCTGCTTTCTTTCATCTCCAATGTACTTACAATCCCCTTAAGATTGTCAGTGTTATGTTCAATGTTTGTATTTGTTCTCAACTTCCTATTTTAGAGTTTCACATTGTCTGAAATTCTTCTTTTTTTTAGGTATCAATGTTTTTATTAAAAGAATTGCCATGATTCAACTTTTCCTCTTCCTTCATGGGGAGGGGGGTGACTTTTTGGTAAGATTTGATGAACAACCCGTCTATGCGAGTGCCGTATGTTGATGACTTTGATGATTTCCTGAAGAGTTTTATCACATGTAGGTAAACTTTATTTTTCTTCAATCCTAATTTCTAACTGACATAGTTCCATTCTTTGTTTCTGATGCTTCCTCTCCGTAATAAAAGATTTGAAAATATCTCAATAATTTTCTACGGTGGTTCAAGATACTGAAGACAAAACGTGAACAAACTCGAACAATAATCAGTCGCGGTGGAATGAAGAGAAATGTGAGGGGGCGCAGCCCCCTTCCTGTCCCGCTTTCACTAATTCGTGTTAATTTCTTACTAAAATCAGGACAGGAAAGGAGCTATGCCCCTCTCCTTGTCAGTCCATCAATAATGGTTATGGTTTGGGCTCAACGCTTGGTTCGCTCGCTCCTCACACTATTTTTTCAACATTTTAGCTAGGAGACTCAATGAACATATCATTGTGGCCTATCAAAATGACAAGTTTTCATCTTGGCAAAATGCTTTCATATATTATACTACTTCACAAAGTACTGCTGGCGGAGAATTTGAAGTGTGCAGGTAGTTAATTCGTCTAGTTGAACAGCTTGTACACAACTGGCTACTTCATAACCATAATATTTGAAACCTGACGCAAATTGCGACGAATACGGGGTGGAAAATTTGATAATCTGTAGGTAGGAAATAACACCTCTGATTAATACTCCAAATGGGTTATTTAAAATAATAAAATGCGTTACTGAGGGTTTTATTCTTTAAAACTCGAGTTTGGTGAGAATTCAGATGGCATAATAAAATATTAAAACATGCAAACTGAAGACATTCCATGTCTGATTGCTCGCAGTAATTACCGAGTACCAACCCCATAAATGAAATAATGATACAGGTAAACTTGAAGATGTGTATTGTATGTAAAGCAACTATGTAACTTGTTACTCGATACATGGTAGAAAAGGATTAACATGTATGACTGAACGTACACAGAAATGTAGCTGCAGAGCATACTAGCATACAATGGTACCAACATTTCAATACTCCCTTCTGCTTGAAGTGTAAAGAGTGCTTACATTCATTAATTAAGCCAATTTGAAAAATCAGAAAGCTTTACTTGAGAGTATACTTACTAACAACAAACATAACATATTCATAATAACTTGATATAACAAGACAAAATGGAAAACTGTATTGGGCAAAAGGGACGAAAATAACGATGCAGTAATGAAATGGTAACGATTATTAATACTTATGAACTAATATTTAACTCGATAAATATACTCGCATGTTGGTGGATCTCATCGTTGATTACTCTCAAACATTACATGTCTCAAGATTATGAAAATACATGAAAGTATTAGTAATGATGTTACATGATACATCGACAGCTGAAAGAATGTAATCACGCTTCATTTAAAATTGCACCTCGTAGCCTTTCATGAGTTTCAATTAGTAAGGATTTAGTCATAATATCAGTAAGCTGAAAATGTGTTCTATCCATTCTATTTTCACTCGACCATTCTTTACACATTCCCTGATACAGGCTCACTTAATTTCTGTAACACATGCCTCAACTTGGTCTGTCCTCCGGTGAAGCATATCGGACACTGGGCACATAACCTGAAGACATTCCATGTCTGATTGCTCGCAGTAATTACCGAGTACCAACTCCATACATGAAACAAAGACACAGTTAAACTCAAAGACGTGTATTGTATGTAAAGCAACAATGTAACTCGTTATTCGACACACGACACAAAAGGATTAACCCGTACGACTAAACGTACACACGAATGTAGCTGCAGAGCGTACTAGCTTACAGTGGTACCAACATTTCAACACAAACACTCACAAAATTAAAATACCTGAAAATTTACATACCTTAATCTATTTCTGTTTCGTTATAATTTAATCGACATGCACAGTTTATATCAGATTCTATGATACTTTCTGATGTGTCACTGAAAATATCAGAGTCATCATCATCATCAGGGTCATTAAAATATATTATAAGATCATGTAAATTTACCTCCTGTCAAAAATTCATAATTTTCGACTCGACATAGTCGAAATTTATGATCATTATAATAATTTATTTAATTCAACTATAACATAATTCAACTCTAATTATTCACCTGTAATTTGATGTACCTGGATTAATTAATCATAATTAATAAATCGTGGGTGATTAACCCTTCAACGCTCTGCTTAGTCGGCTTGCTCCCCACCCTTTATGATAATTTGGACGCGTTTGAGCTTGTGCGGCCCATCCCCACAGAGGGGGCGCTGGCCCCTCATTGGTCCACGTACTACTATGAAATTTATCTCCATTGGTCCTCGTATGACCACGTAGGAACTAGACGGAACCCAGTGGGGGAAGTCATACGTTTGAATTTTCTGCTTACTATTACCATCGCTGCGTTAGTAATTTGTTTTGCCCCCTGTGATTATTTTCACTGAGTGTATTGAAGTTCAACATTTTCCATGATGGACAACCAAATGAAATCCGCTAATCAGGTCAGACGATTTTATTATTTACTACCGTTATATTTACGTCTCGTTAGAGAAGTCGCATTTTCCTATGGTCGTCGTTCGTTTGTCCTACAAGCCTTGTGTCACTATCCGGTGGTGGTGCACTCGGTAAATTGAGTTCTACAGTGAATTTATGTTTTCTCTCTCTGTGTCTTCTACATGCTAGGTGTTACCATCCAATGGTAGTGCCCTTGGTAAAGCCTACAAGTTCTACAGTAATTCTACAATCCTCGCTCACTTAAAATGCTATTAGAGTATTTGGTAGTCGCCTTAAAGTGCCTCGATGGTGCTCGTTTCCATTACTTGGACTTGACGATGCTTGCTTGTTAATCCAAGAGTTGGTAGTCGTATTAGTACCCTGATAATACACGTTTCTACAGCTTGGACTCGATGGTGTTAGTCGTGCTCTCTCGTCGATCCAAGGCGTTATAAAATTGTCTTGACATCATATGACTGACGGTATCTTGTTTTTACTTGTGCCGTTAGGTAAACTAGCCGAATTAAGTGGAGGAAGACAACGAAGACAGAAGATTGTTCCTTTTAATTTTCTATAGAATAAATTGTTTGTTTCTACACTGACTTGGTTATTCTAGTGTGTGTGTGTGTGTGTGTGTGTGTGTGTGTGTGTGTTGTGCTCGTGCCCGAAATTCTGCTTGCACTAGGCAGGTGAAAAATTATACTTGAACTACAAACTTCCACTGCAAGTTCAACTTTAGTCAATAATCTCTTCGGGATTAATTTCAAACTTGAATAATTAGTTTCCTCGCAATTAATTTCTACTGATAATTGATCTCTCTATCATTAATTACAAAATATTCAGGTGAAATAATTTAATCATAATTATCATAATTATGAACTTATGAAATATTAGTTATGATCGTTACTCTGCATCTACGAATTATCTCACACCTCCAGTAACTTGTCAGTTTCCCAGTATTTATTTTCTAGTTCTACTTCTACAACATGCTCCATGTAGTCCGCAGTGTCACTTGAAGTTACCTTTTTTATTCTTACTCTTGCAGCTTCTTCTAATTTTGTAAAACTGAAATTACCGCTGATATTTAACGCACGAACTTCTCTTTTAATTTGTGACCACACCAATTCGATAACGTTAAGTTCGCGCATATAGAGTGGGACTCTTAACAGTCTAAGTGCTTTGTGGCTATGACTTCTGAACAATTCATCAATTACTTATCTTTGTAAATTTGGGGCCCGCCAATCTCTGTTGTCCCTCGACATTCAGGACTTCTCCCCCTCGGTTTATTTACATTATTAATTCTTTGGCTGAAATGTGGCGGGAGACGCGAGTCAAAGCCCCAATATATTAGACTCGTTTGGAGCATTCCAATAGAGAAACAGCATCAGCACGTCATTACATCATCAGTTATCTGCGAAATTTAAATTTGCCAATAAGGCTTGATCGGCACCGCGAACAGGACCGAAACCGTCATCCATATCGAAGTTGGCGTTGCGTGAATCAACCCAGCCTGGCACTCCTGTAAAGCACAATCCCGGTGCGTCCTCTTGTCGGGAGGGTTTCAGCGCGGTCATGAATAACCTACCGCTTCCATCACTACCCAGGACGTCCGCAGATAAAATGTGTACGGAAACGTCCGCGAACCTCTCGCCCTCGATGGCCGGTTCCATCGTTTATACAAACCCAATGAGTCCCTCGGCCTGCTGGCTTTTGGGTATTCCTTTTCTCATGGGATACCGGTTGGATAGTGCATTGAGGGCCGAATCCACTCTTGCCATTAAGGCAGGACAGTGTGACAGTCGGCCGGCGAGTGTTGCGTCGTCAATAAATTTGAGGCCCGCCAATCTCTGTTGTCCCTCGACGTTCAGGACTTCTCCCCCTCGGTACTGATGCGATGCCCGAAAGGGTAGTTTCCGGTGCCGGGGGTGCGGTGTCTCAGGGGCCACTTTGGCATGCGTGCATCGCCATACGTCCCACCACACCAACACAGATAAGGCTCGAAGCCGCGAGTCTCCGACTTAGCTACTCAAATTTCGGCTATAGCATTACCTACTTAGACTGATCACTTGACTGGTTGAGGATGAAGCCATTTCAGCCCTGCCTACACGCATCATGCCGCCTTTCTGGAATAGTAAAAACTGAATAAAGTTCATTAGCTACATCATGGATAGGCTTGTTTACCCTTTCGAGTTCCCAGCTGATGAGAACACTCTCTCTGATGGGACACTTGTCGCTGGTATACACAGGTACTTCTTCGCCAATCGTGAAAGCACAGGATACCGAGACTGCTTGTTTTTCCACCAGCTTAGTAGATCTTTTTCTTTGGGAATGCAAGGTTCGTTCAAGTACCGCTCAAATTCAGATGATTTTTTTGCTTCTGAGAAAAGTAAATCCATCGCTGTTTCTTTTTTACATCTCCGGTAGACTGTTCAGTCGATTTACAAATATTTTCATATTCTTTTTCCATTGCTTCAACAAGTTTGTCGTCTACTTGCACCATATTTTTGCACCGAAGATCGAAGAAAGTCGCGTAGAAAAGCGTTTTGCCAACTTTTGTACAAGCCATCATATAATTTCTTTCAAACTGATCACAAAATGCACTGCGCACAATTTGATTGTTTGACGCTTTGGGGCCGGGCCCGAGCCCCCATTTCTCCTGGCCGGAACGGTGCGCGCGTCCTACCAGGGCCACCACGGGGTTCCCTACTGACCGAGGTCCGCACTCCCAGAGCGCTCGCCTGGAATTCAGGTCCCCCGCAGCCGGACACGCTGCCTCTTTCTCTTCACTCACTCATCGTGTGAGACTCTTCCGATTGAAGCTCCAGCCCTTGCACTGCGGGCGAGCTCTGCTCCAGCCCTGGTGCTACGGGCGAGCTTCGCTGGATGGTATCCGCCGCCGCAGTAGCAGCAGCAACATCCGCTTCTCCTTCTTGCGTCCTCTGTCTCGACCAGTCAGCCTCCATCTTCCGTCGCATGATGGCCGAAACGAAACCCGACACCCGGTTCCAACCGCTTCGGCTCCTCAACAGCTCCGGGACCAAGGTGTCCGGCGCAAGACGGTCGATCACGCCGTCTCCGGGATCGATCGTGACCGCCCCGCGCCTCCCCTCCCAGGCGTCGCACTCGAACAGCGTATGTCACGGCGTGTCCTCCTCTCCGCTTGCACAAATAATCTGACCTAATCTCATTTAGAATAATTAAAGAAAATAAAAATTAGCGTAAAACTTTCCTTTTTCGAGGGAAAAATGGTCTTGCAATTTGAAAAAGAGAAAATGAGATTGCTTACGATGTAATCATTATTTCTTGATTGTTTTTTTACATTTTTGAGTGACAAAAAGAATGAGCTTTCTTTGAGTGCTCTCAAAAACTGATAAGTCTTAACCAGTCAATAACTGAAGAAGGTAAAATTTATGGGGCTGAAAATGAACCACCTAGGGGCAAAAAACGAAACACTGTTGGGGCAAAAAGTGGACGTATTATTCTGATTGATTTCTGAGAATATTTTGCACGCGCTTGTATAGTTGGTAAATCTGCTCTGGAACCACCTGCACTCTGCGCTTTTAACATCTTTCAAAATTCACACAGCTTCCACCTCTTCTTCAGAAGTCTTTTCATCTTGATTCATTAGGTCAAACTCAAAATCAGAGTCATAAGAAATAACTTCACTGGCACTGTTTGCCAACATATATTGAAGAGCATTTTCAGAGGTACAGATGGAGTTTATGTCTCATTTTATTAGTAAAGAAGTCATGATGTAATAAGTCAATGACATTATTCGAATTATTAGTAGTACTCGTCTTCATTTTATCTTATCATAGATTTTACTTTCTAATAAGCACGTGAAAATTCTGACCTCATCCGTTAGGTGCCCTCATCAGCAACAATCATGTAAGTATTACTGATTTTGTAAAACCGGTATACACTTGCCTACTTTATAAATTCAGTAAAAAATTTTGCGGATTTTATAAATTTGGCAACAACTGCTCTTGCGCTACTGATTTTATAAAATCAGCAAAATATTTGCCGAGCTTATGAAATTCTCAATTTGATGAATTCGGCGTAACATATTATACATACTTTTTTCTTTTTTCGATTGAAAATTTGAAATTATTCAGGACAAAAATAAGTGGGGTTATGAGATTTCTACAATAATCATTTGCATAGTTTACAAGTTCATGTTCATCAACTTCCAAGATTAAATAATTATATAAATTAATCGCGATTAATTCAAACAGTCGATTATTTTAGACAATTAAACGTTTAATCGTGGATTGTTAATCAAAGAGCGCGCGATTAATCGACGATTCAAAAAATTGCAATTAATCGACGATTTAGGTAATTTTGTTTAATCGACGATTCAGGTAATCGATTAATCGATTACAAACGTTTGGTCGATTAATTTGAAATGTTAATCGATTAATCGATTAAAATCGACACTACTAGTTACGATGCTTTCACGATACGTAACCCACCCACCAGCGCCTCGTCGTTGCGTGGTCTTGCGGTCCATTACGACTGCAGTAGGACCGCTCGGTCCCCCACTGCAGAAGGCTCCAGTCATGGCTTTGACCGGGTTTGTTCGAGTTTTCCTTCTCTCAGAATGGTTTTAATCTCGGAGTTTTCCTTCTCCTCCCAAGGTCCCCTCTACTCATAGGGGATCCTTGGTAGCCTGTCGCGCTGTACTACCTCCATTACAATACCTCCGCGCTGGTGCGTCATAGGTACACGCACTTGCAAGCGTGGGGTGGCTGCCTTCCTTACTCGACGTTGTAGGTCGAGGCAAGTGCACCGACGATGGGTCGGCCCCCTCCTAGCTCGGCAGCCGCCCAAATCACCACGTGCAGGTGCTAGGTAGGAGTTGGCGAATGCGAATGGTAAAGGGTCGCGCTGGTGCGACGCTATGCTCTCCCTGGCTCGGGGAGAGTTAACCCACCACATTCGTCCATTTGAGGGGCTCGCGATGATTACTATAAAAAATAAAAAAATAAAATAGTACATGACTTCAAGGACAAATCTCTTGGGAAAAATTTACTAATTTAAAAAAAAATTCCAACTTTTTTCTTTACTAAAAGAGAAACTTTTTAACTAGGTCGCGCTCAAAAATTCGAAAAAAATGTTTAGCCCTCTGTTATGTATTGGGAGAATTATCCATTACCCAGTGTAGGTATTAGATTTTTTAAAAAAAATTGAGATTTCTCAAAGATCGTCTGCGTACGAAAGAAGAAGACCTCGATATCAAAACAACGCCTTGACCAGTTTTATATTCAATGCATCGTCTTTCCTTCGGAAGTCTGCTCTTATCATTTTATTCTGGAAACTTTTCTAGTTAGTGGAGAATATAGATAACGGTCAGGAGCAAGGTCAGCATAATTTATCTCTCTCTTTCTCTCTCTCTGTTCGTTTTGTTATATTATATTATTATAGTTTAATATATTCACCGTGCCGCGATCGTATACCCAACTGTTTATGCTCGAGAATCTTTGTAACCGAAGGCCATCTGAAGGTAAACTGCTTCGAAGTCCTCGACTCGATATCGAGGAGTCTTTGAGGAGCTCCCCCTCCCCGTTCTAATTCTACGTCTTTCTCCAGGGACACATTTTCGATACAAAGTGCAAAACTGCAGCCGATCGCCGGTCAAGAACGGAAAAGACTTCGTCTCCGGACAAATTCTTTTTTTTTTTTTATTTTGTATTCCGAAAACAAAAACGAAAAACGTATTCGCGACATTATACGATTTACGTTACTCGCTTCCTCCGATGATCTACGCTATTTACGAGAACACACATAAAAAAGAGGGGGAAAAAAAAAGAAAAAGAAGACCAAAGAGAACTTTCTGTTAATGCATCGATCTTCTTTCCCTTTTTGTAACGAAAAAAATTTGTTAAATCGTGTTTTCCTTCCGTCGTGAAAAACCAAAGCTCAGAAACTTTTTCAACGTTTATCGTAATCCGTGTGCTGACAGAGAGGCAACTTTTATACGTGTTTATCTTTTTTTTCGTCTTGTTTTTTTTTTTTTTTCAATTTATTCGATCATTTTGTATTTCTTCATCTGTCAGCCGGTTCGCTCTGCCTTCAACTTATTTTTTCCCGTTACCCGTACGTATACAAAATTCCGAAATGAAGCTGTACGCGC
Source organism: Acanthococcus lagerstroemiae (assembly GCA_031841125.1). NCBI lineage: Eukaryota > Metazoa > Arthropoda > Insecta > Hemiptera > Eriococcidae > Acanthococcus > Acanthococcus lagerstroemiae. The sequence goes on along the minus strand of CM063111.1, from coordinate 17,242,318 downwards.
TTTCTCGCAACTTATCATTTCTTTTCCTCTGTTGTGCGATCGTATGTTTTCTTAGAGGATAACAAAAAAAAAAACCGATTCATTCGTGCTGTGTTTATACATATACATTCATTACACTGTGTATCGTATACTATTACATTTCCCATCGTTCCCTGTTGCAGAAAATACGCAGCATTCGAAAAGGGTTACCTCGTTTTCGCCCCGAATTTAAGTTATACCAATGTTGTGTTCAGCTGTACGCCAAAATTTAAAAATGTATTTATGCAATTTCACTTTTCGCTTTTGTTTTTTCAGAAATCAAAATTCCGACTACGACGACAACGACGACTACTGAGCCGACGACGACCACGACTACTACGACCACGACGACGAGGACAACAACCACAGCCAGTAAGTATTCGCTTTTGGATTTTGTGCTCCGGATCGTGTATTCATTTGTGCTCGCTGTGCTATTCACATATCCTGTAGTCCACATGAAAAACTAGGAAAGTCTTGAACGGAAAAGGCTAAGATCACTAACGAAAAATCCCAGAAAATCCTGGCATACACGACGGGGAGTATAGAAATTTCAAAGGTTTTCGAAGTCTGAGAAGAGAAAACTAACGTGAGAATACTTCAAAACAAAATTGTGTCACGCATACTCCATATGTGTCAAGACTCGTCCAGAACCGACTCAGATTATTTCTATAGTATTTTGGAACTTCTTTAAGCTTGTTATTTTACGGTGTACACAGACTTCTTCAGACTCTTTCAGACTTTTCCGAGACTTTTATAGACTTATTACCACTTCGTCAGACTCAACTAGGTATTGAAACAAACAAGTATAGAAAACCTTAAAGAACTGCTAAAAATATTGAACCTGCTCTATAAACCTTTAACCAGTCTGGAAAAGTTTCAGAAGTGTTAATGAAGCCTAGAATAGTCTCAAAAAGTTTCAGTCATGTTTGTAAGATCCCTAAAGAAATTTTTAAAAATTTAAAGCTGGATGAATCTCAAGGAACCTTAAACCTGCGTGAATGATTTTTAAATGATTTTGAATAAGTATGAAAATGTCTTAATTAGTCCTGATAATATCGAAAATAATCTTAGAAAATCTCAATCAAACCAAAAATGGTCCTGAAACGAATCTCGAATATCCTTAGAAATAATAAATACATGTTCAGACGTCTTGAAAAGTTTTAAACAAGATTTAAAAAATCTAAAAGGGTCTCAGTTCTGAACCCATTCAGGCGGATGTGAAAAAGGCTGATTCGAATCTAAAGGGTATGAAACAGGTACCATAGTTATGAAAGAATATCTCAGCGATTCTGAACGGGTGTATACTCCTAGAAAAATCAAAAAGTCATAAAAATCTTTTAAAAATCTCGTGGCTTGGGATAGTGCTGACCGAGTCCGTATAGGATCTGTGAAAAGTCCTAAACATATCTCGAAAAATTTAAATAAAAAAAGTATCTAAAACTTATGTGAGGTGGATATATTCTTATTCGTTTTTAAAATTGTGTCAGGCATACTTCATGTTGTGAGACTCGTCCAGAACCGACTCAGATTATTTCTATAATATTTTCGCACTTCTTTAAGATTGTTATTTTACGATGTACACAGACTTCTTCAGACTTTTCCAAGACTGTAATAGATTTATTTAACACTTCATTAGATTCAACTAGATATTGAAATAAACAAGTTCAGAAAACCCGAGAGAGCTGCTAAAAATATTGAATCCGTTCTATAAAACTTTAACAAGGCTAGAAGAGTTTCAGAAGTTGTAATGGAGCCCAGAATAGTCTCAGAAAGTTTGTAAGATCCCTAAAGAAGTTTTTAAAAATCTAAAGCTGGATGAATCTCGAGGAATCTTGAACCCGTGTGGATGATTTTAACGATCTTGAATAAGTATGAAAATGTCTTAATAATACCGAGAATAGTCTTAAAAAATCTCAATCAAGCCAAGGATGGCCTTGGCACGAATCTTGAAGATCCCTAGAAATGATTGAAACATGTTCAGAAGTCTTGAAAAATGGTAAATTAGATTCTTTTACGCTCGATTAAATCGAGTCCGGAAAAGCTTCGGGAATAGTCTCTGTCTATAAGCGTTTTAAAGAGATCGTGGAAAGTTTTAAACAAGTTTAGAAATACCCTAAGGCTAAGCCCATCTCATGAGTCTCAAAAAGTCTGTGACGAGTTTAAAAGAGACTTAAACCAGTAACCGTTTCAAAATCTTAGTCAGTCTGAAAGAAGTTCCAGATATCTCTAAGAGTCTCCCATAAATCTGAAACTTATTTTAAAAATTTTAGTGTCCATTTTGGAGTGTGAGTGAACTTGGTTATATTCCTTTTGTAGGGTGTGCCAATTCACTTTTCCTTCTGCTGTATTCCAGAGCGCTTTCGGCTGTTATGCCATCATCAGTGGAGTACCCTAAATGAGACTTGTCTCTTGTGGTCCTGTAGTTATAGTCGAGGGTAGTACCGTATGGTGAGCTTGTTTAGTCTTGCGTTCCTATTGGTTGTCTGTGAATATGCAGTCTGATGTCACAGTGTTCGCCTGGACTGCGAACACTGTGACATGACCTACATTGGAGAAACAGGCAGAAAATTCACAACCAGAATCAAAGAACACGAAAAATCACAGAAGCTAAATGATGACAAATCACTGTTTGGAAAACACTGCAATGACCAGGGACACAACAATGACAAATTGACAGAAAAGTACAAAATCCTACACACAGAAAACAACACAAGAAAAAGAAAATTAAAAGAACAACTAGAAATAATAAAGGCAAAAACAAAACAAAACAACCTAATAAATACAACAACTAACTTCCAAAGTGAGAACTTATTCCAACTAATAACATAACACCCACGGATTGGACAGACTGCACAACCACAGACAACCAATCAGAGCACACAACCAATAACAATAACCACTGATTGGACAGACTGCATATTCACAGACAACCAATAGGAACGCAAGACTAAACAAGCTCACCATACAGTACTACCCTCGACTATAACTACAGGACCACAAGAGACAAGTCTCATTTAGGGTACTCCACTGATGATGGCATAACAGCCGAAAGCGCTCTGGAATACAGCAGAAGGAAAAGTGAATTGGCACACCCTACAAAAGGAATTATTTTAAAAATATTTCAGCAGGCCAAAAGAGTCTGAAGCGATTCTGGAGGAGTGTTAAAGGGTGTTAAATGTGTTTTGAAAAATCTGAAGCATTGCCTTAACAGTATAAATAAATCTTGAAAAGTCTTCAGCAAGCCTGTAAGTCGTGAATTTACGTAACTAAGCCAGAAAAATTGCGAATAGCCCATAAATCTACGGAGAAATTCAACTCATCAAACGAAACCTGAACATCAATATTATTTTTCAATATTCAATAAAATTTTGTATACGTTATTTTCATGCGAAAATGCAAAGTTCTTGTCGGGACCATCATCAAAGTTTAGACATCCTATTGGCCTGGCACAAATTTAGCTTGATATCCAAGAATTCATTCAACATTTTCAAGCCTCTTCAATGCTTGTTTAGGACTCTTTAAAACTTCTTTAGGGTTCTTGATACGTTTTAGATTTTATTAAATTCTTCAAAACATGTTCAAGACTCCTCGCAGATCTTACAGACTTGGTCAATACTATCTCAATCTTCGCGACTTTTAAAATAATTTTCAGATCCTTTGATATTTTTTCAGAATTGCTGAGATATTTTTTCATAACTACGTTACTCGTCAGACTTTTCCAGATTCGTTTTAGCCTTTTTGACATCCATGGGATTAGAACTCTCTAAGACTCTTTTAGGCTTCTGAAACCTCATTTAAAACTTTTCAAGCCTTCTGAACAAGTTGTTATCATGAAGGATCTTTGAGATTTAAGACTATTCCTGGCTTAGTTGAGATTTCTAAAGACTATTTTGGCATTATTAAAACTGATTGGGACTTTTTCATACTTATTGAAGATCCTTTGAAAATCATCCAGACAGGTTTAAGATTCTTCGATATTAATTCAGATTTTTTCCTGCTTCATATTTTTCAAGACGTCTTTAGAATTTACAAACATGACTGGAACTTTTTGAGATTATCCTATGAGTTATTGAGGCTTTTGAATCATTTCCAAACTAGTTAAATGCATTTAGAGGCGGGTTCAATATCTTAAAGACGCTTTGAGGTTTTTCTAAACTTGTTTGTTTTAGTATCTAGTTGAATCTTAAAAAGTCTTAAATAAGTCTATAAGAGTCTCGTACAGTTCGAAACAGTTTGAGAAAGTCTGTTCAAAATTTCTTTCACATTCGCTGAGATATTTTTTTTACCTGTTTCGGACTCTCAAATTCGTTTACAGCCTTTTTGACATCCATCTATATGGGCCTTGTTTGATTCTTATGCGCAATGCATCGAAAAATTATACTCTTTTAGTCGATACTAAATATATTATTTCTAACAGAACATCCAACAACGACGACTGTCGATACGAGAAAGCAATAGGTACATGCAACAATCTTACCGAGCAACGTAGGTACAAAACTGATAAGACTTAAAGATAAGCTATACCATTTTACACACTAAATTCAAACACGCTCCCCTGGGGAGCGGACGCTCCACCAATGGCAATTTGACAATCCGAGTGATTGGTCTGCAATAGGAGCGGTTCCCCGCACGCACATCCACCTTACGGACCAAACCATCCGCATCCGGATACACACGTTGGATCAACCCAAGAGGCCATTGACCGATGTTGGGCAGCGTTTCATCCTTCACACATACAACGTCACCAACTGCCACATTATGATTGGTACCGCGATTCCATTTCGTTGCCCTCTATAACTCGTTCAGGTAATCACGCATCCAGACTCTCCAAAACGAGGTGAGGAGCTGCTCGCGTGCTATCCAACGCTCGCTAAGCTTGACATTGGAGTCACATTCCTGGGGTACCACCAGTAAATGGGTGCCGGTTAAGAAATGTCCTGGCGTCAGGGCCAGATCCTCAGGAATACCACTTGATTTCCGACATAAGGGTCTAGAATTCAATACACCTTCAATTTGCGAGAACAACGTAGCATATTCCTCGAAAGTACGACAATGACCCTTGGTTAGACGCAGCAGGTGGCTCTTGGCTGAGTTTACAGAAGCTTCCCAGAGGCCTCCATGATGCGGACCACAAGGAGGTATGAATTCCCATTCGATCGCCTTACTTCTCAACCCTTCAGCAGCGGCAACAAAGGTTTTAGCATTATCGGAAAATACCTTTTGAGGAAGCCCGCGACGGCCGACGAAACGATTAAGTGCACTCAAAAAGGCTTCACAAGTGAGATCTGAAGTTAGTTCAAAATGTACCGCACGAGTGGCGAAACACACGAAAACACATAAATATGATTTATACCGAATAGTGCTTCGGTGGCGTACGCATTTAGTTTCAAAGGGTCTACAAAAGTCAATCCCGATAATAGAAAACGGACGCGAAACAACTACTCGATCTGCCGGCAGCTGACCCATCACTTGTTCAGCAGTCTTTGCTCGATAACGCGCACAGGTAACACATTTACGAACGACGGACTTCACGACATTATTTACCCCACCAATTACCCAAAATTGGTTCGCTAAATAAGCCTTAAGAAAACCACTATTAGCGTGATAATATTCTAGGTGTAAATGTTCAACAAGGAGTTGAAGTAATCGACCCCTAGGTAGAATGATTGGATGTTGCCTATTGAACGATAGCAACGAGTTTTTTATACGGCCGCCAACTCGAAGTACGCCTTCTGCATCTAGGAACGGTTGAAGGGTAACCAACTGACTTCGGCGAGGAACTGGATTGTTGGTCCGAAGTAGTTCAATTTCCCTTGCGAAAACCTTACGCTGGACCAGACAAAATACAGTAGTACGAGCAGCACTCAATTCAGTTGCGGATAATGAATCGAATTTTTCTTCATCTACAAAGGGTCGTCTCACCCAAGCCATCACCCTTACCACTCGGTTATATGCGGAGCACCGTTCTAAGATGCCGTCAATAATTGAACAAGAACTCGCTATGAAACAACTGCGACTATCAAGAATGTTGACCTTAATTTCACTGGCCCGCCAAGGTATGAAACTGAAGTTCTCCCTTATGAAATTAGGCCCATTCAACCATGTAGCCGACTTAATCAGGATTTTTGCGGTGACTCCACGGGACGGTAGATCAGCAGGATTATCGCTGGTCGCAACATAAGCCCACTGGTTAGGATTTACCGAAGTACGAATTTTTCTCACACGGTTTGATACAAAAATATCATCAGGCGGCTTAGTTATCCACGACAAGACAACTTGCGAATCAGAATACGCGAAAATGTTAGAACTTGTAATGTTTAGGATCGCACTTACGCGGGTCATCAAGTTCGATAGCAGAACAGCCCCTAGCAGCTCCAGCCGATGTATATTGTTCGCATTCGGCGGAGCCACTCGGGACTTGGCACACACAAAGTAACAGTCGGCACTAGTTGACGTACGCGAATTAATAGATCGCACGTATATTACTGCAGCGTAAGCATTAAGACTCGCGTCACAAAATCCTATCAGCTCGCGAAAGTTGCAACTCGATTGCGAATAGACTCAACGCACACTAAAGTCCTTCATTGACGGCAATTCACGCAATAAGAACTTAAAAGACGCATTAATTGATGGTGGCAAGGGTTCATCCCAATTGATTTTCTCACGCCACAGTTCTTGTAACAACAATTTGCCACGAATTACAAGGGGCGCCAACATACCGAGCGGATCGAAAATACACGAAATCATCGATAAAATAATACGTTTAGTTGACGCACCATCATAGACCTGTAACAGATCCTCATGGATTTTGACTCGAAATTCGTCAGTTTCTGGATTCCAAATCAGTCCTAAGATTGATGTGGTAGAATGTTCGAAGTCCTGATTGGCCAACTCGCCCAGCAATTCCTTTGGAAGGGAAGACATCAACTCCGATGAGTTGGACACATATTTTCGGAGTGGAAACTGACCAGTCAATAATACCGAATGTATTGCCGATTGCAATTCGAGTGCCTCAGACACATTATCCGCGCCAGTTAGCAGATCATCCATGTAAAAACAGGAACGAATCGTGTGAGCGACGATAGGTTTTTCCTTCACCACAGATTCAGCCAAGAGGTCCAAGCACTTTGTTGCCAAAAACGAAGCGGAGGCTGTGCCGTAGGTCACAGTGTTCAATCGATAGGTTTGAACACTCTCTTGCGGTCCATCCCTCCAAACTATTCGTTGCAAATCACGATCACGTTCGTCGACCAAAACCTGCCGGTACATTTTAGCAATGTCGGCACAAAATGCAATTTGATGACGACGAAAATCCACTAAGATGTCAAATAGTTCACGTTGCAGATTATCTCCTACCATTAACACATCATTCAGCGAAACCCCACAGTCCAACTTCGCCGATGCGTTAAATACCACACGCAACTTAGTTGTTGTACTCTCTGGTTTGAAAACTGCGTGATGCGGGATGTAGTAGCAAGGATTACATTCTTCCTCCAAGTTTGGTACAAGAGACATATGCGACAGTGATTGGTATTCAGCCATGAATGACGAATATAACGCTCGCATTGGTTGCTGCGAACTTCTCTCCCCTCGTAATAATGATCTTACCGCACGAACCTTAGATCGTTTATCAAATGCAGATAAATCTCCTTTAATGGGTAAGCGCACAACAAATCTCCCATTCATACGTGAATAAAGAAGAAAGTGAGCTTTCAACTCAGCCTTTGAAGTCTTGAGGCTTTATCACCTCGGTTTTCTATCCCCAGAACTTCTGTATGTTATGTTCATTGTATGACAGAAGCGTGGTGGGCTAATGAAGGGACTGGTTTGCAATGGTGACAGGTCCGACTGCTATCACCAAATTCAGCGACAAAGGAAATCTATTATTTCGATTTTCTGCCTCGAAGGCATTTCACATGCTCAGCGATGATTTCACGTCGATCGAATTATAATCCGAGACCTGAGCCAATTCTAAGGACGTAGAGTCCTTTTCAATCACATGACAACTACGGTTTGATACAGAGTACTACAGGATCAACTTCACATTAAACTGCACGATAATTGATAGCGACACGATGGTAATGACACACAAATTACAGTTACATCGCCCACCATGATGCCATTGGACACAAACTGTTAAGACTTACGGCGAACGAACTCGCTCGAATGGCGTTATCTGCGACCTTTCGAATAGATGCGAAGTACCACTGATTATACACTTTTAAAATAACGACTGCCGTGGTACATAAATGAACTTAACGGTGCAGCACTGTACAGACTATTGACGGGCAGGAGAAAGTGGACGACAATTGTTGGTCAACAATTCGACCTACTGTTCAGATTTGGCGCAACTGATATCAAATGAAGCAACGATTATGCTTCCCTGACAATGTCTTACAGCTCCGCGCAGGCACTGCGATGACGAATGTTTAGAAGCGAAACAATTAAACAAATACCTGATTTTGCGTAGCGAAATCGCTGATAGGTGTTTTGCTAAAAACTCAGACACTGCGTCAGGCTGCGATCACCATAGTGAACACTGCAACAGCTGATTTTTCCGAAGCAACGTAGTCAACTTTTGATTGTGGGCTGGTTTAGGTTCACATACCCTTTTTTCTCTTGCGAAAAACGAATTGCAGAAACTTTTGTATTCGTTGTAGAGTGGATACTCTTTCAATGATGTCATCGAGTTTTTCCAATCACGGCTTTTCCCTAATCAATCGCGAAGAACTGATAGGTAATAACGCGAGAGGTGTCGTCGATTTTCTCGCTGCCGCCTTTAAACCCGCGAAAATTATGTCACTTGATCGAGGCACGTTCTCACTTTACTGCTTGAACTAATATCTCTAAAATTACTAAACTTACGGAAGTGCCCGAACCACGGCCCGCTTGTTATCGAACCTCGAAAGCACAAATGCCCAGGCTTCAGCATACGAAGTCTCATCTAACTCGAAGTCCTTGATCATGTCGCCGGCAGTACCTACTACAGCTTGCTTTAGGTAATATAATTTCTGCACGCTAGACAGCTCTGTGTTATTGTGCACCAAATTTTGAAATAACCCTTTAAAGCTATGGAATTTCAAGATATCTCCGTCGAATACAGGAACCTGAATTTTCTCCAGCTTTGGTTGAGTAGATTGGTTCGGTACGCGAAACGATGTATTCAGGTCGGCTGTGGGTGGTACAAGCGACTGCTTGGCTTGGTCGCCTATCAGCTTCCTATGGAACATTTTAATTTTCGCCTCATAGGTACATTCGACATCTCGGATGTTGTCACTGTCGTCCAGCAACTGCTTCTCCAACTGAGCGAAATTAGCGTCAGTATCGTCCGCCGAGATCAACATTTGCTCTACAGTCTCGTCGAACTTCACTTTCAATGCGCGATAGTTATCAAGGAATGCCTCCAACTTACAGGACCTCTCAATATCCAATACTCCGGTAGAGGTGAGCGAATCCATCGCTTGCCGAATACGGGTTAGTTGGCCTTTCAATGTGCTCTTCCTTTTTCGTAAGGGTTCCATGATTAGGTGACTTGTACAGACCAAACGAACTCGATAGAAGACACGTAACGATCGCACTCAATATTAGAGAGAAAAGATGGACGAACTATCCACAGGACGAAACACTGTGTTAGCGAACAAAAAAGAACCATAGACTTCCACAATAATTTGCTATTCTAGCCCGGAGGACCATATGTTTGATTCTTATGCGCAATGCATCGAAAAATTATACTCTTTTAGTCGATACTAAATATATTATTTCTAACAGAACATCCGACAACGACGACTGTCGATACGAGAAAGCAATAGGTACATGCAACAACCTTACCGAGCAACGTAGGTACAAAACTGATGAGACTTAAAGATAAGCTATACCATTTTACACACTAAATTCAAACAGGCCTAGAACTATGTATTTTAGACACTGTCAGACTTTTTAAATTAATAGTCTTTTAAGAGGCTTCGTGAGATTCTTCCGGACTTTCATAGTATCGGACTTGACTCTCGTCTTTTTCGTGATTATGAAATTCGCCGGAAAGGCTTGAGGCTGTTCCATAGGAACATGCCTGGGGAACCAAGTGTGATTCTAAGATTACGTTCTGGAAGTGACTAAATTTGGAGAAAATATTCGAGGAATTAATTGTGGCCTATAGGATATAGAGTCAAAAACGTCCGAAAAATTTTCGAAGGTGGTGAGGTCATCCCATGGAAGTAACAGAAAATTGAGCATTCGCGCGCGTAGAGAGCGAAACATTCTAAATGTTAAATGAGATGCAATTTTTGACCTGATAGGATCCTCTTCCTGTTGAAGGCGCCCCGAAATTTTTTTGTTTTAGGTCCCTAATTGAAGTTTGATCCAATAATTTTATTTTCCTTTATTCAACTTCCATCGATTGTTTACTGAAGAAGTCAAATTTAAACTTTGGAGCCCGGATCGAGGTCGGATTAAAAACTCATTGAATTTTCGAAACCCGTGACCCCAAACACGCTCATTCCGATACCTTGTTCAGTTTTTTTTTCTTCTTTTTTTTTCAACTGAATCAATTCGGTTACTTGAAGGACTCAGATTTGGATTTTGGGGCCTAAATCGGTGCCTGATCAAAAATTTGATGGGTAGTGAAGGTGCCAACCATCGAAAAATGCTTTTTTTGGTTGCTGATATCAAATTAGATTTTTGATCCGGCCCTGATTTCGAACCTCCACTCTTGTAGTAGGCAAAATTGACTTAATTCAAAAAATCGAGTGAACTTCATCGTTTTGAAAAAGTGCTTTTTCATCATCATATATTGTGATAACTGATAAGAAGGAAAAATAAGTATATTGGTGAGTTGGTTGTTCCATCGTCCAATTTCTAAATAAACGGAAAAAGAACTTATATCGCGGTTTGAAAAAGCATCACTCAAATAATATATTTTTAATTTGTTTCAGGGCCTACAACCAAGAGGCACGTGATTCCATTCACAGTAGCTCCACCAGCCAATTGTAAGTATTCTAATGATCACTTGTTCATGTATAAGTATACCCAAGGAAAATGTTAGGAAGGGAGAGCTCCTCTCACATCATTTTGTTACAAAATGGCAAAATGTAAGGAGTCAAAAAATCGAAGATTTTTCTTCCTTCGTTAATGATTTCGTAACATCAGTTATGACGTGGATTTGTAACATCTATTTCTATGACCATTCAAAACATCAATTCCGGCATCGATTTGAAATGTAGTTCGGAACATCAATTTTAACTTCGATTTCATACATTAATTTTGTATTGATTCGAATCCCGATTGAGACAAACCTTTTCGAGACTCGTTTTGACGACGATGATATGTTTTGGGACGTGTAGGATTGAGAGCTTGTCTCCCGGTCTCTCAAGCACTTCAAGTTCTCGTGCCCCTCATTTTGAAAAAAGAATCTGCAATCTCCCAAAAGTCTCTCAAAAAATCGTAATATTGCCAATAACAGCTTATGATTCTGTCTTCTCACAATCGTCTTGTTCTCGTTTCATATTTTGAGGTGTTTTTTATTCGTTCAACCAACTCATGTACGAAAATTCAGCAGGACTTATGAAAAATTGGGCCTATGTTCAGTTTAGGAAAACGATGAAAATATTTTGGAACAAATCTCAGAATTCGAAAAATTAGATAAACTTAAAAATTAGACTTCATCTGATGTCAGAAGTTGTCAGCCAACTCGAATTCGAAAATTTGTCAGGTTCATGGAAAACTGCGTTCATATTGAGGAAATTATGAAAAGCTGTGCCAAAATACAGGTAAATTTTCAAAAGTCAAAAATTCAACCAAAATAAAAGTGGAATTTCATTTGATATCAGAGTCGCCAACCAACTCAAATACCAAATTTCAGCCAGGTTCATGTAAAAATGTAATAACGGTAGAAAAGTGGTCAAAAGAATTTAAAATATAAAAATGTCAAAATCCGGAAAAATTGAATATTGAACTTGATTTGAAATCAGGAAATTTCAGACAACTTGAATACGAGGTAGAAACTTTGAAATAATTGAATATTCAGCTTCAAGCATACTGATAATTGGGGTTAGGTCCTGGCCCCGCTGTGGAGCCTTCAAAATGATGATTTGAACAAAAAAAAAAATCATAACGGGATTTAGCGTTCTGAAATCGGGGTAGACCATCAGTTTCCCGTTATTTCCGAATTCGTTGGTATGTAATGTTTGAAATTCAAAAACGTGTGCTTGTTACCCCAAATTCACCGCAGGCTCTTGACCTTTAAACCAACTTTACCTCAAAATTGTCGGTGGGCACCGCATCCTTGCACTTATGAGAACGATTTTTCGTGATCAGACGGATTTTTCCGACAGAATTCGATATTTTGGAAGCTTAGGATACATGTTGCGTAGGTACTTTTAGGAATCCGGGTTCCCAAGAGTGCGCATTCTTCTTTTTCTGGGATAAGAGTTATACCTTTATAATTTAATGGCTTAAAATTTTGGGACAAAACGTAGTGAAAACCAGTAGTTTTCCGCATTATATAAAAATTTAAGCAAATTTCAAATAAAATGGACTGAACGATAGGAGCGCATTCTCATGGTCCTTTCGCCTGCGTAGTTTTTATTGTATATATGTTACATACTAATATCGTGCCTGGCTACTTCCTGCGTAGCATGATGCGAACGTCTTAGAACAAGGTGTCTACAGGTTTGGAAAATTTGGAAAGTTTGGAAAAGGTCAGGAATTTGAAAAGTAGGTCAGGAAGTTTGTAAATAGTCAGGAAATTCAACAATATTTTTAAGAAGTTTGGGGAAAAAAAACAAAGAATGAACTCACGAAAAATTTTTTCGTCCTTTAATTTTACTTCAGCACTCTATATCTGTGAACACCTTCCTAATGCTTTCATCCAAAAATCAGCTTCAAATTTCAGTTGATTTTAACCATAGCGTCTAGTAGTATAAACATAAATATATACTGTCTATACTGTAAAGGTTTAAAGAAGAGGAGAAAAAAAAGTTTGCGCTGCGCTCTTCTTCTTGGCTGCTCTGTCCCCTTGTAAGAGGCAATTATTTTTCTCCACTGGTCTCCGTCGGTGACCAGGACTTGCCACAAGTTTGAGATTTCGATCTTTTTGAGCAGAACATTGTTTTTAATAATTTTATTTATTTCATGGACTGCCTATTGGCATTTACATTCTGGGGGGGGGGGGTACTTTATGTATATAGTATATTGACATGATACCGGGTGCCTGCGCATCCGCAGGGCCCTGGGGGTAGTACTAAGTTAACCTATGATTAAATACTAAATGTCAGTGGGCAGCTTCCAGCGGAGGCGAATTACAGGTGGGGTTTCCAGTAGGTTGATCGCTAGGGTGTTGGAGTGCTTATGGAGTCGGCAGTCGTAGGATTGGGCTAGTTTTCGTATTTCCTCCTTCACAGTTGGTATATTGAGGTCCTGGTGAAGGCTGCTGTTCGTGATATACCACGGTGCACCTGTTATCTTCCGCAGAACCAGGTTCTGGATGCGCTGGAGTGTTGTTATGTTGGGGGCTCCGTAGCTCCATGCAGGTTTCAGGATTGTTATGTAGAGTAGTCTCTTGTTGCTGAGTGTGAGCTTGTTCCTGGCTCTCAGTATCCAATACATAGAGCGGAGGCGTATTTTGATTTCCTCTCTCTTCTTCAAGATGTGTGGGTTCCAGGTGAGTCTTTTGTCTAGGTGTATTCCTAGGTACCGGGTGTAAGGGCAGGTAGGAACCCTTTCCCCATCTATATAGATAGGGGCTGGGGATGTGGTCGGAGTGCAAAGTCCACTTTGGTTGACTTGTTTGAATTTATTTTGATTCTCCGATTCCTAGCCCAGTCAGAGACAGCGTTCACCGCTCCTTGAAGGTGTGAAGTTGCTGTGTTGAAATCCGGGTTTGGTGCCATAATTGCTGTGTCGTCCGCGAATGTAGCCATGGTTGTGTTTCCTGTTTTGGGGATGTCAGCCGTGAATAATACGTAGAGGAGGGGGCCTAGGACACTGCCCTGCGGTACCCCAACTGCTATGGGTTTGATGCAGGAGGATTCTTCGCCATAGTAGACCTGGAATTTCCTGTTTTGGAGGTAAGATTCAAGCAGGTGAATGTGGGCTTCTGGCAGGTAGTCGCTAATCTTATGGAGTAATCCTTGGATCCATACCCTGTCGAGCGCCTGTTTGATATCCAGGAAGACTGCCGGGCAGAATTTTCTGGCTTCTAGTGCATTCCTGGCTGTGGTATATACCCTATGTACCTGCTCGAGTGTAGCATGCTTGGCTCGAAAGCCAAACTGGCGTTCCGGGATGATAGAGAGTTCGTTGCACAGGTCTGCTAATCTTTTATAAATCATTTTTTCAAAAATTTTTGACAGGGTTGGAAGTAGAGATATCGGTCTATATGAGGTTGGGTCATCGAGCTCTTTGCCTGGCTTTGGGAGCATAATTACTTTGACTAACTTCCATTGTTCGGGGAAGTACCGGCGACGTAGGCAGGCATTGATGATGTAGGTTACTAGGACCGCTGTTTTCTTGGTGCTTTCGGATACCATTTTGTTAGTTATTTGATCCAGGCCGGGGGTCTTGCGTTGGTTGAGTTTCTGTACGATTCTCCAAAGCTCTCCTGGTGTTGCTGGTTTAAGTTCAGGTCCTATATTAGTTGTAATGCTCGGTTGTATGCTGGATAGTGTATTATTCGGCTAGAATGTCTGTTCTAAGTGATTTGCGAAGGCTTCAGTCTTTTCCCTTCCACTGCGTACGCTGGAACCATCTGCTAGTCTTAAGTGGCGACTTTCCAGAGTGAATAGTTGGTATCCTTAGCAGGGCCTAACGAGTGGAGGAAATTCTGGAACGTTTCATTGCTAATTTTTGCAATGACAGTTTTTGTTTCTCGGCATAGCTGGTTGAACCGCTGTTTATGTGCTGGGTCCCTTGTACGTTGCCAAGATCGTCTGGCCGCTCTCCGTTTTTGTACTAAGGTCATGACTTCTTTGGGGTAGGTTGCGACTGACTTAGTTTTCCTTGGTGTAGGTGTGGCAAGTTCGGCTGCTTCTTTCATTGTTACCTGTAGGTGTTGGATTGCTGCATCGATGTCTGCTCTAGTCTTGATTTTGAGTTTTAGGCTGATATGGCTGTCTAGGAGTTCACGATAATACGCCCAGTCTGTTAACTTGTTTGTGAGGTGTGATGCAGCTTGCTTGTTCTTCTGGATGATGCTACTACTCAGCGTGAGGAGGAGTGGCGAATGATCCGATTCTCGAGGAGGATGTAGTGAGCAGAGATGCCCTTAGTTAGGAAGAAGTCGATGCAGTGGGGCCTCTTCTCTGGGTCAGTTGGCCAATAGGTGGGCAGTCCGTTGGAGTGGCAATGGATGCCAAGTTTGTTGATGCTTTTAAGGAGCTCTGGTAGTAGTCAGGCGCGACCCCCAGTGTTGATGTTTAGCGTTGAAGTCACCTCCAGCTATCCATTTGCTGCCCAGCTGCCTGAGGAGAACGTCGTATTCGTCTGTAGTGATGTTGTGACGGGGAGGGCTGTGTAACGCTGTTACGTTGACGCTGGTTCCGCAATGTAGTTTTGCTGTGATGGTTGAGGCCTGGATAGAAGGGGTGCAATATGGCTGTGCCTCATGATGTGCAAGAGATCGTTTTATACTATAGACAGCTGCTCCGCCGCGGGATGCTCCACTCGGGTGGTTGGTTGTGTAGAGGTTGTAGTTTCGTATTTCTGCATTGCTACGGGATGTGAGGTGCGATTCAGAAATCAGGGCAATGTCGATGTTTTCTAGTATGAGCAGGTTGGCCAACTCCGTTTTCCGTGAGAGTAGGCCATTTGTGTTCCACGCTAGGATGCGGGAGGTGCGACAGGGAGGAAGGTTACTCGTGCTGGGGTTCATTTCACGAGTTTGGTGAGGATCTGAGTAAGTAACGCTAGGAGTTGCGTGTTCTGATTCATCATTAGTTCGATCTGAGAGCACATTTTTTCAAAAATCTGCTCAATCCTTGACATTAATGTGGTACTCAATGATTCGAGAAGATCCTGTTCGGCTACCTTTGCATATGTGCTATCTGTTGTTGTCTGAGACTTTGGTTCGGTTGATCTTAGTGGAAGTGAACTGGCATTATTATTGACTTTAGAATTGTCTTGCTTGTGTGTTGTTGGCAGCCTGCTGACAGAGGTTTTCAGCTTGAGGAACTCTGGACAGCCCCGATAGTTAGCAGTACTTCATGTATCTCTCGAAATTTTTATTTCGGGCCTTTTCAATTCCTTTTCGATATTCCGCAAACGCATCATGATACTCCGTCTTTAGTTCAGCTTTGAGCTCCTCTCTTCTTGCCCTTTGGTATCTCCTTCGTTTTATTCTCAACATTTTCTGTAGTGTGGCCACTTCCTGGTTCCACCATTTGGTGTCCTTTATTTGGTAACCCTTGGGGATTGAATAGTCTGCTGCGGCTTGTATCTTCTGAACCATTTCTATCGCTTTTCTTGTTGCGCTTTCGCTTTCTAGAGTGTTCTCGCAGGTCTAGCCTAGTTGCTGCCTGTATTTGTTCCATTTTGCCTTGCGAAGATTATATCCTACTTCCCGCAGCACTATGGGACCAGGCTCAAGCTCGTACTCCCGGGTGATGAGTCGGTGATCGCTAGTGACTATGTCTGGTAGGACCCTCCAGTCCTTGATTCTTCCTTCCGCTGTCGCTGTCGCCAGGGTCACATCTATATTTGACTTTCCTGTCCTCGAGTGGTATGTCCATGGCTGCCCCGATTGATTTACCACATATAGGTTCATCCTGGTGTTGAACTCCTGGAGGGCCCTGCCTCTGGCGTCAGTGCTCTCATGGTGCCATTCGACCGACTTGGCATTTGCGTCTGCTCCAATGATTACCGCTTGTGTATTTTCTGTTTGGAGTATCTCTTCTAGTTTTTCCAGATATGGCTCAATCCGGTCCTTAAATTGAAAATAAGCACTGACAACCAGAATTTCTGTTTGTCCTACTTCTATTTTGGCACAGGCGATGTGAGTATCTGTGTGCCGGTCGATTTTCATTATATCGATACCTTCTTGTACCACAATAGCTGCCATTGGTCGCTTCCCTTCGACGCTCGCGATCTTGCACCGACCCAGTCTCCTGAGTTCTCCTGCGTAAGAGTACGGCTCCTGAACTAGTGCGACATCGACTCCCTCTGCGGCCATAAAGTGTCCAAGTGTGTCGCTTGCTCCTTTGGCATTCTGGGCATTGACTTGCGCAAATTTTATTCTGGTCATTCTAAGTTTCGGTTCTGTCGGCCTCTTTCTTCATCGCGTTCATGTAACAGGGACACTGCCTACTGTCTGTCTTATGTTTATCGTCTATCTTTGCGAAATGACAGTTTGAAAGCCAAACTGGCGTTCCGGGATGATAGAGAGTTCGTTGCACAGGTCTGCTAATCTTTTGTAAATCATTTTTTCAAAAATTTTTGACAGGGTTGGAAGTAGAGATATCGGTCTATATGAGGTAGGGTCATCGAGCTCTTTGCCTGGCTTTGGGAGCATAATTACTTTGACTAACTTCCATTGTTCGGGGAAGTACCGGCGACGTAGGCAGGCATTGATGATGTAGGTTACTAGGACCGCTGTTTTCTTGGTGCTTTCGGATACCATTTTGTTAGTTATTTGATCCAGGCCGGGGGTCTTGCGTTGGTTGAGTTTCTGTACGATTCTCCAAAGCTCTCCTGGTGTTGCTGGTTTAAGTTCAGATCCTATATTAGTTGTAATGCTCGGTTGTATGCTGGATAGTGTATTATTCGGCTAGAATGTCTGTTCTAAGTGATTTGCGAAGGCTTCAGTCTTTTCCCTTCCACTGCGTACGCTGGAACCATCTGCTAGTCTTAAGTGGCGACTTTCCAGAGTGAATAGTTGGTATCCTTAGCAGGGCCTAACGAGTGGAGGAAATTCTGGAACGTTTCATTGCTAATTTTTGCAATGACAGTTTTTGTTTCTCGGCATAGCTGGTTGAACCGCTGTTTATGTGCTGGGTCCCTTGTACGTTGCCAAGATCGTCTGGCCGCTCTCCGTTTTTGTACTAAGGTCATGACTTCTTTGGGGTAGGTTGGGACTGACTTAGTTTTCCTTGGTGTAGGTGTGGCAAGTTGGGCTGCTTCTTTCATTGTTACCTGTAGGTGTTGGATTGCTGCATCGATGTCTGCTCTAGTCTTGATTTTGAGTTTTAGGCTGATATGGCTGTCTAGGAGTTCACGATAATACGCCCAGTCTGTTAACTTGTTTGTGAGGTGTGATGCAGCTTGCTTGTTCTTCTGGATGATGCTACTACTCAGCGTGAGGAGGAGTGGCGAGTGATCCGAGGAGAGGTCTTCCATATTCTCGAGGAGAATGTAGTGAGCAGAGATGCCCTTAGTTAGGAAGAAGTCGATGCAGTCGGGCCTTTTCTCTGGGTCAGTTGGCCAATAGGTGGGCAGTCCGTTGGAGTGGCAATGGATGCCAAGTTTGTTGATGCTTTTAAGGAGCTCTCTGCCTTTGGTAGTAGTCAGGCGCGACCCCCAGTGTTGATGTTTGGCGTTGAAGTCACCTCCAGCTATCCATTTGCTGCCCAGCTGCCTGAGGAGAACGTCGTATTCGTCTGTAGTGATGTTGTGACGGGGAGGGCTGTGTAACGCTGTTACGTTGACGCTGGTTCCGCAATGTAGTTTTGCTGTGATGGTTGAGGCCTGGATAGAAGGGGTGCCATATGGCTGTGCCTCATGATGTGCAAGAGATCGTTTTATACTATAGACAGCTGCTCCGCCGCGGGATGCTCCACCCAGGTGGTTGGTTGTGTAGAGGTTGTAGTTTCGTATTTCTGCATTGCTACGGGATGTGAGGTGCGATTCAGAAATCAGGGCAATGTCGATGTTTTCTAGTATGAGCAGGTTGGCCAACTCCGTTTTCCGTGAGAGTAGGCCATTTGTGTTCCACGCTAGGATGCGGGAGGTGCGACAGGGAGGAAGGTTACTCGTGCTGGGGTTCATTTCACGAGTTTGGTGAGGATCTGAGTAAGTAACGCTAGGAGTTGCGTGTTCTGATTCATCATTAGTTCGATCTGAGAGCACATTTTTTCAAAAATCTGCTCAATCCTTGACATTAATGTGGTACTCAATGATTCGAGAAGATCCTGTTCGGCTACCTTTGCATATGTGCTATCTGTTGTTGTCTGAGACTTTGGTTCGGTTGATCTTAGTGGAAGTGAACTGGCATTATTATTGACTTTAGAATTGTCTTGCTTGTGTGTTGTTGGCAGCCTGCTGACAGAGGTTTTCAGCTTGAGGAACTCTGGACAGCCCCGATAGTTAGCAGTACTTCATGTATCTCTCGAAATTTTTATTTCGGGCCTTTTCAATTCCTTTTCGATATTCCGCAAACGCATCATGATACTCAGTCTTTAGTTCAGCTTTGAGCTCCTCTCTTCTTGCCCTTTGGTATCTCCTTCGTTTTATTCTCAACGTTTCTGTAGTGTGGCCACTTCCTGGTTCCACCATTTGGTGTCCTTTATTTGGTAACCCTTGGGGATTGAATAGTCTGCTGCGGCTTGTATCTTCTGAACCATTTCTATCGCTTTTCCTGTTGCGCTTTCGCTTTCTAGAGTGTCTTGGCAGGTCTGGCCTAGTTGCTGCCTGTATTTGTTCCATTTTGCCTTGCGAAGATTATATCCTACTTCCCGCAGCACTATGGGACCAGGCTCAAGCTCGTACTCCCGGGTGATGAGTCGGTGATCGCTAGTGACTATGTCTGGTAGGATCCTCCAGTCCTTGATTCTTCCTTCCGCTGTCGCTGTCGCCAGGGTCACATCTATATTTGACTTTCCTGTCCTCGAGTGGTATGTCCATGGCTGCCCCGATTGATTTACCACATATAGGTTCATCCTGGTGTTGAACTCCTGGAGGGCCCTGCCTCTGGCGCCAGTGCTCTCATGGTGCCATTCGACCGACTTGGCATTTGCGTCTGCTCCAATGATTACCGCTTGTGTATTTTCTGTTTGGAGTATCTCTTCTAGTTTTTTCCAGATATGGCTCAATCCGGTCCTTAAATTGAAAATAAGCACTGACAACCAGAATTTCTGTTTGTCCTACTTCTATTTTGGCACAGGCGATGTGAGTATCTGTGTGCCGGTCGATTTTCATTATATCGATACCTTCTTGTACCACAATAGCTGCCATTGGTCGCTTCCCTTCGACGCTCGCGATCTTGCACCGACCCAGTCTCCTGAGTTCTCCTGCGTAAGAGTACGGCTCCTGAACTAGTGCGACATCGACTCCCTCTGCGGCCATAAAGTGTCCAAGTGTGTCGCTTGCTCCTTTGGCATTCTGGGCATTGACTTGCGCAAATTTTATTCTGGTCATTCTAAGTTTCGGTTCTGTCGGCCTCTTTCTTCATCGCGTTCATGTAACAGGGACACTGCCTACTGTCTGTCTTATGTTTATCGTCTATTTTTGCGAAATGACAGTTTGCACACCTCGCCGGTTGGTCTTTGGCCTGACACGTTTCTTCATTATGTCCTTTTGCTGCGCAATGTCCACAAACTTCTTCAGTTCTCCTGCATTTGGCCTTTGTATGCCCGAATGCCTGACACTTGTAGCACCTTGTAACACCTACGAAATCGTCCACTCGGCGGGATCCGTAGCCCAGATATATCCGCCCTTTGTTTTTCAGATCTTTCCGCGCCGCTGGTGAGACCTCTACTACCCAATGGCAGTAGGGTTTATCTCTCAGTCCAGTCTACAGTTTCAATCAAGGTGGAAACATAGCGCATCCTGCTCACGCCAGTTCACACGAACAAGGTATTACAATCACAGGAGGTGTTACCACCAGATCAGAAAGATTGGTACTGTGCGCGTGCACGTCGGTGATAGCATACTCAACTTCGTGAAACACGTGGCTAGTAAGTGGAATTGCGGCTGTGCTTTCATCGGCATATAGAGAAGAAAAACTCTAACGCTACAAAACGGTGGGAAAAGCAACTGCAAACTATCCCGACTAATCTGTCCAGTAGAGTAGTGCGTTAGGAACCGCGACCGCCAAAGTGCGGCAACGGATACGGAGCCTAGAGAAGAAGTTGATGTGCAGCGTTCGTACGAACCTGCAAAAATGAAATGCAATCGATTAGATACGTGTGGAGATGGAATTCAAAGTTCCTGGGCTGGGGAAATTGACCCCGACTGTCGAGCAGAACGAGTTAAGAAGCTTTGTGGACTAATAAATGCCACTTATGAATGCTCGATGAGAGACGAACTCGTATTCGATTCCGTCATTCCTCCTCACGTATTGCTCTTAAAATATCTGCTTCTACACGCTTCGAAACCTACACCTAGTCTGTTACTTTCAACTTGATCACGGAGACAGCAACGTCGCCTTCGCCTCCTCCCCCTCCCCCGCCCGGTCGCCGTACACTGGTTCGAGAATAATATTCGTTGCCCTCTTCCCTCGCTGAGTATCTCTTATATACCCGAAAGAAGGTTTCCCGAGCTGCAAACGACATCTATAGCCTTCGTACTCGATAGAAGAAAGAAAGAAAGAAGGGGGAAAAAGGTGACATTTCAAAATTTTCGTGTGTCCAACCTTCCGGCCGTATTATGAAAATCGTCGTGAAGCTTTTTACGACAAATTTTCTGTCTCATTTAATAATGCGCGCCGAGGCTGAGTGGACACCCTCTCGTACGCTCCATTCTGGGCCTTTCTTTGTTCGCGAATTGAACGCATTGAACCGACAGCAGCGTTGGCCTCTCGGACGGCTGAAAAGCGGCGAAAAAATAAAAATCGACGTACGTCGACCTCTATTTCGTTTTCGGTTTGCTAAATTAAAAAGAAGAGGGAAAAAAATCGAATTTTCTTGCCCTACTTCGGTTTGTAAATTACGATTGTTTTACTTCGCGGCCAGGCTGTAACGTTCGAGCACTTTGGGCTGAGTCGACGAACTCGGCACACGTTGCGTGGGCGTTTTGTCAGCCATAAATATTCGCATAATGAAGTTAATCGCCGTATTAAACGTCGCGAAGATATACACATAAGCTGCTACATTATTTACTCGGTGATCGAGTGAGATGAACTCTCTCAGCAGACGGAGAGTAAAGTTCGCGAGAGTGCCGGTATAAGCGGGCTTAAGAATTAATATCTCGACGTGTGTGCGAAGAGAATACGCGGGAAAGTTTTGGCCGGGAAATTAGACACTCGGCGCGGTCGCCGGCAGGTGGCGGGGATTCGCGCGAATGAAGACGGCCGAGGAAGAACAACGAAAAGTTCACACGTATCCGATCCGTTTCCGATGCCGGATAACCGTTGTAGAGCCTTGGGTGAAAAAAGCTAAAAGAGAAGTCTCTAGTTATTAAAATATTATTCCAAGAATAAAAAAGGCAAACTTGTTTTCGGAAGAGATGAAATTGTAGATGTGTGCAACGGAATTTTATGCCATAGTGTAGAGAAAGGAAAAAGAGGAACAAGAGGAAGAGATCCCCTTTGGTCTTAATCACAATTTCTGATTAGGGAAACCCTAGCCGCTCTGAGAAAATTGAAACCAGGGAAAGTAGCAGGCTCTGACGGACTTAAAAACTATGAACTTGGACTTTTTGCAAAAAATGTGGCACCAAGCTTGACAAAAATTTATAACAAAATTTCAGAAAAGGAAGCAATACCCTCCCAATCCGGGAGTACTGCAACAGGTAGTCCAAGAACCGTCCCCCCAGCGCTCCTCGCTAACGGCGTCTTAACCCTTTTTTCAATTCCCTGATTTTTCCAGGCACTGTTTCGGACATATTTTCTTAGTCAAAATATTGTTAAATATTTTAGGTTTTTTTTTTTGTTTTTTTTTTTAATTTAATAAATTTATTGACACAACATATTCATACAGACAACAGATCTCTCCAGTGCTTTTACAATCAGTTTATCGCACTGGTGAGGTCTGATTGAGTTCTTATGTGTATACTATACAATACATCTATTTACCAATCCACTTATACACGAGCTTATAGTAGGTACTAGGTACGTATACATTTTACACCCCTCTTTTTTTTTGGCGTTGCATTAGACAGAGCGTTACTGAATATCTTTTTTAGTTTTTAATATTTCTTTCAAAAATTTGTTTATTTTGACATAGCTTTCTTTTTCTTGTAAACATTTTCCTAAGATGTCCTCTGTAATATTATGTTTCGTTCTGATTTGATTAAAATTTTGACATTCTATAAAAGTGTGATCTGGACTATCTTCATATTTTTTATTACAAACCCTCCAACGACTGTTATCTGTTATTTGGTATTTCTGTAGATATGCTGCAAAATTACCATGTCCGGTGAGGTATTGTGTTAGGAAATAGTTAGATTTTAGATTTTTATTTTTTAGTCTCTCTTCTATGTGAGGAATCAGTTTTGCCGTTCTTCTTCCTGTCTTCTCTGTGCTATATTGTTCTTGCCATATTTTATTTGTTTCTTGTTTTACTTCCTTTATTTTCTCTTTTAGTTGCTTTTCTGTAAATTTTCTGGTTCTCGCTTCCGCTTCAATTCTTTTTATTCTATTAATTTGTTTTAGTTGTAGGTCTATTGGTGTCACTCCGGCTATTACATACGTATGTGGCAGTATGTGATTATTACAGTGGATAGACTAGTTCTTCAATTAATATATTTTTCTTTCTTTTTCATGATTTCATTTACATAGTCGATTGTTATTTGTATGCTGTTGCGATTTTCAAACCAGTTTTTGCTTATATTTTCAATTTTGTGCTTATTTCTAATTTCTTTGAAAGCGGGACATGTCAAGAAGGTGTGATCTGGGGTGTCTGTTAAATTTTTTTTGCAGTTTATGCAGGTGTCATCTTCTATGATTTTGAATTTTTTTAAATATACGCCAAAGTTTCCGTGACCTGTTAGGAATTGTGTGAGGTAGAAGTTAGGTTTTAGTTCTTTATTTTTAAGTCTTTCTTCAATGTTTGGTATCAGTTCATAAGTTCTTCTTCCTTTTTCGGAGGTGTTATATTCTTCTTGCCATAGATTGATATGTTTAACTTTAGTTTCATTTATTCTCTCTTTTTTTTGGGTTGGAGTGAGTTGGGATGTTTTAATTGTTTTGATTTTGTTACTTCTCAGTATTTGTAGATCAGTTGGTAATATTCCTGCAATTACGTTTGTGGCTGTGTAAGAGACTGTTCTGTATGCGGCTATGACTCCTAATAGTATTTTTCTTTGCTCTTTCTGGATTTTTTTGTTGTTTTTTTTTACTTATTTTTGGGTAGTAAATTTTGCAGCCATACTCTATTATTGACCTGAAAAGTGCGGAGTATAGAATTTTCCTGTCTGTGTATTTTAGACCAAAAGTGTTGTTATAGAGAGCAGTTATTTTGCAATAGTATTTTTTGATTTTATCGAATATGTAGTTAGTGTGATTGTTGAAGTTGAGGTTCTCATCTAAAATTATACCTAGATATTTAATTTCTTTATTGATAAGTATATGTTCGTTCTCTTGTTTTAGTTTTTTTCCTATGGCTAGTTTTAGGTTTTGTTTGTTATGTTTTTTTGTTACTAGGATGCTGCTTGTTTTTTGTGGATTCAGTTTTAGACCTAACTGTTTTAGTGTGTTGTTTATAGTCTTGATTGTTTTATTTATTTGTTCAATGTCTTGATCGTTCTGGATTCCGGCTATTAGCAAGAGGTCGTCTGCGTAGCTTATTAATTCTGTGTTGTTGCTCCCTGTTTTGCATTTTTTGTGAACTTTGGCCATTGCAATGTTGAAGATTGTTGGAGACAGTGCTGAGCCTTGTGGGACCCCTGCTGTTAGTTTTTGTTGGTGTATTATCTTGTTGTTATTGGTATCAAAGAAAATTATTTCTCTGTCGATTAGGAAGCTTTTTATTAAGTTCATGAAGTTGTCATCCGAGTTATTTTCTCTGGGACAGTTTGTTATAGTTAGGTGTCGTACTATCTGATCGCCAAACACCTTCAGCATTTCGTTCGTAATTCCATCCGGTCCTGGGGCTTTGTCATTTTTCAGGCCACTGAGTACGTATTCCACTTCTCTCCCCATTATCTCCAGGATTCCTTCCTCCTTTCACCCTCCAGTTTTTCCTATTTCTGGCGTCTCGTTTCGCTCGCGGTACAAGTTCTCGTAAAAACTTGTTGCTACCTCAACAATTTCTTCTTGATTTTGAGTCACTTTTCCTGCCTGATCTTTTAGCTTCAGTATAATCTTCTCTCCCGCCACCGAGTTCCTGCCTGACTTTTTTAGTGGACCAACATTCTTCCGAAATATATTGAATTTTTTTCTCATCATATTTTTTAATATCTTCTCTAACTTTTTTCATCGCCAATTTTTGTAGTTCAGTTGGCTCAATTTTGTCCAGGGGTCTGGTGTCTTATTTTTATTTTTCCAAAGGGTATTCTTCCTGTGAATCAACTCGAGAGTCTGTTTTGAGAGCTTATCCCCGGTTTTCTCTTTAGCCCTCTTCACTCCAAACTCTTCATCTGTGTTTTTTAAAACTTGGACCATCCTGTCGTAGAAACTTTCCTCGACTTTCATTTCCTCTAGCACTGATTTCAGTATCTGACGTGCTTCCTCTTTTTTTCTGACTGGGATGATCCATCTTCCTAGGTGCATTTCCTCGGCCCCCCCACTTACCCAGATAGACTTGAAACATACGCCATTCGTTTGTGCTACGTTTGTGCTGGTTTGTGCTGAAAACCCCATCGTTTGTGCTGCTCCCCTTCCCGAGATATTCGAGAAAACTTTTGGGGGGGCTGTAGAAACGGGAGCCCCCCCACTTTCACCTAGGGGATTGAAAATGGTGTCAATCGTTTGTGCTATGTTTGTGCTGGTTTGTGCTGAAAATTCCGTCGTTTGTGCTGCCCCCTTCCTAAGCTGTTGAGGTTTATTTTTGGGGGGGCTGAAGAAATGGTCTTTGAAAAAGGAGTTAGATAAAGAGTTGAAAGGGGAAAAGTGGATGCAATAGTTTGTGCTCCGTTTGTGCTGGTTTGTGCTGCCATCCATAATCTCCTATACCCCATAGACCCGTTGAGAGGGGCTCTTTGTCGTACAGTAGGATGCAAATCAGGTTTGCCTGAAAATTAAGGAGTAGGCAAACATATGTAAGCAATAAGGGAATGCGATAGAAAAGTTGTTTCTGTATTTATTAGCTCAATTATTTTGCCGAAGTTTGTTTCATACGTACCTAGACCCACTTACTTACATAATTCATTTTTGGACATGAATTTATTAATTATTATTGTCGTTACAGCGCACTGATATTTTCACCAAAAAATTATTATTCAAACGAACGCTGAAATCTAATATGTCTTGATTTTCACCAAAATCAAATCACTTGCTCAATTACTTAATTACTTCAAAATTTAGCTCTTTTTTTCTTTTTTTTTTGGTTGTTAAGGATGAATTTTGAAAATTCATAACAGTGCTACTAGCTGCATTGCGCCTCATTTGGGTCTACTGTCATTACACCCTCTTACAAAATCTGCATTTCCCGCTCCGTGGTCCTTTCATTCTTTTCGGCTCTTACCATCTTTTTGTGCAGTCAACTTAATTGTGCGTTTCGCGGATTATAAGGTAATGACCACCTGGACCATCTTCCATCTTCGGTCATTTCACCTTCTTTTTAAAACTATATTCTTTCACTTTGGCGTTCTTTTTATCGCTTTCGCTTGTGCCACCTTTTTGTGTGGAATCAAAGTAATCTTACTTTCGGCGGATTATAAGGTCCATGACTTTCCGGGCCATTTTGGTCTACCGTCATTACACCCTCTTACAAAATCTGCATTTCCCGCTCCGTGGTCCTTTCATTCTTTTTAGCTCTTAACATCTTTTTGTGTAGTCAAATGAATCTTACGTTTCGTAGATTATAAGGTTCACGACTTCCTGGACCATCTTCCATTTTTGGTCATTTCTCCCTCAATGAAACGTACATATCGCGAATGGTATGTACTAAGTCCGAATCTTACAAATGGTCCGAGCATTTCGCGATTGGTACAAAATCACCTGTACCATACCCGAAATGTACAATTTTGGACTTGGTACATAACATATATATTCTTTCGCTCTGTCTTTAATACTGCCTTTTTAGACTATTCTTTCAAAAATGACATTTTCGCCTAAAATTGACGATTTTATATACGTATTGGGACTACGTCGGGTGGAAATTCAATTTTCGAAACTATTTCGTCAGTTTCTAATTTTTTAAGAAAAAATTTTTAATTTTTAATTTTTTGAGAATACTGTTTTTAAAAATCCATTTTACTTGAAAATAAACTTTGAAAAATTGTACCACCCTTATTATTTGCTGCAATAAAGTACTTATTTTGATGTAAAATTGTTACATTGCACATAGTTTGGGAGGAATAGAAATATAAAAATTAGGTTCAGTTTTCCAAGACCTTTAATTTGATATCATTAAAGCCATAGTTTTACCGGGACTTTTTGTGAGTGCAGTAGACTTCCAATTATCCGCCCGAATTGGGGCTACAGATTGGGCGGATAACCTGAAAACATGTAATTTTGAGGCGATACAAAGGAATGTGACCAGGGCTCTGAAAGCCATTCCGAAAGTCTAACTGAGCCAGATCTGGTGAGTAGGGCGGAAGGTGAATTGTGGTGACTGACTTTTGAGCCATAAATTGAGTGACGAGTGTCGAGGAATGGGCTGGCGCATTGTCTTTCGTCTCTTGCAAGGGGAAAGAAAATCACCGGTGCGGTACAATTCCAATCTCATGCGTTGAATCTACTTCAAAAGTCGTTCCATGACATCTTTGTAGGATGCTGCGTTTATGTTTTGGCGGTGGGGGGGGGGGGCACAAATTCATTGTGGATAATCCCGCGAGAATGGAAGAAAGAAAGTAGAAGGACGCTCCTCTCGCAGATAATTTTCCAGCGAGCGCATACCGTTGGAAAACCTTCTTTCGGCGTTATCAATCATCCCCACACGCGGTTTCTAACAATTCGAATGTTTGAAACCAAATTTATGTGCGTAGAAAATCAAAAGAGGACGGCTTGCGAAAGCAAAGAAGGCTTTCTTAACTAAGTAAATTTTCCATTTTCACTAGCGTAAATTAATATTTCTTTTTTGCGTTCAATAAATTTTCATTTTGTGAGACCTCTTTTTCGATTGCGTTCATTTGTCTTTTTCATTGTGACTGTCGATACTGCAGGCACTTTTTTTTTTTTTTTTGCGTGCCGATAAATGCATGTTATAATAATTTTAATAAGTAGTCATTTAATTCTGAGGCTTATAGGGTTGGGTTATTAAAATCGAAATAACTGAAGATCAGCCTCATGCGTGGACCCCAAACGGTCAGGGAGAGGGGAAGAGAATGACACAAATGTACTCAGCGACTCAAGAAATCCTTATTCAGACATAGAGGAAGCGTATATTAGAATAATTATTGAAAATCAGCCCTCTGCGGAGCCCAACATGGAAGAAAAGAAAAATACAAGGAGTGGATTTCGTGATCCTGAAAACGTCAATGAGTGAACGAAAATAACTTCCAGTGTCGTATATCAGGAGGTCTACCGATCATATAAGTCATATTTTTTAAAAAGAGGTCATTTAAGTCATCTTTTTTTTTTTTTTTTTTTTTGCTTTAGGTCATCTAAAAAGTTTTTATTCTGTTAAATGGTTTTAAAAACTTCGTGTAAAGGGCTACCACTCTTTGATACACTGACATTTGTACTTTCACAGCATTGGGGAATCTTTTTATTCGTGAGTGTTCTCAGTCTTCCTCTACTTCGGTTGGCTCATATCCTCAAGTAAATCCTCAGGTTCTGTAAAGCACCTTAAAAATCTCCAATTTTTAAGAGAAAGCCTCAAGTATGCGGAGCGAACGACTGGGCAGGCCGCAGCTCGCAAATCATTATCGGCATAATTCGAACATTATCGGAAAAACCGCTATGGTGTCCGATTAGGGAATTTTCTATGTACTTTCTCGAGATGACTGTTTTGCCCCCTTCCCTACCACCTACACACTAATCAGGCAATTCTTTCACCCGCGCTGTTGGTGTAGTAAGTAGTTAGAACAGAAAAAATGTGAGCCTCCTAGTCCAAACGGGAAATGAGCTTCGAGTTCCTCAAGAATTATTATGACACTGAAGTAGCTTATTCAGTACCCTGGAAAATAAATCATAAAACTTTTTGAACCTCAAAACTCTATTTTTTTCTTATTTTTTTCAAATTTGTTGGTAACATTGCTGCCAACTGCATTAAAATAATAGAAAAGATTGTAAATTGCCACTACTTAATGTTGTAAAACAGTTCAGGGTAGTAATATTACTATTTGCAATAAAATTGAAAGAGATGGTAGCCCTGCTATAGAAAATTCTCAAGAAATCAATGAATATAATATATCTTTGAGAATCAAAATATCTGTTTAATTTACTGTTCAGGCCAATGGACGAGCAATTTTAGTTCCACAAAAATTGTATGAGGCGCAATGCAGCTAGTAGCACTGTTATGAATTTTCAAAATTCATCCTTAACAACCAAAAAAAAAAGAAAAAAAGAGCTAAATTTTGAAGTAATTAAGTAATTGAGCAAGTGATTTGATTTTGGTGAAAATCAAGACATATTAGATTTCAGCGTTCGTTTGAATAATAATTTTTTGGTGAAAATATCAGTGCGCTGTAACGACAATAATAATTAATAAATTCATGTCCAAAAATGAATTATGTAAGTAAGTGGGTCTAGGTACGTATGAAACAAACTTCGGCAAAATAATTGAGCTAATAAATACAGAAACAACTTTTCTATCGCATTCCCTTATTGCTTACATATGTTTGCCTACTCCTTAATTTTCAGGCAAACCTGATTTGCATCCTACTGTACGACAAAGAGCCCCCTCTCAACGGGTCTATGGGGTATAGGAGATTATGGATGGCAGCACAAACCAGCACAAACGGAGCACAAACTATTGCATCCACTTTTCCCCTTTCAACTCTTTATCTAACTCCTTTTTCAAAGACCATTTCTTCAGCCCCCCCAAAAATAAACCTCAACAGCTTAGGAAGGGGGCAGCACAAACGACGGAATTTTCAGCACAAACCAGCACAAACGTAGCACAAACGATTGACACCATTTTTGATCCCCTAGGAGAAAGTGGGGGGCTCCCGTTTCTACAGCCCCCCCCAAAAGTTTTCTCGAATATCTCGGGAAGGGGAGCAGCACAAACGATGGGGTTTTCAGCATCTCCCCCCCTTTACCCTTCCTGTGATTTTGATGCTGGACTCTCTGCGGGATGCTGAATTTACAGTGTGATATGCAGTGGTCTGATGCGAAGCCAAATTTTGACAGTGTTGTTACATTTTTACCAACTGACCGGCCATTTATTAGTAAGTGGTCAATCTCATTTTTAGTCTTCCCGTCTGGCAATATCCATGTCTATTTTCTTTTGATTTTTAAATAAAAAGTGTTTGCCATGTATAAATTAAATTTTTGAGCCATTTCAACTAATCTTTCCCCCAAACCAAATGGGCTGCAGTGTTTTGAGTTTGCCTCCCCTCCTACTTTTGCACTGAAGTTACCTATTAATACCTGATAATATTCCTTCTCCTTTTGAATTGTTCTCTCCAACTCCTCATCAAATTTATTTATTTCTACCTTCTAGGCTCCGACTGTAGGTGCATACACTTACTAGATTTGTATTTTTGACTTCTCATCTATTTTTAGTTTTAGTAGGCATATTCTTTCAGAAATTCCTGTAATTTCCACCACATTATTTTTGATATTTTTGTTAATATAAACCCCCCCCCCCTTGTATCCTTTTATGGAACCAAAGCAGTATAGATAGTTGCTTCCCCTCCTTTCTACCAGTCTTTCCCCATATTTTCTAACTTCCAACAGTCCAACAATGTCCCACTGAATTTTTTCTATTAGTTATAATCTATTGTTATCTACCTAGTAATTTTAAATTCTGTCTTTCGGTTTTATCTCCTATTTTTTGAGGATTCAGTCCCACATTTTCCCTCCCTTCCCCGTTTTTTATTCTAGGTGGGTTATGCAATCTTACCCCCTCTCCAGTGATTGAATTCTACTTACTAACATAATTTCATCACTTACTGAGATCGTCTTTTTTCTTTTGGTTCCATATTGTTGAAATTTGGCTCCACAGTTTCGCAAATTTCTGCCCACGCATTTCTCGTCTTCACACGATCGCGGTAATCTTCCGCGGTTTTGTCCCGCAGCACTTTCCTTTGCTCCACTAACGTAATTAAATGTTCCATGTCAAAACGAGCCATCTTAATAAACCTAGGAAAACACTTCTGAACAGATGAACGGATGAACCTTGTGTGTGAATGCACTGATCTAGCAGTGTTGCCAGGTTTTTTTCGAAGAAGTCGCCATGTTAAATGTTGAAAATCGCCACAAATCGCCACTGCCCAAGATTCATATATTACTAAGGTTACCTCGATGCGAACGCAACCCGCTACACATCATGCGGCATGGAAGTCTGTCACAAACGCGCTCATCACTCTTATCAGCAGGGCAACCCAAAATGCGTCATAAATCACAAAATATGCGCATATAATATGCAGTTTATTTTTGTACAAATATGCGAAAATATTCGCCAAAAATGTGAAATATGCAATAATATGCACAGACAATATGGGTGTTGGCGAATTCCTTTTTTGACGCACAGGCACAAGGTTAAGTAACATATTGATCTTTGCTCCCTGTGTTTTTCTTATGGGATTCAAAACGTTCCTTGGCCAAAAAAGGGCATTTTTGCTAACAGTAATCAAGAACTCTCGCTGTGTGACATCAATAACAGCGTCCAGTTTCAGTTTTTCAGTTCTTCAGTTTAAACGAAAAAAAAAATCCCAAATCACATCACGAATGAATATTGAAAACTGAACAAAGCAACAAAGGAAGAAGGGACTGCTGTTCTCCTCGTGTCGACAAAATTTTGGTATATATTCATCGGTGCCATCGACCATCGATACTGATATCGCTACCGCTATCAATTTTCAGTCTAGTTTTATGAAAAAGTACTAAAAACTCCATACCTTTTAGGTCTTTTTTCTTAGGCTTGTTCCCAATCAGTAGTGCTGTAAGTTGACCTATTCAAAATTTTACGCAACCTCCCAGTCAATTTTGGGCACAGTTTCTTCTTTAAATAATTAAACTTATTTTTTGATTTTTTTCAAGACTCAGAAAAAGAGAGAAGTCACGTATTCTGCCTAAAAATCGCCACAATTTTTACACATCGCCCGACAGTATTTTTCAACGCCCGGCCAATTTCAAAATCGCCCATTTGGCGCAAAATAGCCCTACCTGGCAACACTGTGATCTAGTTATACACACCTGCAGCTGTGAATATGTCGTCTAGCCGTCGCCGGCATCGGCTGTTGTCGAGATTGTGTCGGCCGAAACTCGACGTGGTTCCGATTTGTACCCGGTAGCCGGCAGCCGGCAGCACGTGTGAAACCTCCTATTACATGCTACACATCTCGCCGTCGGGTAACCGATGCTGGGACGGCAAATCGGATACGTGTGAAAAGGTTCTTAGACTTACATAAACGGCCAGAGGGGCCGTGGCACCGGGTATGTGGTTTGTGGTTGGAAACGGGTTGTCTACCATTCTGGCTGGAAAGGAGTTCAGCTATCCTTCAGATTTCGAGTTCAACTCCCATTGGCGCCCGAAATAAAAACTGATACCCTTGGAACAGGGCAAAGTCGTCGCTGTTCGGGAAATCAAATGCAAATTTACTCTATTTGTATTGCTGGAAAATGAGTGACCCACGTTGGAAAATTTTAGAAAATTTGAGACTTCTTCGGCTGTTTCATAACTTAGAATATTAGAAAAACCTCGAACTTGTTTTCGCTTGCTGTACTCTCAAAATAAATGGCCTATCAGTTGAAAAAATATTGGCTTCTGCCCCTCTACCAATGTACCTTCAGCACGCTCCTGATCGACGTACGTTTAAAGTGTGATATCGATTACCTACTGAATTGTCGATCCAAACTTCGACAGCGGCAAATGTGTCGACGTTCCACTATAACTAATACCCCCTCCCCTGTATGAGTGCTACCTTGATATCGTTAGGGGTTTAAACAAGAACTAAATAGGCACATAGAAGAAGGAAAACTTCGACAGATGAACCCTGATGAAATAATAATAATAATAATAATAATAATAAAATCCAGCCTTTATTAATTTTTTTGTTACAATTTATATATTAATCTATTAATACAGTATTTTAATTTAAAAAATAAACTAGACTTGAGATTAAAGATGCACTCTTATTATGTTCGCTTAATTAATCGCCCATTTTTGAGCATTGGCCTCCCCTATCCGTTCCCAACGTTCCCTGTTCATAGCCTTGCTTATCCAAGCTTTACCCACTGTTTGTACAATTTCGTCCACCCACCTCATTTTTGGCCTGCCTACCCTTCTCTTTCCGCCCCATGGTTTTATTTGCTAATTTTATACTCGCATTCTGTGATCTGCAATTTATTTTTTAACTCTTCGTTTTTTATCCTGTCTTTCCTTTTGAAACCTAACATGGACCTTTCCATAGCAGTTTGAGTGTTCCTCAGGCTGTTCCTTTGGCTGGCCGTGGTCGCCCACGTTTGGGCTCCATAAGTTAGCACTGATTGAACATTGCTTTCAAAAATTTTCTTTCTCAATTTTAGAGGGAATTTCTCCTTAAAGATATTTTTCAAACTCCTCCAAGCTTTAGCTTTTCTCCTTTTTAGTTCTCTGTCCAGGCTTCTTGAAAACGAAATTGTGTGACCCAGGTATATGGCTTCTTCACTCTTGTCTATTTTTACTCCATTAAGAGTAATATGATTTACCTTATCGCTGTTTGTTAATAATACCGTTTTCTTCGTATTTATTACCAGTCCAGCTTCCTTCCCTGCAACGCTGAGTTCCTCTGCCATCTCTTGCAACTCTTTTTCACTCCTAGCTATTAAGGCCACGTCATCTGCAAAGCGCAAATTGTTAAGTTTCTTTCCGTCCACCTCGATACCCTTCTCTCTCCATTTTAGTTCTCTGAAAACATTTTCCAAGATACAGTTAAATAAGTTTGGAGAGAGAGGGTCACCTTGCTTCACTCCTTTTTTGATTTAAAATTTTTTGCCCCTTTTATCTAATTTAACCCTCCCTTCCGCAATTTCGTACATTTTCATCTAAATTTTTATGTATTTATCTTGAATTTCTTGATTATTTAGTGCATTCTACAAGTAGTTGAGGTTGACGGAGTCGAAAGCTTTTTGGAAGTCAATCAAAAGTATAAAAAGAGGGATATCGAATTCGTTGTGTTTTTCTATGATTTGATTTGTTATAAAAATTTGGTCTATAGTCGACCTTCCTCTTCTAAACCCAGCCTGTTCCTGACTTTGCCATTTGCCCAGCTGGTCGTATTAGCGATTTTTTAGTAATTTAACGAAAATTTTTGATACATTTGACGTTAAGTTCAGACAAACCCCAGGGACCTCTTCCAAATCCAAAATTTCGTTAAACATTTTTGTCAGTGGAGGGGTGAGTTCCTTTTCAAACATTTTCAAGTATTTATTTTCAATCCCGTCAGGACCTAATGCTCTCCCCACCTTCAGACCTCTGAGAACCTGTTTAATTTCGCTCTCTTGAAACGGAGTTACTTCTTCTGTGTTTTTAAAATTTGGTTTTATAAAGCCATTAAAGCCTGGTTCTTCGTCATATAATTTTGCATAATATTTGGTTGTTACTTCCGCGATGCCTTCTCTACTCGCTGTAATCTTGCCTTTCTCGTCCTCTATCGACGAGAGAAGATTTTTGAAATCCTGTAGTTCTTTTTTTACTTTTTTTGTTGAGTTCGTTTCTTCCATGATTTCGGATATTATTCTGCATTCTTCCTTACGGAGATCTCTCCTTATCATTTTCCTTGCTAGTTTTGGTAGTTCTGTTAACTCAACTTTTTGGCGGGCTGTTTTCCTAGCTAGCTTTTCTAGTTTGTTTCGTTTTTTGCAAAGTATGAGCGTTTCACTTGACAAATTTTTTGTTCCTCTATTACCTGTGATTATTACTTCAAATTCCTTAACCGTTTCCTTCAGCGCTTCTATCAGTTTGCTGTATTTCTCCTGAATTTTGTTATCTTGCTTTTTTTGCCATATGTCAAGCCTTACTTTCAACACTTTTTTTGCTTCACTTAATTTTACCAACGGGATGTTTTTGTTTTCTACATACATATTTTTTATCGCATTTTTTACTTCAAATCTCCTTGGGAACAATAGGTGAATTTTCAACGCCCTATAATCGGAGGAAAATTCCAAGTTTTTTATAACCGAGATATTTTTACTAATGTAATTTCCCCGGAGATATATCTACTCGACCACAACTGTGATGGCAACTCACAAAGTAAATACATATAATAGTCTCTCATTCTCATGTCTGGACCGAAACTACCTAGTGAGAAACTACTCTCAAGATTGAGAATAGGGACATGGAATGTAAAGACAGTAAACGGGGTAGACATATTAGAAAACTTGAAGACAAGGTGATGACGATGATGATAAGGCTATCGATCTTACGACCAGTTTGATGCAGCTCCCCATTTCCCACCATCTCGTGCGAGTTCTTTCATTTCCAAATAACTCTTACATTTGACGTCACCGATTATCTGTTGAACACACTGGAATCTTTGCCGACCAACCCAATTCGTTTCTTCCACCCTTCCTTCTAGAAGCAGAGATCTGGGCGCCTCAAATTATGCCCTATTAGTATTCATATCTCCTCCTCTTCAGACAACTCCAAATATCCATTTTACCTCCTACTCTGTTAAGTACTTCCTCATTTCTCACCTTATCCGTCCATTTGATGCTAAGTATCCGCCTATAGCACCACATCTCAAAAGCTTCGATCTTTCTCTTCTCTGTTTTTTTGTGGTCCAAGTTTCAATTCCTCCTTTACCTTTTTACACTAGCTCTTTATTTCATTCCTTAATCTTCAGGTGCTACTAGCGTACGCTGCCTACCACAATTTTGTGGCCTACAAGGGGTGGATGACTGTGATGGTGTGACTACCACCACTATGAAGGTATGCGTCCTGCCATTGTAAGCCTGTTAGCGTTACCCACAAGACACCACGAGGAGGTCGGCTTACACGTCTTGCAAAATCCACCCCGAGGGGGGTTTCGTCAATGAGCAAATATTCCATCAGGGGAGCAAATGCGTTTCATTCATCATCGGTGTCATGAATGTTCCTAATATCCGCCAGGAATGCAAGGAAAAGATCCGGTTCGTTCTTTCGTTTCATTTTCCAGCAGTAATGGTCCAAGTGACTTTGAAGGGCGTACAAGGGGACTCTTCTTTTTTTCTTCAGAATTGATATTTTAGCATCCAGCCATGACCTTTCAATTCTCTGGGTGTGAGTCCCGGTACCTGGATCCACGTAGTTCTCCTGGTGGTTCACTGTTTCATGTCTGAAACCCTCGGCAACCAGCTGCCTGTACACTGGCCACTCATCAGAATGAATGAGTGACCCTTTTTGGCACTCCCTTCGAATAATGGGAATGAGGGTTGCTTTGTCCCGGCGTTCGACGACGAAATACCGACAATCCATCCCCTGTCGTAATCCGAACACCCATGGGCCATCTACTCTGGCGCCATGATTCCGGCTGTTCTGGATGGCAGCATCTTCATCGACGGAAGCAGGCGGCGCGTCACCAACTAGCAAACGACCCCGGTTGTACTTCCTCCGTCCAGCAAACCGGGCCTCATCGATTTGAATAGGCTCAGCGTCTGTACCAATCATTTGCGTTCTCTGGGCGAGTACATCCGAGCAAATGCTGCGACACATCTCGAACCAAGAGCAGACAGTCGTCTTGGCTCTCCCGGTAACTTCAGCTTGTCATACCAACGGGCAATTCTAGGACGAACAGGAAGATCAATTCCATAATTTGGCGTAGAGAGAGGTTCGAGCATGAACGGTTGTTCAAATCCATCAAGTTGAAGAACGAACCACTGCGTACTGTCCGCCTCGCCTGACATCCTTTCTTTGGACAACGCAGCACCGGAACCCATCCTCCCGAACGTGTTTTACGTCTTTTTTCCATCATCTCTGCACCGCATTTATGGCATGGGTCGTGAGCCTCAGGAACACCAAGTAGAGCATTATCTTGCAGATATTTTCGACACACTGTTTCGGAACTGATGACTGTGGTATAAAACTCTTTTAACAACATGTTGCGACACACTTCACAATGAATTACTGAGTTGAAGCATGTGTAAGCCAGTGGGTCTATATGTACTATTTAGTGGGCAAGTTTATCTGCGAGTAGTAGAACACAATTACCTGGTAGTACGGGTACGCTAGCAGAAAATGTTGTGGTAGGCCGCGTACACTAGTGGCACCAACTAATCTACCGTCCGTATCTTTTGCATTCTTGTATATTCTTCGTTCGTTTATCTGTCTGAGGATTTCCTCCTTCTTCCATGTTTCTTTTCTTCTCTCTTAGTTTTACCAACATTTTCTTCTCAGCCTCTAATCCTGATACAATAGCCTCTGTGTTAATATTTTGCAACCTTGGCAAATTCCATCTTTTTACCTTTTCTTTTTTACAAAGTCTCTTCAGTTTAAGCTTGCATTTCGGTAGTATCGAGTAATAATCACTGTCAAAAAGGTACCCAAACTCGACCCCAGTTACATTGGATAAAAAACCGAACCTGGTCCCATTAAGAATTGATGGGATTCGAACGTCGTGGCTCATCCTGAAAGCGCTGATCGCGCTCTAATCTACCAAAACGGCGTCATAACAGATTTACGGCGTTTTGAGTATGCAATTTTATTAACATTTTGAGGTGATTTGGGTATTTGTGGAATATTCACGGCGTTGCAATTATGCAATTATATTAACACTTCAGTCATATTGTTGCTGCATTCGAGTTCGAAGTACAACATAAGTTGTTTTTTTTTTTGTATTAAATTTTCCCCTATCCTCCTTGTTTCCGAAAGGCCGATAATGTCCCATTTTATTTCGCTTATCACTTTCTCGAATTCGCATATCGTGCTTTCTTGTACTAATCCGCTACAATTAAAATATATTATTTATAACTTTTCTCGTCCTGGTTTTCTGCCTTCATTCTAACTTTCTCTCCATTGTTTTCTGTTGCGGAGGTTTTTTGGCCATAATCCCCCCCCCCAGTGGCTGCCTGTGCCGGGGGGATGGAGTTCGAGCCTCTATCTCGTTCTCTCAACTCATTTGTCTTTATTCTTCTTTGAAGACTGGCTTTTTGCTGTAGCCGTACAATTCTTGCTTTTCCACGAAGTGCTGTTCCTTATTTGCCTCTCCATTTGTATTTGGTGATGACCTACGAATTTTGTCGAGTGTTGATTGTTGCGATCTTGTATTTTGACTTAAATAACAAACTGAGCTATATCGGGAGCCATTATACGAAAATAGTGCCGTACCGACGGGGAAGGTTTTAGGGGTTCAAACCCCTCCCATTGGCCAGAAAAACACGAAAAAACGATTGGTTGAGATGGAGAGGAGGGCGGACCGTTGACTAAGCCCATCCCACCACCAAGAAAAAATTTATCTGGATCGCAAACTCCCCTCCTGGGTACGACCCTGATAACAACAACAATAATACTGGTAAAGGCCAACTTCAGATTGATTTTTCAATTTGCCAATCGATAGACATTTTTGAAACCTCAACCCCCCCCCCCCCTCCCCCCAAAAAAATAGGTGTATACTTTTAAAATGTTTTCCAATAATGAAGAATCGACTTCCTTGAATTGGTCAATTTGGCAAGACGTTTTGAAGGGAAAATTTTTTCTACATCTCCCATTGCTATGTCCACTGATCCAAGCGCAGAAAAACCTTGAAACTGACTGATTTTTTTTTTTTTAGTTTGGACGAAAACCCAAAAACTATTTCATTCACCCTGTCCACCATTTGAAATAATATGGATTTCCCCTTTCCCCTTAAACAACTCTACTGAGACCAATTACGAAAATTATTATTTTGAAATTTCTCGTATGTTATTTAGGATATTTCAAAAATGTAC
This sequence comes from Acanthococcus lagerstroemiae, assembly GCA_031841125.1. Classification (NCBI taxonomy): domain Eukaryota; kingdom Metazoa; phylum Arthropoda; class Insecta; order Hemiptera; family Eriococcidae; genus Acanthococcus; species Acanthococcus lagerstroemiae. Next base: position 17,203,344 of record CM063111.1, on the reverse strand, counting down.
CTAGTTCATCGGAAAAGTGCAGGGCCGTAACCCCCCCCCCCCTCCGTGACATAAAACACGGAAAAGTGGGTTTGAGACGGAGAGGGGGTGGATCTGTCACATTTTTAGTAAAAAGTATGAAAATGAGAGTTTCAAAAAATGTTGAAATTTTTGTCATATACATGCACGCAATTGGATTAATTTGGGGTATTAGTAGCCCCCCCCCCCACACCAAGGGAAAAATTCATCCTAATCGAAAAACACCCCCTTACTTGAATCTCGGGTAAGGCCCTGCCAGCGAGTAGCTCTTCCAGCTGAGCAGTGGATATAGTTCAGCCTGTCCTTAAGCCAAAAAATCAAAACTGACTATGGTTGTTTCCGCAATTAGGGTTTCAGTTGAGGAGACCCATTCCAAACGGCACCTAATTCAAAAATCAAAATTTCCTTTTAGTTGAGCCCATTTAAAATAAAATCCATACCGCGACTGTCGAATTACGGTATTCTAAAGTTGAAAGTTTATTTCCTGCGTCGTTCATCATGTGTGCGAATAAAGGAGATGCGCAGCGTCTTGTATTTATTTTTGTTTTTCATTTGCTTATCAACTGTGGCGTGGCGTCAGGGAGGCACGGGGCACGTACCCCCCCCCCCCTCTCCACAATATTGTTACATTAGGTTAAAATAAAATAATATCGGTTTTTGTTAATTCTACCTCGTTAATAATTCTATAGAGAAGCGACGAAATTTTCTCTAGTGGATTGCCCCCCCCCATCATGTTGAGCACGCTACGCCTCTGCTTATCAACATATCAATTCGGAGTGGAATTTGAGGCTTCATATTTCATTACCTGCATAATTTTTTAACCAGTACAGCCTACAGTGGTACATCACATTATTCTAGTTTTAAAAAATTTCGAAAAAAATTTATCAATTATATGACAACGCCAAAGCACTTAAAAGAAAATGAATTGCGCTGTTTGTTCGTCAGATTTTGGTGAAGAAGTACATACGTTAGTTAGATTATTTTCACAAACGTTGTTCTCTGTATACATAGGACATCAGTAACTCGAGTTTAAGCAAAAATTAACGTCGCAGTGTAAGAAGCCTGGGGCAAGAAAATGCCATACTTCAATTACAAGTGGAACGTATGAGAGCTTTAAAAGAGTTAATTTTGCAGTTCAGAAAGTGACAATGACAATCTCTCGGATATTCTGCAAAGAACCAGGGGCAAAACTATAGGGGGGTATATGAGAGGTTGAAACGCCCTCCAATAATTTGACAGTCGGCAAATTTTAAAACTGTTCATTTGAATTTTTCATTTTTTACGAATGTTTGTTTATTTCTTTTTCATTAAAGAAATATTTCAATGAAAAATCGGCAAATTTTTAATTGAAAAAGAATTTTGTCGTCGAATATTTAGTTTTCAAAAAATATTTGGCGGCAAATTTTTCTTCTCCATCTCCCTAAAGTGAAAGACAAATTTAGTTTCTGAAAATGGAGTACCCTGGACTCCTGTCAGAGACTAGTCAGTCAAAAGCCGAAGGTTTCAAGCTGAGTATCGAACGTTATCTGAAAGGTATGAAGCTGAAATATGGAAAACATTTCGAAAATCTGCAAGTCGGTAGCAAACGTTGAATTACAAATTTTAATGACTTCTGTGTTTACTAGATTCTCTGTTTAACCTAGAGCCTAAAATTTGAGAAAGTTCAACAATTTATTAAAATTTAAAAGTTGAAAGGAATTGACTTATTTTCCAATTTCACCAGCTGAATCCGATAGCAAATGTTCTGTTGTTTAGTTTACGGGTTTTGATTCTGATGAATACAGGAGGGAAATTTAGTCTGGAACAAAAGTCAAAAGTCCATGTGTTTTTTCCATAAGAATGAAAGGGAGATTGTGGCACGGATTTTTGTTGGTTTTTTATTTTCTTTTATTTTTATTATTATTATTTTTTTTTGGAACCAATTTAGGGGACGAATCTGAGGAAATTCAGGAAAAAAAATCACCAAGGGTAATTAACGACCACTTTAACGCGTAAAGGAAGTTGTGTGCTCCTCTCAAGTATTCTATTTTGCTTTGCTTCATAAAAATTGTTTTCGATTATTTTCATATATTTTTTGCCTTTTTGGTATTTTGGGTAGACCCCATTCCAAGACCGGGGCCGGGAGGAAATCCCCCCCCCCAATCAGGCCTGATCGTAGGAGAGGTATAGTATCCTCCAAGGCAGAAGAAGAAGGTGTATCGAACGTCAGAGTTCAGGGGAAGGATTGGTGGACAAAATTTTTTTATTTCATTTTATACAGTGGCGAATCCAGGATTACACTTCTGGGGGTGGGGGTAAATGTTGGAGAAAAAAATACTAAAATAAGTGGAAAAGCGAGTAAATTTTTTTGGGGGGAGGGGCTATAGCCCCTTTAGCTCCCCCCCGGGATCCGCCACTGAGTATTGGTGTGTATGTATGACCGACACTAGCAATTATCTACATTTAAGCCTTTATTTTTCAATTCAGTTTTCTAAAGATTTCTTCTAAGGCCGAGTTGAATAATATTGGTGACAGCGGATCTCCCTGTCTAACTCCCCTCTTAATATCGAAATACTGCCCCTCTACATCTGTTATTATTCTGGCTTTCAGTCCTTTATCCATTCCGTGTATCAAGGAGACAAAATTGCTCGGAATTCCTTTTGGTTTTTCAATGCTATTAACATAAAACAATAATGTTTTAGAATATCGAATGCCTTATTATAGTTGATCAGTGCCAGGTGTAACCCTATTTGGTACTCATTGCATTTTTCTATAATTTGATTTATTGCGTGTAGGTGATCTATTTTGTTGAGTAGGATTTCCGAAACCCTACCTGTTCTCTGGTTGCTGTTCGTTGATTATGGGCTGGATTCTATTTTGTATTGGTTTCGAAAATATTTTAGAGATAGTTGAACTTAGCGCAATGGGGCGATAATTTTCGATTTTATGTCTGTTCCCTATTTCGAAGAGTATTATTACATTTTGGTACTCCATTCTGTTGGAATCTTTTTCGTTTTTTGAATGATATTGAATCCTTCCAGTTTACCCTCTCAGACTAGGATGTGCTCATGTGCGCAAATGTGAGTGCTGGATAAGGTTCCACCTGCATTTGCAGGAGGGTGAAAAGAACCCAATATTTTGGCAGTTGGCAAATTTTGAAACTGTTCATTTGAATTTTTCATTTTCTAAGAACGTTTGTTTGTTTGATTTGTTCTGTGTAGTTTTTTTTTTTTTTCAACTAAAAAATATTTTGATTAAAGAATTGGCAAATTTTCAAACTAAACAAAAAAATTTGTCGGAAAATTTTTAGTTTTCAAAAAATATTTCTGGGCTCATTTTCCTTTTTCATCCCCCTCCTCCCAAACGAAAATCAAGTTTCGCCTCTGCAAAGAACGTAGAACGGACACCTGCGTTCCAATCATTTAATTTATCATTAGTCATTATCGTTCGTTTACTCATGCTGTATAAGAATGAAGACAAATATATAAATATGATATTCCGACAAATACTAATATTATTTAAAAGCCTTATCAATTCATCAATTGAACACTGAAGTTAGTCTGAACTGAATAATCCCGGCTACGGTGCATGGTATGTGAACGCGCAACTTTATCACGCAGCTACAGATGCGCGTAAAATGAACTTTCAACTTTAGAATACCGTAATTCGAAATTCGCTGTATAGATTTTATTGCTTAACTAAAAGGAAATTTTGTGGGCTATAATTTTCATTCTCTTTCATTTTGTTTGTAATTCGATATTTCTCGAGATATTTAACGGTAAACGAAAAAATCCGTGAAAATTCCATAAGGCTACGTGTATTCAGCGCGCAACATTGGCCCCAAATCCGTGTCGTGACTCTACCCATTCTTATAGAGTCTTAGTACCATTAGTTCAATCACAAATCGCAGTGCAATATACAAATCTTCCTTGCGAGAATAGTAACCACAATACAACTAAAAAGTAAAAAAGACAATAAACGAAGTCACGTACTTTGACCACAAATATCTCAGCGTAGAAACGAATTTTGCCTGAAAGTTACACAGTTTCGCCACCAGATACCGCTAAAATATCATTTTCGACAGTTTTGGACGGAGGGCCGTTTGGAATGGGCCTTCTCAAGTGTAATGGGAGACTGGAACGGCAGAGAAGGAGGAAGTAAGGAAGAACGGGTTTGCGGGAAGTATGGTTTAGGTGCAAGGCCGGATTTAAGATTTCGTGGCCCTGGGGCCCAGGAAGATGTAGAGGCGCCAAAGTGTTAAAAAAACCTCCCCCCCCCCCAAAAAAAAACAACAACTGGAGATCAAAAATATGAGTAAAAATAATTCGAAGTACACATAAAGTACATATGAACAACACATTATACTTGAGGAGTTAACTGTCAAAAGGGCCCCTGACGAATAGGATTTCCATTTGTCAGGGGGCCCTTTTGACTGATAACTCCTCATTTGTAACAACGAAACTTTCATGACTTTTGTGTAGGCCCCTAATTTGTGGAGGCCCGGGGCCCTGGGCCCCGTGGGCCCCACTCTAAATGCGGCCCTGTTTAGATGAGCGATGTAAAAAAGGGTGGTAGCTCATAGAATCTTATGAAGTATATGAATTAGTTATTGGAGACACTCTCTTTAAAAACCACGAGTGAAGAAAATACCTGTGGCAAAGTTCAGGAGATGAAAAACGATACCAAATAGATTATATTTTTGTGACCAGAAAAAGACATAAAAATCAAATATTGGACTGTAAGAAATACCCAGGAGTGGATGTAGATAGTGACCACAATTTAGTAGTACATGAAATTCAGGTTTGAATTTTAAAAAGATGAATAAGTAGAAAGTAAAAACAAAATGAAATTTGGAGTCATTGAAGAAGGTAATTAAAGAAAAGAGAAAAATATCAAAGAGAAGCAACGAAAGAACTTCATAACTCGAAGAAAGGAACTGATATTGAAGGGGAGTAGATAGCATTCAGGGGAAAAGTGGCAGCCAAAAAAGAAATAGATACTCAAGTAATAGAAAGGAGAAAACGACGGATGAAAAGTGAAATATTAGAGTTAATGGAAGAAGGAAGAAGAACCGGAGATTTTTGGTGGATAATTCATGAAAACTTTGTTTATGCTTCAAAAAATCTTTGAACACAATAGGCCTTGTGAAAACTTCATCAGAAATCTGTTAGGCGTCGGAAAGGAGACTTATGAATCAACCCAGAATTTGTTATAGCTCAGTAGGGCTTACAAAAATTCAGGGACGTACCGAAGAGTTTTGCCTGGGGGGGGGGGGGGATTATGAAAGTCCCAACTGACTCAATCAGGATTCCCAAGTATCAGAGCAAAAGAAGAAAAGAAGAAAAACCTTTTGACTTATTGGGTTTTTCCAACTTTTCAACTCAATCCCCAAGTATCAAAGCAAAAGCAAAAAAAAAAAAAAACGTGTAGCTTGTTGGATCTAACCAAATCGCCTGACTGAAATTGAAATGGTAAACTTTCCCAACTGCTGAGTGAAAAATTTCTACGGGGGAGGGGGAAGTTACCCCTCTGCCCGCTATCGGTACGTTCCTGCAAAAATTTCATCAAGATTTTGTTGAAAGGTTGTTGAGATGTGTTGACCATTTTCTAAAAAATACTTTTAAGACTGTATAAGACTTGCGAGCAGTTCGTCGAGATGTTTGGAAAATTCATTCAAGTTATGTTCCTGTATTAAAAAGTCCTTTAAGACTGACTGTACCTAATTAGTGAGAATTTGGTCAACATTCTGTTTAGCTTATTAAGGTTCTGTAACGAGCCAGGAATTTGTCGAAAATCTGCAATGATTCCATCAAGATTTTATTCGAGATTCGTTAAATCGATGTTGAAAGTTTTCTAAAACTTAGATTACATAATTACAATTTTTAGTACAATTTATGAAAACCTCAGCCCCCCGGATTGGTCATTACCAATTCCACGTTTTGTGATCTTAATATCCAAAATAATTCATAGGATATCAATGGAATAGTTGATAGTCTTATAGCCGTAAATGATTTTCACAGAATTATAAACGAAAGTCTTCACGAATTTTCAATAAAACTCGAAATGTTTACCAATCTGATCGTGTCTTCGTAGATTCTCAGTTCATTTGAGAGTCTTCTCGAGATTTACTGTTTCAGTAACACGATCGATACCAAACTTCTTCTCAAATTACGCATCAAAGTAGTGATTCCGAGGTTGGTTTTTTTTTTGACAGCCTTGAAACAGATGTTACGGTCCACCCACTGGGACATAGGCCTCGTTGATCAATTATTTCGATACAAGGGTTATAGTCTAGCCGGTTATTGGGAAATGGTTGTGAAAGAATTTTCCTTCTGTATAAGGGGCATGCAACCTGCATGGCACACCAGACTAGTCAAGTGTTAGTAGTCTATAGGTGTGGATAACCCTATTGTAGTCTTTTTGAATTCCGGCAGAACAATGAAATTGAACTTCATTTCTTGCTGCAATTGGTGTGGCTTGGTCGGATGTTAAAGTTTTTCATATATTTTTGTATTTTCGTTATTTTCTTATCATATATTAATCTTTAAAATTCGCCTTCCGTACTGGGATTCGAACCCGCGTTCTGTGGTTTAGGAGGCAGCGTTGGAATCCACTCGGCCACCAAGCCACCGGCGATTCCGAGTAATTATATTAAATTTCCATTAGGATTATATTGTGGTACACAAATTGAGATGGGAAAATGTTCCGACAATAATATGTGGTGTCTCAATCTTGATTTATCTATTTCGATTCAATGAGTGATGTAATTTTTGTTATTGAATTTTTGTGTTAAAATCAACTCGATCATCGATATCGAAAAGGAACCACTAAGTTGAACAGCTTCTCGGGTTTTCCATCATTTTTCTAATCGAAATGTATACTACTTCATTATCGAGTGAATAATCGATATTATTTTCTACTGCTTCCGAGTTCTACTGCCTAAGCCTTTCAACTTCTTCGACAGCTTATATTTAGTTTGAAGTATCTCATATAGGGCCATGGAGCCGGAGTTAGAGCCGACCAGATTTCTCTCTAAAACAAAACAAGATTTGGATGGCAGGAATGTGGAGCAGAACCATCAAATTTCTCATGGTCCAAACCGAAGTCAGAATGCTCTGGAAAATAGGTGGGTGACTTCACAGCCCTACCACAAATCCTGCTCCTCCCAATCAAAATAGCTAATGGTTACCATGACAGGTACCAAGTCAACGTGATTTTCCATTCATTATTATCAAGTGCAATGTCCGTTGCCGGATGTTGAAGGTCGCAATTCGCGCGACCTTCCTGGGCATGGTTAGCCAGGGTAGTTTGTCGTTACTTTCCCTATAGTTTTGTTGCGCTAGAGTTTTCCTTCTCAGTGCCAAAGAGTGTGCCGACCGCAGTACGCTTACTAGTCACGTGTTTTCACGACATCGAGTTAGCTGTGCACAATCTGCACACGCACAGTACCAAATCTTTCTGATCTGGTAGTAACACGCCGTGCGATTGTCAATGCCTTGTTCGTGTGAACTGGCGGAGGTTACAGAACGCACTATGTTTCCATCTCGATTGATACTGTTCACTAACAGTTAGCGGGGGTATTGGAATATCACTAGCTTTCTGGCGTTGGTGGGACTCGAACTCAAGACGCCGGGAATTCGAAGGGGGCACGTTACCACTTAGCCACACAGCGAACACAGATCTTGATCCAATGTTGAAAATACTTAATAAATGCTGAAACAGTCGTGAAAAGTCTCGTATTAATGAGTCTCGATTAGTTGTATAGGTTAGTCTTATAGAAGTCTTGAAAAACTTTGAAGGTTTTAAAACGCTTTGAGCTTGTCTTGAGGAGCTATCATTAAGTTTAAAGTACAGCCTAATTTTAAACAGCTGTAGCGAGCTTTAAGCAAGTTTGGAGAAATTTTGAGTTCTAAATAAGCCCGGGAGGGTTTGAAAGATTCTTACATGAGCATTGGAAATTGAACAATCTTAGCACTTAGCTAGTCTGACAGACTGCTCTCCCTTTCTTCATGTGAGGGTGTCGACTGTTTCCTTTTAATTTCTCTCCTTTCTTCGTTTTCCTTGCTTTTACGTATCGTATATTTTTCGTTGTACTCCTTGCAGCCCCTTGTGTAATCGGCCTTCACGGCTATGAAGGAGGTTCAAATTTTAAATAAATAAACAATTTATTAATACGCGTCCCGAGACGAAACTTAACCTTCAGTTGGGGGGAGGGAGAGAAGAAAAATTCGCCGACAAAATTTGTAAAAAATTGAAAATTTGTCGATTTTTTAATCAAAATATTTTCTAATTGGAAAAAACAAAAAAAACAAACCAACAAACCAACCAACCAACTGTCCTGAAAAATGAAAAATTCAAATGAATAGTTTCAAAATTTGTCGACTGCCAAAATATTGAGGGAGGGTTTCAACCCCTCTCTACACACCCATAGTTTCGTCCCTGCACGCGTCAAATCATTATCAAAAATGGATTCAGGGGTCCCAGTAAAACAATATAGAAATTGTATTTCATGTTCATAAGATTCTTAGCCCATTCACGTGGCCCTACCACCTGGTACCATAATTTACAGTTTACAACAAACTATCAAAATGTAAATCTATGACCCCGAAAACACTCCCATCGATGGTCGGTGATTGGTGCTGATGAATGTTCTGCAAACTCGACTATTAAATAATTTTTATAATCCCAAATTTTGGAGCCGTATCCAATGGATGGGAAGAGGGGGTAAGAAATAATTTCTAGGGACGGATAGATATGAATGCGGAGAATAGGGTCCGGGGACTGCTCTGCTGCCCTCAGGACTTGTGTGTTCACGACGTTGCGTAAGTTGTCCGCAGCGTGCACACGCACAGTACCAAATCTTTCGGATCTGGTGGTAACGCGCTTTGCGATTGTAATGCCTTGTTCGTTCAAACTGGCGGGGTTACAGCACGCGCTATCTTTCCCCCTCGATTGATAATGTAGTCGCTGTGTTTACTAGAATGTTGGGGAAAAGACGTTAGGATTGGGAAAAGCGGGCACGGTACCGCTCGGCTACTTAGCGACGCTATTCTCCATAAAGTTGTGTTAACCCTGACGTGCGTCATTGTTTCAGCTTACAGAGAGCGACACAAGACCCTCCACCGAGGCGAGGAAACGGTGAAGAACGCCAGCTTGTTGACTGACGGATCTCATACCAGATCTCACGGGCCCGATTTCAGATTCATAAACAACCGTTCGGTCGCAGTCGCTCAGAACTGCTTGTTCGCGATGTCGACTCTACTCATGTGCACGTTCATCAGATGATGAATCTATGCCGAAGTTGCTCATCGTCTAACCACTAATCGATAAGTACTAACGCAATAATATCTCAAAAATAATTACGTGTATCGGGTAATCGCCGCTTTTTCGGTGAACTAATGACTTCGAATCTCCGCGCTTGGCTCGTCGGCTTGCTGGAACAGGCAGCTGTGAAGATTCAAAAAATCGCGATCGAAAGATGTGAACCGGGTCATGTTAAGGTGATCGCGTATCTGATTACCATCTTCGGTCTGTCAGTTTATAGTATAACGCACTCCGGATTCTTCTGGCCACAATTTTGTACCACCGTTTTTGAACAGTGTGATCCACAGGGAGGGAGAGCTCCACTCTGAGAAATTTTCGAAAATTATAGCGCGACCGTATTGTAGATGCAATTCTTGGCTGCGCTTATTCACTACCCGTAAGCCAATGCATAATATGTGACGATTGTCTACTCTCGACTCACAGTTTCTAATCCATCAAGTTGCAAATCTGAGGTCAGTTTCATTCGGTATTCTCTTCTCGTGCCAAAATCAGCAGCTCTCTACATCTCGCTGAGGAGGAACCAAGCGTGGCCGTATCCTACAGACATTCAGGCAGTTGCGCGACTTTCCTGAGTAGGTTAGGTCGCTGTCCCCACGGTTTTTTGCGTTAGAGTTTTCCTTCTCTGTGCCGGAAAGTAAGCAGACGCAGCTCACTTATTAGCCACGTGTTTTCACAACGTTGAGTGCACTGTCCACGACGAACGCACGCACCGTATCAAATATTTCTGATCTGGTTGTAACTTACCCTGCGATTGTAATTCCTTGTTCGCTCGAACTGGCGAGGTTACAAGGCGCGCTGTCTGTCTATCTAGATTGATACTGTAATCGCCGTGTTCGCGAAGATGCAGGGACGTACCGATAGGGGGGCAGGGGGCATCCCACCCCGTAGGAATTTTTTACTTAGCAGTTGGGAAATTTACCATTTCAGTCACAGGCGAGTTGGGAAAATCCAACAAGTTGATAGTTTTGTTGTGTTATTTTCTTGTTTGCTTTGATACTTGGTAATTGAGTTGTTAAGTTGGGAAAACCCAACAAGTCAAGAAAAATTTCTTCTTTTGCTTTGATATTTGGGAATTTTGAGTTGAGTCAGTTGAAAAAATCCAACCTTTTTCTTTGTTGCTTTGATACTTCTGAATTCTGAGTTGAGTCAGGAGTCATTATGTTTCAGTGAAAGTTGATAATTCAGGGAATGTGTTGATAATACCTAGTGATTATCGACACTGACATACTGTTTTAGGTTAAAGTAAAGGTAAAGGTGCCAAATATCGCCCAATTTTTCTTGAGCTGAAAAAATCCGAAGTATAAATAACTGAAATCTAAGTACATAGGTTGGGGGATATATGGGACCCCCCGCTACAAATGCGAGGTATTTTTCAAAAATTTCAATTAGGGAGCAATCGGATCGAGTTTTTGATAAAAAGTTACAAAATTGTGTTAAATATCGGCTGAGCTCGTTTCGCAAATTCAGCACCCCGTTGTCAGGAGCTCGCTTTAACTCTTATGCAGGTTGTCCCAGTTTCGGCTGCTAACCAGTTGAGGAATGATAGAACTCATCGAGACAAAACAGCAAGTTAAATATCATCTTCTCTCATATGTGAGGAGTTCAAGTGTACCTGAAAGTGTGCCCGCGTGTACCAGCTACAATTTTTGAGATAGAGTAAAATGTTACCGGTGAAACTTAAACTACTTTCAATTTCCAACAAAAAAGTGAAGTAACATTTTTGCCTATCATTGAAATTAAAGGCGCTATACTACATGAAAAAATGACAAACATTTGAAAATTCTCCCCTAATTTAGGGGGAAGGGAGTAATTTAGGTCAGGTGGAGTGTTGAGCTCGGGGACTTCAAGAAACCATCTGATTGAATTTGGTACAGTGTATCCAAAGTTATCACCATTTGAAAATCGTTATTGTACTGGGTGTAGCATTTATCTTGCAAGCCTGGATCAACACTGCGGTACAAAAAGTAGAAAAAGAATTCGATTCAAATCGGTTGCGGTGGTGGCAAGCCTGAAATGTTGTTAACACCGCCGTTGAATGTAGAATCCGAGCGCGAGCAGATGCTAGTGATCAAAATATCAAACTAAATTTAATATCGATAATATCAATATCAAAATGACAGGATATCGATATTATCATATCAGTTTTCCACATTCCAAAAGTCTCTAGTAGATGACAAATAGAAGTAGGTAGGTACAGTCGTGTCCTCGTATCAATATAATTTTTTTGATTTTGAAATCAATGAATCAAATAATAAGTATAATGTAAAGCAGTGGTTCCCAAACTTTTTGCCATCACGGCACCCTTTTTAAGATTCTATTTTTCCTGCGGCACCCCCCCCCCCATATATGAAGATGAACAAAAGCAAAAGACAAAATATAATTAATTTTTCTTTATATGTTTTATTGATTCAGAATTACAGATTAAAAATTAAATGTTCTTGTTATACCTACTATAATACTATATATTATTTGCTATAGATACCAACCTAAGATAACCATGAATTCAATTTATTAATGAGAGGGGTGAGCTTGGTGTTCCTTGCACAATTTGGTAATACGGGGAGGTATGGTCGAGAGGCACAACCTCATGCTGGCTTCTAAATTCGTCCCAAGCATTCTTCCACGTCTCTTCGTTTTTATGTTTGTGAGCGCAGAGAATCCGTGCTCACACAACCAGGAAGTGGAGAATTGTAGCAGTACTTTGAGAGCCTCTTTTGAAAGTAGGGGATATTCTGTCTGAATATATATCCAGAAAGAATTTAGGCTCAGTTCCTCGAATTTCAATCGTAGGTTTCTGTCATTTTTCAGTTCAATAGCTTCACCTTGGAGCTCAAAGTTGTCTGTGTCAGGCACAGCAAGAAAAGGATTTTGAATCCAGTTGTACTTGTTGACGTCCAAATGGGGGAAATAGGAGTTGAGGTTAGATTCTAATGACTGGAGATGTTTCTTCACAGTTTCTATTAAATTTTGGTTTTCCTCCGCGGTGAACAGTAGGAACATTCCTGTCTTTCCCGCATTCAGGTTTGCGATCCAATGCTTAATTTTTTCTTTAAAAGCAGTTAATTTGTCAGTAGATGTGATGACATTTTCGGATGGTCCCTGTAAATTTGTATTCAGAGCATTCAAGTACTCGAATATATCTGCCAGGTAAACTAATTTCCCTCTCCAATCATCATCAGCCAAAAGATCACTGCAATGGGCATCACCTTCTTGCAGGAAAAAAATCATGAGCTCTTCTTTCAGGTCATAGAGACGTTTTAAATAACCTTCCCTCTTGAAAGCCATCTCACTTCACTGTGGTACAAAAGACATGTGACATTCGCATCCATGGAGTCACAGAGTTCAGAGAAGAGTCTACTTTTCAAGGCTTTACCTCTAATTTTATTTACCATTTTCACAGCATCATCAAGCACAGACTGAAGATCACCATCCAATATTCGTTTCATCAACGCTTCCCGGTGAATAAAACAATGTGTAGAAATGATTTCAGGATTTTTTTCCTTCGCCAGAGTCAAAAATCCTTTCACAGAACCAGTCATGCTGGGAGCACCGTCAGTGCAGATGCCAACACAATTTTCCCATGATAATCCTTGTTCTGCAAAGAACGTATCCGTCGTTTTAAACACATCTTTCCCGGTAGTAGCTGTTTTCATTTCTTCCAGGAAGAGAAATTGGTTACAAATATTGTCGTCGAGAACAAAACGGATGAACGCAATCAAATAGACTTTCCCATGAAATCTGTTGATTCATCGAGTTGGATTGCAAAAGAATTGGATTTCATTATATCCACCGTATGATCTCTTATGTCGGAGGACATTTCGCTCACACGGCGTGTAACCGTGTTGTTAGAAAGAGGAACTTTTTCGATTTCTTTAGCAACTTCCTCTCCTACAATACGCTGGACCATTTCTACACATGCTAGTTTAATCAATTTTTCTCCTATGTCATGAGTCTTCATTTGCTTGGCAATCATTTGTGAAACAATAAAGCTGCATTCAAGAGCTCTTTCTGGAACTGTCATTGTTTTCTGGAACTTCATTCCTGTCTGTTTTTTCTCACGAAGCATTCTCTCAAAAAATTCAGGATTTTTCCCCTTCAGATGACTGTGCTTAGATAAGAAATGTCGATTTAATTTACTTGGCACCATGGACTCATGGCTCAATTTTTCACCACAAATAATACATTCGGGAACTTGCTTCTCTTCTGGACCCGAAGCAGTGAAGCCCATGTTTAAATATGAAGCAAAATATTGCCTATTTTTCTTGCTTACTGATTTTCCTGATTGCCGCTGTTCACTGGTATGAGACTGACAAACACTTGAAGTTGATGCTACATCACTTGACTCCTCAACATCAAGACGAGGTTTCTTGATAAGAAATCGATCCATATCGGACACACTGATATTAGTAACCAAAATCTCTTAAAAATGGATAATTAATAATTACAAAATCAAAGAAAATTGTAAATCAATCACAGTCAACAAAACGCAGTGATGCAGTGCGATAACGTGAAGAAAGATAAGAAAAGCTGAGCCAGCTGAGTCTGAATCGTATCCCCAGTCCTCTCCTTTGTCCAGTGTTCATGAATTCAGTAACAGAGAGCGCTACTGGTATCAATTTGAATTATCAGCTCCCATGGCGCAGTGGTCATTGCACTTGCCTTGCACGCGGGAGACCTGGGTTCGATCCCCGGCGGGGTCGAAATTTTTTGCATGCAAATTTTCGACTTTCGTGATTGGTTGTTACGGGGCCCACTCAGCCTCGTGAGGAAAATGAATAGCTATGTTTTCTAAATGGCATAGCGACCAGTGCCAGCATTACGGATAATAGATTTGATAGATGTTGGAAATATTGAAGTAGTTTGGGAGAATTTCGTAATGCTGCAATGAGCACTAAAATTGTGACATAATAACAAATAACACAAAGAAAATGACATTTACATTTGAATTATCTAGCAGTAGCGTCCTTGACTTTGGAATGAGATTGATTTCTACGCGGGTCATATTTTTTTACGGGTTTTAATCTATTCAACCTTTCATTTTTTCCCCTTCCCCGAAATCTCGCGGCACCCCTGGCGGGAGCTCGCGGCACCCAGTTTGGGAACCACTGATGTAAAGCAAAGGGCAAAGGACAAATGAGAAATGACTTTAATATATTAAATCAATAAACTTCAGGATTCAGGAAATAAGCGGATATTTCTGTTTAAATAAACAATTTTTTCAATATGTCAAATTGCAATTTGATAATATCAATATCAAAATAACAGGATATCGATATTATCGTATCAATTTTCCACATTCCAAAAGTCTCTAGTGGATGACAAATAGAAGTAGGTAGGCACGGTCGTGTCCTCGTGTCAATATAATTTTTTTTTATTTTGAAATCAATGAATCAAATAATAAGTATGTAAGTTTGAAATTGCCCTATCGATTCTTACACGATTAAATGAAACTCAGATTTGAATTTGAGACGAGTATTTATTGCAAGAAGCAGAAATTTCGAAAAACTAGTTCACAAATTAAATCAGAAATTTCAAGTTAGCAAAATCAAACGTATTAGGTAAACGAGAATAATACTCTCGACAGAAGATAGATCGCAACTAACTCTTTGCTCAAACATGAAATCGAAATACCATTAGAAGGTAACGATAATCTGACTAAGCCAAAAGAAAGTAGGCTAACACAATGAACGATTCTGACGACGAAGATTAAAACGAGATTAACTAAAATGAACATGATCATGTACAAAGCTGCAATGATAAAATTACGAAGACAAGTTGGATGTAATTTTACAAGTATAATGTAAAGCAAAGGACAACTGAGAAATGACTTTAATATATTAATATTAAATCAATAAGTTTCAGGATTCAGGAAATAAGCGGATATTTCTGTTTAAATAAACAATTTTTTCAAGATGTCAAATTGCAATTTGATATCTATATATCAATCAGGGCTGGAAACACGTTATTGGTAACGGTTACATAACGGAACAAAACGTTTAAGCGTTAAGTTACGTTAAGGTAATTTGATCACGTTTAACAATTCGTTACGATATCGTAACAAATGCAATTTTTCTCGTTATTTTACTGCATTAAAAAAGAAATATTGAAAATTGAAAAATCTGGAAATTGCCAACCGTCCATCCTTTGAATGAGTTGATAAGATGATGGTTTGTTGAAGTGCTCTAGCTCAACACTCCACCTTACCTAAATCAGTCCCTCCCTCCCTAAATTAGGGGAGAATTTTCAAACTTTTGTCATTCTTTGATGGTGTATAGCGCCTTCAATTTCAATGATAGGCAAAAATGTTACGTCACTTTTTTGTTAGAAATTGAAAGTAGTTCAAGTTTTATTCGTAACATTTTACTTTATCTCGAAAATTGTAGCGGGCACAATTCCATCCCATTTGAGAATTCGAGAAAACGGTATTTTAAAATTTTTTTTTTTTGGTCTGGACGAGTTCTGGCGTTCCGAAACTGGGACACCCTGCATAATTGTAGTAATCTACTGAAAAATGATCAACTTTTAACTTGTACCTCTCGCAGGCATTCTCGATAATCACTAGTTATTATCGAGATTAGCTAATTATCACTGTATCACATACACCTGTGGCAATTCTGAGTATGAACTCTGTCACATCCATAATAGCCTCGATTAGTTTCTCGACCGGCACTTAAAAACGGCATCAACATTGAGAAAGTCCGCAAACTGACAAAATAATCGTAGCTCTTTTGTTCTCGCAAGCCGACGAATCCAATTTAATATTCGTACTTTTTTTGTCGTTGAAATCGAAATTCTTTCGCAATTTTTCGAAGCATATCATCGAAGGGCATCGACTCGAATGTTTTCTTATACCGTTTGTATTTGTACAGTCCACGGACGCTCTTTTTTGTTTTATAAAAAAAAGAAAAAAAAAAACGAGTAAATTTTTGTTTTGCTACGCTGGTCTACCGATATGGAAAGTTCAGTTTCACGTTCAAATTATTAAAAAATAAAAAAACATATCGTAGTATAGTGAGGGTTTTTTTTTGCATGTTCAGCCTACGCGACGTTTTCAAAGCAACAGGCTTCTTGTAAAGGCCTGTATAGATTGTTCGTTTATATTATTTTATATGTATACCCTGTATAAAATGTTCTAATTTTTTAAAAACTGTATCATAAACGCCTAATTTTTGAAACATATTATACGTGTTTGCCGAATAAATTTAATATACATGTTCTTCGAGGGGTTTCTATTAACACTTTGTTGATTGCTCCAGTTACCGAGTACCGTGATTTTTTTTTTTCAGTCGGCCGCAGAATCGCATCTGAAATGCAAATTTTCCTGGGTGAGACCTCCGTGTCGTGGAGACTCTTCAGCGACACGGCTATAGCGAAGCAAGTTCATCGAGGAGGTGGAAATCAAAAATCTCCAGCTGTTGACGCGAAGAAATCAAATATTTCCAACTGTTGAGAAGAAGGAAAGAAAAGCGGTCTTGAAATGCGAGAATTTATCAACCCTGCACAGCTACAGTTCTGCTCGGCGAACACTTTGCATAGCGTGAACCAGACCCGGATAAATAGAAATGGTAAGAGGGGCAATAGACCTTTCCGTGAACGACGTCATGAGGAGGACTGTTGCGCAGCTGCTCCAGCATTCGCAGCCTGCAGGGTCCAGCTTGTATTTTACATTCGTTTTACTAGGTAAAACGCCATAAGCGAACATTTATTCTTCTTTGCAAGCCCATAAATATGAAAGAGAGCATTTCTTAGTATTGAACGATGATTTAAATTAAAACTAAATGCTTTTAGATCGTAAATCAGTATCTGGAAGCATTAAGAAATGCTCTCTTTCATATTTATGGACTCGCAAAGAAGAACGAATGTTCGCTTATGGAGTTTTACACGTAAAACGAATATAAACAGGAACAAGCGAGGTCCGGAGGACCTGGCAATAGGGTGTTTGCAAATTCTTATTTATTATTTCATTACACTAATGAACAAAATGAAATTTTTTGTTTGCACAACGCATTTAAGGAGGTGATTCTTGAGTACTTTTCAACGCTGAATACAGTGCCGTCGACCGTTTTTCTCTATTATGTCTAGTTTTTCTGATCAAAAACTATAAAAAATTCAACTAAATGTGTTCAAAAAGAGGTTTAGGAACTGAATGTGGTCATACTGATTCGTGTTGTTGTGTGTTGCGGTCGTGTGTAGTGGTGTGTATTCCGTCTGTTTGTTTTCTGTTATTGTGGTCTGATAACACTGATAATATCAGTCAGTGCTACCGCTTATTCCAATGCAAAAACAAAATGGAATCGAATTTTAGTCGTTCAAAACTCCAAATTGTGACGTGATAGAGGAAAATGGGTCACAGTATCGTGTTCAGCGTTAAAAAGTACCTCAGAATCACCTGTTGAAGTGCATTGTGCAAAATAGTTGTTCAGTAGTGTTACTTGTGACGTTATGCGTGAAAAGGGCCCTTGTGGTGATCTTGAAATTTCAAGCTTGCGAGTATGGTACCACTAATTGGCAAGGTCTACAGAATTTGAGGTTGCTTCCACACATCAGATCTCCAGGCTGTTCCAGGCTCTGTAATGCGGTATTCTTTAGTCTATAGACCTTGGAAATTGGTGGTACTGAACTCGAATACTCAAAATTTTAAATCACCACAATGGCCCTTTTCACGCAACGCGTCAAATTTATTATAAATTGAAACACTTCGAAATGCGATAGCGCAGCGAAAACCCTAGATGCTACACGCACATCATGGAAGTTCAAGGCTTCAAACTGTGAAGCTGCAGACTGCAATCATGCAGTAGATTTTGAACATACTAAAATATATTTCCATTGTCTGTTTAATTTGTTCCAAGCGGCAAGCAGAAATCAAACATTCTACCTTTACAAGACAAATAAATTCAAAGGACGTAGATAAATCCAAAGAATTTTAAAGCTCACTAGTTTCAATGAATGTGAACTGATAACTGCTGATAACAATTTAAAAAGGGACAGGAATTTTGTATCGATTCAAATAAACGAGGAATTTTACTTCAATTCAAATAAAGTTGCGTTCTCGCTTCAGAAAACGCACATTAATAAGTTCTCACGCCTCATTACAATTTTTATAAGACAGAAAGACATTAGCTCCATTCCTGGTCACACAACGCGTGAAATATTCGTGAACCGTTTGAATGCAAGAAAGATAATCTTTTCATTTCAGAAACAAAACGTGATCTGCCAATTATTTATTCACGTTTTTTGTTAATTCCGCTACACAATTATAATAGAAGTTCAAATTTGTGGTTGAAGGCATGTTGACAGTTTTGGATGATTCATCGTTGTTCCTGATAACAAAAAGATAAAGATAAATAGTCAACTAAGAAACCAACTATTAGTGAAAGAACTGAAACAGAATACCAAAATTACCACTTAATACTGCTAACATATTTATGAGACATAAGTCATATCGCATTATTCCTTGGAAAATTTCCTGATAAGAGTACCACAGAATGTTGCATGTACTTGGTTCGAGTCAAATACATTATACGCTAATTCAACTGAGAACCCATTTCATACAAACAAACAATACACTTACTTCTTCTAAATCCAGTTAATGTATTCACTTTCATAAGGAAATAGTTCCTTTTGTAGAAAAGTACAAGTCGCACAATACTGTCATGAGTAAAATACAAAATTACAAAATAAAATGTAAACAAGTTGCATTTGTAAATCAAATAATCAAAAGTGTAATGGAGAGGATATATTCATAATAGTAAACCGACTTATCAATAGATGGCAGCAGTTGATGGGGAACGCAACTGAACTAGAACTGAACTATGAACTGTAAACAATTCAGTCGTATTTAATGAAAAATTATGAAAATTCGATTGCAATAGGGTGTTTGTGGCGCTGCGCGCGGGCAAACGCCCTAAAAACTGGACCCTGATGACTGCGACTGGCTGGAGCAGCTGCGCAACAGTCTTTTTCATGACGACACTGTGAAAAGGTCTATTATTCATTCCAGACTCTTCTTCAGATGCCTGATGTTGACAGTCATAGTTTCTGAAGCGCGACTTTCCTCACCAGGGTTAGATGGGGTAGTTCGCCGTTACTTTCCCCGAGCTTTTGTTCCGTTAGAGTTTTCCTTCTCTGTGCCGAAGAGTGTGCAGACGCAGTTTGCTTACTAACGTGTTTCACGACGTTGACGTGCGCACGCACAGTATCAATCTTTCTGATCTGGTGGTACCACGCCCTACGATTATAATGTCTTGTTCGTGTGAACTGTCGGGGGTTACAAGACGCGCTATGGTTCCACCTCGATTAATACTGTAGTCGCTGTGTTCGCTAGGATGTTAGTGGAAGTGATCACTAGCTTCCTGGCGTTGGTGAGACTCGAACTCGAGATGCAAGGATTGCGAAACGGGCACGTTACCTCTTGGCCACACAGCGACCTACTTAGAAGATTGGATATGCGGAATGGAAAGTCAGTGAGAGGGTATAGAGAACCGGTGGCATAATAGCCACAAAGTGGCAGGCATACATAACCACTGATGACTGGTATGTTACAGCACCCTGCCCATGCAACAGCCTTTATAGTGGCACTTCATCGAATATTTGACAGAGCTCATTCGACGGGCCATCTTGGTGTTCGTATCGATAATCTTGGACATCACCGTGCCCGTCAAAACTTTGTCTTCTATGGACAACGTGAAAGTCTTGACCACTGATCGCGCTGTTGCACCAGATTTACTATTCTACGTTCTATTCGTAACATATCAAGCTTACGGATCCGAAAGAAGAATAAATTAAAAGGTGCGTCGAGAATTAAAAAGATAGTGGCGGAGGAAAGTTAGAAACAGAAAAAAATTTCTTTAAAATTCCATTTTACCGTCCGTACCGATAATACACCACACGAAAGGCGACAATGAATCATTTTATTACAAGATAAGACTTCAAAATTAAATGAACTTTTCCTCATTTTTTCTTTCTTTTTTCTTTTTCCCTTGACTTGGTAATTGCGAACACTCCGCGTCGTATCGTCCCCGTCGCTGAGGGATTCTGGAAAACAAGAAAACTTTATTTGCACAAAAAGTTTTTAGAGCTGAAACTGGGTTATGCTGCTAGTATTAAGGTAAATGATCCTAAAGGTGGAATTTCGTTGATTCAAACAAACCGTTTTTGGGTAATAATATTAACATCTTAAAGTAGTTTTCCTGTACCAGAAGCTATAAATTTCAATGAGCGGCTTTGCCGCCGGGCCAAACCCACGTCGTCCCTTCGCTTAGAAATTCACCGTAGTTTTCCGGTTTTCCTTACAGCGTCGCATTCGGTTTTCACGACCTCTGCCCAGTTAGTTTTTTTTTTCTTTTTTATGCTCTTGATAAAACATTATTAAGGAAAGAGAAGGCCTTTTCTTTACACGTGACCCCGTTCGCGGTCATACCTTCCAGATTTTCCTTTTCAATTGACGGTAAAGGAACGATATCGGCGATGTACTCCCGAAATTATATACCGTAAGTTTTACCTCGTTCTTTCGAGTATACTCCGGCCACCCAGTAATGAAAATAAGAAGGGCCGGGGAGCAAACCGGAGTTGGAAAATATTTACAGATGGATCAAAAGTTAGAGAAATCCAACTAGACAAATTTTGATACTTGGAAATTTTGACCTGAGGAAGTTGGGACAATTTTTGCTCCTCCAGGAGAAACTTCGCTACGTCCGTGAGTAAAACTGCATAATGGTCGAGTGCCTGAATCAAGTATGAGATCGGTGAATCTGAATGAAGAGTTTTGCTAAATAAACTTTCAATGGACCTCACTCTGGGAAGAAGAATGAGAGAATATTCCCAGTGACCTGGCACTGTTACAAACTGATGATCCACCAAGACATAGGCGCCGACTTGGTTTTTTGTTGTTATTGGTAATTGTTTTTATGGGGGGGAGGGAGAGGAGAGGCTCTGCCCCCGAATATTATCAACTAAAACATGGAAAAGGGTGCGGCCTTCTTTTCCAGAATCTAAGAAAATCGCTAATTTTAAATTATTTAGAATAAGAGAGTATGATCAGTAATAATGAGAAACATCCCTGCATACCTACATACGTGCATACACTTACCCACTCACATACTTCCATACTTGTTTCTCGACAAGGGAGTATCACCGTCAAATTAGAACACCGAATTCGAACTCGGCGTGAAAAAATGAGCAGACAACAGTTTTTAATTCAACATTTTTGATTATTGAAAATTTTGATAATTTCTCAATACGCATCAAATCTTTTTTGGGGCGAAAAAGTTTTCGGAGAGCTTCGGCGTCGGCGCTGGTACTGATTCCTCAATTTTTCGAACGAATTCGAATCCGTTGTCAGAATTGTGCTGGAGTCATTTTTTGACCACATCTCGGCAATTTCGCTAATTTTTGAAAAATATATAGAAACGCATTAAATTGGTTGCATCTGCATAACAATTCGCACCAATCTGCATTTTCGCTATTACAAATTTCCTGGGGGAACTGGTAAAAGGCGAAAAACACTTGACAGGAGACTGCTGAAGAAAGATGGAAAAACACGTTTTATTCGGAATTTTCTCCTCTATCCAGAATTTAAAACCGCACTGCTCTAACTGTCTCCATTCCAGAATTATTCGCGAATGGTCGGTTTGCCCCAGGAAAATGGAGATTTCAAAAACGTCAATTGGTGCACGATGTACAGCATATTCAACGCGTCGAAGGCGCTAACACAAAAATGTTGTTAGCGTAGACGCCGAATTTGAACACCGAATTCGAACTCGGCCTGAACAA
Source organism: Acanthococcus lagerstroemiae (assembly GCA_031841125.1). NCBI lineage: Eukaryota > Metazoa > Arthropoda > Insecta > Hemiptera > Eriococcidae > Acanthococcus > Acanthococcus lagerstroemiae. The sequence continues at coordinate 17,181,252 of CM063111.1, read as the reverse complement.
TTGAGTAGGAAGCAGTCTTTAATTTAAAAGTTTTGATTTTTGAAAATTTCGAAAATTTCTCCATACTATTATACATCATGTCTTTTTTCGGGGAGCTTCGGCTTCGGCGCTGATTACTCAATTTTTCGAGACGAATTCGAGTCCGTTGTCAAAACTGTGCTGTAGTCATATTTTGACCCTTTTTGACCACATCTCGCCAATTTTGCTCATTATTGAAAAATGTAGAAACGCCTTAAATTGGTTGGATCTGCAATGCGGTTCGCACCAAAATGTACAACCAATGGGTTCAAAATTTGCGCAATGTGTGGCATATCCAACGCATCGAAGGCGCAAACACAAAAATGTTTTCCAATCTTGTGTTTCTCGGCAACGAAGCGCCCGAATTCGAACGCGGCGTGAAAAATTGAGTAGGAAACAGTCTTTCATTTACAAGTTTTGATTTTTGAAAATTTTCAAAATTTCGCCATACTATATACATCACGTCTTTTTTTCCAAATTTCGCCATACTATATACATCACGTCTTTTTTGGGACGAAAAAATTTTCCGAGAGCTTCGGCGTCATCGCTGGTGCTGATTACTCAATTCTTAACGTCGAGTTCAAATTCCCTGTTCAAAATTTGGCGACGACGCTTCGCTGCCGAGAAACACCAATTAGAACACAATTTTGTGTTTGCGCCTTCGATGCGTCGGATATGCCACACATTGCGCTAATTTCGAACCCATTGGTGTTAAATTTTCGTGCGAACCGCATTGCAGATCCAACCAATTTAAGGCGTTTCTACAATTTTCAAAAATGAGTGAAATTGCCGAGATGTGGTGAAAAAATGACTCCAGCACAATTTTAACAACGGATTCGAATTCGTCTCGAAAAATTGAGTCATCAGTGCCGATGCCGAAGCTCTCCGAAAAAAGACATAATGTATAATAGTATGGAGAAATTTTCAAAATTTTCAAAAATCAAAACTTTTAAATTAAAAACTGCTTCCTACTCAATTCTTCAGGCCGAGTTCGAACGGCAATTTTGCTCATTCTTGAAAAATGTAGAAACGCCTTAAATTGGTTGGATCGGCAATGCGGTTCGCACCAGAATAAACAACCAATGGGTTCGAAATTTGCTCGATGTGTGGCATACCCGACGCATTGAAGGGGCAAACACAAAAATGTGTTCAAATTGGTGTTTCTCGGCAACGAAGCGTCGCCGCCAAATTTTGAACAGGGAATTTGAACTCAACGTTAAAAATTTAGTAATCAGCACCCGCGATGACGCCAAAGCTCTCCAAAAATTTTTTCGTCCCAAAAAAGACGTGATGTATATGTGAAGAGTTGGTAGCCCTGCTACTGATAATACGGTCCGCGCTCTACGTTCGTTTGTTGGTACGAGTACAAGACTAGTATATGTGTAACATGATTCTGAGTGCAGTTGTGGTCTTCTGAAGTTAACACGTTATTATTCAATACACGTTTCTGAAGTTATACTTGTGTTCTAATTATGCATTGCATCTCTACGAAGTTGGTGTTCGACGATACGATCTAAAGCTCTGATTCCAACAGGTTATGAGCCCATTGCACGCGGTCCACAGCGCCATAATGGTCGTAAGTCATAATACCCGGGTTAACGATTAATTAATAAGGGCGCCCATAAAGTTTAAAAGTAGCTTAGTTTAAATACACCGACCGGCGGACATTCGTGTTTCGCTGTAGCTACTCGTAGTGCATGCATCTCCTTAGGAGATTAATATAAGGCCTTTGTATGGTGCACCAAATAAGCTAACCTACCACATGTATGTACTAATCAAATCCTATAGGTAATTGCAGCAAAATATCGATCTAATATCGATCTAGCAAATCGATAATCGAAATGGTCATGATCTGATGTTTTCCGATAATTGCGGAATAGGGACCTAAATAAATGTTAGTCTGATGCTGATGGGCATTTGAGATAATAAATCGTACGTAATAATTGGTCCGATGGCTGGAAAAACAAAAGACAGGAAGGGATTTAAAATCCAGATGTAGAAAGGAAAATCGATAATCGCAAAGTCGATACCTACTGATGATAGTGATTGTTCCGATGGCCGGCATAATAAAATTCAACTCGAACAATCGAGCGTCCTCGCTCCCACACTGAATATTCGCCTGACTCGTTTCACCGTTGAGACAGTACGCATAAGGTTGAAGCTGCTGACCTGACCGGCAAGTTGTAGTAGTAAAAATAATTCCATACACACTCACAAGTCTACACACTAGCAGAATGGCCGTACGCATACAGACTCATATGCAGGTCAGATGGGCGTAAGCCACTAATACCAACACCTACACACTGCCGAGCAGCCGACGTTAAGTTGCTGAAATGTTGCGCGCGCCACACCGCACTAGATTTGGATGATGAAAATGAAAACAAAATGAGAGACCACGCTATCAACTGGCGTGTTGTAGAGAGTCATTGGTGAGCGCAACACAGCTGATGGAATCGTAAGAAAGTACCCTAAACCCAGTTACAGCAATGCCATTTGGAAGAATAAACATCCTGTACGCATGCGACTGAGAAGGTTGCCAACAGTAAAAGTTAACCAGATTCAAGAATTGACGCTGATGAAAGGTACTCTAAGTATCAGTATAGTTAAAGCCGTTTCTCTTTGGTGCTGTAGGATTGCTCGTAACACGTTTTACCGAACATAGGTGAAAATTACAACGCATAGGTAACCAGCAACCAAGTGGTGCGGGTAAGGGGAAATCTGTTGATACGAAGCGCGGCAAGTGCGTTATGTTACTACAGTCCGTTGTAGTTTGCTCTTCTTCATACTTTGCCGAAAAGTTACAGCAGCCGTTGCGCGTATCTGATTGTTGATGGTTTTCAAAATTAATCCTAGGTGCAATTAAGTGGTGTTTACCGTCTGATAGTTTTTGTAAGCCGCCTAGAAGCGAAATTTCAGTACCTTGTAGAAGGGAGGAGGTTTTGATAACCGTTTTTTGTAAATTTGAGTTGGAAGTTTGTAAAGTGATCGCGCTGCACGGCATGCCAGAAGTTGTACCGGTTGATCTGACGTTCTTATTGTATTTTGAATCGGCACTGTGAAATCGCAAATTTGGAGAAGAGCTCACTAAAGAACACGCCAAACAAATATGGCAGGCAGTGTTGCCAGGTGGTGCGATTTTGCGCCAAATGGGCGATTTTGAACTTGGCCGGGCGTTAAAAAATACTGTCGGGCGATGTGTAAAAATTGTGGCGATTTTTAGGCAGAATGCGTTACTTCTCTATTTTTCTGAGTCTTGAAAAAATCAAAAAATAAGTTTAATTAATTAAAAAAGAAACTGTGCCCAAAATTGACTGGGAGGTTGCGTAAAATTTTGAATAGGTCAACTTACAGCACTGCTGATTGTGAAAAAGCCTAAGAAAAAAGACCTAGAAGGTCTGGAGTTTTTAGTACTTTTTCATAAAACTAGACTGAAAATTGATAGTGGTAGCTAGTCTGGTCCAAGAAAAAAGTAAACAAAAATTTTCAATGAGAATCTCCATAAGAAAAATAAGGGCTTGAAAATTTCACATATAGGTATTATAACAAGGGGACCTACGTGAAATATGTGATGTAGTCGTGAAGTACACATTCAGTACATTATGGAAATATGTTGCAAATTTTTATCTTCTCCTCCATTTCTGAAATATTTGCAAAATAGCAGAACGATATTTTCTCTTATGGTAAATTCAATGTAAAACAAATTGTTTACATTTTCCTTGGACCAGCCTGCAGCCTGCCACAATTGCGTGCTGTTGCGTGTTAAGCGCGTGCTGTTGCCTGATAAGAGTGATGAGCGCGTTTGTGACAGACTTCCATGCCGCGTGATGTGTAGCCGGTTGCGTTCGCATCGAGGTAACCTTAGTAATATATGAATCTTGGGCAGTGGCGAGTTGTGGAGATTTTCAACTTTTAACATGGCGACTTTTTCGAAAAAAACCTGGCAACACTGATGGCAGGCTGGAGTCGGAAAGGTGGAAGTTTTGAAATTGGCAACCGAAAAGATTTTCACATTCTGTAAGTAATTTGCGTTTGCGTACTTAATACATCTCACGAGTCACATGTGCGATAATTTGGAACGGTTTCCCAGTCTCCCGGGAATTCTTAGAGTGTCATGGCCTTCCCTCAAGTTCGTTTTCTGATGAAAATTTCGTAAATCTGTATAGTCGAAAGTTCGAAAATTCTGAGGGCACTCGCTGATGATCACATGGTGGGACATGTGTAGTCACTTTGGTATACCAAACCCAGCCACGCCGCGTTATCTTGTGTAGCATTATTTTAATGATAACAAGTGGTTGGCAGGCGACTCCACACCCAAAATTATTCTACAAATTGGTGGCCTAACTAATTTTCTAAAATTCACGTGAAATGGCATAGCGATTTAGATGTCTGTATACGGTTCAATTCTGGAACAGAGCTCGAGTTCTGAGAGGGTTCAAATCCCTGCCAGATCCGTACAGGAGCTAATGATACGAGGGTTCAATTCCGCTTGTATCTGTTGTTGCAATGACCATGAGGTTTCCTTGCATGGGTCCGATAAATAAAGCTATTACCTGGAGTCGTGCTCGTTCCAAAGTACATGGGACTTGCATCCTTCTAGTTTCTGATCAAAATTGTTGTTGGGTTTGCACTTTTCGTTTCAAATTCTAGACCCGATCGCTCATGACAAAAACATTTTATGTATGGTGGGCAAATTTTGAAAGTACTGCCCGGACGGTTTCCTAATTTGGATTTGGAGAGTTAGTAATAGGTTCAGAAAAGTTCAGAAGTAGTGAGAAATTAAAATCGGTGAATTTACTCGGTCTTGCTCGAATTTTGTTGTTATGTCCGCACGGATTTGATCTATTACTGAGGTCCGAAAGGACGGAGGTTTTGGTCACTTCCCAAGGATGAAGTTGTGTCTGCGGATTCTAAGGGAGGTGGGCCAAATCGCTCATTTTCTGTTATGGGGTTATCAGCGATCATATGTGTTGTGACTTCATTGCCTGATCAGCATGACTTGCACACGTAGGACTCGAGTTCGTGTTTGTATTGGCTACCTGGCTTTTAGCTTTGCACAGTGTTGTTTTGGTTCTGTGAGATAAAATAGAATTGGATGCATTTACTGATGTTTTTGATGTTGATAAATACACAGTCTGTGCATTTCGAACACGTTCCCGTAGTTGTAACCGCCGTTTGTTTGCTTACTGTTCTGGTCCAACGTTAAAAGGACTTTGGTAGTCATACGTTTTTAATTTCAAAAGATTCTACCCGTGGTTATAATTTTGATTTCTCAAATGAGTTGGCACATTTCAGGGAATAAGCAACAAACCATCCATTCTCGCACATGAAAATCCAATTGGTCACACATTACGTGTTAGTAGATAGACTCTAATTTTGAGTTCAGTCTATGTGCAGATATGGACGACGGTGAATGGCACCTCATGCCTTCTCTGGCTGAGGAGGCCTTCCTGCTGGAAGAATTTACGCCCAAACTGCAATCCCAGCAAGTATCGTTAGTTGCTCAGATGGACAGCTTGGTAACGACCCAGATGCAGATGAATCAGACCCAGATGATCAAAAGTTCGCAGACGTCCTCGGCTACGTTTGAAACATTGAACCAAACGCCAGTTCCGATGGAAACCAAATCGGATGTTACGCTAGCTCCGCCCACACCGTCAGGCCAGAGCGTGGTGTCACCCCTATCAACGACTTCAATGTCCGTAGTTTTAGATTCAGACGCAAGAGCAACCCCGGAACCGACTCAGATAACGCCAGCAGAGAACCAGACGACCAGTTTGCAAGCTAGGCTGGAAGCTAGGTAAAGGGATTTTATCTCACAATTTCACCTGCACCGCATTCGGCAAAATGCTTCGAAAGGTAACCCTGTGAATACCCAGAGTACACCCTTTCGAGGGAGGTCACTCGCTACTCGCACTAATTGACCAAATCCGAGATCCAAGTACACGTATCACTCCTTTCATGCTAATTCTGTCTCAGGTATAAGGACCCGACGTGAGGAAATCCTACCGAACAATAGAATACTAAAGAATGGATTAGTGGCATGGTCAATCAGCTGCTTGAGACAGCGCGCACTCAAGACAGGTTGATGCAGCGTTATGACTATAGTGTCAAGCAGTTGGCGGGGGGGGGGCGCCATAACAAGCTTTGAGAAACGCGTTATGGAACCGGCCCCGGCACAGACTCTGATGAATATAGACCAGAGTCTGATAAGGGAGAGCGACAGAGCTCAGAGGTCAAGAGACAACGAGGCTCGGAAGGAAAGCAGACGCGAGAGCGTGAGCCCCAGACGTCGCAGACACAGTGTAACCCCTAGGAGTCCGAGGAGATATAGCCCGGGGGACAGTAGAGGCACGACTCCTTCCACCAGGGACACACGCAGTACCAGCCGGTCGATGAGAAGAACGAGCTCAACCAGTGAGCGTCTGAGGGGATCTACCAGAGATCATAGCAGCCGTTCCAACCACCCATCCGAAAGCTGGTCAACCCGCTCTCAGTCAAGGGCTACGACCCGGTCCAATCGCTCGTATATGCCACGTCGCCGCTCTAAAACACCTGCAAGGCTGACAAGACGTCAGGTAAGAAGTGATTCAGATGTAACTATGTTAGATAGTGCGCGTATTAATGCTACTCCTCAAACCCATCAAACAGACGTGATTCTTGAGGGAGGGAGAAATGTTTTAGAGGGTGTTTCAAACACATTAGGTTCGGAGGGAGCACTTGGCTCAAATCAAATTCGTAGGCCGATCCAGTTGGGAGGGATTGAGGGCTTAATTGCCAAGGATCCTCTCAAAAGAGATTATAAATTGATGCAGAAGACTAGATTTGAAAATTGGCTGGACTCCCTTTCATCAGAATTTAGAGTTAGAGGTCTTTTGGATACAATTAACTCTACGGTGCAAGCTGTGTAGGTCTTCACAGAAGACGAAAGCTGATTCGGAAGAGCCTGGCAAGGGATTTGATTTTGGCTAGGATGGATGAACAGTACCATACTAAACTGTTGGGCTTAACTGATCCGAAGACTTTGGTAGATAGAGTGAAGTTGATCAAACGGGCTGAAGATAATATTAGTTTACTTTCAGTGACAAAAGAAATCTCTAAACTTCTGTTTGATCCCTCTTGGGAATCCGCCGCAGCGTTCAACGCTAGGTTTGATGAGGTTATACTACATTGCAATAGCCTTGAGCATGTAGAAAAACTGTCCGAAGCTATGTATAGACAGACGTATTATAATGCTGTCTCTAAACACTGTCCTATGATTAGAACCGGATTTTGGATTAAGCAGAGCCAGTCTGGAGAATTTTATACAGTTGATGAGATGAAAGATCTTTTGTTAAAGAATGAAGCATCCGAAAGGTCTGCAGGCAACAACGCAAGCGGTTCGATTCTGAAGAAGCCTGGTATGGCAGCCGCAGCCACAGGAGCCGCGCCCCAGAATTGTTTCATATGCGGCAGAGGAGGCCACATCGCGAAAGAGTGTTGGTACACGGACAGCGGTATGCGCCGTTGCTACAATTGCCACCAGATGGCCCATCACACTGTGGATCAGTGTAGGGTCAATCCGAAGGATGGTCGTCACGGTAGCCAGCCCGCTAGGGGCTGTGGGTACGTCAAGAAATCTAAATTTGGTTTCCGAAAGAATGCCAACTCCAAGTTTGGCCGCAATAATATACGCTCTGGGGGCGATAAGAAGAGTAAGTCTGGTGACTTTCAGAAGGGCAAGGGCAAAGGCAAAAGGAATTTTGACGGAAAGAAACCCAAAGGCAAAAAGGGTAAGGCTGGTCAGAAGTCTGGCAATGCGCAGCAACGCTCGGAAGGTGACAGCAAATCCGATAAAAAGAATTCAGGTATGTGTACCACTGATCCTAATTCTGTAGCTGAAGTTTTGACAAATCTAAATATGAGCAATCTAGAGTCTGATGATAATCCTAAGAAGATTAAATTTATAGCTGACACAGGTGCTACTGAGCACTTGGTAAAATCCCACATGATTCTGACTGATTTCAAACGTTGTAATAATAATTACATCAGAAGTGCAAATAAACATACATCAGCGAATCTTAAGTTAGATGGCCAGGGCGATCTATTCCTAGTATCCAATACCGATGGGCAAAAGAAGCTAATTTTATCTGACGTGATGGCAACCGGCAACTTGAGTAAAAATCTGCTGTTACTGAGGTGCTTTGCAGATGAAGGTTTTGGTATTTACCTAGACGATAAGATTCTGAAGGTTTTTGATAAGGTGACCCGGGAAACTATTGTGAGAGGCAGGTATGAGCAACCTATGTGGCTGATAGAATTTAACATTTGTCAGGATGGGCAGGAATCTGATGACAAGTTTGAAACCTATTACTGCTCAGCTCAATTTACAAAACCAGAAGTTGGCGATACTAAGCCGGAAGCACGTTATAATCTAAGACCTCGAACAACCCGGAATTCTCCACTGTTGTCAGGAACGGAGGGAGAAGTTACCGACTCTGCAGTCACCACCTCAAATGGACCGGAGGGAGAGGAGAGATCCTCAACCTCCAACAACGAACCGGTGGCTGTAGAAACTGAAGCTCGCTCGGAAGAATTTAAAGTCGAATCAGAAGTAAGGACTGAAAGGGTGACTGAAGTGGAAGAGTCAGATGTGAATGAAGCCCTGAAAGCCTTAGATATGAAGTTTAGAGCGACTATCACCGACAGGAGAATTATTAAAGTGGATGAATTAGAGTCAGAAGGGGTGTTAGAAGAGTTTGAAGTGGATCAGACTCCTACCAACCCGAAACAAACAGTGAATCAGATGACTGAAGGATTTAAATGGCATGTTAGACTTGGTCATGCGAGTCAGAAGTATCTTAACAAGCTAAAGAGTGTGGTAACCCAGCTACGCTAGTTCCAAATGGTCAAGGCATCGTATCGATTCACTCGACTGATACGATATAGATTACCTCTTCTCTCTTGTATCCTCATACGTTAGTTTCCGTTCCTACATGTTGCTTCCTGTTAATATCTGTCTGTGTGCTCTTTTTCAATATCGTCGACTTTTCCTCTTTTTCCGTGACTTCCATGACCTGTCTAAGGGAGGGGGTAAATCACCGATGACCATCCGAGAAATAGCCGCAGCGTGGACTCGCTTTTTGGACGTTACGGTGTGAAGTTCCCATCGATGTTCCTCAAAGGCCTCTTTCGCCCACGTTTTCATAAAAGTGAAGTTTTGGAGTCAAAGCTGATGATCGTGAACCATGCCTATTCACTTCTAAATCCAAGTCTGAAGTTTTAATTCTACTCCTGTATGTTGACGACATGTTAATAGCCTCAAACAGCCAGTCCAAACTGTTGGAAGTGAAAGAAGGCCTGAGCAAGGTATTTAAATTGACAGATCTTGGAGAACCAAAGTCATTCCTCGGAATGAAGATCAAAAGAGATCGGAAGCAACGGATTATGAATATTACTTAAGGGGACTATGCGAGAAAAGTACTTACACGTTTTGGGTTCACGGATGCAAAGTGCCACAAAAGACCCGCCAAAGCTCGTAAGGTTACAAACCGTGAGCGAAGACTCAGAGAGAAAGAATCAGATGCTAGTGGCTCCTTGATGTTGATTTGGAAATTGTGAAACCCGATACCAAAATAAATGTCCGCATTTCGAGAGGCGGTTGGTAGTTTGCTTTATCTTGCTGGTGCTACAAGACCTGACATCTTGTTTGCCGTCAATATTTTGAGTAGACATCAAGTGAATCTGGTAGATAGAGATGGAGAGATAGATAGAGAGATAGAGATACCGAGATAGAGATACAGAGATATAGATATAGAGATACAGAAACATGTAGATATAGAAATATAGATAGAGATACAGAAATATAGATAGAAAAATAGAGATAGAGATAAAAAATAGAGATAGAGATAGAAAAATAGAGATAGAGATAAAAGTAGAGATAGTGATAGAAAAACTATCTTTGTATCTCTATCTCTATCTTTCTATTTTTCTATCGTTATCTCTATTTTTCTATCTCTATCTCTATTTTTCTATCTTCTATCTCTATCATTGCATCTCTATCTCTATCCTTGTTTCTCTATCTCTATCTTTGTATCCCTATCTCCATTTTCCTATCTGTATCTCTATTTTTCTATCTCTATCTTTGTATCTCTATCTCTATTTTCTATCTCTATCTCTATTTTTCTATTTTCTATCTCTATCTTTATTTTTCTATTTTCTATCTCTTACTTTATTTTTCTATTTTTCTATCTCTATCTTCTCTATTTTCTATCTCTATCTTTATTTCTATCTTTCTATCTCTATCTCTATGTTTTCTATCTCTATCTCTATTTTTCTATCTCTATCTCTATATTTTCTATCTCTATCTCTATCTTGTTTTATCATCTCTATTTTGTCTATCTTCCATCTCTATCTTTTATCTCTATCTCTATCTTATTTTCTATCTCTATCTTTGTATCTCTATCCTCTATTTTGTATCTTATCTCTATTTCTATCTATTATTCTATTTTCTATCTTATCTCTATATTTCTATCTATCTCTATTTTTTATTTCTATTTTCTACCTCTATCTTTATTTTTTCAATCTCTATCTCTAGTTTTTTCTATCTCTATCTTTCATCTTTTCTATTTTCTCTATCTTTTTTCTATCTCTATCTTTTTTATTCTATTCTATCTCTATCTTTTATCTTACTTATTTTTCTTCATCTTTCTATTTTTCATCTCTATCTTTGTATCTCTATCTTTGTATCTCTATCTCTATCTTTGTATCTCTATCTCTATCTTTGTATCTCTATCTCTATCTTTGTATCTCTATCTCTATCTTTGTATCTCTATCTCTATTTTGTATCCTATCTTTGTATCTCTATCTTTGTATCTCTATTTATCTTGATCTCTATCTTATTTTCTATCTCTTCTATTATCTTTCTATTTTATCTATTTTTATCTCTATCTCTATTTTTTCTATCTCTATCTCTATCTTTTATCTCTATTCTATTCTCTATCTCTATTTATCTTCTATCTCTCTTTTTATTCTATTTTTATCTCTATCTTATTTTTATCTTACTTTATTTTCTTTTCTATTTTCTATCTCTACATTTTCTATTCACTTTCTATTCTATCTTTTTCTATCTCTACTTTTTCATTTCTATCTCTAATTTTATCTCTACTTTTTCTATCTCTATCTCTATTGTTCTATCTCTATTTTTCTATCTCTATCTCTACATTTTCTATCTCTATCTCTACATTTTCTATCTCTATCTCTATTTTTCTATCTCTATCTCTATTTTTCTCTATCCCCATTTTTCTATTATTCTATCTATTTTCTCTATTCTTTTCTCATCTACATTTTCTATCTCTATCTTTCTTCTATCTCTATCTCTATTTTTATCTCTATCTTTTTTATCTCTATCTTTATCTCTATCTTATTTCTATTCTCAGTCTCATTCTATATCTTATCTCGATCATTTCATTCTATTTGTATCTTATCTACTATTATCTATCGTTCAATCTCTATTTCCATCGTATCAATTACTATCTCTGTCTCTATTTTTATATCTCATATCTATTTATATCTATTCTCGTATCTTATCTTATTCTATATCTCATCTCTGATCTCATATCTGTATCTCGATCTTATCTCATATCTACTATCTTGTAAAATCTCTATCCGTTTTGAGTTATCTGACTAACCACATGCTCATCTCTATCGATACATAATCGAAGAACTCTATTCATTTAACCACAGAAATCTCTTCATATATCTGCTCTCTATTTTTTTTTACAATTATATCTACAGGGTTTCTTTAAAATCATAGAAAATCTCCGATTTTCGAGAATTGCAAAACTTTGGAAATGTTCATGATTTGAGTTCACTGGAAAGGACATTCTTGGTATTATAAAACCAGAAAAATATTCCCGAAGAGAATCATCGAAAATCTCAGGAATAATTTCCGATGAACTTTGAGAATTTCATGAGAAGTTTTCGGAAAAATTCCAAAAATGTCCGAAGAATCTCACTGGAAATCAGTAGAGAAATTCGGGGAAAATCCCGGATGATTTTTAAAGGAAGTTCATCAGAGATGGAGAGAAAATCTGAAAATTTCCAAGAATTTTATCGGAAATTTTTTGAGAAAATCTTCGATATTTTCCAACAAAGAACTACTTCTGGAAAATCTCCCAATAAGTTTGGAAGTATTTCAAAAGAAGTTATTCGTGGGGCGGCGGGGCTTCGTCAGTTCTTGAACAATTCAATAAAAAATCTCCCGCAGAATTTCTTCGGAAATCTTTTGAGAAAATTTCCAATATTATCCAACAAGAAATTACTTCGCGAAAATTTCCCGACAACTTTGGAAGAATTTCATAGTGGTAGCAATAGAGGTGGAGATAGAGGTAGAGATACAGAGATAGAGATAGAGAGATATAGATGGAGAAATGGATATGGAGATAGAGAGAGATAGAGAGACAAATAGAGATGGAGATAGACAAATAGAGATAGAGATAGAAAAATAGAGATGGCGATAGAAAAAGAGATGGAGATAGAAAAATATAGATAGAGATAGAAAAATAGAGATAGAAAAATAGAAATAGAGATAGAAAAATAGAGATAGAGATAGAAAAATAGAGCGAGATTTTCTATCTCTAGCTCCATTTTTCTTACTCTATCTCTATTTTTTCTATCGCTATCTCTATTTTTATCTCTATTTTTCTTCTACATCTATCTCTATGTTTCTTCTACCTCTATCTATATTTTTTCTACGTCTATCTCTATTTTCCTATCTCTATTTTTCTATCTCTACCTCTATTTTTTACCTCTATCCCCATTTTTTTCCTCTATTTCTATGTTTCAATCTCTATTTCCATTTTTCAATCTCCATCTCTGTCTCTATTTTTATATCTTCATATCTATTTTTTTATCTATATTTCTGTATCTCTATCTATATTTCTATATCTACAGGTCTCTGTATCTCTATATCTGTATCTCGGGATCTCTATCTCCATATCTCTATCTCTGTATCTCTATCTATCTATCTATCTCTCCATCTCTATCTCTCTCTATCGCTATCAATGTATATCTATATCTCTGTTTATATCTCTATCTCTATTTATATCTCTATCTACAGGGTTAGTCAGTTTAAAATGCAGCATAGGAAAATCCCGTTTGCTTCGTGTTAATGTGACTAAACCAACATGGTGCGTACACTCGTATCATGATAAGCCAGTGCAACGAAGGAACTGCTTAGTCAGTTTAAAACGCAGCATGAAAAATCTTGTTTACAAGTGAAGCGTACTCGGTGCGTCTCTTTTTTTTTTTTTAAACAATGAATTAGTGAAGGGTACTCGGTGCGTTTCTTCTTCAATAATCTTTGATGAAATCTCCAATGATTTTCGAAGAATTTCGTCGAAAATCTTTGGGAAAATTTTCCAATGATTTTTGAGGAATTTCACTGGAAATTTTCGGAAACAAATTCTGGTAATTTTCGATACAATTAACCTCCAGGAAAAATATTCCCCGAAGAGATCATCGAAAATCTTCAGGAATAATTTCCGATAATCTTTGAGGAATTTCATGAGAAAGTTTTTGGGAAAAAATTCCAAAAATGTCCGAAGAATCTCACTGGAAATCAGTAGAGAAATTCGGGGAAAATCCCGGATGATTTTTAAAGGAAGTTCATCAGAGATGGAGAGAAAATCTGAAAATTTCCAAGAATTTTATCGGAAATTTTTTGAGAAAATCTTCGATATTTTCCAACAAAGAACTACTTCTGGAAAATCTCCCAATAAGTTTGGAAGTATTTCAAAAGAAGTTATTCGTGGGGCGGCGGGGCTTCGTCAGTTCTTGAACAATTCAATAAAAAATCTCCCGCAGAATTTCTTCGGAAATCTTTTGAGAAAATTTCCAATATTATCCAACAAGAAATTACTTCGCGAAATTCCGACACTAAATTGGATAGCGATAGAGGTGGAGATAGAGGTAGAGATAAGAGATAGAGATAGAGAGAATATGGAGAATGATAGAGATAGGGAGTAGAGATGAAATAGGATGGGATAGAAATAGAGTAGAGATAGAAAATAGAGATGGCGATAGAAAATAGAGATGGAGATAGAAATATAGATAGAGATAGAAAATAGATGGCGATAGAAAAAGAGATGGAGATAGAAAAAAAGATAGAGATGAAAAATAGAGATGGGATAGAAAAATAGAGATAGATAGAAAATAGAGGTAGAAGAAAGAGATAAGATAGAGAATGAGATAGAAGAGAAAGATAGAGAGAAGATAGAGATAAAAGAGATAGAGAAAAGTAGAAAAAAAGAGATAAGATAGAGAAAAGAAAAAGAGATTAGAAGAAAAGAGAAAAAAAGAAGAAGAGAAGAAGAAAGAAAAGATAAGAGAAAAATAGAAAAAAGAAAGAAATAAGAAGAAAATAGAAAGAGAAAAAAAGAAAGAGAAAAAAAGAAAAATAGAAAAAAGAAAGAATGAAAAGTAAAGAAAAAGAAGAAAAAGAGAGAAAGAAGAAGAGAAGATAGAAAGTAAAGAAGAAGAGTAAAAAGAATGAAAAAATAGAAAAGAGAAGAAAAGAGAAAAAAGAAAAGAAAAGATAAGAAAAAGAAAAAAAGAAGAAAAAGAAAGAAGAAAAAGAGAAAAAGAAAGAGAAGAAGAAAGAAGAAAGAGGATGAAAGAAAGGAGAAAGAGAATAGAGAGATAGAAGAAGAAAAGAAAAAGAGGAAAGAAGAAAGAAAGTAGGATAGAGAAAGAGAAGAAAGAGGGAGAAAGAATAGAGATAGAAGATAGAGATAAAGATATGAAAATAGAGACATAGATAAATAAGATAGAGATAGAAAATAGAGATAGAGATAGAAAATAGAGATAGAGATAGAAAAAAGAGAAGATAAAATAGAGATAGAGAAATAGAGATAGAGAAATAGAGATAGAGAAATAGAGATAGAGAAATAGAGATAGAGATAGAAAAATAGAGATAGAAAAAAAGATAGAGATAAAAGAGATAGAGATAGAAAAATAGAGATAGAGGTAGAAAAATAGAGTAGAGATAGAAAAAAATAGAGATAGAAATAGAAAGATAGAGCTAGAGATAGAAAAATAGAGCTAGAGATAGAAAAATAGAGCATTAGAGATAGAAAGAATGAGATTAAATAGAAGAGGATAGAGTAGAGATAGAAATGAGCTTATTAAAGGAGGGAGTTAGTATAGTAGAAAAATAGAGCATAGAGATCAAAAGAAATTAATTAGATTAGCCATAGGACTCGATCACTATCGAGTAGCGAGTCAAATGCACATTTAATCTTAGCCAAGGAGCTTCCTGGCTAGTCTGATGAAGACCTTAATCTAGACAATTCCCAACTGTCAATCTTTCGTAAGGAGCGCGTAGCTCATCGCGAGGTTCGAGTACTTAATGATGAGACTATACACATTTCTTCCAGTGATCTGGTTCCCTCATCGGAGTGTATAATCGGTAGGGGTCGAGTTGCTCTCCGTCTTTTACTCTTAAAGGGCAGTCTTTCCATCTTAGTTAGAGCACAAACTTCACATTCTAGGATGCTTCCGTCGAAGTCAACCTTCTTCAGATTCTCATCTAGGCTCTTTAGCTTGTTGAGATACTTCTGACTCGCATGACCAAGTCTAACATGCCATTTAAATCCTTCAGTCATCTGGTTCACCGCCTGCTGTGGATTCGTTGGAGTCTGATTTGCTTCAAACTCTTCTAACACCTGTTCTGACTCTAATTCATCAATCTTGATAATCTTTCTATTAGTGATGGTCGCTCTAAACTTCATTTCCAAGGCCTTAAGGGTTTCACTTTCATCAGACTCTTTCACTTCAGTCACCCTTTCATCTCTGGCTTCAGCTTTGACCTGTACCTCTTCGGAGCGAACTTTAGTTCCTACAGCCACCTGTTCCTTGTTGTTGGAGTTTGAAGATTCCTCCTCTCCCTCCAGCCCATTTGAGGTGGTGACTGCAGTGTCGGTAACCTTTCCCTCCGTTCTTGACAACGGTGGAGAATTCCGGATTGTTCGAGGTCTTAGGTTGTATCGTGCTTCAGGCTTGGAATCGCCGTCTTCTGGTTCAGTGAATTGAGCTGTGCAGTAGTAAGTTTCAAATTTGTCATCAGAGTCCTGCCCATCCTGACTAATGTCGAATCTTCAGAATCTTATTGTCCAGGTAGATACCCAAACCTTCATCTGCAAAGCGCCTCAATGACAGCAGATTTTTACTCAAGTTGCCGGTTGCCATAACGTCTGATAAAATTAACTTATTTTGCCCATTGGTATTGGATACTAGGAATAGATCGCCCTGGCCATCTAACTTTAGATTCGCTGATGGATTTTTATTTGCACTTCTGATATAATTATTTTTACAACGTTTGAAATCAGTCAGAATCATGTGGGATTTAACCAAGTGCTCGGTAGCACCGGTATCAGCTATAAATTTAATCTTCCTTGAATTCTCTTCAGACTCTATATTGCTCACATTTAGATTTGCAAAAACTTCAGCTACAGTATTAGGATTGATTTGACAGTTACCTGTATTTTTGGTTTCCTGTTTGTGGTCCTCGGAGCGTTGCTGCGCATTGCCTGACTTCTGACCAGCCTTACGCTTTTTGCCTTTGGGTTTCTTTCCGTCAAAATTCTTTTTCCCTTTGCCCATGCCCTTCGGAAAGTCCCCAAACTTACTTTTCTTATCGCCCCCGCGTTTATTATTACGGCCAAACTTATTGTTGGCATTTTTCTTGAAACCAAATTTAGATTTCTTTACATACCCACGGCCCCTGGTGGGCTGACTACCACGATGGCTGTCCTTCGGAGTCGATTGACACTGTGAGGCAGTATGGTGTGCCATTTGGTGGCAGTTATAACATTGGCGCATTCCACTGTCGGCATATCTGCAGTCCTTGGCGATGTGGCCTCCCCTACCACAGATGTAGCAGTTCGCGGGTGCGGCTGTTGTAGCTGCGGCTGCCATGCCGGGCTTCCTCTGATCCTTGCCGCTATTGCCCGCCGAGCGTTCGGATGCTTCATTCTTTAACAGAAGATCTTTCATCTCATCTACCATATAAAAATCCCCGGTCTGGCTCTGCTTTAGCCAAAATCCGGTTCTAATCATAGGGCAGTGTTTTGAGACTGCATCATAATACATTTGTCGATACATAGCATTGGACAATTTTTCAACATGCTCTAAACTATTTTGGTACAGGATTACCTCATCAAACTTAGCGTTGAACACAGCAGCGGATTCTCGCGACGGTTCATACAGAAGCTTAGAGATTTCTTCATTTACTGAAAGAGAGCTAACATTGTCTTCAGCACGTTTGATCAACTTTACTCTATCTACTAGAATCTTCGGATCAGTTAGTCCCAACAGTTTATTATGGTATTGCTCATCCATCAAATCCCTTGCCAGGCTCTTCCAAATCAAGGATTCCTCATCTGTATACACTTTCGCAGCTTGCGCCGTAGAGTCAATTGTATCCAAAAGACCTCTAACTCTAAACTCTGACGTGAGAGAATCTAGCCAATTTTCAAATCAAGTCTTCTGACTCAATTTATAATCCCGTTTGAGAGGATCCTTAGCTATTAAGCCCTCAAAACCTCCCGACTGGATCGGCCTATTAATCTGATTTGAGCCTGGTGCTCCCTCTGAAACACTTCTCCCTCCATCGAGAATCATGCTAGTCTGATGGGTTTGAGGAGTTGTATTAAAACGCGCACTACCTAAGGTAACATCAGAATCATCTCTTACCTGTCGTCTTTCCGACCATGCAGGCGTTCTTGACCAGCGTCATGGCGTATACAAACGGACCCTGGAGTGTGATCGGGTGGACTGGCTATCGGACGGGCGGCTACTACTGTCCCTGGTGGACCTCGTCGGACGCTCACTGGTTGAGTACGTCGTAGTTCGGCTGGACTGGCTCGCACTTCTTCTGGCTGGAGTCTGGCCTCTTTGGTTCCTCGGGCTGTGCCTCCTCGGACTCCTTGAGCTGTGTCTGGAACAACCGGGGCTCACACTTTCGCGCCTTACTGTCCTTAGAGCCTTGTATCGTGACCTCAGAGCATCCCTCCTTCTCGTGCTTCCTTGACTCTAGTCTACTTGCATCAGAGTCGGTGGTGCGGAAGCCAGTGCCAGTGCGCTGAAACGTTTCTCAAAGCTGCTGACTGCTCAAGCAAACTGTGCCGCCACGTCTGCCATTTGTTTCACGCTGTCGTTGTGACGCTGCATTAGTCAATCCTGCGTGCGCGCTGTCTCAAGCAGGTGCATCACCATTCCGGAGAGCCAGGTTTTCATTTCATCAGGCATTGTCTCCTCTCGTTGGTTCGTGGTGGTACCTGAGACAGAATTAGTATGAGCGGACTGAGAATTAGTTGACTGATAGGAATATCGAGATCGCGCAGTTTGTTGAGTGGTGAGTGACCTCCCTTGAAAGGGTGTACTCTGGGTATCTAGCGGGTTACCTTTCGGAGCGATTTGCCGAATACGGCGAAGGTGGAACTGAGTGACAAAGTCCCGTTGCCTTACCTCTAGCCGGGCCTGCAAATTGGACATCTGGTTCAAGGCCTGTGGCGCTGGTGTGGGCTCCGGGGTCGCACAGGCTTCTAAATCAAACACGACCAACGTTGATGTCAAAGATAGCGGTGTGCCTCACTGTGACTGGGCAGAGCGAGGGTTACATCAGACTCAACCTCCATTGGAACCATTGGTGTTTGGTTCAGGGTCTTGTATGACGTTGAACTCTGAATAGATTCACCTGCGGGAGTCAAATTACCTACCATCGGACTCACGTTACCTGCCTGCTCAGTCTGTGTTGCCACAGTCATCGGAGCTGTTGGACCCACCGTCACGCTATCCCCCGGAGCTACTAATGATACTTGTTGCGATTTAATTTCGGGCGTGTATTCCTCCAGCAGCAATGCTTCCTCGGCTGCCGAGGGCATGAGATGCCACTCTCCATCGTCCATATCTGCACATAGATCAAACTCAATATTAGAGCGTAATCTACTAACACGTAATGTGTGACCAATTGGAATTTTATGTGCGAGATAGGTAGTTTGTTGCTTATTCTCAAAACGTGCCAACTCATTTGAGATTAGTAATAAAAAAAAACAACCACGGGTAGAAAATTCAGAAACTAACTTTCGACTACCAAAGTCCTTTTAACGTTGGACCAAAACAGAAGCAAACAAACAGCGGTTACGACCACAAGAACTTATTCGAAATGCACTAGTGTATTTGTAAACAATCTTTTCAAAAAGCATCAGTAAATGCATCGGGTTCTTCTTTATATATATTCGAACCAATAACAACGTAGTGCAAGGTCAGAAGCCGTAAAACCAAATTTCAAACACGCACTCGAGTCCTGCGTGTGCGTCTCATGCTGATCAGGCGATGAAAACACAACACATATGATCGCTATTGACCCCATGACAGAAAACGAGAATTTTGATCAATCTCCCCTAGAATCCGCGAACACAACTTCATCCTCATAGAGTAATCAAAACCTCTGTCCTTTCGGACTTCAGTTGTTGACCAAATCCATGCGAACACAACACACACTCAATCAAAAACGAATTTGTTTATCACTGATTTTACAAACTTCATACGAACTTCAGACATCGAAACTTAACTGAAAACTTTTCGGGCATAACTTCAGAAACCACCAACCATACATTTGGTTGTTTTTGTCATGAGCGATCGGGTCTAGACTATGAAACGAAAAAGCGCAGACACAACAACAAATTTGAGCCAAAGACTAGAGGATGCAAGTCCCGTGTACTTAGGCACGAGCACGACTCCGGCATAGCACATTTTTGGAACCATGCAGGGAATTGAACCCCATGGACGTCTAAGCAACAGACACAAGCAGAATTAACTCTCGCACATTCTCACGTACGGAGCTAGTAGGGAATTGAACCCTCCAGTCTCTCGAGCTCTGAACAGAATTAACTGACAGACATCAGAATCACTATGCCATCCCACGCGATTTTCGGGATATAAATTTAGGCCACCAAAAGCAGAAACTTGGTGTGGAGTCGCCTACCAACCACTAGTTACCATTTAGAAAATGCTACACAAGATAACGCGGCATGGCTGGGCTTGGTATACCAAATGACTACGCACGTCCTACCATGCGGTAGTCGAGTGCCCTCAAAATTACGAACTTTCGACTGTACAGATTTTCGCAATTTACAAAACAAATACAAGGGAAGGCCTTTTTGACACTCTGAAAACTTCCGAGAGAGTACAGAAAACCATTACCAAAATATATATTGCACATGTGACCCTGAGACGTATTAAGTACGCAAACGTTTGTTTACTTACAGAAAGTGAATAATTCTTCGGTTGCCAATTTCAAAACTTCTACTCTTCCGGGTCCAGCCTGCAGTATGTTCTTGGCGTCTTCAGTAGTAAGCTCCTAACCAAATTCACAATTCAAAAGTGCCAATTTGAAATACAACAGAAAAATCAGGTCGACCAGTTTGACGTCTGACATGCCGTGCTCGCGCGTACAACTTTACTTTTTGATTTAAACTTCTGACTCTAAAATCAAAAAAAAGTTATTGAAACCTCCTCCCCGCAAACGGGTACTGAAATTCCGCTTCTAAGCAACTTATAAACTCTCGGACAGTAAAAACGACTTGAATGCACCTAGGTTTAAATTTTGAAAAACTATCAGAACATGCGAATGGCTTTACTAATGACAGCAACGATGTTACAGACAGAGCGAGCTACTACGGACTGTGGCAACGTGATGCGCGTCTTACTGGCAGATTTCCCCTACCCACACCACTCAGGTTACTAGTCTTCACCTTCGCGATGTGTTCGGCAAACATGTTACATGCAAATCTACCGCGTTGACAAGACACGGCTTTTGCTACTGATACTTAGAGTACCTTCGCTCAGAGTCATTCTTGAATCCAGTTGATGGTTGGCAACCTCCTTGGTCGCATGCGTATTCGACGTTTTTATTCCTCCATCTGGCTTTGCTGTAACGGGGATTAAGGTACTTTCTTATGGCCGCTTTGGCTGTGTTGCGCTCACCGGTGACTCTTTACACACCGGTTGATAGCGTGGTCTCTTGTTTCGTTTTCGTTGTTATTTCATCATCCGCATTTCCATGCGGTGTGGCGCACGCAACATTTCAGCAACAAGCATCGGCTGCTTGGCAGTGTGTAGGTGTTGGCATTAGTAGTTTACACTACTGCTTGGACCTGCATATGAGTCTGTATGCGTATAGTCATTCTGCTTGTGTGTGTAGACTTAGTGTGTATGGAACAATTTTTACTACTACACGCCGGTTTGCTAGCAGCTTCAACCTTATGCATACTGTCTCAACGGTGAACGAGTCAGGCAATGATATTCAGTGTAGGAAAATGGTGTGGAGGGTACCGGCAGCAGCGGCGGCCCTGGGTGCTTGCAAGCATGAGCGTGGACGCTCGATTGTTCGAGTTGAATTTTATTATACTGGCCATCGGAACAATCACTATCAGCGGGTATTGATGTTTGCGATTATCAATTTTCCTTTTACATCAGGATTTTGTAATCCCTGTTCGGTCTTTTGATTTTCCAGCTATTGGACCAATTAGTTCGTGCAGTTTATTGTCTCAAGTGACCATCAGGATCAGACCAACATTTATTTGGGTCCCTATTCCGCGAACTATCGGAAATCATCAGTTCATGAACATTTCGATTATTGATTAGCTAGATCAATATTTTGCTGCAATTATCTATAGGATTTGATTAGTATATACATGTGGTAGGTTAGCTAATTGATGCATCATGCAAAGGCCTTATATTTAATCTCCTAAGGAGATGCATGCACTACAAGTAGCTACAGCAAAACACAAATGTCCGCCGGTTGGTGCATGCACTACGAGTAGCTACAGCGAAACACAAATGTCCGCCGGTTAGTGTATTTGAACTAAGCTACTTTTTAACTTTATGGGCGCCCTTATTAATTAATCGTTAACCTGGTAATGAATGACTTACGACCATTTGAGCGCTGTGGAACGCGTGCAGGGACCCGAACCTATTGAGCAAGAGCTTTTGATTGTATCGTCGAACACCAACTTTGTAGAGATGCAACGCATAATTAGAACACAAGTATAACTTCAGAAACGTGTATTGAATATTAAACGTATGAACATCAGATGATCACAACCGCACTCAGTGTCATCACGTATCATAACTAGTCTCGCACCCATACCTACGATCCTACGTAGAGCGCGGACCGTCTTATCTGTGTAGCAGTGCTACCAACTCTTCAGAACCCATTGGTTGTTTTTTTTGGTGCGAACCGCATTGCAGATCCAACCAATTTAAGGTGTTTCTACATTTTTCAAGAGGCGTTTGTAAATTTTTCAAAAATGAGCGACATTACCGAGATGTGGTCAAAAAATGACTGCTGCTCAATTTTCGAGACGTATTTGAATCCGTTTTCAAAATTGTGCTGGAGTTATTTTTTGACCACATCTCGGCAATTTTGCTCATTCTTGAAAAATGTAGAAACGCCTTAAATTGGTTGGATCAGCAATGCGGTTCGCACCAAAATAAACAACCAATGGGTTCGAAATTTGCTCGATGTGTGGCATATCCGACGCATTCAAGGGGCAAACACAAAAATGTGTTCAAATTGGTGTTTCTCGGCAATGAAGCGTCGCCGCCAAATTTTGAACCGAGAATTCAAACTCGACGTTAAAAATTGAGTAATCAGCACCCGCGATGACGCCGAAGCTCTCTGAAAATATTTTCGTCCCAAAAAAGACGTAATGTATACAGGTATGGTGAAATTTTGAAAATTTAAAAAAATCAAAACTTGTAAATGAAAGACTGTTTCCTACTCAATTTTTCACGCCGCGTTCGAATTCGGTGCTCAAATTTTTTGACGACGCTTCGTTGCCGAGAAACACAAATTGGAAAAAATTTTTGTGTTTGCGCCTTCGATGCGTTGGATATGCCACACATCGAGCAAATTTCGAACCCATTGGTTGTTTCTTTTGGTGCGAACCGCATTGCAGATCCAACCAATTTAAGGCGATTCTACATTTTTCAAGAATGAGCAAAATTGGCGAGATGTGGTCAAAAAGGGTCAAAATATGACTCCAGCACAGTTTTGACAACGGATCTCGGTAATGTCGCTCATTTTTGAAAAATATAGAAACGCCTCAAAATGGTTGCAACTGCAATACAATTCGCACCAATTTCCTTTTTCGCTATAACAAATTTCCCGGGGCGAACTGGTAAAAGGCGAAAAACTCTTGACAGGAGACTGCTGGAGAAAGATGGAAAAACACGTTTTATTCGGAATTTTCTCCTCTTTCCAGAATTTAAAACCGCACTGCTCTAACTGTCTCCATTCCAGAATTATTCGCGAATTGTCGGTTCGCTCCAGGAAAATGGAGATTTCCAAAATGTCAATTGGTGCATGATGTGTAGCATATTCAACGCGTCGAAGGCGCTAACACAAAAATGTTGTTAGCGTAGACGCCGAATTTGAACACCGAATTCGAACTCGGCCTGAAGAATTGAGTAGGAAGCAGTCTTTAATTTAAAAAAGTTTTGATTTTTGAAAATTTTGAAAATTTCTCCGTACTATTATACATTATGTCTTTTTTCGGAGAGCTTCGGCTTCGGCGCTGATTACTCTCAGTTTTTTCAGACGAATTCGAATCCGTTGTCAAAACTGTGCTGGAGTCATATTTTGACCCTTTTTGACCACATCTCGCCAATTTTGCTCATTCTTGAAAAATGTAGAATCGCCTTAAATTGGTTGGATCTGCAATGCGGTTCGCACCAAAAGAAACAACCAATGGGTTCGAAATTTGCTCGATTTGTGGCATACCCAACGCATCGAAGGCGCAAACACAAAAATGTTTTCCAATTTGTGTTTCTCGGCAACGAAGCGTCGTCAAAAAATTTGAGCACCGAATTCGAACGCGGCGTAAAAAATTGAGTAGGAAACAGTCTTTCATTTACAAGTTTTGATTTTTGAAAATTTTCAAAATTTCGCCATACATATACATCACACGAAAATATTTTCGGAGAGCTTCGGCGTCATCGCGGGTGCTGATTACTCAATTTTTAACGTCGAGTTCGAATTCCCTGTTCAAAATTTGGCGACGACGCTTCGTTGCCGAGAAACACCAATTTGAACACATTTCTGTGTTTGCCCCTTCGATGCGTCGGTTATGCCACACATCGTGCAAAAATCGAACCCATTGATGTTACATTTTGGTGCGAACCGCATTGCAGATCCAACCAATTCAAGGCGTTTCTACATTTTTCAAAAATGAGTGAATTCGAACGCGGCGTGAAAAATTGAGTAGGAAACTGTCTTTAATTTACAAGTTTTGATTTTTGATAATTTTCAAAATTTCTCCATACTATATATATACATTATGTCTTTTTTGGGACGAAAAAATTTTCAGAGGGCTTCGCCGTCGGCGCTGATTACTCAATTATTCGAGACGAATATGAATCCGTCGTCAGAATTGTGCTGGAGTCATTTTTGACCCATTTTGACAGATGTTGGCAGTACAGCAAGCCACGAAATTTTGTGATTTTGCCGCTCATGACCAACATTTTATGGTACCCTTGCAGCACGGTACATGTATATACTTATTTCGGTTGCTTACTTGAACAACTCGTGTTTCTCTCTCGGCATGATAAATTCAGTTTCGGTCGCTCGACCTACCTCAGGCTTGTCGCCGTTTACAGTACTCAAACAGGAGGTACACGCACAGCGAGTTTGAAAGTTGAATCGCAAGTTCATCTTGAAATAAAACAGAGCACAAATTTCATTAACCAGTGCGCCATATTCGGTGAAACTTACTTAGCGTACCCGACGACACATGCAGTATTTACCGGGTCGAGGGAGGAAGATGGAGACAGAAACGAGGTACTGGATTATCCTCGAGGCGGGGAACTGCGCCAACTCTGTTCAACGAATCTCCTCAGTTTCAATTAATACGAAAAAAGGAAGCGGAAAAAATGAAAATCACGCGTTATAATTTAAAGGCTCGAGAGCGACATTCTATGCTCGACATTGTAGGACGAAGAAAAGCGAGAAAAAAGAAGAGTAATTTTAGAAACTATCGTTATCCCTTCGCAATAGTCTCGGGGTACAGAAAGAAGAAAAAAATTGAAAACGCTTGAAACTTTTCAACGACAGTTTAAATGTATTTCGCGATTCGCGGATTAACAACTATAGAGATTAAAATAAGCACGGTCGGGGCGAACTTTCGTTGAACATGTTTGCGAAATTTCTACACGGAGGAGCTCCCGAGGGCAAGGGACCGGAAGACGCGAGCAGAAGATGCCAAAACACAATGGTATATAGTTTTCACAGAACGCATTTATTTCGCGGGTTTTATACAATGAAATCAACTATATGGCCCTGCCAATAAGGGCGGCTGCTCCTATGAACAAGGTTTCACGACAGCCACCTCCCCTCGTGCGCGATTTTGAATATGAAATCATAAAATACGATCCTCAGTTTCCCGAATTTCCTGAATGTACTGGTCTGGAGGGAAGGTCCTCATTTCATACGCACGAAAAGTATCCAAATAACGAAAAGATAACGGTCAGCAAACTTTCTAAAAAGGGCACACGGCTCTCTCGGTGATTACTCTACCTACCCTCGAAGACTTTACTCCGCACAGAATGTTTTCTCGACCACTTAACGAAGAAATGGTAATCGAATTTACGAGCACTGTGCCTCTGAACCCAACGAGGGCGAAAAAATCGTCGAGTTCGCGTACACCATGCTGACGCATACAGTTGTCCGGAGCCGAGCTCCGGCACACGAATGCCAATTAAATATTAAACGAAGCCGACTCCGGACCCGGTCTGAGTACCCTCGAGTCCACTCAATACGCACTGTGTGTACAATGGCTCGTTCTCGAAGCACCCTTCGTTCGACCTCGATTTTTCATTCGCAACATAGGACACCTTATACCCCCCCCCCCCACGCTGTTTAAAAACAGCCTCCGATTGATATTCTAGATCGAGAAACGAAAAACGGCTATTTGGTCTTCTAATTCAAAAACTCGTGAACAGTTGACCTCTGCCTTTGCCTCATCCTCGCATTGTGCGTTTTAGTTCCCGGGACCGCCTCGGCACTGATTCGAATGGTTGGGAAACCGCAAAATTTTTTAGTCCGTCCGACTAGGAACCGGTCTCAGTCGCGTCAATATTTTAAGTCACTAAAAACACAAAAGACAAAATTAGCTTTGAAGTAATCCTCGCTTTCTACTTTATCCACTATCTTATCCTCAAATTTCTCTCCAAGTGAACGCTTCATGTATTTCATTTCTAGTAAGCACATTGAGTTACTCCGTATGAATTTATGCAACAACGTCAAACCTTCAACCTTTGTTTAAAACCACCGAAACTATTCACCAATTGAGTACCTTTGGAAGTCAAGTCTAGATCTCAGATATCAAATTAAGCTCCGTATCACACAACAGCTATAAACTCTTCAAACTATGTGTATTTCTCAGCTCAGCCAGCCGGGTTACGCAATGTTTGGTCCTTCGAGGACAAATTTTAAAAACACATGCAGCTCACTTAGCTGAATTCGGATTGGCTGTTACTTAATGTTTACAAACCGGCCGAAATAAATCAACGCGCTTGCTCAACTCAGCCGAAGAGTGTGAATACCGCCAGAAATGCGCCAGGCGCTAATTCCGGTAAGGGAGCCAATAAATGGAGTCAGCCCCAAATTGTAATCAGGGCGCTACATTTGAGCCGGCGCTTTCTGGCCTCTCTAAATTTCCATGCGGTATAGCTTAGCTGTATTATGATAGAGAAGGATCCTTGGGGAGGGGACTGAAAATTCGTAATAAACTGTTTAGACCGAGACACTCAAAGAGCAAATTGTAGTGAAAGATACAAAAAACCAAACCAAAAATGAATAGGGGAGACGGACGGACCTCTGAACAATTTTCAGTTTTTTGTGAACAATTCATGTCCAGTGTTTCAAAATCTGAATTCAAGTGTACCATTTGAATTGTCATTCTTTCCCTCCTCTTTTGCCATAAAGAAGTTCTCTGTTATCCCCGCAAAATCCATTTGAATACCTTGCCAGGACTTACACACTCATTTCCCTACGCTTGTTGCATAATTTGGTATGTTTCTATTGCTGGCTTACCAAGACGAAACCAAAATTCAATCGCCGCACTTTCCCGCTTGATATACATCCTGACGTTTTCAAAAAAGGTATGATAAAACAGCTACTGCTCTCTACTGGGAGCGGGTAGAGACTTACAATCTCCGTCTAAGTACTAAGTGTGCTTCATTTCGTATAGGTAGCGCCACTAATACCGGTTTCACATCATACATTTTTATAAAAGTATCTCCGCATACATAGTGCGCTTCATCTCATATAGATAGCGCCACTAGTACCGTTCTTACAAGAGGAGTGAAATTTTCACCGACTGCAATGTATCACTACTTATTGTGCATCATTTTGTATAGATAGCGCCACTGGTACCGATTAGAATTCTACACTAGTGCATCATTTTGTATAGATAGCGCCACTGGTACCGATTAGGATTCGGCGCTACCTGCGAAACTTTCAAAAGTGATATTACCTGAGAAAATAAAGAAGAGTGCGACGACTGTTTGCATCATGTCACAGTTTGTGTCACAGGCATCACAATACAGCTGATTTAATTAATTTCTAACCAGAAATGGCACACGCCAGCTTTATTCGAAGTAATTAAAATGCTGTTACATTCAGCAAACATGAAAACCCAGTAATACATGACTTCAGTTCAAAATAACAAGACCTATACGTTACCATTGGAATTCATAAAAAGGACGTACTAGGGAAACATGCAACACAAAACATCGTACTCGATTTCGTAAACATGATAATTCTCTTAATTCTAAAACCCGGTAAACGAAAAACGTAAAATTAAAAACAAGAAACGATGGACCGTTGTTGGTGTATAAATTACCCTGTATACGAACGATCGATTGATTGTCTCGCTTCGAAGTCTGGCAACCAGCCGGTAATCAAAGTTTACCTACTTTCGAATACTTGCAACAGCGGGAAGCTGTAGCTGCCAGCACACATACGCACATACTAATACACATACACACAAAGCAATGACACGAGAACCTTCCCTTAGAAGTCAAAGTATAAAATCGAATTGACTGTACAAATAAAAACACGAATTACATTTACGACTAACCACACTAAACTAATCGCCAATGTTTCTGTCGAGTTTAGCTCGGGGAATAAAAAATAATATTAAATATTAAAATCACACGACAACGGAGAGTTAACAATAAAATGGCGTTCACAGTTACCGGGTTCTGGAGATGGAGCCGCGACGCGGCGCTGATAGTGTCGTCCTTTGGTTGGCCGGCTTCACAGTGATTATTAGGTTCGAACTGTTTGCAACCATCATATCGGTGACCTGAAAACAAAACACAATTTAAAGTACGCTTTACGGAGTTCTCATTCCTCAGCAATAATAATAATAAGATTTATTGCCCCCTCCAACAACCTGTCGGCCTATTACAGGAGAGGGGTGCATATAAATATACAATGCTTCATGTAGTGACACAAAAACAAAAATTAACAAAAAACAAAAAAACATTACTGTATAGAATTGAAGCTAACTATCCGCACTGAGTGTCCCCCCTCGAGTCTTATTGCCTCTTCAATGATACAGAATAAGGCCCAACAAATCCCAACTGAGTCTGAATGAGTGTTAGGCAATGTCAGGATGACAGTTTAACAAGTCTAAACGAGCCGCGAAAAAATTTTACTGAGCGTTACTGAGTCTTCACAAATTGTAACTGAGTTGAACAGAATCCTCAGAAGTACTAACAGAGTCGAAAAGAGCCCGAAGGGTCTGAATTAGTCTCAGATGGTCTGGACGAGGTTAACGATTCTTAAGAAGCTGAGTAAGTTTTAATAAGTCCTGGGGAAGGCTGGAAGAATCTCAGCAGTCTGATGAGTACTAAGGAGCGGGAATGGTTTTCCATCCCTTCAGGCTACCGGAGGCTGCAGTGGTTGGAGGAACATACGCACATCGCGAATAGAGAGGCGTGTTGTGGAGAAGGCCCTTGGAAAACTGAAACCGAAAATGTCAGTGGGACCGGATGAGATACCGCCTTTCGTATTAAAAGACTGTCGAGTGGTTCTGTCTGCTCCTTTAACATTCATCTATAATCTAGAATTGCGCACTAAAACCTTTCCATCCCTCTGGAAGATATCTAAAGTCGTTCTGATTCCAAAATCGAACAACACTACTGAAATAAATAATTACAGGCCTATCTCTTAATTCCCTTGTCGGCAAAAATTTTTGAATCTGTTTTTATGATCTTTTATTCCCACAAACAAAATGCCTAATAACAGAATATCAGCACGGCTTCTATCCCGGACGATTGAATCTAATCTAATGGTGTTCACCAATTTTATCTCTGAACATCTGGACAAGGGAAGTCAAGTTCATGCTGTGTATACAGACTTTGCGAAGGCATTTGATACTGTACATCATGAGATCCTTCTCAGGCGCTTGCCGGATGTTGGCTTCGACGATAACTAGCAGAGCCTCTTCTCATCATATCTATCCAACCGTTCACAATATGTTGTATATAAAGGGTCTATTTCAAAATTGTGTAACTCTCCGTCTGGCGTGCCGCAGGGGTCGGTGTTAGGTCCTTACCTTTTCACACTCTTTATAAATACTATATTAGCTCTGTCATTAAATACTCAAAAGTCTTATTATACGCTGACGATGTGAAGTTATAGCACAGCATTGTTTCCCGTCAGGACTGTATGCAACTGCAACAGGACGTTGATGCACTTGTACAATGGAGTGTAGAAAATGGTTTGTCTTTAAATTACAAAAAGTGTGAGAAATTTACTTTTACGCGCAAAAGGAAGGTTGTATGCTATGAGTATATTACAGAAGGTAAAAAACTTAAGGGAAGTGCACTTAATTCGAGACCTAGGGATACTATTGGACTCCAAACTAACCTACAATGATCACATTAGCCAAATCACTATGAGGGCAACTAGAAATTTAAGTTTCATTATGCGGACAGGCGCATACTTTTCAAACATGACCACCTTCAAAATACTTGACTTCGCATACGTGAGATCACCACTAGAATTTGGAAGTGTAATCTGGAGCCCGTATAAGAAAACTGGACATACAAAGACTTGGTTAAAGGCTTCGAAATGGACACTCTGCTGGTAAGGCGCCAGCTATTTTCGCTATTATATGTATACAAACTCCTTCATAGCAAAATAGACGCCCCCTCCAACTAGGTCGAATAGGCATTAAAGTACCATCTCACCCAAACAGGACAGGAGAGCTGTGTCATGTTATTACCGCCCGAACCCAAAGTTACCGTTCTAGTGGACTGAACTCAATTCTTCATCTGTATAATAAATTAGCACTACAGTCTCCAGAAATTGATATCTTTGGTCTAAGAAATACAGAATTCCGCAGAAAAATACTGCCCCAGTTACCCGTCTTTCTATGACTCACCTGATGTTCTCCCTTCACACCACTACCTACTATTGCTTTTATTCTGATATACATATCTTGTGTTCCCACCCTTTCCATTCATCATCTCCCCCAAACCTCCTCCTTCCCCTCTCCTTTCTCTCCTTCTCCCCCCTCCTCATGTCCGTCTGTCTCTCTTTTTCTTATTTAGTTTTTATTTTACTATTCTTATGTAGTCAATAGTTTTCCCCTACTTTTGTGCCCCCCCGTCTTCCTGAAATGGCCGTTTGGAGCTCGTATTAAATAAATAAATAAAGAGAGTCCATGAAGCACGAATAATCTTATGAATTTTCGAGGAAGTCCCGAATATATTCAAGTCAAATGAGTCTGAACTTAGTCCAATATGTCTTAAGAGTCGGAATGCCCCATCAGAATCTGAATAAGTTGCGAGGAGTTCCAAGACACTTCAAATTAGTCGCGGCAGTCTACATATATGAATCTTACTAGAATCGGACTAAGTCCTGAAAGAACTTTAAATTGATCTTAACGAACATCAACTGAGTTGGAACTAACCCTAACAGAAATCAGATACTCTAAACTTACTCCTACATACCAATACCCCTCCCCTCACCCTCCACACACACACACGCGCGCGCGCGCGCAAAACTACTCGGATCCAAGGTGAATAGATAAACAGACAACAGAGCCAGGGTCTCTTTTTCTAATTTGCTCTCAACCCAGCCCTGGAATCCGCCCTTTCGAGCATTACTTCAGAGGCGACAGGGGGGGGGCACAGGCCAGCTTCAAAGCATTCCCTCTGGTTACCCAAGTGGTACTTAGAAGGGTAGTTTCCAACGGGTATTCCACAGTGTGGTATCTTCCACTCACAAGAAAAATGTGTCTTTTATACTATCAGACACTACAAGTTTCATAAGTACTCTTTCTCATTTTAGCTATAGTCAATACTATTAATACTATATGCAAAGAGGAGTTCATTAACTTATTCAGATAATACTGTAACTGATTTATACCTTATCAAATATGTTTCATACTAATATACCTGGATTGTACTTTTATTTTTTTAAAACCGGTTAGTAGCTCTTTGACTACCTTGGCATGACCCATTTCTGATGCCAGATGCAGAGGGGTTTCATGATGATCACCACTCTTTTCATTAACTAAAATACCTGGAGCTCTTAGTAGCTCTATAACTACCTGGTCATGATCATTTAATGATGCCAGATGAAGAGGGGTTAGATCATCCTTTTCATTAACTAAAATAACTGGAGCTTTTAGGAGTTCAATGACTACCTTGTAATGACCAGTTAATGATGCCACATGAAGAGGGGTTTGATCAGCACCATCCTTTTCATTAACTAAAATACCTGGAGCTCTTAGTAACTCTTTGACTACTTTGTTATGACCCATTTCTGATGCCAAATGAAGAGGCGTATTAAATATTTTTTTGATATCCACATCAATTCTGTTTTTTAGGCATGACAGTAAATTTTTGACCATCAAAGAATTGTTCTTCACTACTGCCAAATGAAGCGAACTAAACCCTTCATAATTGAGCGCATTCACTGGAGCATCATACATTGATAGTAACATATGCTCTATGTAAGCTTGACTACATTTACTGCATGAATGATCAGGATCAGAATGATCTAGTACAAACTGATGAAGCATACTATTTCCTGAAGAATGTCCTGCCAGAAAAGACAAGGTTTGTAGTGATTTAGGACTAAGATTAGAGGATTCATTACTTGACAGGGCCATACTATACCAAATGGTAAATTTATTACAAAATACAATATATAGTAGGTAAATATGATTTTCTATCCTGATAATGAATTAAATGTATGTTAATCCAAAGTCGGTTTAACGTTCGAATAGAGTATAGACGTGCGTTTACGCGTTCAAGTGAAGTTCAGTGGTAAAAGTTACGAATAATAACGAAACCAGTTTCTTCTCAGGTATCTGTAAGTAGTTTAAATTAGATTTTGTTATCAGAACTACATAGTATCATAAAACGGCACACATAGTGGCAATACAATAGCGACGCTTAGCATCGTGTACATGCAGAAACGTTGTTACAAGCGAGGAATTAGCACAATATAAAAATTATCTCTACCAGACTCAATCAAGTATTTCGAAGAAACACGCTCTCTGAAATGGAAGAACTCACCGAAGCCATCAGAAACTTATCCGCCGATATAAAAGAGATGAAAAAAACCCTAGAAAATACGGACTCGAGAATTAAGGAAATGTCAAAAACGATCGCGAATATGGGTACAGAACAAAACAACATAAAAAGCACCATGGACGAGATAATCGAGGAAAACAGAAGTCTGAAAGCACAGGCAAATCAGCTCGATCAATACTCCATGAAACCAAACGTAATAATTAATGGCATCCCGCTCCAGAAAGACGAAAACTTATATGAAACGATCAAATCCATTGGAGTCAAGCTGGATGTCACGCTGAAAGAACACGACATTATAGCAGCACATAGACTACCATCTAAATCCAACCCGCCACCAGTTATTGCTCGTCTACAGAATTACGACAAAAAAGCAAAGATCTTGATAAACGCGCGAAAAATGAAACCCACCACAGACATTCTCGATATAGACATATTAACCCAGCGATACCTATCTATTTCAGCGAGCATCTAACAAAACAGAATGCAATCCTACTTCGAAAAGCTCAAGAGCTCAAAACAGACGGCTACGTTCAATATGTCTGGCAGAAAGATGGGAAAATTCTCGTGAGAGAGAACGAAAACTCACTCGCAGTAAAGATTTCCAGAGAAGAAGACATCATCAGCATCAGAGATGCCCATTTCAACAACGTAGAACCAACAACAGAAAGGTTGGCGATTGGATCAAACCAGACACAAGAGCAACGCACACCACCAGTAACCAGAAACGGAAACTACAAAAAAACCCAACAGACAACGATCACGCAGTACAACAAAACGATCCCTAAGCGTGGCGCAAAATAACGGCATGAACAAAACCCAACCTGCCCATCCAGGCCCGGTCAGCCAGGGCAGCCAGACCAAAACCCCCCAACAGGTAAATCACTCAAATTAAATAACATAGATAACGTAATAAATAAAGAAATCAAAAGTAAAAAGCATAGAAACATAGGTAGAGAACTGAATATAGCCAGCCTAAATGTCAGAACCTTAAAAAACGAAGAAAACTTAATAGAACTCGAACACGCGCTAAAACAGACTAAAATTGATATCATCGGACTGGGAGAGGTCAGAAGAAACGGAGAAGGTATTATAGAAACTAAAAAAAAAAATCTACCCTGTTATATAGGCAACAATCTCGGCCAAAGGGGAGTAGGATTTTGTTTTTTAAATTCTTAATTTTAGACAATAATACGCGAATGCATGAGTCTTGTCACAAAAAAAAAAAAAAAAAAAAAACAGGATTTGATATGCGGATCGTATTGCTCTGAAAAGAATACACAATTCGACCATTAATTGCGACGAAAAATTATTGAAACTCCTGTTTTGTTATTGGTTGAAAAAGAGCCACGCTGATGGACAAAAAATCGAGGAACAATTTTCAGAGCTGGCCATACTGACTCCCACCTGTGAAGATGCGACTTCAATCTTACCTTGTGATTCCTTCATTCATTGAAAGTAGCACTATGTTGTCAGTGTGTTCTAATATACAGCTTGAGAATTTAGAAGAAAAAATAATGATAATACTACCTAGTAATAAAAATTTCCACCAGGGATGGAGCTCGGTCATCGACGTGACCTTCGCGTCAGCAGGACTGGTCCGATGGATCAAGGGCTGGTTTGTGCTCGACGAGGAGTCCGGGAGCGACCACCGCTACATCGTGTTTCAGCTCGACAGGGGTCACACCGTAGTCGCTGTACCGAAGGAGAAGAAGCCGGGAAGATGTGCAATCCGGAAGCTAGACGCCGACCGGTTAGAGGCGAGCTTCCTGGCTCTCACCTGGGGAAAGGGAGAGCACGGGGCCGCAGAAAGGAGCGCCGAGGCCGCAGCCGATGACGTCATCAGGACGGTGGTAGCGGCCTGCGAAAGCGCAATGCCCCGCGTCGGTCCGCCGCGTGCGCGACCTCCAGTGTACTGGTGGTCCGACGAGATTGCCGAGCTGCGGAAGGAATGTAACCGCCTCCGTCGTCGCTGTCAGCGGACATGACGGGATGACGAAGGGACGGGTGAAGCCTCGCAGCGGTACCAGCAGGCGCGCCGAGCCCTCAAGGCGGCCATCCGGCAGAGTAAGAAGACGGCGTGGGAGGAGCTGCGACAGGAGGCGGACCGCGACCCCTTCGGCAAGCCGTATCACGTTGTGATGCGGAGGGCCGGGGGGCCGTCGGTAACGAGCCGCATGGAGTCGGGAGTGTTGCAGAAGGTGGTGGAGGAGCTGTTCCCGCAGCGCCCACCACTACCGGCATCATCGTCTGGAGAGGCCACGGAGGAGTTCTGTCCACTGAGCACCGGCGAAGTGGACAGTGCTATCGAGCGGATCCGGACGAAGAAGCGAAAGGCACCAGGGCCTGACATGATCTCGAAAGTCGTGTGGGAGTCCGTACATCGGGTGGAGCCGTCCCTCCTGACCAACGTGTTTAACCGCGCGTTGCAGGAGGGGACATTTCCGGACCGATGAAAGGCGGCGCGGCTTGCCCTCATCAAGAAGCCAGGGAAACCAGATGGGCAGCCATCTTCATACCGGCCAACCTGCTTGCTCGACTCCGTGGGGAAGGTGTTCGAGCGGACGATCGTGGATAGGCTGGAGGCGCACCTGGAGAGGCGGAGGACGATCTCGAACAGCCAGTACGGCTTCAGGACCGGCCGTTCGACAGCGGATGCAGCACTCAGGCTGAAGGCGATGGCGGCGAAGGCTATACGCGACGGAGAGTCCTGTGCGGCAGTCAGTCTGGACATTCGCAACGCCTTCAACTCGATACTGTACTCATGTGTGGTGTCGGCGTTGGAGGAGGCGCGGGTGCTGGGCTACCTCGTGCGGATTATCCGGAGCTATTTCTGCAAGCGTCGGATCGAGATGGAGTCGGCGACAGGACCAGCGGCAGTCCTCAGGGGTCGGTCCTCGGACCCATCCTGTGGAACGTCGCCTTCAACGGGTTGCTGCGGCTGGCGGTCCCACCAGGCGTGAAACTCATCTGTTATGCCGATGACACACTGGTGGTGTGCCAAGCCGCGACAACAGCGGAGGTCGCGACCAAGGTCAACCGGGCGTTGGAGTTGCTGACCGGATGGATCGAGTCGGCGCGATTGTGCTTGGCGGTGCAGAAGACGGAAGCAGTTCTGTTCACGACGCGCCACAAGTACGACCAACCAACGTTCATGCTGAAAGGCGAGAGGATCGCGCCAAGTCCAGCGCTGAAGTACCTGGGGCTGTGGTTCGACGGGAAGCTGTCGTTCCGTGAGCACTTCCGGAGAGCGGCGGAGAAGGCGGACCGGGTCGCCGGACAGCTGTCGCGACTGATGGCGAACCTGGGCGGCCCGCGGGAGCAGAAGCGGAGGTTGTACGCGAACGTCGTGCTGTCGGTCCTGATGTACGGCGCACCGGTTTTCGCGGACGCCGTCCAGACCCCGTACCGGAGAGTGGAGCTGAAGAAGGTTCAGCGGAGAGTCACGCTAAGGTGCGTCAGCGCGTATCGCACCGTGTCAACGGAGGCGGTAGGCGTGCTGGCGCGCCTTCCACCCATCGAGCTGAAGGTTGACGAGTTGGCGCAGTTCTACAAGGCGCAGAAGAAGGCGAGAACGCGGCAGGAGGCACGCCGGGCGAAGCGTGGCATTCAGCTGACCACACTTCAGCGATGGACGGAGAGGCTCGCCCAGTCTTCGAAAGGCGAGTGGACTCGGGAGCTGATCGGCGTGCTCGACCTGTGGTTAGGTAGGAAGCACGGAAGCCTGAACTTCCACCTGACCCAGGTCTTGAGCGGACACGGCTGCTTCGGGTCATACCTGTACCGGATGGGGTTGGCAGCAAGCGCAGAGTGCACCCATTGTGCAAGCGGAGAGGACACACCGTGGCATACGCTGTTCGAGTGCGACGCCTGGGAGGTGAGGCGCGGGGCGGTCACGATTGATCCCGGAGACGGCGTGATCGACCGTCTTGCGCCGGACACCTTGGACCCGGAGCTGTTGAGGAGCCGAAGCGGTTGGAACCGGGTGTCGGGTTTCGTTTCGGCCATCATGCGACGGAAGATGGAGGCTGAGTGGTCGAGACAGAGGACGCAAGGAGGAGAAGCGGATGTTGCTGCTGCTACTGAGGCGGCGGATACCATCCAGCGAAGCTCGCCCGTAGCACCAGGGCTGGAGCAGAGCTCGCCCGCAGTGCAAGGGCTGGAGCTTCAATCGGAAGAGTCTCACAGCATGAGTGAGTGAAGAGGAAGAGGCAGCGCGTCCGGCTGCGGGGGACCTGAAATTTCCAGGCGAGTGCTCTGGGAGCGCGGACCTCGGTCAGTAGGGAACCCCGTAGTGGCCCTGGCAGGATGCGGGCACCGTTCCGGCCAGGAGAATGGGGGCTCGGGCCCGGCCCCAAAGCGTTCCCCTCGGTACTGATGCGATGCCCGAATGGGTAGTCTCCGGTGCCGGGAGTGCGGTGTCTCAGGGGCCACTTTGGCATGCATGCATCGCCATACGTCCCACAACACCAGTAATAAAAATTGTTCAAGGGATAGTCATGCCGACGGACATTCTAGCTCATTTAGTCCAATTTTAACCCATTAAAAGTGGATCAAATTTTCTTCTGAAAGCTTGAAAAGTAGAACTGAGTCATATCTATCAACGAAAAGGAAAAAAACAAAAACAAAAAAAACCCGCACAGCTTGTGAAATAACTGCTGGGAGTGAAATATCAACATTTTCGAGGAATAACCCTCCTATATTCACCAGGACCAAAGCCCGTAAATTAAGCAATTTGCTACTGGATTCAGCTGTCACATTAAAAAATAAGACTTTTGCTTTCAATTTTTAGATTTTAATAAAATCTTCAACTTTCTCAAATATCAGGCTCTAGGTCAAACAGAGAATTTAGTAAAAACTGAATAGTCATTGAAATTCGAAATTTAACATTTGCTACAGACTTTGAGATTTTTGAAATGCCTTCCACATTTCAACTTTGTTTTAACCTTTCAGATAATGTTCGATACTCAGCTGGAAACCCTCGGCTTTTACGGATTAGTCTCTGACAGGAGTCCAGGGTATTCCATTTTCAGATACGAAATTTGACTTTCAGTTTAGGGGAGGTGGGGAAGAAAAAGTTTTCGAAGAACATTTTTTTTGAACAAAAAGTCACCGACAAAATGTTTAAAGAATTGAAAATTTGCCGATTTTTAACTGAGAAAGAAAACAACCGAACATACATACAATCATAAAAAATGAAAAATTCGAATGAACAGTTTCAAAATTTGCCGACTGCCAAATTATGGAGGTGCCAACCCCCTACAGTTTTGCCCCTGAAGAGAGGTGAAGCCTAAAAGGAGAGACGCACCAATAAGGGGATAGGAGAGCTCCTCCTCCTGTAGGAAATCTTTTACTCAGCAGTTGGGAAAATTTACCATTTTAGATACTGAAAAGAACCGCTCTACAATCACAGAAGTACAGTACTGTGACAATTTACTTTGCTTACACACTCGACAATTATTGCCATTCCGCCTTCTTCCCTTTACAGTTGAAAAAAATACAGATTACGACACAGCGGCTCACTTCTCCAAAAACTAGTCACCCCTCCTGGTACAGGCAGCTGGTTAGAGCTTTGTCTGTGAGAACACACGACAAGTCAACAAAAATCTGCACGATAATTTTCTCAAGCCATAGCCTTACTGTTGTTCCAGAAATTCGAAGATTCTCTACAGACAAGCTATTCCCAACGGTATCACAAGGTTAGGGGCTAATGTGTTGTCGTTCAGGATTTTATTCGCTTCACACAGGTCACAATGACAATCTCGGGATTCACGAATAAATAGATATTTTACGAGAAAAAAGTAAAATAAACCGATATGGCTGATGGATTCCACATGCCCTACCAAAAGCGAGACAGCAGGACGAAAGGCAAAATGTTACATCGATAGTTACTGTGCTCGAGGTAATGATCATCATTTCCTGATGAATTTTAGGAACTGAGGATAGAGATAACAAATATACGTACTCGTCAACCGGCGTCAGATGAACAGGTTCTTCAATAAATTCCAGAGGGAAATTAGTCAAGTCTCGATCATATTCGAGGCAAGGTCTGTATGGTGGCGTGACTCTCTTCTCGTCCAACTGTACATGCCAAGAGATGAAAAAGAGAATTAATTATTATCGGGACACTAGGGGAATAAATCGTTTCATTCGCGATATAGACTTTTTTTGTTTTGTTTCTTTTCAATCTGGTATTCAGTTTTATATAATTCATACCTATTGTATTCCTCGCAAGTATAACATTACGGCGAGTCATAATTTCCAAAACCCATTCGATGCTTTTGAAGAATGCGTGTTTCACAATATCATCGAAGCCAGTTTGCGGGTGACAACCCAACCTATCTACCGGATTCTTGTTCAAAAATCCTTTGAGCACGCTCGAAGCTTTTACCGAAAGTGATCTCGGAATTCGAATGGGCTTCTCAAGTATTACTGAAAAAGAATACATAAAAGTGAATAAGCAAATAAATAAAGAAAGAAAAATGAAATACAATGAAAATGAAAAACTAATATAGAGTTAATAATAAATTACTGGCAGCCATGCCAATGATATAGTGAATAACAGCTAGCGTATCACAGCACTTGGACTTTTATTAACAAAATTCAAGGGATGTTCTTACAATCTATTTTTTTGTCCTTTCCCTCCAAATATATAGGGCTGAAGTTCTACTTTTTGTAACGTAGAAATTCCTAGTCTAAAAATAAGAGCAGTGCAGACACACTTTGCGCTATATGTGGATCGAACCATTCAGACAACACCAACCTGCTTTGCAGTAATCAGTCATTACAGTAGTAAATCCGGCGGGGACTTATTCATTACATCGCCCACTTATTAATCCAAGGAGTAACTAACTGATTCAGAAAAAAAAAGCAATCAATTCTTCTGAGATCAACATGGACATCATTAACATGGATAATGGGTGCCAAAAACTAAATTTGAACATCACAACCTGGCGTCTACTCAGGAATTAACTCTCCTTTTTCCTGAATTTTCTTTTTTTCTTCTTTATACATCCGCATTATCTTATACCACAACGAATTATGAAATTTGTTTGAAGTGCAGAATGCAATTCAACATTCATCAACATAATCCTCATATCGAACTGAAATTTGATTCCAAAATTTAGCCCATAATTTTGTTCGTATTTCATATTCTACTTCAAAATTTCCCTTGGAAGACGACCCAATACAATACTTTATTTAATAACTGTCATTGGATGAAACTTCCGTTGTAGTTAAAGGAAAGTAAGTGCTTCTTTTGCGTAGGATGTACTTGAGGTATGATCATTTCTCATCTAGGGGCGTACCGAAGGGACACAATTAGTGAGACGAGGGAAAGTTCCAAAATAAGTCTACTGCAAAGCTTCCAATTTTGCCGAGCGAGTGAAAAAATTTTTCTCTATTATTTTTATCGATTCGAGTTGGAAGAACAGGCGAAATCCTCTCATAAACCCTCAAATTATTTCTCAACTGAGGAATACTGATTTTTTAACTACTACTCGAAGGCTATTAGCTAGTCTTATCCATTATAAATAATCCAAGTCGCCTTATATAAATAATGACCTTGCATAGAGTACGAAGGTTAAAAAAAAAAAAAAGTAATAATAACAAATCGAGTGTGGCCCCTAAACGGCGCATTTTGGGAGGAAATAATATCTGAGCAAAAATATTTCAAAATAAAATTTCCTACAAAAATATTCTCTTGACCTTTTTCTGTAGAACGCGTAGGAACGCGGCTACAGAGCGTTGAAGTTACTACTGTTTCTGCATATAAAATGCGTATAGGCATTTTGCACCACCCTACCCTTCGCTGACATACAGAACCGTGTTCTGTAAAGTGTTTTTAGAAATCTCCCTCGTCTCCCGACTTCTTTCTTTTGTTGCGAACGTAGGCACCTGACAGCTGCCATGGTTAATGTGATAATGCACGATGAAATGATCAGCAGTGAAAATGTGGTGAAAACTGTGACAGCAGGCCATTATAGTAACCCAACCAACTGTTCTTGACCAATGCCAAAAACAAAAGTCATTTCATTGAACATTTGTGTAGAAAATGTAATGACTGCAATACTTTTTTCTTTTTGTGTGTGAGGTGGCGCTATATGCGCCGAGCGCTCAGACTTTGCGGTCCATTGCACTATACTGGAATACTGATTACAACATCTATAGCAGAGAGTGATGCAGAAGCTTCCAATTTTGCGAGCGAGTGTAAAAATCTTTCTCTATTTTTTTAATCGATTCGAGTTGGAAGAACAGGCGAAAACGTCTCAAAAACGCACACATTTCCCAACTGAGGAATACTGATTCTTCAACTGAAGTCCACTGTCAAACTTTCGAGATAAGATCCCCTTCTGTAAGCCACCAATTCTTAATTGTTTGTGACAACCAGTTTCAGAATTGAGTTCATGTATTTCTGAAACTCCATTCGCTCACTACCTTGAAATAGGTAATCTTCGGTATTCTGATCAGGGTTCTCAGGTGCTCCGCCAATGTCAAAAGGACTGCGCCCCGCTAACATCTCGTAGAGTAATACTCCAAGCGCCCACCAATCAACACTGAAATCAGATATACTTCATTGAGTATAAACGTACAGGCTTGGAAATTATTATCCGAATAAATCTTACGACGCCTCGTGCGCATTCAAGAAAGAAATCTATTGTCGAGATACAATAGTTAAGTTACACAACAAAGAAGCTAATTTACAAAATGAAATTTCGCGGATTAAGTAATATTGTTTTGATGAAAATTCCTCAAAATTATTCCCATTTCACGTTTGTGGAGAAATAATATACATCTCCTATCCTATGCCTGCATTTAAAGGAGCGATTTTGCGAACGGTCTTAGCATTTTATAGGCTGTATTTCTACGCCCTCCCCCAAATGGGGGTTGGAATTAGCGGCACAAATTCTATTTGTCATTTGTGCTAATTGTGCTCCGAGGTCTCAGAATTTGTGCCGCATTTTCTGGGCTCACAGTCCAGTGCTCAATTTGGGGGGGCTGGAAAAATTATATTTTAAAAAAACGATCTTCAAAAGGAAAGATCAACTGGTTTCTGCTGTCACGGAATTCATTTTTCAGGTTCTTTTCACGGTATCTCACATCCTACCCCAATTTTGGGAGGTACACCCATTCTATCCAAAGTTTTGTTGTCTTTGTTCATACTTTTTTTAAACTCTACACATAGCTACCTTTAGTGCCTCATTACAGATAGCAGTGGATACGACGTCCGTACAAATCCCTATCTTTATAACGACCGTATATAGAATGGACTTTACAGATGGCGGTGGATCCTGCGTCCGGAAGGTTGCCAAATTCACATCACCTAATACTGATCTCCCACAGACACTGATAAAGGAATTCCTCCTTATGAGCCAGGGAAATAGTTTCACGTCGGCGTCGCCTGTAAGATCTCTTTCAGACAAGGATGGGTGTATCGCGATACAAGTATAGCTGATTATTGTGTCGGCCAGCATTTCTGCCGTATTTCTCGAGTGCAAGGAGGACTGATTTGAATTCGTCTCGACAAGTTGAATAATTTCACCAAGATTTAGGGGCGTATCTGGATAACGGAGCATCACCGTCGAATTTGTTCAAAGAATTTTCGAAATTTTGAATATTTCTTCATACTACATGTTTTTTGGGGAGACGAAAAATTTTTCGGTGAAAGAAAAAAGGGCAAAACTGACTTGGAATACAAAATCAAAAAGTATCTGTTAGATCTACATTATCAGAAATAGGCGATAAAGCTATTATTATGCACTTTCAAAAAATAAAATAAAAATTCGAATATTTACAATTTTTTGTTGAGTTTACAAA
Source organism: Acanthococcus lagerstroemiae (assembly GCA_031841125.1). Lineage (NCBI taxonomy): Eukaryota > Metazoa > Arthropoda > Insecta > Hemiptera > Eriococcidae > Acanthococcus > Acanthococcus lagerstroemiae. Next base: position 17,138,760 of record CM063111.1, on the reverse strand, counting down.
TTATATTGTGGAACATTTCTGATTTATAAGACTTTTTGTAATTCCCTTGTATTTTTTAACCCTTTCCTGCATAACGGGAAGTATGCTTCCCAGCACCTAGAACAATTTAGCTAGTTTCAAGGCAGTAGCATCATAACTCTATTTTCGATAAATTGTTCTCGGTGCTGGGAAGCATACTTCCCGTTGCGCACAAAAGGGTTAAAGAATTTTGGATTGAAAAAAAAAAACAATCAAAAGAAACAGTATGTTGCAAACTCAACGTACACTTACATAAAACTTGGCTGGCCAAAGTTTTTGCACATCGGTGACATTATAAGGTAACGACGGCTTTTGCGCTTCATTAGGGAAGGAAGGCAAGTACTCAGGGCGCAATACCTCCATTACCCCTACTTATATTCTCCATTGATAACGGTTATTTGGGAAAACAAATAGAAGTCTTGTCTTTTTTCAGTTCATGGAGAGTTTTCATCATCTTGAATGAAAAACTCACCATCTATAGAACAGATCGTCATTTTGTTGAATTATTCGAATTTCTAAGATTTTTCTCCCTCCAAAAGTCTTATCACAACTGGTGATGACTTCGGCATTCTCCAGTAACTCGTTCAGGTTGCTAGCGCTAACGTTATCGGCAAATCTGAAGGTGTTCAAATATCCTCCGTTTATCTTCATCCCCCTACTCTCACATTCTAGTAGCCGCATTGCTTCTTCTAAAGCGTAGTTGAACAGGTTAGGCAAGAAGGGGTCGCCTTGCCCAACTCCCCCTCCCCTTTAACGTCTGTTTTCTTGTAGGCTGTTGTCCCTTCATAAATGTTTTGGATTATATTAATTGCTTTTGACTTATTCCCCGCCTACTCATTGCCTTCCACAAAAACTCATGTTTTACAGAGTCGAACGCTTTTGAAAAGTAGGTGCAGTTCAAGATTATATTCGTTTGCTTCTTCTATGATTTGATTAAACCTAAAAACTTGATCTTTTGGGGAATGATTTTTTTACAACCCAGCCTGTTCTCTCGCTTACTGACTGTCTAATCACGAGTAAAGCCTATCTTCAAGAATTTTCATGAATCGTTGTTTCCATTTTCTAAATTTGTACTCTCAATATTTTCTTCCTCTCCTTTACTGTGCAACTCGCTATAACGATATCTTTTCGCCAGAAAGATAATATCACGAAGTCCCCAGTGGAGATTCCACCAACTCATTCATTTTGTACTTAAAACCTATAGCCTTTTCTGCTTCACCCATTATAAAAAAACTCGGTAGAGATTCATGATCCGGGGGGCGGGTCTTTAAAGCAAGAACATCCAAAAAACACGAGAGTCATAAGCCAGTACCTACCTATAAAGAGAGAAAACCTATATTTTTCTTTTATTTCCCAATGTTTCTCTTGCCAACTCCTGAAATAACCATGAAATCCGTTATCTCGTCACCCTACAAGTTTAATTAACATCGCACTCCAAACTAAAATTCTTTCCTTAGGATGAATGTCTATCGAACATAAACATTTGCTATACTTTCACCGCTGTTCACTAGTAACATTTATCATCCCAGAAGGAAACCCAGTTTCAAAAATCTCAACAGGAAATAGTAAGAAACTTCAATAAATCCAGTCACTTGAGAAAAGATACAGGAGTACAGAGTGAAAATAAAACATCAGGAAGTGATTTCTACATATAATATCAAAAGGATACTTGATGTGGTACCCATGGGAAAAGAAACACGAAAATAATTGGATCTAATTCCGGATCTTGTAGACGTATTCTGGGACCAGGGGTATTCGGATATCAAGATGGAAACTGCTGATGGGCATTGAACATCTCAGTTTCGACCGGCCAACTATTTTGGATACAGGTTAGGAGTACAGTTAGACAATTCTGCTTCCCATCTAATTGGATTCAATTTTACGACAGGGAGGGTCGACAATACATAATTCCATCTAACACCATCTATAGCCAGCTAATTCATCGGTCCCTTCAATTCGAAATACACAGCATACCAGAGTACCAACCTGATCTAAAGTTTTGCCGGCAACTTCTATACCATTAACTTCCAACACTTCGTCATTGACTGCTAGTAAGCCGCAGCTATCAGCCAATCCTCCGGGCACGAGACGAGAGATGAATATACTCGGCACTTTTTCCAGACCAGATGGGGTAACACGAACACTGGTTCCATCCCGGATGTAGAAACCCAGCGGATGGTCAGACCCATGTTTCAGTAAGCGTACTCGTCGGCATGTTTCCGGTACTATATTAACATCTATAATGGCGGAAACCTACGAATCATAACATGAATCATTATTTGTCAGATACCTCTTTCTAATAATTCTATGTTCTAGTTGCTAATATGAAACATATGATACAATTTGTAACAACCTTCAATGAAAAATCGTATGTAGCGAGTTCGGAGTAACTACGAGGTCGCATCACTCTATTAAGACGGAAAAAGAAGCTCGAAGGTGTGCGTTGAAAAGTATATTTTCAATATTTCGCGAGAGCGAGTGGAGAACTGCCTTCGGATGGCTACCTTAGTGAACTATAGATTGGAGAGAGTATTGACGGATTCTTAATATCGGGTCACTGCCTAGCCGGACAATAATGTTTAAAAAAACGAAGGTGAAAGAAGAGCATGAGGAAAAGAAAGGAAATTATTCGGTCTGGAGAAACACAGGTATTCATAAGAAGACTGGCTTGGCATGACATTCGCTGGTAACATGTATACAATACAAAACTATCTACAAAAGAATTTTAAAAGTTGATTGCTACACATATATCTAGTTCATATGTATGGTTTGGGGTATCATGATTAGCAAACTAGTACCAACTGATACGCTCGTTTCCGTCGCATTTTGTTGAAACAACTAAACTTCAACAATAGAACTTTGTGATTAATCTATCTTTCTAACATTACTCCTTGTTCGTGTGGATTTTCAAATTCCAACACTCAAAATTCGAGTGGATAATGCAGATATGCTTGATACTATTTTAAATCAAATTTCACAAAGGAAATTACGACTTGCACGTACCTGTCTGAAATCATGCGGATTCGATATCCAGGGATGAGATTTCGACTTGCCAGGTGTACGACCGAGTATTGACGAGATAAAATTCTGGGGTTTTATCGTACCATACCCGTTCAGTTCCTCAGTACTCTCTCCTGTAATCAAAGTACACGGTGATAGACTCGATTCTAAAAATGATACATTCTCTAACCCCAATCACCTTCATCCTGGAATCGGTCATCATTTTCTAGATCCCCTTCGATGACAAGCGGAAATTAGACCAGAACTGCTTACTTTAAGGACTGCTATACAGTGAATGGCAATTACCTTTTCGTCTGATAATAATTCTTAATAATGGCTTCGCAGTCAGTAACGCTCTAGCATAATTATCGTCATTATTGATTGGTAAAGTATCATCGTCCTTTGGATCGACATAGGATATGAGAAACGGCAGGTCGTTAAGTTTATGCATCGTTTCTACGAATGTTCTAAATTGTCGGTAGGTTTCGGTATCCGATCGTTTTAGCGTGAACCGACGAAACTCGGCTTCGAACTGTAACAAGAGATCATCGATGAGTAATAACATATTATGATTGGAAGTATTCAATGGAGAGTCATTCCATCGCATGAAATTACTTAAACGCGAGGTCCATACATCGGAGTCATTAAAACAACGCGAATATGGTAATTATCTAACCGTCTACGTTTCCTGAGAAAGATGTTTATAATGTAGCCACCAAGATAACTGTAGGAAACTGCGAGCTTACATTCGAGAGAAGACTTACCTCACTTTTCACGAATATCGTTTCCATTGTGTGCCGCTGATGAAAATACGGAATGATTCACTCGATTAAGCTCTCCACCAGATGAACAGGAAACACTGGAACAGCGAGAAGCATAGAGCATAGTAAGGTAATTCCGGTGAAGATGCCGCGGCTGAGAAGATGCCGCACTTTCCGACAGTAGATCTTTCCGACTGCAATGTATCACTACGTATTGTGCATCATTTCGTATAGATAGCGCCACTGGTACCGATTGGGATTCTACACTACCTGCGAAACTTTCAGAAGTGATATTACCTGAGATAATGAAGAAGGGTGCGACGACTGTTTGCATCACGTCACAGTTTGTGTCACAGGCATCACAAAATAGCTGATTTAATTAATTTCTAACCAGAAATGGCACCCAATAAATTTTGCAGGACTAGGCTACACTAACTTGTCGACCACAAACTCCATATCCCCGAACCAAGGCGCTTCTGACCCTATGACACGAACTGGAGAAATTGAATATTTCAATTTCATACGTCTACTTCAGGCGTTTACACCGACCTCTACAGCATTTCAAGGGTTTCCTACGCATTGCAGCTCCGAAAATTATGTTCGAATATCCACTATTGTATTTCACCTCATATATTATCCACTTCTGTATTTCACCTCATGCCTAACTTGATTTAATAACTTTTGAATTTGAAAATTGCTCAACGTGATGCTAACCGTCTTCGCACCATAGGTCTGAATACTAAGTGTGCTTTGTTTTCTATAGACAGCGCCACTAGTTACGTTTTTACAGCACCAGTCAATTTCCTGAACATATTGAATACTAGGCTGCTTACCTGAGTATTTGAGGGAGCGTCAGGCAGAGATAGGCGTTGCTCTTGAAGACAAGTTGTTCACTTGCTCTAGTTCACTATTTCGGTGAACTTAGTTCTGAACTTGCTCATTTCCCCAAAAAAAGAACAAGAACTAGTTCACGATTTTTGGACCAGATCAACTTGTTCATTCTTTGTTCATCTATTTTTTTGTCATTTTCTTTCTCTTTTTTTTGGCTTTTTCTTATATATTTCCACTTTCCAGACTTGAGTTGCAACTTTCATAGTGGTTTCAGAGTTACAAGTTTCAACATTCATAATGGTTTCAGAGTTACAATTACAAATTATAATATTAACGAAGTTTTATTTGATGTTTCAATTTTATTAACAATCTCATAGAATTTCAATGGGGATTAAAAAAATTGTTTGGGCAACAATTTAGTTTTTAGTCGTAGGCGATTACCCAAAAAAACATTTTTGTTACCAATTTGTTTGTACAAAAACCCTATTTTTAAATGAGCAAGACCAAGAGCAAAGGTTCTTTTTATTGAACAAACAATGAACTAGATCAGTTGGAAGACCAAGTGAACAAGAGCAAGAACTAGTTCACTAAAAATGGAAAAGAACAAGAGCAAGTTCATTAAATAGTGAACAACGCCCATCTCTGGCTTCAGGCTTCAATAGTCATTCAGAAATTCGCGTAAACAGGCAAGAGTCGCTCCAGGTGACTGCTACCAAAAACAACGTACGAGTCCACCGAAACATTGATAATTCATAATAGAACACATTTATGAGGTTGAACCAACAGCATACTTCCTAGGTGAGGAGATGGAGAGGACTCAAAATGATTAGGACCACGCTGAAGGAATGGCAGCCCAGGTTGAAGGAATGTTGGTCATAGAAAGAAGTCCCCACGTGCACGCGCGCCCGTGTCCTGTGAACATGCAAATACCTACTCTGCCACCCGCACATCAACACACTCGTATCAGTGCTGCCAGATGTCCGTATTTTCCAGTAAATCTACAGATTTTTCATCTGTAGACAAAAAATATCCAAATTTCTGGATGTCGGGAAATTTTGGTAAAAATCCGGATTTTTGTTGCTTTTTCTCGTTTTGTGGATTTATTAAACATCGGAATAGTTCGAAATATTTCTCTATCGCTAACTACATTATGATTACACTAAACTGGACTAGAAAACATGTTTTCTCGTTTTGTTACCGTAACAATTATTCAGTTTTCCTTTCACCCAAAGCATCCATTTTCAGAAACCAAGGTTAAAAACAAATTTACTATAATTAGATTCAAATCAGAATTCACAAATAACTACCCCCCCCCCCAATATGATTTGAGAATGATTCACTTTTGCTGCGATTCAAATCGGATTCGAATAAATGGATTGAATTTGTGGATTTGAATACACGAACTGACCGGTTCCGGCATCCGTGAGGGACAGCCACGGTGAACGAATTTTCGAGCATTTAAATGGAATTTCCACAATAGGGGGTACGACACTTCAAATTAATTAAAGAGATACAAGTTATCCTCTGAGCCTATACAGTAATAGAGGACCCTATTGTTTATACATTGCCAGATATCTAGCTAGGACAAGTCACAAGGTTTCAGTATAATGACCCATATACTATTCACTGATTGGTGGATTAGGATGAAAACATGACATGGGCGGATGAAAAGGGCTACAACCTTTGTTCTAAGCATTTTTTCATAAAAATCAATATGAAAGCCGCGAGTAATACTTTCACGTGCGCATGTTCTTGGGGTGTAATGTACAGGTATCATGTTTTCGTCTTCGATATTAGCGCTCCTCGTGGAACACGTATACACGAATACATCATGAATAAGTTGACAGGGAATGTACAGCACAGTAAAAGAGCGAGTCCCAAGGTTACAATGACAGATGAAAAAACAGATGGAAAGAGTTGCAACTACAGGTTGTTCAAGATGAAAGAAATGGCGAGTGAAAGGGTTTACTGCATAGCAGAAGGCGAATTGAGTCCAAAGGTTACAAGGACGGAAACAAGATGAAAGCACAAGATTCATTGTAAATATATACAGTTTCTTTTCAGAAAAGCCGTTATGCAACCTAAATAATTTGACAAAATGAAGATGACCAGTTAGTTTCTCTCAAAAGTTCTATGACAAGAACCTTATACTGAAATATGCTAAGGATGGCCAGTTTCTATTAGGAGAATACAAGTTCTATGAAGACTCAATGTTCACACAGTTAAAAATACATCGCCCCTTCATGAAAGCAGTAAGCAATCCAATTAACAGAGCAAAGTATTAGCTGAGCGACTGGTCCATTTACAGTATATATCGTGTACATTTTAATTAGTTCTGATATTTTGCACACGTTACCTGGATTGCATACTGCTTTTATAAAGGGGCAAAGTATTAGCTAAACAAATATAGACTTTCACACAATCCTTATACTTTCAATATAAACTGGTCATATTCAGCATATTTCAGAGATTTTCAATCATGTTAGTTGAGTTACATACTGCTACTATGAAGGGGCAAAGAATTGTAAGACCTCCTCTTAACGTCTACTCAACCTAGCAGAAACTGGTGATTTTTGAGAAATTACAAAGCATGAACGCAAGGTGTTGCCTTGTTCATTTGAACAGCCAGTTCCAAAAAGATTAATAAAAACTGAGCAGGGACGTAACTTTGGGGGGGGGGGAGAGAGAAATTCCCTTTTGTAGGAAATTTTCACTTAGTAGTTTGGAAAATTTACCATTTCAGTAAAACAGAATTTGGAAATCTTAGTCGATGGATCAAAAGTTGGGAAAATCCAACAAGTCAAGGTTTTTTTTCTTGCTTTGATACTCTGGAATTTTGAGCTGAAAAGTTGAAACATTTAACCAGTGAAAAGGGTTTTTCGTTTTCTGCTTTAACACTCAAGAATTTTGAGGTAAATCAGTTGGGACGTTCACAATTTTTGCCACCTCCTCCCTCCCCACCAGGAAACTCTTCGGTACATCCCTATAACTGAGTCATTTAATCATCAGCAACAGGTGAGTATATAAACATCAGTAGTTTGATACACTTGTTAATCACGAAACACAAATTAACAAATACACACAGATCCAACGTTTGATACAAAGGGATCAGAACATATAAATTAATACAAGTATCAAGAAAACACAGGCTCAGGACTGCATACTGTTCCAAAACTTAAAACAAAAGATCAGAACACCGTTTCATATTCAATATTAGAAAGTAATTCTCAGAAACTTGCCACAATTCAGATTTCTCATGCTACAAGACATCATTCTTCCTAATCTATTTAATAGGGCGTTAGAGGAAATTTTCAGGGGTTTGAACTGGGAACAGAAAGGGATAGGAATAGATGGAGACTATTTTGAAATAATTTACGATTCGCTGGCGATTTATTGGTTATTGCTAATTTAGTAGAAGAAATACAGCAGTTGGAAGAAGAGCTGTATCGGAAAGGCAAAAAGGCGGGACTGGAAATTAATTGGCAGAAAACGATACAGAAGTAACAAGATGAAGTGACATATCTGAGCCAAATAATATCTTTCAAAAATAGACGGGATAAGGAATTCAGCATGAGAATAAAGAAAGGGTGGAAAAATTATTGGCGACTTAGAGAGATTTATAAGGGGAAAATTGAAAACAAAGGTACGGGAAAGCTACACAAGTCTACTCCTAACGTATGGTGCCCAAAGCTGAGCATTGACAAAGCCAGAAATTAACAAATTAAGAAATACGCCAAAAGCAATGGAGAGAAGTATGTTGAAAGTGACAAGGAGTGATAGGATAAAAAGTACAGCAATAAGGGAAAAGGCTGGATTAATTGGAATAGAATATCGCACCAAGAAACTTAAATGGGAATACGCGGGGCATATTAGCAGCCAAAAAGAGGGAAGATGGGTAAGGAAAGTAGAGGAATGGGAATGGGTGCCATACGGGAGGAAAAGATCGGCGGGAAGGCCAGTGACGCGTTGGTGCGATGAATTCAAAATAGAAGTCGGGCCATTATGGCGCTACCTCCGACCTCAACCATAATAGATAATAGTAGCGGTAAATGTATCGTCGGCTTATCATAAATAAATAGTATACTTACCCATAACGTGTTAATGTGTGACATCACAGCGTTAAATGATAAGCACTGGACAAAGACTAGCTGAATAGGAAACTTTTTCCCCTTGCGAAGGATACCCGGTCGGGGCCGCTCTTTACCGACATCCGCAATTTTCGACCACCATTTCCCGATAGGTTTTCAAAGTTACCTTGCCGGTCTCGTCCTTGTACAGTATCAATAGGGACGAGAGGGCGGTCGGCACGCAACACGACTTTGGAATGGCCATTGGGTACACAGACTGGACCAGTGACTGGATGATCGCGTGATTTGTCGCATTAAAATGGTCTCCGAGTTCGATGGGACAGTTTGCGGCGCAATAATACGCGTCTTAGTGGGTCGGCGCGACAATCCAATCCTCCCAGCCGATTCGGTAGAATTCCACCTGTAGTGGGTGTCTGCGGCACTCGTTGCGGAAGTGCCTTCTGCCTTTGGGCTGCGCGCTGCTGCTGCTTCGCTTTCGCCTCTTCAGCTGGCTCCAGTCGGTGAGGATCGGCTTCCTCACCTTCGGGTCCTCCGAGTACAGGAACAGTAAGGGTTGCGATGCGTTTCCAGCGCTGGTCGTCGTCCTGCTCCGGCGATCGCTTTAATCGCACATGAGGAGACTCGACCTAATCGCCTGTCGGCGATCGTACCTCTACCAATAAGCCGTAATTGCTTCTGTCATCCGATAACCACTTTTCAGTTGCTGACAACCGTCGCGTCTGACGTATTTACTAGTTTCGTGTCCACCATCCTCTTGATTGGTTTACTTTTACCTTTAATGCCGGGCTGTACTAAATCATAAACGTCAACACGTTGATGACTACAGTCTCTACTACAGCTTTCATTTGGAACTATAGTTAACCTCAGTTCAGACGAGGTGACGATCTCGTTTGCAGGGAAATCCGTCAAATTGAAAAACAGCCTGAATGTGTGGCTGTGGAGGAATCTCGAGTCTATCGGCGATTCTGCAACAGAAGAAGCACACAAGTCGCGGTTAGAATTCGGTGCGATGGCACGAGACTAGGCTAACACCTTATTCCACGCAATGGTCAGTCATGCACCGTTAAACCATGTCGACCGTCGATTTTGAGTCGACTTGGAGTCGTTAGGTAGTGTCGACCCGAAGTCGACTGGAATGCGACATCGACTTCGAGTCGTTATGCAGTCAAATTTCAAACTATTTCACTCTGCTCAAGTTCGACTCCATTTCGCCGTCGAATTTGAGTCGAAAAGCAGTCGAATTTCGAGTCATACGTGCTACACATTTCTACTTGATTTTGCCGTCAACTTGAAGTCGAAAGCCAGTCGATTTTGAAACCGTACCGTGCTACTTAATTTTGCCGTCGACTGAAAAGTCGAAATACAGTCGAATGAAAAACCATACCACCTACTACTTCATTTATACTCCGTTTCGTTATCAACTTCCAAGTCGAATTGCAGTGCTGAATGTACGAGTAGAACCCACTCAATGTCTACTCTATTTCGCTGTCGACTTCGAATCGTCAAAAATTCTGAAGCGTCATCATCAATGTCGACCGAATATTGACTCGATGTCGACATTCATGTGTAGTTGATTCGGGGTAGATTACTGAGTCGACTCGAAATCGACAGTAATACCAAGTCAAATTTGTGTCCGCCTGTTTGTAGATTCTCAAATGCTTTTTTATTTATTTATTTATTTATTTATTAATACAGCTTTGACTAGTAGGTAAGACGCCACTAGTCTGCCCAACTTAAGTCATAAGCCACCGTTATCCGCCTCCATGTCGAAAGATTTTGGGCTATACAGTGCCATTCAGCGACGTATTAGAAAGTATCGATTTAAGAAAATAGCAATGTTCGCGGATTCTTGTCCAGGCCAAAATAAAAATAGTGCCATGATGGCTTTTCTTTTGCAGCTCTGTCATCATCAAAGGCAGTTCATCAGTTCAGTATCTCTTTATTTCCCAATTCGTGGACATAGTTTCCTCCCTTCAGACCGGGTTTTCGCCCACATCGAGAAGATATTACGAAAGGAGGACACTATTGTTAGTCCAGATAAATACTACCAGATTTTTTCACAGTTCGGTAGAGTAAAAGTCCTGAATAAACACTGGCGCCTGTTTAATTACAAAGACTGGTCGAAAAAAATGCTGAAAGGAAATTTATCAAAACTAAAAATTCGAGATAGCAGAGTTTGGACGTTTCAGAAGCACTCAGATAGTGTAGGGATTAGAACTGGATATTTTATGAACCCGACGGTTCACTGTATCCGAGATCCCAATTGCAGCATTCACACAAAACCACGACTAATAAAACTGAAAAGTCATATGTCCGCTGCCAAAAAAAAAAAGATGTTCGCCATCTTTTGGACTTCGTTTGTTTGAACGAAGCTGAGAAAGAGTTTTACGATTCTTTATTAAAGTAAAAATGTAGTTTCTTAGCTTAAACGTATAAAAACGTTTTTGTACGGCATCTGATGTTCATAATAAACGTTTTTGGCATATTTTGTCACTTTGCTCTTGAGAAAATTTTTTCCAAACCAAGCTATGTCACGGAAATGTCGATCTTTACCCAACTATTGTGCAGCTACGGCAGCATTTAAGACTGCTGTATAAAATGTCCCTTATAAGAGTAGGGTTCCTCTACATGAATGTACCAACAGAATCGGCTACATGTGCAACGTATGCAATTGACGCAGTTTTTTTCGCCTCCTGAAAAACGTGCTTTTTTGACATAGCTTAGTTTGGAAAATGAAGCTTCAATTTATGAACTCGAAGAAAAAATAGAAAAAATAAAATGGGATATTCTGGCACTATCGGAAGTAAGAAAAACAGGTGAATCATTGCTGCGCAAAAAGCCGGGGTATGTCTTCTATCATATCGGCCAAACGAAAGGGTACAGAGGGGTAGGCTTCCATATTAAGGCACATATAATGAAGGACGTAGAAGTTATCCAGGGGGTATCGGAAAGGATATGTTTTTTAAAATTAAGTGTGGGCAAAAATAGGAAAGCCTTGGTGATTTCAGTGTATGCTCCTACTCTCGGTGCAGAGCAAGAGGAATCTGACAAATTTTATGCTGATCTCGAATTAATACTGGACTCCCAGAGGGAATATTATAACTTCTTAATGGGGGACTGGAATGCCATTGTGGGACAAAAAGAAAATCATTTGGAAAATACGGGGGAGTTTGGAATGGGTCGTAGAAATTTAAATGGGGCAAAACTTGTTGATTTTTGTGCAAAAAAGAACCTTTCGATTGCTAATACTTTTTTCTCAAAAAAACAAAAATTGAAATGGACGTGGCAGTCCCCCGGCGGAAAGTATAAGAATGAAATAGATCATTTCATTACAAATGATATGTCTGCAGTAGAGGATGTGACAGTTCTGCCGGGCTTCCGCTTTAGTTCGGATCATAGGTTATGCAGAGCTACTATTTGCCTTCCAAATAGGGTAAGATATAAAAATAGTAAAAAAGAGTTTGCAAAGGAAAAACTCATTCCGGTATATGCTTTACAGGCTGCCAGGGAAGCGCTTACAAAACGACTAGATAAGTTTGAGCGTGAGTGGGCACACTTTACCCTGCAGGGGGCATACGACTCGGTTGCAATAGCAATTATGGATACAACAAACGAATTTGGCAAAGTACATGTTAAAACAAAAACGGATGACAAACTATCAGCAGAAACAAAACTTTTAATTGAAAAAAGAGAGGAACTAGAGAGGAAAGATAGTAAGTCTTTCAGGGAGAAGCTGGACTTGGTATGTTTGAGGGAAAAAAAAAATAGAAATTAGAAATGATGTGAGGAAATTTGATAGCAAAATTATTGAGGAGATTTTATCAACAAGCGGATCAACAAGAAAAGTATTTAGGGAAATCAACCAAAATAAAGCGTTAATTCCGAGTGTACGCGACCTGCGAGGGAAAAAAGTGTACGGGCGTGAGGAAATCGTTGAAGTAGCGTCACAATTCTACGAAGAGTTGTACGAGAAACGAGTGAGAAGTACAAATAGCTCGTCAAATGTACAGGTAAGGTTGCCTGAATTTGAGATGGAGTGCGAATTCCGCTGCATATTGCAGTCAGAAGTCAGGCACGCAATTAGCAGTTGTAAAATTGGCAAAGCAGCGGGACCTGATGCAATCGGAAACGAACAGATTAAAATATATGGGGCAGAATTGACCCCTATATTAACAAAATTATTTAACAAAATTGTCGAAACGGAAGAGATCCCCTCGCAGCGGAAAATAGCGGAGATTATTCTACTATTTAAGAAAGGGAAACGGGATGAAATTAAAAATTATCGCCCTATAAGCCTAACATCTAATCTTGGCAAACTCTTCGTTAAAATTTTGAAAGAAAGAGTGTATAAGCAGCTTGACGAACAACAACCGAGAGAGCAAGCTGGTTTTCGGAAAAATAGATCAACGATCGACCAAATTTTTATTTTGAAATAGCTAATTGAAAAAGCAAATGAATACAATTTTGAGATTTTTTTACTCTTCATCGATTTCACAAAAGCATTCGACACGGTTGACCATGAATTTTTATGGAAGGCTCTAAGAACACAGGGGGTTAATTTAAAAGTAATCAAAATTATTCGTCAGATGTACGAAAAAGCGTTGGCGTATGTCAAGCTTGATAAAACCGGAATTTATTCAACTGTGTGCTTGAGGAAGCGATGCGTACGTTGGAATGGGAGGGAAGAGGGGTCAAAATTGAGGGCGACTTTTTGAATAACCTACGCTTTGCGGATGATGTTGTACTGCTTTCAAACAATTTGCCGGAACTGTTAAGGAATGCGGAGGAGTTTCTAGAGGCGTGTGAGATAGCAGGATTATCCGTAAATGCACAAAAAACAAAACTACTTTCGAACGCCGAGGAAATAGAGGTACAAATTAATAACGAAATAATAGAGTGGGTGAAGGAGGTTGACTACCTAGGCCAAAAAATTTCTTTCCATAGTGCTAGAGAAAAAGAAATATCAAATCGAATTCAAAGTGGATGGAGGAAATTTTGGCAAACGCGGCAGATTTTCAAAGGCCGTTTGCCAATAACGACTAAAGCGGCGGTCTGGCGCAGCTGTGTACAGCCAGTATTAACTTACGGGGCTCAAACTTGGGCATTAACAAAAACAAATTATACGCGCTTTCAGGTTACTCAAAGAGCAATGGAAAGGAGCATGCTGGGAGTGAGGCTAAGAGATAAAGTGGAAACCAAAGAGATCAGGGCCAAAACACGCCTAGAAGATCTGGGTCTTGTTATCAAGAAAAATAAATGGAGATACGGGGGCCACATTTCAAGATTGGGGGTAAGAAGGTGGGAAAAAAGGGTGGAAGGGTGGACCCCGTATGACTACACAAGGAATATAGGTAGACCGCTGACCCGTTGGCGAGATGAATTCCGCAAGGAGCTGGGTCCCATGTGGAGAAGACATACCCTGGACAGAAGGAGCTGGAAGGATGAAGTGAGGGAACTGGGGGAGGCTCATACCCAATAATGGGTGGGTAGAGAAGGCTGAGGGCAGGGAGGGGCCCGCTTCCCCGTCTTACCCTTGGCACAGTAAGTGCTAAGAGAATTGTGAAATAGAAGGAATACCCAACAAGAGCTGTAAATAAATAAATAGCCCCCGCCCCCAGTATAACCACATTTTTTACTGAATCTCGGCCACAGAGGGTCAGCGCCTGAATTGGTCGACGAATTCGAACTCAGCGCGAAAAATTGAGTAAGAATTGGTAGTTATCTCATTAATTTGGAATTTCGAAAATTTTGAAAATTTCTCCATGCTATACGGCAGACATTCTTTGGGGCAAAAAAATTATCCGAAAACTTCGGAGCCCGAAAACGGTGAAATAGATTCGAAAGCCCGAGAAGAATTCAGAACCATCGTCAAAACTGATTCACAGGCTATTTCTGACCCAGTATAGCCCTCGCCCCCAGTATAACAAGTTTGACTGTATTTTGGAAACGTAGGGTCAGCGCCTGATTTGGTCAACGAATTCGAACTCAGCGCGAAAAATTTAGTAGGAATTTCTTATCTAAAATTTTTGGAATTTCGAAAATTTTGGAAATTGCTCCGTACACATTAGGAATTTTATTGGGAGAAAAAATTTTCCGAGAGCTTCGGGGCCCGGACCCGGCGAAATAGAATCTAAATGCCGAGACGAAGTCAGAACCGTCGTCAAAATTGATTCACAGACCATTTCTGACCCAGTATAGCCCCCGCCCCCAGTGTAACCACATCTTTGACTGTATCTCGGCAACGGAGGGTCAGCGCCTGATTTGGTCGACGAATTCGAACTCGGCGCGAAACATTTAGTAGGATAAGGTGGCTATCTCAGTATTTTAGAAATTCGAAAACTTTTAAAATTTCTCCACACTATACATCAGGCTTTATTTTGGGCGAAAAAATTATCCGAGATCTTCGACTCAATTGTTTACGATCAGTTCGAATTCGGCGTTCAAATTTCGCGGCGACGCTCAGTTTTCAAGATACCCTCGAAAACGTTGGAAAAATTGGTCAATTTGGGTGAGAAAATGAGTGTAGCTCAATTTTGACAACGGATTATAATTCGCCTCGTAAAATTGAGTAATTAGCACACGCGCCAACGCCGAAGCTCACTAAAAATTTTGTGACCCCAAAAAGGACATGATGTATAGTATGGAGAAATTTTCAAAATTCTAAAAAACCAAAAATCTTGAAATAAAGACTGTTTTTTAACCAATTTTTCACGCTGAGTTTGAATTGGGTGTTCAAATTCGGCAGGGACGCTCCGTTCTCGGGATACACTCGTAATAGTTGGAAGTATTGGTCAATTTGGGTGAAAAAATGACTGCAGCTCAATTTTGATGACAGATTCAAATTCGTCTCGAAAAACTGAGTAACTAGCACCAGCGCCGACGCCGAATCTCTCCGAAAATATTTTGGCCCGAAAAAAGACATGATGTACCGACGCAGAGCCGCTTTATATCTGAGCCACGTGGCCCAAACCGAAAGTGCTACACCCAAATTTTAACGTGGCCAGACCATTTTGGTACCAAACAACGCGTGCAGGTTCCCCACTGCAAGGTCAAAATTTTGTGTCAAACCTCGAAAATTTGTCGCCCTCGCCCCGACCTCGACACGTTATGACCGGACACACTAGACTTCCTAAAAGCTCAACGCGGGATAACTACCTCATCTAGCTTCATACGCACATATCGAGTTCGGAACCACATGTTAGAAAATTTTAAAAATTACTTACGGAATGAGAAAACTTCTTCAGTCTCGACTTCAACGACATCGACTACTCTATTTGAGGTGATCTTCACAGCACGAACTTCATCACGTTTCGACAAACCTTCGATTTCGCCGTTGCGAAAAACAACTCAAATGATGGATCCACCACGCGCTCCATGCTACTCGACTGCCCTCGATTGTTTGATTTTAATGTTTCAACCCGACCTCGAAAAAGACAAATTTAGACTCGAAACGAAAATTTTGACTGGTTAACCGCACAACTTTCCCCGTGGGTACTGAATTGTGGGTCTTCAAACGACTTATAATGAAGCGTACACATGCGTTTGGCTATAAAGAAGAATTTTGCCCGTAAGCCAAATGCAGCAGAAGTGCGTGGTGTCAACAGATTCGCACTCGAAAAAGCAGTGCCGAGCGACCCGTGCAGCGCTCACAGCTCGACCATCGATGCTGATATTCCTCGTCCCACTCTTCTATACCGGTTGCTAAATCACGCCCCAACATGCTCAACCATTCAACCCCGCAAAGGTCCCGCCCATGCAAACCGAAATGCCGGCTACAAACTTATCATGAAACGCCATGAAACGACTGTGAAATATGAAAAAGAGAAAAGTGTGTAGAGTATGTGTGGCTAGTAATGTCAAATATCGAAAAAATTGCTTATCAATAATTATCGATAAATCGACACGACTTATCGATAATTTCAGCTTTTGGGGGGCGGGGTTATTTAACATATGAAATTTGAAATTTCCTCGCGTGTATCCCAAATTTAACTCCAAGTTGATGGAAATTTTAGGTTTAAATTAATAAAGTTAATGTGAATAATTAGATATCAGTAAAGTAGGTAACACTCAACTGTAGGTAGAATCCAAAAAGAGAAATGATGAAAAAATATGCAGAATTGTAGAATTTGGAATTCCGGATTGACAACTTGGAGGAATGTGATGTTAATAACAGATAACGTTTGACGAAGACAGGATCAAAATGAAATTATAACGTGCATTCATCATTTATTCAATAAAAAAAAAAATATATCGATAACAGAGATCTTTATTAATAATCGCTAACTTTTTTCCTTATCGATAATTATCAGTAATTTACGATCACTATGCGTGGCGCGTTTCACAGAGCATTTTTTTCCCATTTCATATTTCACGTCGTTTCGCTGAAGGTGACGGTTTTTTGATGAAATATCAAAGGTTTTTCATCAGGTGTTGTCTAGACATCAGCACCGATACACACTTTTCATGAAATGGAGCCGGATTTCAATTTAGATTGTCGCGAAATTCGGGCTGTCTGGTCCGGTTAAGGAAGCTGGTCACCTGTTGGGCAGCGGGACCCGGTGGCGGTCACAAATCGTAAGGTCCTTCCGTAAAGTAGGCCAAAAGAGGGCGCAGCAACACTTTTGACTTGAATTGGTTTCGGGAGGAAGCGGAGTCAGAGCTGGTGCGAGAGGGTATCATTCCTCCAGTCATTCTTCATTCTGCAATTTTGGCAAAATTTTGCCTAATTCGTCAATTTTGGCAAAATTTAGGAAATTGATATTTCTTTTACCCATTGATTCAACAATTTATCCAACATGTCTAAAGTTTTTAGGTTGTTTTTTTTGTGCTTTGATACTTGGGAATTTTGATCGAGAAGGTGAGATGTTGGGAAAAATCCGAATAGTCTATTTTTATTTTATTTTTGCTTTGATACTTGGGAATTTTGAGTTGAATCAGTTGGGACTTTCACACTTCCCATCCCCCCCCGCGAAAAATTCTTCGGACCTAACTGCAACATTATGATTTCATGAGTTTTTGTTTCCAACGCGCTGTCTTACCGCGCTAGGGGCATGCTTTGCAAAAACAAAAACGACAAATTCTTCTTGAAGGTTGAACTTACTGATACCTACCTTAAAAAATCCGTTACCTACTTGATTGTTTTACTTATTTTTCTCAAAACTAAAATTTTGCAGTTAGGGCACTTTGGAAGTGGGCTCCTCAACTGTAAAAAAAGTAGCCGCGTACTCGGCATTGCCAATCGACTTGCCCGGTAACTGGTTCACAATAAAGCGGAAGGTCAGATATGATACTGCGTTGTTCCCCCTGCACTGGGTGTTGGAAAAGTGATGAGAATAGTGATCGAAGGATTAAGGGAAAATGCCGCCGTTTTACAAACAAAACAAAACAAAAAAAACAAAAAAAAACAACTAAATTAGCTAAAAGGGAGAACTAGATTCTAGGACAAGTGTGTCATTTCAAGATGATTGTCATGTGCTCAATTTGATGTGCTAAATTCTGGAGTGAACACATTTTTTGGCGTTTATAATTTATTGTTCTATGGAGTAGACTGAAGACAGATTAACCCTGCAGTCGTACACATATTCCATAACGTAAACGGTACACTTCGTGAAATTCACTAATAGGGTTTCAACGCTAACTAGCTTTAGTAAAAATATGTTGAATATGGTCAAATCATTATTTTGAGCTAAAACAGACATATTTTGACTAGAAATGAAATTTTACAATAATTAAAAATGAGTGTTGCCGACAAAAAAAATTTCAAAAATTACCATTTGAAATTTGAAATTTATTAATTTGATCATTTACATACGTTAGAAACAATACAACCCTCGCACTGCACCAAATAACTGATATCCGGTCAGAATGGCGAAGGTTGAGGGAGGCCAATGTCCAATCTCGGCTGGCATGGTGAGGAAATCCCCGTCCTCGCCATGAAATCGTTCATTTATATATTTTTTCATTCCGTCTTTTAAGGGTTAAACTAACAGCGATCAGGACAGTATGATGCATAGTTACGAAACTTGACTTTAAATTTGAGGGGGGGGGGGATGGAGAAGAAAATTCCCCGACAAACTTTTTTTTTTACTAAAAATTTGCCGACAATTTTTTTTTTCAAGATTTGAAGATTTGCCGATTTTTTATCGGAATATTTATTAATTGAAAAAAAAAATAATAAACAAACAAATAAACAAAACAAACAAACGGTCTTAGAAAATGAAAAATTCAAATGAACAGTCTCAAAATATGCCAACTGCCAAATTATTTGGGATGTTTCTCTTCCCCTCCCCCTTAGTGTCGTCCCTGCAAATGCAGATTGGAACCTTATCCCCCAAGCACTTACATTTGCGCACATGAGCATACCCTAGTCTGGGAGGGTAAGGCGGAAGGATGTTAGATACTTGAGAGAAACACACGACTTCCTTAACACATTAAAATCGTCGTTACTTAGTCTTGGTGATTTTTTTTTTTTTTTTAATTTCCTCTGATTCGTCTCTTAAATTGATTTCAATAAAATAAAAGAAAAAGCCTACGAAGTTTCAGGTCGATCGGATTAAGGGAATCTGTGCCACAAGCTTCCTTTCATTCTTCTGGGAAAACTACATGGAGTTTTGACTTTTATTCCAGACTAAATTTCTCTCCTGGGTTATTCTTCAAAAACGTTGATATTTCAGGTCTGTTTTTTCATGGAGGAAAGTAGGGGATATTTGAACTTTTTGATGGGAGTCGTTAAGAGGAGTTCTGTATAACATATTGGTAGTATTGTGCCGACAGTGAGGGGATTCTGTATTTTGGCAGGGTAATCAAAATGATGAATGCCATGCCGAAGGACACTTAAAAAAATCCATGCCAAAAGACAATAGCGAACAAAAAGTGGTCTACCGTCGGTTAGTACATTCCGAAACAAAAAATTATATGGAGCGTTGATAAAGTCATTCTAACCCATTAATTAGATGTAATTATTTTGCGATGATGAACGTCTACCGTTGCATACAGATTACCATGCCGAAAGACACTTTTTTTTTTAAATTCTTAATTTGAGACAATAATACGCGAATGCATGAGTCTCGTCACAAAGAAAATAGGATTTGATATGCGGATCGTATTGGTCTGATAAGAATATACAATTTGACCATTAATTGTGACGAAAAATTATTAAAACTCTTGTTTTGTTATTGGTTGTAAAAGAGCCAAGCCGATGGACAAAAATTCGAGGGACAATTTTCAAAGCTGGCCATACTGACTCCCACCTGTAAAGATGCGACTTCAATGTTATCTTGTGATTCCTTCATTCATTTAAAGTAGCACTACGTTGTCAGTTTGTTCTAATATACAGCTTGAGAATTAAGAAGAAAAGAAAATTATAATAAAAATTGTTCGAGAGGTAGTCATGCCGACGGACATTTTAGCATATTTAGTCCAAGTTTGACCCATTAAAAGTGGATCAAATTTTTTTCTGAATGTCACCTCGGTGGTGTAGCGGTAAGAACGACGGCTTTTGAAATCCAAAGGTCCCGAGTTCGAATGTGCATTGTACAACTATTACCTGGAACGTACCGAGGCGCAACAGTTAGCAGCAGAGGTAATGGGAAAACACGCAATCTGTTACCAGCATCTGAACGCTGTTAACTGGCCGGAGCGTCGGAGGGAGTACTCCAACGGAACTCAGGGTTGTAATAACCCGGCTAGTGAAGTTGGCGTAGTACTACACGGACAATGTAGAAAGCAACCTGGCGCTACTACAAATGGCTCAACACGTTACAGGCATAGTGCAATGGACATCAAAGTCTGAGCACTCGGTGTAACCACCACCTCTCCCACAACATTTAACATTTTTTTTCTTCTGAAAGTGTGAAAAGTAGAACTGAGTCATATCTATCAACGAAAAAAAAAAAAAATGCCCGTATCAAATAGCTTGTGAAATAACTGTTGGGGACTGAGATACGAGTATCAACATTTTCGAGGAATAACCCTCCTATATTCACCAGGACCGAAGTCCGTAAATTAAGCAATAAGACATTTGCTACCAGATTCAGCTTGTCACATTAAAAAGCAAGACTTTTGCCTTCAACTTTTTGATTTTAATAAATCTTCAACTTTCTCAAATATCCTGCTCTTGATCAAACAGAGAACTAAGTAAAACCAGAGCAGACATTAAATTTCGAAATTCGATATTTGCTACCGACTTTCAGATTTTTGAAATGTCTTCCACATTTCAGCTTTGTTTCAACCTTTCAGACAACTTTCGATACTCAGCTTGAAACCTTCGGCTTTTGACTGACTAGTCTCTGACAGGAGTCCTGGGTACTCCATTTTCAGAAACGAAAATTGACTTTCAGTTTGATGAGGTGAAGAAGAAAAAGTTTTCGAAAAATATTTTTTAAAAAACAAAAAGTCACGACAAAATGTTTTAAAAATGTCAAAAAGGACAAAATATCAACTGAAAAAATGAAAAATTCATGTGTCTCATTTTTTGTCAGAAGGGTCGTGAGGGGGAAAAAAACAAACATACATTCATAAAAATGAAAAATTTGAATGAACAGCTTCAAAATTTGACGACTGCCAAATTATTGGAGGTGTCACCCTCCCCTATAGTTGTGCCCCTGAAGATAGGTGCGAAGCCTAAACGGGGGGACGTACCGAATAAGGGATAGGGGAGCTTCTCCTCCTGTAGGAAATTTTTACTCAGCAGTTGGGAAAATTTACCATTTTTGTCAGGCGAAGTTGGGAAATTGCGGTAGAGTTAGAAAAATCTAACGAGTCACAAAATTGTTTGCGCTTTGATACCCTGGAACTTTGAGGTCAGAAGTCAGGAAAATGCATCAGCTGGGAATTTTGAGTTCAGAAGTTAGTAAAATCCAACAAGTAAAAAGCTTTTATACGTAGGAGTTTTGAGTTGAATCAGTCGAGAGTTTCAGACTCCCCCCCCCCCCAAGGAAAACGTCAGTACGTCCCTTGAGATGGTGGAGTTTAACATTGTACGAAAACAGTGACGGGTACGCGTCAATGAATTACTTTTATTTAGGATAATTTTTAGTTACCCAAAAGTCTCATTACAGTACTGAACAAAATGAAATTTTTTGTTTACACAACGCATTTAAGGAAGTGATTCTTGAGTACTTTTCAACTTTATGGGTCGAAAATGTAGGTATGTGACCGTCGGCCTATTTTTTCACTATTCGGAGTTAGCCCGAGTAAAAAGGAATATACCGAAAAGTAGGAAAGAATTGAATTGAATTGATATCCTGTCCTGAAGCGAAACTCGCCTTCGCAAAAATTCCAAAGGCTCTTTTCTCTCAGGCCATTCGACTGGCGTCATCCAGTAGCCGCCTGACCACTTCCGACTAAAACGCAGAATTTCCTCGAATTAACCTGCACCTAAAACACCGACAGCACAGATGATCGGACATTCCAGCAGACGCACTTTCGGCGTCGATGAATCAATCAAATGCGCCGTATTTTTCAAATACCCAGAAAATCTCATAATACACGCGCTGTACTTCCTAAATTCCCAGAACTCGCGGACCGCACGCGCTTAGATACCAACGTACGAAATTTCGTCAACATCTCCCACCGATACCGGTTTACCAATTAGACAAGTTACGCCTTTCGCTCCCAAAAATTATTGGCCGTAATCACACCGCAAAAACACACGGTGACCAATCACCAAATTATTGAATTCGACAACCGGACTAACACGTCATCTCTACTCCTCCGACGACCCTTCGTCACGATCCCCAGATCACTGCATTTGATCCTACCATAGTTAAAATCACTTCATCTGGGGGAACCCCCAAAATCAGGAGGAGGCCGAGCTTGAAATCGAAAAGCTCGGGCTATATAAGCTCTCTACACGGGCCCAAGTCTCGGTCTTGCTCTTACACCAAAAGTTAGGTGGAGTCCGTCTTCACGTCTCTCTAGATCCGACCTGGAACTTGGAAAACCAACGTATAACGTAACTTATGTCGTGTCGTATGCTCTAAAGCCTAAACCGTATTCGCTGCACTCGTTTGTTAACGTAGAATTGAAGTATTGTCGAAAAGTGTTTAATAAAAATCTATTTCAACCTATTTGTGACTCGGCCAAGTCATTTATCAATCCGAGTACCGACAACCAGGGGCTCGTTCCGATCAGCCCCGGGGCCACGCTGATGGTTCCCCCATTCCTCATCAACGATTTACAGCGACGGCTCTCGTAAAACCCGCGAGGCCAATCCGACCTCAGGACATATCCTTACAGCATATGTCTGGCAAATGAGGTCATTTATTGAAAAATTCCGCGAACCACCGTTTATGTAGCAGTTTTTGTGAAAAGAATTCATTGGCTTAATCTTTTAGTGTACTAGGAAATAATCGCCGATTGTCAGCTTCATTTCTTTTGTGTGGAGGTCAATAAGCAAGAACTGCATACCGAGTTCATAAAAGGTAAATTTTTTTTTACGCAGTGGATTGGGGATCTTTTGGTGCAGGATTTTGTAGTCTTGGAATACTTCTGTGTCTATTATTGGTGTGTGTGTTTTCGAAAGCAGTGAGACCCATCATCATAATTGCTTTTCTGACTGAGTCTAGAATAGAGACGCCAAGCATTGTTCACGTTTTACGAGGAAAAACTTAAAGACTAAAAGGAATGTCCAAAGTCCTCCATTAGTACAACCACAAATGAGAAATAACTAACATGAATAATGATTGTATTCTACGAGAACGAATTAAGTGTTTCTTTTTGCTAATCTGGAGCACAATGGAGGAAATGTGCGTGTTATTTTGTAACAAAGAATTTTTAGCAATCTTCGTTCGCGGGAACCAATTTCACCTGAAGATAAATGGTTTCATTTCTTTCAGACATCAGTCGAGTTCACTTTGACCTGGGATTGGAGTCCAACTGGCATTAAGCCTATACAGATTTTCAAAAAATCGCGTTAAAAAGAGACGTTGTATTCCTTGTATCTTCCAAATGTGGACCTAATTTATGTATAAGGTACTGGATACCCTTGTCTTTTTCATTTGTATTCTTGTATCCGCTTTTCGTATTGGGGTAGCTCTACGTGCCGGAACGGTGCGCGCGTCCTACCAGGGCCACCATGGGGTACCCTACTGACCGAGGTCCGCACTCCCGGAGCGCTCGCCTGGAAATTTCAGGACCCCCACGGCCGGAAGCACTGCCTCTCTTCACTCACCCCTCACATGAAGGTGGTCCGAAACACAATATTTGACATTTTATCGTTTCAGAATACGTTTAGATGGTTATTTTCTACTCCATATTTTCTTGTCCGCCTGCAATTGCAAAATACGGACGGTTGCATCAACATTAATAATGATATAAACCGATTCGATTTAAATTGATTTTTTCTCTTGGATATTGTTAGTGTTAAGATTAGCGATACATGAATTTTCTTGTCCAACCCCTACTTCGACCATACTACCGCGATCGGTGTAACTTCGAGTGCCGTCACGGAAATGAGTTATCGTTCGAAAAGTTGTAATGCAACGTATCGCTAAATTTGTCTTGTTCGATCATATGTTTAGTTTATTCGTCAATTGTGGAAAATGTCTGAGCTTGAATTTGTAGTTTGTTTCTCGAAGTCTATTAAAATAAAATTCGTAAAACTCCATTTTTTGGATTTAATTATGGCAATCAGATAACTTGAATTGATTACATCGATTACTTCATTAACTTTCGGAATAAGTTTATTTAATATTTATTTCTACACTTAACGACATAATCACTGACAGGTCACGTTAAGCGACATAACAATACACGAAAGAATACTAGGGTGCTCCCAAATTTATTTATTTTTGACTCTCACTTCCATACGAGAAATCGATGTACAGTGGAAGCCGCTTATTAGAAATGCGCTTTATTGAATTAGTCGCTTAATTGAATGAGATTCTTGAAAACGGTCCGCTTTCAATGTACAACACAGGAAATTGGTCGGTTATTTGAATTAACAATTCGTTTAATTGAATCACTTTAGGGCTACAATATCGACGCATTCAACTCTTTTTAACTCTTATCGCAAGCAATTTTACTCTGTATCAACCTGTCTCGACAATATGTTACATTGTAACATGAATATTCGTAGTCTTATCTATACGTAGGTACAAAGAAAATCAGTAGTACTGCAGTTCAACAAGCGTCGGTGAGTCGTATTTTTCATCGTTTTAATCAATACAGTAAGTTCTTTTTCTAAAAAAAATGGCAAGTGCGAGTGAAAATGTGACCTGTGGAAAACGACGTGATCGAACGGTTCAGGAAAAATCTGAAATCTTGAAATCGTACGATGAATTGCCGAAGATGAGTCAGTCTGCTGCCGCTGTAGCACTGGGTGTTCCGCAACCGACGTTATGCAGAATTTTACGCTCCCGAGATGCAATCCAGAGTGAGTTCTCTTCGAACACTAATGTCTATTCTAAAAAAAAGAAAACGAACCGGAAAGGACGCAGACGTTGAAACGGCCTTAAAAGACTGGTTTACTCTTGCAAGCGCTAAAAATGCTCCCTTGAGCGGCCCCCTCTTACGCGAAAAAGCTAATGATTTAGCAGAAAAAATGGGGAAAAATTTTGAGGCCACTGAAGGATGGTTCAATCGGTGGAAAAAGAGAGAGAATATCGTTTATCGGAAATCATGTGGCGAACAACGGGATGCGGACGTAAAAGGAGCTGATGTATGGTTAAAAGAAGAATGGCCTAGGTTAGCTGCGAGGTATGCCCCTGACGATGTGTATAATGCGGATGAAACCGCACTGTATTACAGAGCGATGCCAGAGACGACCTTCATGTTCAAGGACGAAAATGCCAAAGGATGTAAAATCGCAAAGGACCGCATCACAGTGTTGACCTGTGTGAGCTTGACGGGGGAGAAAGAAAAGTTGATGGTCATTGGAAAAAGTAAAGCTCCACGCTGTTTCAAGAATGTGTCGACCCTACCAGTTGATTACCATGCAGATCAAAATGCATGGATGACTTCGCTGCTTTTTATCGATTTCTTGAAGCAGTGGGACCGTCGGCTTCGTCGTAATATTCTTTTATTAATAGACAATTGTCCTGCGCATAAATTTGACTGCGGTTTGAAGCATATTGAAGTTGCTCTTTTACCAGCAAATACGACCTCCTTGATTCAACCGTGCGATCAAGGTGTTATAAAAACTTTGAAGTCTCATTACCGCACTGAGATAAGGCGAAAGATAATCCAGGAAGTCGATAGTGACCTGACGAAGCTTTCAGCAAATGAATTATGCAGAAAAATCGATCTTCTCTCCGCGGTTCATTTGTTGGCACAGGCTTGGAAGCGCGTAACACCTGTCTGTATTCGCAACTGCTTCCGAAAAGGCGGTTTTTCATTGACACCTCTTGATGACGTTGATTCCATCGTTGGTACTGACGATTTTGAAATTCCTGATGACCTTACTTCGGATGCGTTCCAAGAATGGCTGGCCATTGACGAACATGAACCCACTACCCCTGCTGTGAATGAAGACGATATTTGCTCGCGCATTATGGAGGCAAAAAGACAAACAGGAACAGAGGAAGAATCGGACGACGAGGATGAGGTGGGAACAACCGTACAATTTCCAACATCGAAGAAAATAGAAGATGCATTAACCGTTTTAAGACAGGTTGTGCAATGTAGAGGAGAGGAGGAAGAGTTTGATTCTCATTTTAAGTATGAAAAGATGATAAATGGATTGTTAAAATTTAAGCAAACTAAAATTAAAAACTACTTTTCGCAATAACTTTGATCTTAAAAAAAATTTACACAATTTTTTGTTGTCGCTTTATTGAATCAGTCGGTTAATTGAATTATTTATGGTCTGCCCAAATCGATTCTAATAAGCGGCTTTCACTGTATTTAGATGTCAAAACTCGGTACCCACCATTTCAGGGGAGAGAATGTAGTGATTTCACTAGAGGGGTGAAGTTTAACATAGGATCTCCCATTAGGAATTCAGCTTATTATGGGTTAAAAATCGAAAATGAGTTAATAAATTTGGTGTGTTCAAAGATACTGTTCATTCTCCCTAATGTATATTTTTCTAACAAATTTTTCTTTAGGGGTCCTAGGGGTGATCAAAGATGAAGCTGTCACGGGCTTATAAACGCTATAGTGAATTCTAGTCAACAAAAACTGAACAAGTGCGTGTAATCCTTTTAAAGGTTTTCGGGTACGCTCAACTCATATTGTGGGCGAACCCCCACCATAAGGGCTCTACACGCGGCCATAACCTGCAAATTGGGGGCAGTAGCTTCAGGGATGTCGATTATAGAGTGTCTTGCAATGCTGAGCTTAGTTTGAAGTTAATTAAACTCTTACCCCTACCTATTAAGAGGCTACAACCTGAAATATCGACATCTATACACATAAAAGAGTGACCTTTATTTTCGTAAACGTCAAATTTTTATTTCTTTTATCCACCAGATCGGTGCCAATAGGTGTAGAAAATGTTTTCCCCAAGTTTGAAAAAAAATTGAAAGGGGGAACACGTTCCTCAAGGGGGCTAAAATTTAAATGGATATTACCATAGAGACTTCAGGTTTTGCATGACAAGCTCTGCTGGAGCGAATAATTATGGAATATAAAATTATTTCGTCCTCAGCAGGTGGCTCCTTGAATTGCTTAATTTGTGATCAGTTTTCCCCAACCTCTCTCCTTTTGCCTCCATAGGGCCCCATAAGCGGAGCTGATGTTAACTGACACATCGAATCTGTTCAGAATGGTTTCTTTCTGGGCGCTGAATTCATTTTTGAGGTTATTTTGTCTCCAGCCCCTACCCATGAAGCTTCACAAGGATCTTAAGGTAGACCAACACCAGTTTTGAAGCCTAATATATTCCAAATGAGCGTTTTTGGGTTGCTGCATACATTTGAATTCATTTTGTCTGCACCCCCCTCCATGAAGTTCCATAGCTCCACGTTAGAATAATGTTAGGGAGCCCCAATTTTACAACCTAATTTGTTCAACCTGTTGTTGTTTTTTTATGGTTTGCTCTCCTCGCAGAACTCCATAACTCTAGCGGTGCTCATGTCCGGGGATATCAGTAATTGCTGTTCGTCAACATTAGCACTCGTCAGTGAACGGAGGAGGGATGCCCTTCAGGGTGGAGGGAAAACAGCCAATACGATAAATTTCGTTATTTTTTCGGCTGATTGGCGATTTTGTTTCCTACTGACTTGAAAATAAGGTGTGCAATGTTTCAGCGAGAAATTTACCATTTTTCCTAAGCAGTCACCCTAATGAAACAACATGTCTCAAAAATGAGACATCTGTAGGAAATTTTTTACTCAGCAGTGGGAAAATTTACCATTTTTGTCAGGCGGAGTTGGGAAATTGCGGTAGAGTTAGAAAAATCGAACAAGTCACAAAATTTTTTGCGCTTTGATACCCTGGAATTTTGTTTGAGGTCAGAAGTCGGGAAAATTCAACAGCTGGGAATTTTGAGTTAAGAAGTTGGTAAAATCCAACAAGTAAAAAGCTTTTATACGTGGGAGTTTTGAGTTGAATCAGTCGAGAGTTTCAGACTCCCCCCCCCCCCAAGGAAACGTCAGTACGTCCCTTGAGATGGTGGAGTTTAACATTGTACAAAAACAGGGACGGGTACGCGTCAACGAATTAATTTTATTTAGGATAATTTTTAGTTACCCAAAAGTCTCATTACAGTACTGAACAAAATGAGATTTTTGTTTGCACACCGCATTTGAGGAAGTGAATCTTGAGTACTTTTCAACGCTGAATACAGTGCCGTCGGCCGTTTTTCTCTATCACGTCTAGTTTTTCTGATCAAAAACTATAAAGGATTCCACTACTGAACAACTATTTTGCACAACGCATTTCGACAGGTGATTCTGAGTTTCTTTTTAGCGCTGAACGCGATACTGCGACCCATTTTTCTCCATCACGTCACAATTCGGAGTTCTGAACGATTGAAATTCGTTTACATTTTGTTTTTGCAGTGAAATAAGCGGTACCACTGACTGATATTATCAGTGTTATCAGACCACAATAACAGAAAACAAACAGACGGAATACGCACCACTACACACAACCTCAACACACAACAACACGAATCAGTATGACCACATTCAGCTCCTAAACCTCTTTTTGAACAAATTTAGTTGAATTTTTTATAGTTTTTGATCAGAAAAACTAGACGTGATAGAGAAAAACGGCCGACGGCACTGTATTCAGCGTTGAAAAGTACTCAAGAATCACTTCCTTAAATGCGTTGTGTAAACAAAAAATTTCATTTTGTTCAGTACTGTAATGAGACTTTTGGGTAACTAAAAATTATCCTAAATAAAAGTAATGATTCATCGACGCCGAAAGTGCGTCTGCTGGAATGTCCGATTATCTGTGCTGTCGGTGTGTTAGGTGCAGGTTTTTTCGAGGAAATTCTGCGTTTTAGTCGGAAGTGGTCAGGCGGCTACTGGATGACGCCAGTCGAATGGCGTGAGAGAAAAGAGCCTTTGGAATTTTTGCGAAGGCGAGTTTCGCTTCAGGACAGGATATCAATTCAATTCTATTCTTTTCTACTTTTCGGTATATTCCTTTTTACTCGGGCTAACTCCGAATAGTGAAAGAATAGGCCGACGGTCACATACCTACATTTTACGACCCATAGAAAAGAAAGAAAATATTCTGGCTCAGGAATGCTTTCAACTAGTTGCTGATGGATGTTTCCACATTGTAAACTACGAACAATGATGACAATAAAAAGTCGGTTTTTTAAGCATTAACAGTCAACTCAAATCCCGTACATGCCGAAGCGTATGAAGTTTTTCAAAATGCGAAAATTTTTGTACAAATCCAAAATGAATAAGCTTCTTTTCCTTAGTGCCAAATAATGCTCTAGTTCTACGTATTCTTTTTTGGACCTTTGTTTAAAGCGGGTGTTATAAATTTCTCAAAATAAAATTATCGAACGTGAGGAAGTAAGTGGCTTCAATTATGAAATAAAATTCTCAATGACTCCGGCCGGCGGACTTTTAAAATGGTTTATTAATTAAAAATATACACTCAAATTGAGATATATATGGGTAATAATATAGGTAGTTTATAAATTTAACCAAGAAGAAATCAACAACACTGATCATGCGGAGTGGAGAAGTGTCCGATATTGGGACACGTTATATAAGTTTAAGCGAAACCAGATGTGGTATTAGGCTCGCTCGCTCTGAAAATATTCGACCATCGACGACTATATGCATGTTGTTGAAAAAGAGCGTTTTTGAAAAGTTTACCTGGTTTCTAAACAGTGGGCATAAGATGTACCATTAACTTACTGAACTTCTCCGTAACAGTTGCGCACCTTCGAATTTTCATCAGTTCCTAATTATAGAGAGTTTTTGCAATCGCCCGCTATCGAATACGGTAAACGCTCATTTCTCCATTTAACCCAATGTAATGTTTAGCGTTTACCGTTTACCTATTTGATAACGGGCGATTCCGAAAACTACCAGCTCACTAATCTCACTCAACTGTACGGAGGAATTTCCTACGGATGAGCGAAAGGTGGTTTAATGAGATGACGTGAATCTAATTCGGTCTCCGGTGGGACATACAGATGAGGCATGGATGTGTCAGAGTACATATACATGAAAATGGTTTTGGGGGAGCTGGGACCTGAGTCCAGGACAGCGGAGCGGTGAAGAAGACGTAACTTTTCAGGAAGGGAAATTGTGAGCGATAGTCAGAATGTGAAAGATATCCCCCGGGCAACCGCCTTTCTTAAAGTGCTTTCTTTTGGCGGGGCAATTTTTTCTGTCCCTACATTACAATTTCATTTTCATGTTTCAAACCGCAAACATTACAGCAAATGCAATATGAATCGATGGGTATAGTCACCTCGCTAGTGGAATGAGGGATTGTTAGGACGTTCGTTGATCGCTAGTTGATGAATGTTATAATCGCTAACTAAAATTTAATCCACTTCGGTAAAGTCCACTACGACAAAGTCTTTGCGCTCGAAGAGTCAATCGTCATTCGAAATGCTAAGCAGTTTTAATCTTCGTGTGCGTTCGCGATAGGGTGATGGTTTGTTGTAAGTGAGGCTCGAGAGTCGAGATCAGGATTACAGGCGGAGATGGAGATCGTGGTGCGGGAAAAGAGCCTTCGTAGGGGAAGAGAATGAAGAGCCCGTTGAAAATATCTGGGAAGAAGAATCTTCGCGTAGCATTTTTAGGGATTTCTCTCGGAACATCTTTGCTACAAAGTCAACGCCGATGTATCCATTTGATGTAAATTAAAGGAATTCTTCAGATGAGAGAAGTTATAATATTTTCTTGAAGAATTTGTTATGACGAATCGTAATTTTCAGAAGATCACCGTCACATTATTGCATTGCATCATTTGTTGGTAATTTTTTTCGAGTTGAGTTTGAAGAATTTTCGGCAGTCTTGGATAATACATACTCATAGATTGGGTCCGAAAATGTATTCGAGTCTTGAACTGCATCTTGCGGAAAAGGAAAAATATTCATCCTCGGTAGCGTATTCTGCCATTGAATGGTTCTTCTTTTTGAAAAAATGTTTTCCGATAAATGACAGCTTGCTTCATCGAAGAGAGTTTCCTATGAGTCAGCTGTATACAGATTATCAAAGGGCTTCATGCAAAAGGTCACACTTCAGCGAATTACGAAACCAAAAAAAATTTCAAATTAATTAATTCTCTAGGGCAGGGGTGCAGGGTCATCAAGGATTTATGATATGACTTATCAAATGAACGATGTTAACGTGGTGTCTCTCTCCTTCAATTCCCCTCTCTCTTGTGCTCGATCACTCTAATGATGGCAAGACAATTTACTGATTTTGAGCGGATATGAGTGTCTGGCATCATTGAGTTCGAAAAGAAAGTCTAATTTTTAATCAATCAATTTCGATTTGGGCGACAAAATCCTAATTTGGCCCTTAACAAACAGGCGAACTTGACTCATACATCTTTTGGAGAAATAAAGGACAATATTCATAAAGCTAAACTAGCGACCATTGATAAGTGGCAAGATCTTCACAGCAATGCTAATACTGGTAGAACAACATTTGACTTCTTTCCAAATATAGAAGAGCGAAGGAGGATGAGGCACTTCAACACCAATTATGTAATAACGCAGCTTTTAAGTGGGCATGGAAATTTTAGTAGTTACTTAGAAAGATTTCAGATTATAGATAGTCCAGAATGCAATGAATGTAACCAAGAAAGAGAGACTGTAAATCACGCAATCTACAAGTGTCCCAAGTGGAATGAACTAAGGAAAAAACATAACATTCATGAAGGCTCACAGAAAGAATTAGCTAAACTCTCCAAAAATGAATTCCAAAATTTCATAGATTACCTCCAAATAATTCATGTTAATAAAAAGAAAATATAATCATTGAAACGTGTAAACCTCCTAGTGTGGCAATATTCTAGGATGTAGTTGTCTTAAGTTATTAGATAATATAGACATAAGTACAAAACTATGACACCAGAAACTGTGATACCTAAAGATAATTGTAAATGTAACTATATCACCAACTGAATAACCTATGAACCATGTAACTCCGGGAAGATAACGCATTGAAAACCGAAAGGAAAGATGCTTGTTATCGTCTCGCAATGTATCACCTTTAAACGGAAGTAATAAAGAAATTTGGGGGAGAAAAAATTACGACGTTCCGAATCGGTTGGACATGCAAGGCGATCATGACCCCTTGAGTAAAACAGGGATGGATGCGGAAAATAATCTCGGGGTCCGAATGAAAAATGTTATAGACGAAACACAAGAGCTCTAAGATCACTGCAGACAGATCCTTATACACCCATCAAGGATCACTGCATCGCCAAAGCACGCTACCACATTGTAAACAGAGACAATTGGCCTACCAGTACAAGCAATTTGGTTCGACTATCTAACTGAGTCTTTTGAGATATCTCTATCCTCTCCACCCACCTTTAATTTTCCCATGTGGTGCTCGAAAACTCTCATCAGATGCTAGACCCTATGAGCACCGATATTGCCGGCTATGATCGAACACGAAACCAAAGGACATCTGACTTGGAAGCAGTTTACAAAGGAGCATGTAGGTCCATAACCGAAGACGTGTCCCTTGCATTCCCTGATCCCAACGCACCCCTTCGCCCTACTTCGCTACTCCGGTGCCTCTAATATTGCCGTAGGCGCAGTGTAGGAGCAGCAAACAGGCAGCAATGAATGGAACCACTGAGATTTTCTTTAACGAAATCCACTCCAACATATGATTGAGAGACTTCCGCAGTCGTAGACAGTATCGAGAAATTCAAGTACCTCCTCACAGAACGGTACTTTATCATACGCAAACTTTTATATGTCCATAAGACCAGGGGAAAACGCATGATAGAAGTCCAATCGTGGCTGAGTACATCGCCCAATTTGTTTCTAAGATCGAGTTCATCCGTGTGGAAACTAATGTTGTGGTCGATACCCTAATGAGCCCATTAGATACCATCCAGACAATCCCAGCAGCTATAGTCAGCATCGTTGAAATTGCAGCCGCCCAAAATGCCGATGCTGATATAGATAAGCTCCGTACCGAAGGATACGATGTCCACAATTTACAGTCAATCCATAATTTGGCTCACAGCGGCCAGAAGGCGACCACCCGTAAAGCCTATCATTTCTCAGTATTGGTGGTCCCTTCGCTCCTGGGTGAAAGCATGCCATATATATGTACCAAACCTCAAAGATCCAGCGGCATACCAAAGCTCCACTGCAGGCATTTCCTCCAGCCGACTAATTCAAACACGTATGTCGATATTGGTGGCCCACTCGGGGAATCCCGTGTTTACATGTACCTTGCCACCTTCGTGGACCGGCGGTCCCGCCAAACTAATGCTAAAATTATTCCTTTGCAAGACATTTCTGCGAGCACCCTCGTGACAGTCTTGGTCCGAGAATGGATCTCCAGGTGCCGAATTCCACGTCGACTCATTTCAGATCAGGAAAGACAACAGTTCCTCCAATAGATAGTAGGTATCTTTCACTAATTAAATGCGCCACCAAGCGTATTTGCTACTTTCGAATGTTTATTACTTAGTTGTAGAATACATTGTGGACATCTAAATCCTTCGACTTCAGTTAGTATCTGTAGCAGACCACACCAATTCACTTGGTTAACTGCAGCGTGTAAAAAGAGGGCTACATTCAACATCGATTTACTCAAAAACTGTTGATTATATTCAAAAAATTGTAATAACCTTTTTTATAGAGCTTTTTAAGCTCTACAACTTTTATAATGGCTTATTTTCAGAAAAAATTATATCTGAAAGAGTTATAGACATAAAACACTTTTATTTGGCCTATTTTGCCCCCCACTGGGGGAGGATGTGAGACTTAAGAGTATGTTGTTACACACTACCCGCTGATCATATACACCAAATTTCATCCTGTTACATCTTTTTCCTGCATTAAAATCTAATATTAACATGTGGGGTCATATATGACCCCACCTGGTCTTTAACAGCCTATTCTCTTGGGGTCGTATGTGACGCCACCTGGTCGTAAACGTACTGCTCTTCTTACATTGGGGTCATATATGACCCCAAGAAAATATGCTGTTAAAGACCAGGTGGGGTCATATATGATCCCACATATTAATATTAGATTTTAATGCAGGAAAACGTGGTAACATGATGAAATTTAGTGTCTATGATCTGTGTGTAAGGTACAGCAACATACTATCAGGTCTGGTGCCCTCAGCCTGATGCATCCCCCACTAAGAAAAGTGATCATTCTCTATAACTCCTTTAAATATTTTTTCCCCCAAAAAAATGATAACTATAAAAGTTGTAGAACTTGGAAAGCTCTATGAAAAAAGGTTATTACACTTTTACTTGCAGAATCAACGGTTTTGAGTAAATCAATGCTGAATGTAGCCCCCTTTTTACACGCCGCTGTTAACAAGTGGACTTTAGTGTGGTCTGCTACAGATACTAACTGAAGATTGAAAACATGTCCGAAGGATTTAGATAATGCACAATATATTCTACAATTAATGAACGTTTGAAAATAGTAAACACACTTTGGTAGCATGGTAGCTAATCTACACGACCTTCCCTGTGAGCTGTAGATAACAACACCACAGCTTTGCGATACTTAGGTATGTACGATGTAAGAACGCGATCTTGTTGAAATAAGAATCGCGACCGATATACGTCGTTATGGCCGGCTCTCAGCATATTATGCGTAGGGATTGCAGTTCGGTTACGGCCCATAGTACCAATAGCAGTAATGCCTACTGCGAGTAGTTCATCTGCCAGCTGCATGGACATGTAGTAATTGTCTACTGTAACAGTTCGGTTCGTATGGAGAATGGGCTGTAGGAGATGAAGTACCTGACGCGTTGGAACGCTGAGAGGATTCGGCGGTACTGGTTGGTTGTCATGATTGAGCTGAACTGGTTGGCTGGCAAGAGGTTCTCGACCTAGGTATGGCAAGCCATTGTAAAAGTAAGAATTGCCAGCGTCGCATAAGCTCACCAGCTTCATACCAAAACGGTCTGGCTTATCAGGCATGTATATTCGGAAGCCAGACCGATGGCTTATAATAGAAATGTGGACCGGATGTTATCATTCATCATCTCTGCCTCCCAAACAGGCAGTGACAGGGATTTGGCCTCCTTAGGGCATCTAGCCCAGCTGACAGAGCGGGGCCTGCTAAGCAGCATCGCCATGATAGGTACAGGCGGCATGGATTCAGCATCGCCAGAGGTGGTGCAGCTAATCCCTCGTCGCCTCGCAGATCGTGTGATCGTCAACCTCAAATATGCTGATATCGCTAATGGTGCTCAGGTCGTCCAGCTGGCTCCAGGCCTGTGGGCAGCCACCATACTATGCAGTCGGTCTGCGAATCTGCTGATCAATTATATCCAGCGCTCCCAATCTTAGTCTCTATGTGGTACGTCAGCACCCCTATGTGAGGCACAATGCGTCTTGCATTTACATGTACATCTAGACTTATAACTGTCCCAACTGTTGTAGGTTGTCTGTGCTATGTTAGCTGTGCATCTACGATGGCCATGTATCCAAAGACACTTCACCACTAACGCTTCAATTTAAATCGAAACACACTCCACGAGGTACGGTGAAAATGCATGTACAGAGCTGCTCACGAAATGGGAGCCACTGAAAAATGTTTTCAGGGATTTCTACAACTGGATACAGCGCAGATTTTGGAGCAGTTACCTCTTCTACACGCCACAATTTCTTCAAAATTTCAGGAACGGTAGGTAAGCCGCCTCCATCTCGAGCTCATTCTAATTTCCCTTGGATTGTAAGTTTTCTCAGGCAGCTTTCATTCCGTCGTATGAGATATCCGAAGCTCTTTCAGGAGTCTACGCTTTTCTACGATTTTCCATGTGTCCTCTGTTATCTACAGTTTTCTTGGGTTTGCCTTTTTATTTTTTCAAAAAGTAAAGGAAAAGAGTAGCAAGGCAGTCAACCTATACACCGAAATTCAATGGCCAATGCACCTTTACTCAGGCACACCTGGTAAACGCTGCTACCTGCCTTGTCCATTTTGTTCGCCGTTACCAGTTGTTTGAAAAGACAGTTTTCTATATTAGCTTCAGTAGGAGCTAATGGTTTTAGAGAATTCTATGGGAGTACAATAATCGTCCCATTTATAAAGCTAAAATTCAGAGAATTCGAAATCTCATTTAGTACATCACTTCCCGGTTTCAAAGAATATTAATTGACATCTTCAGCTATTTATAATGAGATGCGAAGGCACACGTCCTCCCATGTTCTTCAGTTCCATAGTTAACTTGTCAGTTAACACTGTCAACTCGTCAGTCCGCACAAATGCTAATACTATTAGTCACATGGTTAAGGAACAATACCTCACCTTTGATGCGTGGGACGAGAGTACAATGCATTGACTTTACCAAGAATTTCTCGGAATTCTTACGTTACAGAGTTTCTAGATTATAACTAGATTTTCGACGCAAATTTCAATGTGTGCTTCGTTTAGTTTTCGGAATCAGGTCCCGAGTATCTACCTGAGTTCGACAATATCCTCGACACGATCACTGATTAACACTCACTTTCCGTCTAATTAGTTAGACGCATTCAATTAGAAGCATAATATGATTTTATATACGTTCTGTTTCATTTTCATTTCGTTTTCTCGTCAGTGCTACTGAATTGAATTATGAAATTGTAAAACGAAAAAAGATCCCAGGTGCATTGCAGTTTGATTATTGAAGGTTCTTTGTTATATTTTTCTTGAATGTTCGAATTATCAAGTAATGAAATCTCGAGCTTTTCAGCTTTCAAATTAAATTCTTTTATTGGCCGACAATCGAGTACCTAGCTTGCGACTCAATTCTCTAATCTTGTTTAGGAAGAATACCAGGCATATAATAAGAGCTAACAGCTCCTTCCAATCAGCAAAAGTCAATAATGACAAGAATTGCCGGTCAGTCTTAAAATTCCATAGGTATCTCAATAAGTGAACTTTCTCACATGCACGCATGCCAAACTGGCTCCCCAGATACCGCATCCCTCGCCGGAGAAACAACCCTTTCGTGTATTGCATCGATGACCAGAGGGACATCTTGAAGTTGGCCCGGGTCCCGAGGTAACCCGGAATTCGAATGGCCCACAGCCGGACTGCGCTTCGTTCCTTCACCACTCACTTCCTGGTCACGGTAGTGTCGCGATGCAGGAAGGTGGTGATGACAAGGTGAACCCTGTCATGGGGGGGGGGTCTGTAGCAGCTGCAGAAGCTCTAGAATGATACAGAGTGGTCGTGTCCAGTGTGGACCGAGCTTTGTTCGTCAGCGCTGCCAACCAAAATTTAAAAAATTCCCTAAAGTAGCTAAATTTTATTTGGTAAAAATTCCTTGAAATCCCTCAACTTTTTTTTTTCTTACTGATAACGGTGCAAATCATGCAAACGGCCAAATGTTGTCACTTAGAACGTTACTTTACAGCTAATTCCGATTATTAAAAAAATAATAGAATAATAAAGCCGGTCTATAATTGGTGCGAAGTGTATTGCAGTTGCAACCGCGCCTTCGATGCGTTGGATATGCCACACATTGCGCAAATTTCGAACCCATTGGTTATTTCTTTTGGTGCGAACCGCATTGCAGATCCAACCAATTTAAGGCGTTTCTACATTTTTCAAGAATGAGCAAAATTGGCGAGATGCGGTCAAAAAGGGTCAAAATATGACTCCAGCGCAGTTTTGACAACGGATTCGAATTCGTCTGGAAAAACTGAGTAATCAGCGCCGAAGACAAAGCTCTCCAAAAAAAAGACATAATGTATAATAGTACTATATGGAGAAATTTTCAAAATCTTCAAAAATCAAAACTTTTTAAAATTAAAGACTGCTTCCTACTCAATTCTTCAGGCCGAGTTCGAATTCGGTGTTCAAATTCGGCGTCTACGCTAACACCATTTTTGTGTTAGCGCCTTCGACGCGTTGAATATGCTACACATCATGCACCAATTGACGTTTTCAAAATCTCCATTTTCCTGGGGCGAACCGACAATTCGCGAATAATTCTGGAATGGAGACAGTTAGAGCAGTGTGGTTTTAAATTCTGGATAGAGGAGAAAATTCCGAATAAAACGTGTATTTCCATCTTTCTCCAGCAGTCTCCTGTCAAGAGTTTTTCGCCTTTTACCAGTTGGCCCCAGGAAATTTGTTATAGCGAAAAAGGAAATTGGTGCGAATTGTATTGCAGTTGCAACCAATTTGAGGCGTTTCTATATTTTTCAAAAATGAGCGACACTACCGAGATGGGGTCAAAAAATGACTGCAGCACAATTTTCGAGACGAATTCGAATCCGTTGTCAAAATTGTGCTGGAGTCATTTTTTGACCACATCTCGGCAATTTTGCTCATTCTTGAAAAATGTAGAAACGCCTTAAATTGGTTCGATCTGCAATGCGGTTCGCACCAAAAAAAACAACCAATGGATTCGAAATTTGCGCAATGTGTGGCATATCCAACGTATCGAAGTGCGCAAGCACAAAAATGTTTTCCAATTTGTGTTTCTCGGCAACGAAGCGCCGTCAAAAAATTTAAGCACCGAATTCGAACGCGGCGTGAAAAATTGCGGAGGGAACAGTCTTTCATTTAAAAGTTTTGATTTTTGAAAATTTTGAAAATTTTCAAAATTTCGCCATACTATATACTCGTACATCACGTCTTTTTTGGGACGAAAAAGTTTTTGGAGAGCTTCGGCGTCATCGCGGGTGCTGATTACTCAATTTTTAACGTTGAGTCCGAATTCCCTGTTCAAAATTTGGCGGCGACGCTTCATTGCCGAGAAACACCAATTTGAACACATTTTTGTGTTTGCCCCTTCGATGCGTCGGATATGCCACACATCGCGCAAATTTCGAACCCATTGGTTGTTCATTTTGGTGCGAACCGCATAGCAGATCCAACCAATTTAAGGCGTTTCTACATTACCCAAAAATGAGTGAATTCGAACGCGGCGTGAAAAATGGAGTCGGAAACTGTCTTTAATTTACAAGTTTTGATTTTTGATAATTTTCAAAATTTCTCCATACTATGTATATACATCATGTCTTTTCTGGGACGAAAAAATTTTCAGAGAGCTTCGGCGTCGGCGCTGGTGCTGATTACTCAATTATTCGAGACGAATATGAATCCGTTGTCAGAATCGTGCTGGAGTCAGTTTTGACCCATTTTGACAGATGTTGGCAGTACAGCAAGCCGCGAAATTTTGTGATTTCGCCGCTCATGACCACCATTTTATGGTACCCTTGCAGCACGGTACATGTACATACTTATTTCGGTTGCTTACTTGAACAACTCGTGTTTCTCTCTCAGAATAAAAGGAAGTGGGGAAAAAAATGAAAATCACGCGTTATAATTTGAAGGCTCGAGAGCGACATTATATGCTCGACATTGTAGGACGAAGAAAAGCGAGAAAAAAGAAGAGTAATTTTAGAAACTATCGTTATCCCTTCGCAATAGTCTCGGGGTACAGAAAGAAAAAAAAATTGAAAACGCTTGAAACTTTTCAACGACAGTTTAAATGTATTTCGCGATTCGCCGATTAATAACTATAGAGATTGAAAAAAGCACGGTCGGGGGGATCTTTCGTTGAAGTTTGCGAAATTTCTACACGGAGGAGCTCGCGATGGCAAGGGACCGGAAGACGCGAGCAGAAGATGCCAAAACACAATGGTATATGTATAGTTTTCATAGAACGCATTTATTTCGCGGGTTTTATACAATGAAATCAACTATATGGCCCTGCCAATAAGGGCGGCTGCTCCTATGAACAAGGTTTCACGACAGCCACCTCCCCTCGTGCGCGACTTTGAATATGAATTCATAAAATACGATCCTCAATTTCCCTAATTTCCTGAATGTACTGGTCTGGAGGGAAGGTCCTCATTTCATACGCACGAAAAGTATCCAAATAACGAAAAGATAACGGTCAGCAAACTTTCTAAAAAGGGCACACGGCTCTCTCCGTGATTACTCTACCTACCCCCGAAGACTTCACTTCGCACAGAGTGTTTTCTCGACCACTTAACGAAGAAATGGTAATCGAATTTACGAGCTCTGTGCCTCTGAACCCAACGAGGGCGAAAAAATCGTCGAGTTCGCGTACACCATGCTGACGCATACAGTTGTCCGGAGCCGAGCTCCGGCACACGAATGCCAATTAAATATTAAACGAAGACGACTCCGGACCCGGTCTGAGTACCCTCGAGTCCACTCAATATGCACTGTGTGTACAATGGCTCGTTCTCGAAGCACCCTTCGTTCGACCTCGATTTTTCATTCGCAACACAGGACACCTTATACCCCCCACGCTGTTTAAAAACAGCCTCCGACTGATATTCTAGATCGAGAAACGAAAAACGGCTATTTGGTCTTCTAATTCAAAAACTCGTGAAAAGTTGACCTCTGCCTTTGCCTCATCCTCGCATTGTGCGTTTTAGTTCCCGGGACCGCCACGGCACTGGTTGGGGAACGGCAAAATTTTTTAGTCCGTCCGACTAGGAACCGGTCTCAGTCGCGTCAATATTTTAAGTCACTAAAAACACAAAAGACAAAATTAGCTTTGAAGTAATCCTGGCTTTCTACTTTATCCACTATCTTATCCTCAAATTTCTTTCCAAGTGAACGCTTCATGTATTGCATTTCTAGTAAGCACATTGAGTTACTCCGTATGAATTTATGCAACAACGTCAAACCTTCAACCTTTGTTTAAAACAACCGAAACTATTCACCAATTGAGTACCTTTGGAAGTCAAGTCTAGATCTCATATATCAAATTAAGCTCCGTATCACACAACAGCTATAAACTCTCCAAACTATGTGTATTTGTCAGATCAGCCAGCGGAGTTACGCAATGTTTCGTCCTTCGAGGACAAATTTTAAAAACACATGCAGCTCACTTAGCTGAATACGGATTGGCTGTTACTTAATGTTTACAAACCGGCCGAAATAAATCAATGAGCTTGCTCAACTCAGCCGAAGAGAGTGAATTCCGCCAGGAAATTGAGGAGCCTGCAATGCGCTAGGCGCTAATTCCGGTAAGGGAGCCAAAAATACGCTTGATTTGCGCCGCGGAACCAGTAACACCGATTGGGCGCCCTAATTTTTCC
The DNA here is from genome assembly GCA_031841125.1 of Acanthococcus lagerstroemiae. Lineage (NCBI taxonomy): Eukaryota > Metazoa > Arthropoda > Insecta > Hemiptera > Eriococcidae > Acanthococcus > Acanthococcus lagerstroemiae. Next base: position 17,097,452 of record CM063111.1, on the reverse strand, counting down.
CATTTAAATGGAGTCAGCCCCAAATTGGATCAGGGCGCTACACTTGAGCCGGCGCTTTCTGGCCTCTCTAAATTTCCATGCGGGATAACTTAGCTGTAGTATGATAGAGAAGGATCCTTGGGGAGGGGACTGAAAATTTGTAATAAACTGTTTAGACAGAGACACTCAAAGAGCAATAATCGCGACCGAATTCTGAATCAGATTGTAGTGAAAGATACAAAAACCATAACAAAAATGAATAGGGGAGACGGACGTACCTCTGAACAATTTTCAGTTTTTTGTGAATAATTCATGTCGAGTGTTTCCCTCCTCTTTTGCCATAAACAAGTTATCTGTTATCCCCGCAAAATCCATTTGAATACCTTGCCAGGACTTACACACTCATTTCCCTATGCTTGTTGCATAATTTGGTATCAAGACGAAACCAAAATTCAATCGCCGCACTTTCCCGCTTGATATACATCCTGACGTTTTCAAAAAAGGTATGATAAAACAGCTACTGCTCTCTACTGGGAGCGGGTAGAGACTTATAATCTCCGTCTAAGTACTAAGTGTGCTTCATTTCGTATAGGTAGCGCCACTAATACCGTTTTCACATCATACATTTTTATAAAAGTATCTCCGCATACATAGTGCGCTTCATCTCATATAGATAGCGCCACTAGTACCGTTCTTACAAGAGGAGTGAAATTTTCACCGGACTGCAATGTATCACTACTTATTGTGCATCATTTTGTATAGATAGCGCCACTGGTACCGATTGGGATTCTACACTACCTGCGAAACTTTCAGAAGTGATATTACCTGTGATAATGAAGAAGGGTGCGACGACTGTTTGCATCACGTCACAGTTTGTGTCACAGGCATCACAAAATAGCTGATTTAATTAATTTCTAACCAGAAATGGCACCCAATAAATTTTGCAGGACTAGGCTACACTAACTTGTCGACCACAAACTCCATATCCCCGAACCAAGGCTCTTCTGACCCAATGACACGAACTGGAGAAATTGAATATTTCAATTTCATACGTCTACTTCAGGCGTTTACATCGACCTCTACAGCATTTCAAGGGTTTCCTACGTATTACAGCTCCGAAAATTATGTTCGAATATCCACTATTGTATTTCACCTCATATATCCACTTCTGTATTTCACCTCATGCCTAACCTGATTTAATAACTTTTGAATTTGAAAATTGCTCAACGTGATTCTAACCGTCTTCGCACCATAGGTCTGAATACTAAGTGTGCTTTGTTTCCTGTAGACAGCGCCACTAGTTACGTTTTTACAGCACCAGTCAATTTCCTGAACATATTGAATACTAGGCTGCTTACCTGAGTATTTGAGAGAGCGTCAGGCAGAGATAGGCGTTGCTCTTGAAGACAAGTTGTTCACTTGCTCTAGTTCACTATTTCGGTGAACTTAGTTCTGAACTTGCTCATTTCCCCAAAAAAAGAACAAGAACTAGTTCACGATTTTTGGACCGGATCAACTTGTTCATTCTTTGTTCATCTATTTTTTTGTCATTTTCTTCTTTTTTTTTTGGCTTTTTCTTATATATTTCCACTTTCCGAACTTGAGTTGCAACTTTCATAGTGGTTTCAGAGTTACAAGTTTCAACTTTCATAATGGTTTCAGAGTTACAATTACAAATTATAATATTAACGAAGTTTTATTTGATGTTTCAATTTTATTAACAATCTCATAGAATTTCAATGGGGATTAAAAAAATTGTTTGGGCAACAATTTAGTTTTTAGTCGTAGGCGATTACCCAAAAAAACATTTTTGTTACCAATTTGTTTGTACAAAAACCCTATTTTTAAATGAGCAAGACCAAGAGCAAAGGTTCTTTTTATTGAACAAACAATGAACTAGATCAGTTGGAAGACCAAGTGAACAAGAGCAAGAACTAGTTCACTAAAAATGGAAAAGAACAAGAGCAAGTTCATTAAATAGTGAACAACGCCCATCTCTGGCTTCAGGCTTCAATAGTCATTCAGAAATTCGCGTAAACAGGCAAGAGTCGCTCCAGGTGCTAGGTGAGGAGATGGAGAGGACTCAAAATGATTAGGACCACGCTGAAGGAATGGCAGCCCAGGTTGAAGGAATGTTGGTCATAGAAAGAAGTCCCCACGTGCACGCGCGCCCGTGTCCTGTGAACATGCAAATACCTACTCTGCCACCCGCACATCAACACACTCGTATCAGTGCTGCCAGATGTCCGTATTTTCCAGTAAATCTACAGATTTTTCATCTGTAGACAAAAAATATCCAAATTTCTGGATGTCGGGAAATTTTGGTAAAAATCCGGATTTTTGTTGCTTTTTCTCGTTTTGTGGATTTATTAAACATCGGAATAGTTCGAAATATTTCTCTATCGCTAACTACATTATGATTACACTAAACTGGACTAGAAAAAATGTTTTCTCGTTTTGTTACCGTAACAATTATTCAGTTTTCCTTTCACCCAAAGCATCCATTTTCAGAAACCAAGGTTAAAAACAAATTTACTATAATTAGATTCAAATCAGAATTCACAAATAACTACCCCCCCCCCCCAATATGATTTGAGAATGATTCACTTTTGCTGCGATTCAAATCGGATTCGAATAAATGGATTGAATTAGTGGATTTGAATATACACGAACTGACCGGTTCCGGCATCCGTGAGGGACAGCCACGGTGAACGAATTTACGAGCATTTAAATGGAATTTCCACAATAGGGGGTACGATACTTCAAATTAATTAAAAATATACAAGTTATTCTCTGAGCCTATACAGTAATAGAGGACCCTATTGTTTATACATTGCCAGATATCTAGCTAGGACAAGTCACAAGGTTTCGGTATAATGACCCATATACTATTCACTGATTGGTGGATTTGGATGAAAACATGACATGGCGATGAAAAGCTACAACCTTGTTCTAAGCATTTTCATAAAATCATATGAAAGCCGCGAGTAATACTTTCACGTGCACATGTTCTTGGGGTGTAATGTACAGGTATCATGTTTTCGTCTTCGATATTAGCGCTCCTCGTGGAACATGTATACACGAATACACCATGAATAAGTTGACAGGGAATGTACAGCACAGTAAAAGAGCGAGTCCCAAGGTTACAATGACAGATGAAAAAACAGATGGAAAGAGTTGCAACTACAGGTTGTTCAAGATGAAAGAAATGGCGAGTGAAAGGGTTTACTGCATAGCAGAAGGCGAATTGAGTCCAAAGGTTACAAGGACGGAAACAAGATGAAAGCACAAGATTCATTGTAAATATATACAGTTTCTTTTCAGAAAAGCCGTTATGCAACCTAAATAATTTGACAAAATTAAGATGACCAGTTAGTTTCTCTCAAAAGTTCTATGACAAGAACCTTATACTGAAATATGCTAAGGATGACCAGTTTCTATTAGGAGAATGCAAGTTCTATGAAGATTCAATGTTCACACAGTTAAAAATACATCGCCTCTTCATGAAAGCAGTAAGCAATCCAATTAACAGAGCAAAGTATTAGCTGAGCGACTGGTCCATTTACAGTATATATCGTGTACATTTTAATTAGTTCTGATATTTTGCACACGTTACCTGGATTGCATACTGCTTTTATAAAGGGGCAAAGTATTAGCTAAACAAATATAGACTTTCACACAATCCTTATACTTTCAATATAAACTGGTCATATTCAGCATATTTCAGAGATTTTCAATCATGTTAGTTGAGTTACATACTGCTACTATGAAGGGGCAAAGAATTGTAAGACCTCCTCTTAACGTCTACTCAAGCTAGCAGAAACTGGTGATTTTTGAGAAATTACAAAGCATGACCGCAAGGTGTTGCCTTGTTCATTTGAACAGCCAGTTCCAAAAAGATTAATAAAAACTGAGCAGGGACGTAACTTTGGGGGGGGGGGAAGAGAGAAATTCCCTTTTGTAGAAAATTTTCACTTAGTAGTTTGGAAAATTTACCATTTCAGTAAAACAGAATTTGGAAATCTTAGTCGATGGATCAAAAGTTGGGAAAATCCAACAAGTCAAGGTTTTTTTTCTTGCTTTGATACTCTGGAATTTTGAGCTGAAAAGTTGAAACATTTAACCAGTGAAAAGGGTTTTTCGTTTTCTGCTTTAACACTCAAGAATTTTGAGGTAAATCAGTTGGGACGTTCACAATTTTTGCCACCTCCTCCCTCCCCACCAGGAAACTCTTCGGTACATCCCTATAACTGAGTCATTTAATCATCAGCAACAGGTGAGTATATAAACATCAGCAGTTTGATACACTTGTTAATCACGAAACACAAATTAACAAATACACACAGATCCAACGTTTGATACAAAGGGATCAGAACATATAAATTTATACAAGTATCAAGAAAACACAGGCTCAGGACTGCATACTGTTCCAAAACTTAAAACAAAAGATCAGAACACCGTTTCATATTCAATATTAGAAAGTAATTCTCAGAAACTTGCCACAATTCAGATTTCTCATGCTACAAGACATCATTCTTCCTAATCTATTTAATAGGGCGTTAGAGGAAATTTTCAGGGGTTTGAACTGGGAACAGATAGGGATAGGAATAGATGGAGACTATTTTGAAATAATTTACGATTCGCTGGCGATTTATTGGTTATTGCTAATTTAGTAGAAGAAATACAGAAGTTGGAAGAAGAGCTGTATCGGAAAGGCAAAAAGGCGGGACTGGAAATTAATTGGCAGAAAACGATACAGAAGTAACAAGATGAAGTGACATATCAGAGCCAAATAATATCTTTCAAAAATAGACGGGATAAGGAATTCAGCATGAGAATAAAGAAAGGGTGGAAAAATTATTGGCGGCTTAGAGAGATTTATAAGGGGAAAATTGAAAACAAAGGTACGGGAAAGCTACACAAGTCTACTCCTAACGTATGGTGCCCAAAGCTGAGCATTGACAAAGCCAGAAATTAACAAATTAAGAAATACGCCAAAAGCAATGGAGAGAAGTATGTTGAAAGTGACAAGGAGTGATAGGATAAAAAGTACAGCAATAAGGGAAAAGGCTGGATTAATTGGAATAGAATATCGCACCAAGAAACTTAAATGGGAATACGCGGGGCATATTAGCAGCCAAAAAGAGGGAAGATGGGTAAGGAAAGTAGAGGAATGGGAATGGGTGCCATACGGGAGGAAAAGATCGGCGGGAAGGCCAGTGACGCGTTGGTGCGATGAATTCAAAATAGAAGTCGGGCCATTATGGCGCTACCTCCGACCTCAACCATAATAGATAATAGTAGCGGTAAATGTACTTTTTTCTATAAGAATTGCCAAGGAAGTGAAAAATAATTTTTTGACATGAGAAGCGTATTTCATCATTATATTGTTATGTGGAATCAAGTTTCAACTTTTTGTTGACAATATGGGAATGGTGATAAGAATGAACTCAGGTGAAAGGGAGGCTCGGGCCAGCCTCAATACGTCCCTCTGGTGACTGATGCGATACTCGAAAGGGTAGTTTCTGGGGCCATGGGTGCGGTGTTCGGGAAGCCACTTTGGCATGTGTGTATTGCCATACGCTCCGCCTAGTGCGATCTTCAGATCTGAACCAGAAGTTATTCCGTGTTGTAGCGTGTTCCAGTCACGGGGCACAGATGCAGTCCTGTCAAATTTATTAGGATATTGAAAAGCATTCTCGATTTTTCTGTGTGATTCTCTGCAGTCGACAAATGTAATACTAGTATCTAACTACGAAAACTCAATGTAAGTCCAGTGATTTATATATATGTGTTTTTTCTTTTGTTCCGGGTAAGTCCCGATTATGCTACCGCAGAATCTTCTAGTATCTGTTCATTGTTATCCCGGATTACAGTACGTAATGGTCCCGATGTTCATTTTCTTGGTACATGTCGTTGTCCAGCACTCCAGATGGAGGTGTGTAATTGACCTAGCAAGCTAAAATTCCGATGAATGTGGTTCGAATTTGCAAGGTGTCTACAGGTTTGGAAAATTTGGAAAGTTTGGCAGGAAATTCAACAATATTTTTAAGAAGTTTGGAAGAAACAAAGAATGAACTCACGGAGAGTTTTTTTTTGTCTTTACTTGAGGGTCTGGTTGGCCGAGTGGATGTTATGCTGGTCTCGGAATCCGAAGGTCCCGGCTTCGATCCCACGTAGCAGAGGCCGGTTTTTCGGCAAGAAATGAAGAGAGCTAATACAGCCCTAACAGGCTCCTCGATGTCTCTGAGGTAATGCTTGAAAGGGCGGATTTCAGGGCTCGGATTGGGAGTAAAATTAGAAGGAAAAAAGCGCTCGTCAGTTATATTACGTCAGGAGCCAGCTGTATTCACAGTGAGCAACGTCAGGTTTCTCTTTAAAAAAATGTTTCCAAAATTGTATTTTTATTCTCTTCACAACTAGAAAATCTTCATTTCATCATTACAGGAAGTTCCAGCTACTCCTCCAAAAGTGAAATACTGGAACTGAGATACAACGAACGAACTGTTCAACCATCTATTAAAACATGCCTGTAAATCGAGGAGAAACGAAACGGTTTCACTTTACTAGTTTTTAAAACTCATTGGAACGAATGCAAATGTTTTCCTCCACTTAGCAACTCATTCCAGCGACTGGAAAACTACATCAGAGACCTCAGAACGGTTACATTCATTATAACCTTCCAAAGTGAACGAATTATTCGGTTTTTATCGTTGCAGATTTCCAACTTGCTCCATTCGATGTCCCGTAATCCAATTTTGAAATTGAGGAATTTCAATTTTTCATTTTCATATTTACCAGAGTCCAAATCGATTGAGGACAAAGCAAAAATTGTCAAAAGGCAGACTGAGACAATATCTTCATCCAAAAAGAGAGAGAGAAAAAAAAGGTCATGATTATGTTTACCTGGTTTGCGTTTCGGAGAGTAAGTCGATTTTGCCCACTTCAAGGGAAAAATTTGGAGCCCAAGTCGGACCCGGATGAAAGAATCTGATGACATTTTCAAAATCAGCGACTCGAACAATTCTGTTTCGAAACTACTTTCAATTTATTCAGTGAAGTCAGTTGGTCACATTTCGAAATCGAAATTTTGGTTTTAGGACCCAAGGGGTCAAATGTCCAATGAAATTTGTAGCATCAGCTAACCAAAAAATTAGTTTTAAAGTTTCGCTTCCAACTTCCGGCTACACCAGATTTATAAAGCTTCTGACTACCATCCAAAATTAAATTCCATTTATTCGGTAAGAAATACACGTAGTGTAACATTTTATATGCTTGCTCCGCTCCATGCTAGGAAATAGTAAAACCCAAACATTTGGTACCTACAGGAACGTTTCGGGGGGGGGGGGGGGCGTTACGGTTTCCGCTCATGTATACCCATCAGAGTAAAAGGATACAAAATGCTAATAATCATAAACAAATCAGGAAAAGCTGTAGGAATAATCTGATGCAATTCTGAACGAGTTTTAAAAAACAAAATACGCCTGACAGAATTTCAAAAATGTATGATCCCCCCCCCCCCAACTACTAGGAAAAACGTTGAAACTACCGCTGATTGTTGTAATAATCTATGCCGTCTCCCCTAGATGCTTTAATCACTGGTTTGCGTTAAGATCATTGACACGAATGAGTCTGGTGCCTTTGGCCTCTCAGAACTGATATCCGTATTGTAATAGTAATTTGCCTTTTTGTACTTTGTACCCCATCCTTTTAATTTTGGTATCTTAATCTTGTTTTCACGGTCCGTTGAACCCTGAAAACAAGCCCCCCCCCCAGACATGATACGCGCATTGTGCTTTACATCATACTAATTTCTGTGTTCTCTCCCTCCAGAAGCCACCATTTCCATAAGCTAGAATGAAATAACATCGGAAACGAATTCAGTTACATTTGAAACACCTGAAATGGTTCCGGTATTGTGATTTTCATCTTTATTTTTACATCTATCCCTTCACCTTATGCACGTCAATTTCATAATTATTAGAGGTGTTATGGTTCACTTAACATTTAAAACGAGGTCCATACTGTGTTTGTGGTCATCTTCATTATGCTTTTCCTGCCCACCTTCAGTGCCTCAATTTCTGTGTTGGCGTCAGATAAATTTCGGAAATGGATCAGCGATCTGGAGAGCCGAGAAATCGTAGCCCTTATTACGCTTCATGAAATTTTTGGTCTTACTCTTCCCTAGTACCCAGCCACAATTTAATTTTGCTTTACACTCGTAACAAATATGAATTCTCAGTACCCTGGATAGTACCAAAAGCTATACCTCTTCTTAATTATTCTTGCTATACTTTAATTCCAGAACAATTCATCAAAACATATATCTAAATGTTTTGTATCTAAGGTGAGAGGGAGTGGGGGATGGAAGTTCTCTTAATATACAAGCTTGGGTGTGGAAAAACAAGTAGAGGCGGGAGGAAAGGTAAGATACGCTTTCGTGCTCGCTGAAGTCCGTAAAACCAAAAAGAATGTCACCAATTCTACGTTTCTGTTTATATTATTATGTTTTTTAAGGTTAAGGCGAAGTGTGATTAACACCCCTTCCTTTTATAGGAGTTTGAGAAATTATAAAACCGACAAGTGTGAGAAGGGGTGCATACGATACTCACCCAGACCATGTACATGTGCATTGGCATTTTGGCTAAGACTTAAGTAACCATTCTGCGAAATTGTGCGGGTAATAAAGCTTCCTTTCATTCAGCCCCCCCCCCCATGTCTTCATTGTTTACCTTTTGTCTGTACGACTTATTTTAGAGCTGATATTCGGCGAATTCGGGTATTCATTCGGAAAAAACTAGACTTCGCAACCCAGCCCCTTGTTTGGTCACTAAGGTCTTGTCCTCATGGCCGGCGATATAATATGTGATTCACTGCATAAAATGCACCACACGAGATTCATTCAACAAATTCTCAAGATTTTCGTTCGACCCACAGTAGGTACGAGTACATATTAGCGCATCTTCAAGTTGCAGAACATCCCAATCGGTTTCAAATTTCAGGGGTTCTTAAAAACACGCCAACGAATTTGATTGTAGGTAGGTACATAGATACCTGCTTAGTGTACCTGCATTTTTGTAATTCCTGGAAGACTAATTCAGTACGAGATTTGGTTAATGATCCGCTAGGTAAACGCTTGACGTTGAGATGTATCATTAGGGTCAATACCGCGTACATTTTCGCGTTCAGATCTTTCAATATTGCGAAAGGACTTCTCCAAAGAGTAGCGAACGATGTTTTCTCTTCTGCACTTACCCTTTCCGTCGAACGAGACACTAATTTAAAAAAATGTAAGTCTCTCTTCCCACCTCCTCCATTCCCTGGCTCCTTCAGATTAAGAGTTCTGCGAAATTTAGTCAAAAATTGGTACGAAATGATATTATACTTCACCCATATAAAACTTCTTGCTTTATTTGAAAGCCTTCTGCACATTATTAAATTGTCGGGTCCAAAAGACCCAATGTGTACTATTTTGCCGAATTTTTCAGTGTACCGCTTAGAGGTTAAAAAGTTTTGATCAGATTTGACAGTGTTTCAGTAGTTTTGAACAAGCTTAAACGAGCCTCAAAGAGGCTTACACTAGTTTGGAAAAGGCTTGAAGTGACTCAATGAGTTTTAAACCCGTTTTAAAAAGTTTTACGATGTTTTCAGCAAGTTTAGAAGTGCGTAAAAGAGTCTTAAAGCCGTGGGGCCTCAAATCCACACTCCACCACCTTCTAATTGTAGATACCAAATAACAAAACCCCCAGCAAAACAAAACCCAGCTTCGAACCCAAAATTAGACACAAATAAAAACTTTCGGCTCGATACTAAAAACACAAAAAATATAACAAACAAAAAATGGGACCATAACACCCAAATTAAAGAATTTAAAATCGGCTTTTTTAACACACAAGGTCTCGCCAGCGAGGAAAGGGTACTCGAACTCGAAAATTACCTCGAAGATATTAAGTTCGATGTGATAGGCCTGGCGGAATGTAGGCGCAACGGGGAAGCCCTACTCAAAAGAAACAACAACAACTCCTTCTACTATTTCGGACAGACTAAAAGGATTCAGGGGGGTAGGTTTCTACATCAATAAAAAATTAAGCCACCTCGTATACGAAACCAAAGGTATATCCGAAAGAATTGCCGTATTGAAATTTAGAATAGGCCCCAATAGTTGTGACGAAACAGTCACGTTGATCCAGGTGTACGCCCCGACGATGCAGGCAGAGGTGTCAGAAACTGAAGAATTTTATAATTTACTAGAAAACACTTATAATACAGAGAAATCTCAATACACTTTAATAATGGGTGACTTTAATGGAAAAATAGGCTCTGACACAGGCTGCGGTGGGTCGGTGGGGCCGTACACCGTTGGAGAGACGAATGAAAACGGGGAGCTGCTTATAGATTTTGCACAAGCAAACAATGTAAAAATAGTTTCGACATTCTTGTAGAAAAGAAGTAACCAAAAGTGGACCTGGCGCTCACCGGACGGGCGTACGAAAAACGAGATTGACCACCTACTGGCCAATGATCATAGAATCGTTAAGAACATCAGCTTTCTGACCCCCCTGAAATTCTCGTCTGACCACCGCTTAGGCATGTCCAGAGTGGAAATAGTAATGAAAAATAAATATAGGAACAACCAAAAAAAGCAGGAACTACCAAAACGATTTATTATCCCAAAATACCGTTGGAACGAGGCTAATAATCTTCTGAGCGAACAGTTAAATAACAAACAGTTTTGGCAAACAGAAGATATGCAAACCCAGTACAATATTCTCGCGGAGGCCTTAAGTGAAACGCTAAAACTAAGTGGTACGAGGAAAAGCAAGGAGAAGACTGATGACATAATAAGTGCAGAGACAAAACAAATTATCGTTAAAAGAGCGAACTTGCGTGGAAAAGATAAAAGATCGGGTAAGGAAAACATAGAACTAAGCGAAATGAATAAATTGGTCAAAAAGAGGATAAAAAAGGAAATCCGCGAGTATAAGGAGGAGAAGGCGAAAACGATAATCGAAAGCTGCTGGTCGACAAAAAAAGCTAGGAAAGCCCTTACTACCAATACACCTCTGCTTCCGGGAATTGCTAAGCCGGGTGGGACAAGGACATCAAATAGGAACCAGATGGTAGAAGTAGCCACGCAATTCTATGAGGAGTTATATAGGGATAACAGAGCGGGTGGCCTGGGAACAGACACCCCGAATGATAAGTGGCGTAAATACACCCGGGAGGAGGGGGGAGTCCCCGTACTGCTGCTAGACGAAACACAGTACATGCTAACCAAGTTAAAAATAAACAGAGTACCGGGCCCCGACGAAATTGAAAACGAAACAATGAAGATTTTGGCGGACTCCCTAGCCTCCCCCCTGACCGCAGTTTTCAACAAGATTCTAGCTCTGGGCGAAACCCCTCCCAATGGCATGCGGCTGAAATAATTCTACTCCACAAAAAAGGCGATAGAGCCAATATTAATAATTACCGTCCAATCAGCCTAACGTCCAACGTAAGCAAAATATTTTTCAAAATTGTTAAAGAAAGAATTTACAAAACACTAGACGAACAGCAACCACCCGAACAAGCTGGCTTCAGGAAAAAATTCTCTACGTGTGATCATATTTTCGCATTAAATCAAATCCTTGAAAAAGCAAAAGAGTACAATTTCCACGTTTATCTTGCATTCATCGATTTCAATAAAGCTTTCGACACACTATATCACGAAAAAATCTGGATCGCCCTAGCCAAACAAAACGTCCACGCAAAATATATATACAAATACTAAATAAGTTCTACGAAAAGGCAACAGCATATATAAAGACTGATAAAGTAGGCAGAACGTTTGAAATTAAAAGGGGTGTCAAACAGGGCGACCCGCTCTCCCCGAATATATTCAACTGTGTCCTAGAGCAGGCTTTCCGGGAACTAAATTGGACGAAGAAAGGAATCAAGGTTAACGGCGAGTTCTTAAATAACATGAGGTTCGCCGACGACATTATCTTGATTGCAAAAAGTACGGCCGAACTCGAAGGTATGCTGGGGGAGCTAGAGGAAGTGTGTGGTAAGATCGGCCTCACAATGAACGGTAGTAAAACTAAAATAATGTCATCGGATGAAGAATGCCGGGGGGTGCAGGCGGGCGGAATACCCGTAGGCAGGGTGCCGGAATACAAGTACCTAGGCCAGACAATGGCCGTAGAGAAGAGAGCCGATGTAGAAATTAAAACAAGGATAGCTGCAGCTATAGGAGTTACTCTACAAGACGGAGAAATACTCAACAGCCACCGATTAGGAGGAAAAACAGAAGCGGGAAGACCACCTCCTATAATAATTGTAGCGTTCAACAGTTCCAGAATTGCAGACAGATTCATCCACAATAAGAAGAAGAAGGAGCTGAGAATGAGGCAAATCGATAAAAATACAGGTACCCCAGAGAAGGAAATCTACATCAACGCGAATCTCACGAAATACAATCGAGACCTGTACATACAGACAAAGGCAAGATGTAAGGCGGCTAAATACGAGCGATTCTGGCAGTCCAAAGGGAGAATCAAATGCAGGAAAACAGAGCACAGTGCCATCGTCAACGTGAACACCGAAGAAGATTTAGATAAAATAGTATAATGCAGGTAACTAGACTAGAGATTATGATATCGAAAATAAAAGTAAAAACCCAACCTAATATACATGACGACTACTTCACGTAAAGATAACCCAAATAAACTACAACAATACACAAACATTACGAACAAGACGATGACACCATTACAATTTACTGCCTTTAACGCAACCCAAACCAACCACTTCACATTGTTTGCCGCTAACATCCGAAGTATCGCAAAAAATCTAGATGAACTACAAATAATACTAGAAGACACTAAAATAAACCCCAACGTAATCATATTAGGAGAATGCTGGCTAAGAGAAAACGTAGGTACCGAGGAAACTATCAATATAAAAGAATACAATATGTACTACACAAAAAGAAATAAAAATAAAAACGATGGAGTAGTAGTTTACTTGAAAGGAAACATCGAGAAATATAAAATAACTGAAATAGCCTCGGAAACAATGACTGGGCTCATAGTAGACTTAGAAAGGGAGAATATTATAATATATGCTATTTACAGACCCCCAAACTTAAATGCAAAATCCTTTATTAAAGAGCTAAAGGGAACTATAAACAGTAATAAAAAAATGAACGAAAAAAGAATAATGATAGCAGGAGACATCAACTTAGATATTAGAACCCTAAATGACCTCAGTAACCTATACCTAACTACAATGGCGGAAATTGGATTAATTCCCTGCATAAACGAGTACACAAGAGTAACAAACGAAACAAGAACATGTCTAGATCATATCTTCTACCCTATGAAAAATAAAAACGAAATCAAAACTACAGTGGTCCTACTCTCAAAAATAACAGATCATTACCCCACATTAATTTCAATAAAAAAAGAAGATCTCAAGAGAGAAAGAGCAAAGAAAGTAAATCTTGTCAAGAGAGGGCTCAATCACGTGGGAATAAAGAAAGAGATAAATGAACAAGAATGGAAGGAAGTAATAAAAAAAACCGATGTAAATGAAGCGACTGAGAACTTCACCACAATAATGAAAAGAATACTAGGAAAAAATGAATTTAAGTATAAACAACAGAAAAAACATACTAAACTAAAACCATGGATAACAAAAATGCTGATACAGAAGATCAGAAATAGAGATAGATTGCATCTGGAAGTGAGGAAAAACCCCCAAGACCAGGAATTAAATAGGCAGTATAAAGCGTACAGAAATGAAGTCACGGCCATGATAAAGAAAAGGAAAACGGAATATTACGTAATCCAAATAAAAAATACTCCCTTTAATAGTAAGGAAATGTGGAAAACCCTCAACAAGGTTGTAAAAGATGGAAAAGGGATAAGGGAAAATAAGGATCCAACAAGTATAATGGTTAAAGGAACGATTACATCAAACAAGCAAGATATAACAGAGGCATTTAACCAACACTATACTAACATAGCAGACATAATAAAAAAAGAAATAGAGAAAATAAGGGAGGACAGAGGGGATTCAAATATCACAATACCGAAAAACAGAGGCAATAGGGTAACAAAACAAGTATGGGAAAAATTTAACCCAGTAACTGTACATACGACAAAGAAGATAATTAACAGCCTAAAAATAAACGCAGCCGCAGGTATAGACAGAATCCCCGCAAAAATAATAAAAGATAATAGAGACAAGCTTGCAAAACCTATAACACACCTGATCAACCTAAGTATGAGCACCGGTACTTTTCCAGTAAACTACAAAAAAGCTATTATCAGGCCAATATATAAGGGAGGTAACGTACAAGACATTAATAACTATAGGCCAGTCTCCCTATTATCAAATATATCAAAAATAATAGAAAAAGCAGTAAAAGAACAACTCGTAGCACATCTGGAAGGAAACAAATACTTTGTGGAAAGTCAGTTAGGGTTTAGGAGAAATATGGGAACTGAAGATGCAATAAATGAATTACATAATACATTAATAAGCTATCTTGATAATGGAAAAAATGTATCGCCGTTTTCCAAGACCTATCAAAAGCGTTTGACCTAGTGGAACATGAGAAGCTCATAGAAAGAATTGACGAAGCAGGATGTGGAGGAAAGGTGCTGGAGTGGTTCAAATCATACCTAAAATGTAGAAAACAAAAAGTTAGAATAGGAGAAGACGAAAGTAGCTATCTTGAAACAAGGGTAGGTACACCTCAGGGGTCAGCACTGTCACCCATATTATTTCTGATATATATGAACGAACTAGGGAAGATAGACATTGAAGGAAAAATTATCTCATATGCAGACGATACAGTTATGATAGAAAAGGGAGAAACCTGGGACGAGGTAAAACAAAAAACTGAGGAAGATCTAGGGAAGATTATAACCTGGCTAAACAATAACAACTTCATACTGAATTTAAAAAAAACAAATTTCATACAGTTTGGTCTAAAGAATAAAAGAAAAAACAACGAAGAAGTAAACATATTTGTTCACAATACAAAATGTAAAGATAAGAATCATGGTACAAAGGGAGAATGTCAAACCTTACAAAAAGTACAAAACACTAAATATCTAGGAGTTACAATCGATAAAAACCTAAACTGGAAAGAACATTTAAAAAAGATAGCAGCAAAACTTCTGAAAACAATCTATCTAGCCTTACAAGTAAAAAATATGATCCGAACAGAACGAAACGAATAATATATATGGCAATGATTCAATCCAAAATCCAGTACGGAATTTCAGCATGGGGGGCTACATACAAAACAAATCTAAAACCGGTAATCCGTAGCCAAAAAAAATTCTTAAAAATTCTATACAACAAACCAAAAAGATTTTGCTCAAAAGAATTATTTAAAGAAACTAATGTTCCGACAATAGAGGAGTTACACGAAATTAGTGTAATTAAATATGTAAAAAAACAAGGATATCTCGAGAACATACAAGGGAAAACTCGGAAAACTAGGAAAAATGACCGAACAATAATACTACCAAAAATAAAAACAAATTCTGGGAAAAGGACAAGTACATACAAAGGAATTCAAAACTTTAACAAACTTAGCACAGACGATAGACAAGCAATCACAGAAGCAAAAACAACGAAATACAAAAAAGTAATACGAACTATAATAGAAAAAAAAAGAGCTGAATGACGCACACTTGAACTTGAACTAAATAACAAACTAACCGATATCATAATATATACGAAGTAAATGTAAGTAAAAAATTGTATGTAAACATGTTGTAAAATTATAAGCCCAACCAACACGAGCAGAGCCTCAGTGGTAGGGTATAAATAAATAATTCAATTCAATTCAATTCAATGGTTGGAAAGCATTTTGGGCGCTAAAGTACATATTCAAGAGCGGTATGAGTATTTTAACCAAAATAAAAATCCTGCAGGGAAACGTGTTTCCGGTGCTCACCTACGGGGCACAAACTTGGGCCCTGACCAAACGGAATGTCCAGCGATTAAAGAAAACACAACTTGCCATGCTCCGCAGTATACTAGGAATAAAATTAAAAGACAAAATTAGTAACAAAAAAATGTTTGTGAAAACAAATTGCAGAGACATAGGCTACGTGGTTAAAAAATTGAAACTCAAATTCGCTGGGCATCTGGCGAGGGAGGGGCCCAAGAAGTGGGGCTTCAAGTTGGCCACCTGGACCCCCTACGACAAAAAGCGCAAGAGAGGCAGACCCCCTACCCGCTGGCGAGACGAAATTGTGTCCAATATCGGTACAGGGTGGATGGGGTCAGCCCAAAATAAACCAAGCTGGAAGAAGGTGGTGGAGACCTATGCCCAAAAATGGGTGGGTTAATGAGGCCTGGTCGGCCGTTAACCCCGGTCCATAAATAAATAAATAAAAAGAGTCTTAAACAAGGTTAGAAAGAAGTGGAAATATCTGAAAGAGTTTCAGATGAGTCTGTAAGATCTTACATCGCTCTAACTAAGCATAAAAGAGTCGTCAAGTCTTTTTCACAGATTGGAAAGAATATGAAAGAGTCCTTGAAAATTTCATGAAGTCTGGGAGAGTCTCAAAACGCTTTAAATTAAATTTCAGAGAGTTTTCCTGTGTTCTATTTCAGTTTGGAGGATTAGTGAACTAGGTCTTTCAGTTCGGAAGATCAGAAAAAGCCTATGGAGTCAGAGTTCGAATAAGTCTAGAAGATACACTATCACGAACTTGGAAGGGTCTTGAATGTCTTGAAGCGTCTGTTGCAATCTCAGAAAAAGTTGTAAGTGCCTTACAGACTTTTAAAGCGCCTGGAATAGGCTTATAGCATTTTAACCAAGTTGAGAAGCCCCCGGTAGAGCCTTAAACGAGCTTGGATGAGGCTACAAGCGTCTGAAAGTTGAAAGCAAGTCTTGGGGGCTTCTTAAGTTTGAAAGGATTTTATCGTAAGAAACTTGAAACAGTTTCAGATAAAATTTTTAATGCCCGTTCCGTGATTACTTTGTAAGGGAAGGTGCAATTTAGGGTAAAATTAAAAATTTCATGTCTATCTGGAAACAGAAAAAAAAAAGGCCAAAGAGAAGCAAAAAACCGGTATTGGCCTTTCTGCTTGGAGGGGACAAACAGTCGTCTCAGGGGGAATGCTCCTGTTAGGTCACAAGTCGGCTTGGAAGTCTGGACCAAGGTTGGATGGGGCTAAAAGTGAAAGTTTAACCAGACTATGGGTCTTACAGCGTATTTTGAAAGAGTCTCATATATGTCGGAAAGAGTTTTTACGAGTCTAGAAGAGTTTTTGTGGAGCATTTGAATCAAGTCGAAAGAATGTCAGCTTCACGCATTCTTGGAGGATGCCGAAAGTATTCCAAGTATTTTTAAACGAGCCTACAAGAGTCTGACAGCGTATTTATTATGCTTGAACGAGAGACATTGAGTCCTAACCAAGTCTAAAAGAGTCTTAAATACTATAAACTTGGCAAAGGCTGAAAGAGTCTTCCGAGTATCTTAAAGAAGTGTAGCAGAATCTTATCCGGGTTTGCAAGAAGATGATGGTGTTTCGACAAATCTCACAAAAGCTATCAGTCTCAGCTTGAAGTTTTAAAAGAGCAAAGACGAATTTATATTTTGAGCTGAACATGGCTTCGCTAATTTGCTGAAGAACGTTCTATCCTCGTCTCACAATGATTCTCTCCTATCACAGGGTGACCAGTTTCTGGAAAACCGTGGAAAGTCAGGGAATGTGCAATGTGAGCACACCTGGAAAAGTAAGAGAAAAATCAGGGAATTTTGACGAAAATTTTATGATGTGAAAAGTATTGTACAATTTTCTCTGTCAGACTCAATTGAACTTTTTTTTTTTATAATTTGTTTGTTATGAAAAAGATGGAAAATGGACTGGAAAAATCTGAAAAAAATCTGGAAAGTCGGGGAATTTTTTTGGGGGAAAAAAAGTGGCCACCCTGTATCAGGAAATAAAATTGCTCACAAAAAACGAAAAATTGTAAGGCGCTTGATTGTCCCCAGGAATGTATTATTACCTTGCGGTTTTGCTCCATGCTGTTCCCCCCTCCGCCGAAAAAGTGATCACTCTACGGATTTCAGCGGAAAGGTTTTAGTTTCAAGGTGGCTTAGCAGAAGCATATCGATCATAAGGTGGATAAGACGGCCGTCTACAGCGATAACCGATAATAAAATAATAACAGCCTTTCTTTTTAAATCGTGACTCATGTATGGAGAAGGGGCGTGCACAACAGAAAATCCCCCCCCCCCTCATCCTGAGCGAAAATGGTATTTAAAAAAGGTTGCGCTTTCCGATTTGCCTTCTACGCTGCAAGATGTGAATTTGTGTCTGTCATGAAGTCTTATACAAGTATTGAGGAATCCTAAACCATTACAGAAATTTAAAAAAAATGTTCGATTAAAATCAGGTATTTTTTTAATGCCTCCGTAGTGATAAACCCCAATGAGATGAAGAGCCTAATAGTGTCTGGAAGGTACGTGAAAGGTTGCAGACTAGTTCCGAACAGTCTTATCGAGTCTGAAATAAGCTTGAAACGTTTTCAAGTGTCTTAGCTAGTCTTAAAGCCTGCTCCCTTTCCTGCAAGAAAAATTGAATGACTGAATTGTGTCCTAGTGAAGGTTAAAAAGTTTACAAAAACCGTTACCAGTTGAAAGAATCCATGAGAAACTTCGATAGTACGTCATTTTGTAGGGTCTTTTCTGTGTCCTTGAAAATATGAAGACAGCTCACGGCACCAATCATTCAAAACTCCCGAGTACTCCATTGCTTTACCTCTCTATTTACTCAGTTACCACCGCGAGAGCGCACAGTAATCCAAAAGGGTGTACTGAAACTGAAAAAAAAGGCTGCTATTCCATTGCCCTAATATTCCAAAAATATTGTACGTGGGGGCGAACAAAGGCACCAGAGGCACTCCTTAAAACTTACACAGGAATAGCTGCAAAACCAGTAAAAAATATTGACAAGGTCGCTCTAACTCGGGCAGCACTGGTGAAACCATCACGACTACAATTTCAGTAGTGTGAAAAAGATGAACTGCTGTAAAGGTGATCATTTAAAAAAATTGTTCTGATTGAAATGAAAATGGACTCATCTGAAAAGAAATTTCAACCTCTATCAGTTTGGTTCTTTTTATTTATTTATTTTTGTTGAAAAACTCTTTAATTTTTGGGAAATTTTCTGAAAATTAAGTACGTATGTTGATGGGATATTCCCACTTGATCACTTCTACAAGTTTGCGATAACAGCGCGCCACCACCTCGACCAGCCCGAATAATGTAATGTATCAGGGTGCTCCTCACGCCTCACTGAAAGACTGACGTCACTATCAGTTTGAACAGATCAACAGTACAAAAAATGCTGGTATCTTATAAGAGATATTCTTCTCAGTACCTGTTTTTATTCTTTGATAATCATAGGTTCTTGGCAATTTCTCGAAATCACCCTACCGTAGAGAAGTATTTGTCGAATTTTCATATTTTTGGATGCTCTGCCCAAAAAAGAATGCTATTTAGAGACTATGTTTCCGACTTCAGTCAGATACTTGCTATTTACTTGTTTTGTTTTACTTACTAGTAGGCACCCTGTCCATATACGCGGGGGGATTGTAACCAGTCAAATTATACACAGCAAGAAGTATTTCTACCTGAATTGTTTCTTGGATCATCCGCCCCCCCCCTCCCAGGTCATACCTCTCTTCCGCTCGCCAATCAGAAAAATTATTTCGCTGTCAAATTTTGTGCGTTTCTACTCGACGTGTTCTTCGATTCGATATGCGGAAAAGAAGTTATTCCGAAAAACTGGAAAAACGAGTAATTAGAGCAGATTGGTCGGATGCGAATCAGCACTCAGACCTGGGCCTCATTATGCTCCCTTTGCAAGGTCCCATACAGCTATATGAGATTAATGTACACGACGTGCAGTGGCGGATCTAGAAATTTTCCAAGGAGGGTGTTTTGAAAATAAAACTTCTTCCACCTCCGCCCCCTAAAAACCCGTGACTGATGTCATTTTAAATAGTCTCTGAAGACAAGTTTCGTAATGTGATTAAATCGTTTCAAAATGAACACTGTTGACTGTAAAGCTGCAGATACTCAAAAACAGAAGAAAACCTCAAAACTCAAGCAGTTCTTTTTCTTCTTCGGCCCAAAGAGGGGTGTCCGAAGCTGCCTCCCACAGATCCGCCACTGACGACATGCAGTATCGAGTGACTGTAATCGGCAGTCTGTATGGTGCCACCATCGATAATTAATGTATTCATGAACTCGAACAACTCACCTTGGTGTGTATAGCTTCGCAGAGTATTCGCCGATCTCGTTAATCTACCAGGAAGGGGTAAAGCTATAGCATCGTACTCGAGGTTCATTTGTTTTTCGTATAGACTCAACATCGCTTGCGGTATTTGAGTTTCCTTCCAGTCTACGGCTGATCGTCTCTTCATCGAAAGTAAGTCCGTTAGTTCCGTTTGAAATGAAACCTGAATGAAAAATCATCGCCAACACCAGCGGCAATAACTCTTTCGTTTTCGTGATCCTTAATTCCATCATACTCCTGCAAGCAAATATAATAAGTTGCGGATTAGTGCCACTGATATTATTGTTTTCTAGCGGGATATTAGGCGATCCACGCTCTGCATGTGGGAAGAGCGGCTCTCTCGCAGTACCAAGGGGGAGTGGACCCGACTGCTAGTACGCGACCTTAACGCGTGGTTGGGCAGACGTCATGGCCAGCTGAACTTCTACCTCACGCAGGTGATGAGCGGTCATAGTGTAACAGAATTTAAAGTAGGTACATCTGAGAAATGCCTATGTAGCAGTGGCCGGGCAGAAAAATTCGTAACTTAACACGACCGACTAAAGAACCGCTTCCAAGAACTGTACCGAATGTAGGGGAATCCAGTGAAATGCAAGTATTTGCCGCTTCTACGAACTTCCAAGCTTCCTCACCGACTTCTCAGCACGCGGGCATCTTTGCATAGTTCGACGAATTCGCCATCTTTCCACTCGCAGACATACGGTTGTTGATCTCGTGTGTCTACGGTTTTTTTATACGACGATGTGAAAAAGCCAAATCAACGCAAAGACAAATAATAGCCATTGCCTGACCCCAGTACCCAAAATGAGCTATTTTAAATAGTGATCTCGATCTTTCAAAAAATATCGATTTGATCGAAATTTTCGATCATACGACTTCCAATATTCGATTCGACCCGATCTTATGTAAAAAGATCGATTTTTGATAAGATCGATCTTGATCAATCAGAGAATTTTTTTACTGGTGTAAGTTTATCTGCATCTGCAAATCTGCAAAATCCAAATGAATTTTGGTTATTTCTCGCTGTCAATGAGTAAAAAATCTATAAAATTTATTGAAGTTGAAAATTTTGTTAAATTTGTCACAAAAGCACATCTCCCAACATTAATAACTGATAACTGAACCTGCGAGCTGCAACCTGGAATAAAAAACATATTAAAGGCTTGCTGTACAAAGAGATTATTTTTCTTTATTCTCCATCTTGAAGAGCTCAACAATACATTTTTTCTATGAATCCTATTGCATATATTTTGGTCAGTTGATTTGCCTTTGCATTCTTATATTTTACTTGATTTTTGCAGCTGGAGTTTGAAAACAGGATTAGTCTCACATAATTGAAAACGACTACCCTTTCATGTTTCGTTATTGTTATCACATATCAATATCACTCAACTTATCACAGATGAAGTTTACATTACACCTAGGCCGCAGCTAGCTGCCGCCGGCTGTGGAACAATGTGACGTCACACTAAACAGGTCTGTTGTTACTTTGTGAAAGATCGAAATTTCGATCATGACCAAAATGATCGATCATCGATCTTGATCAAGAATTTTAAATGATCGATAAGATCGATTAAAAGATCGATCTTATCGATCGATCTTGAGATCGAGATCACTAATTTTAAAGCTATTATCACGCAGATAAGCTCGAGTAATAACGAAACAAATATAGACCAGCTTTCAGTTTATTTTCGATTTTTCAACCCAGTAAAAGCGTTCGCCGAAAGTTTCTCACCTCGCTCGCAATCTGCACCGTTTCCGCGAACCAGAAATTGAGCTGACAACTGCAGTGATGTACCCGGGGAAAACGCTCCAAGCCAGTCACGCATCAGATGTGAACGGATTACATACCTTGCAAAGATCATCCACTTATCGTGATTGTTTACGCACGTGCGCAGAAACCATATTACGAATCGCAAAATGTACACACGCGCGCGGACGAAACCAAAAACGTGAAGAAATCTCGAAACCAGTTGCGAAAAAAAAATAGCGAAATTCGGTTTGCTAGAAGAAAACGTGCACGAAACCGCTTCGAAAGGTTCGAATTTTGAAAATCGAAGAATTAATGAGGCGCGAACTGTTTTTGGACAACGACTATCTGAGAAACAAATTCAACTTGAATCCGGTTGGGCGAATCCGAACAGGACGACGGTTCTGACACATGATTCCAAATGCGTGAGGCTAGACAGCGAGGCACCCAAAGGCACGTGCTGCAGCATGTTGTTTAGTTAGTTTAGGTGGGGAGGCGAAGAGGGTAGCCAATCGCAAAAAGGTCATCTCTCTTATTTTCCGGATTCTGACATTTGTAATCCGTCGCGGGGCAAATATTTGCTCTTTTTTACCTGACGTGCCAGATGTTCAATGCAGATCCTGCTCGCTGCACGACTTCAAATCATTCCAAGATCACCTGATCTGATTTGATGCCAACGAGAAAACGCTAAACCACGACCGCGATTTTATTATGCTCGATTTTGATAGCATGCCGGCCACCGTGTGCCACCGAACACCTCAAATTTCGAATTTATAATGAGTACGCGGTCATATGTCGGCCGGGTATCCTTCAAGGTTGTTGGGTCTTCCCGGGAAGGCTCATTACCCTTGGCCTTGTCCCTGTCGATACATGCATTAGACCATGCACGTGCGGAGAATAAGGCAAGGTCACTTCGTCGACGAAATTTTTCGTGAAATTCCTGGCAAAATGAGACTTACCGAAGCTTTCTACCTTAATTTGTCTTACAGATATGCCCTCTTTGAATTTGTAATTTTTCCTTTTTTTGAACGCTTTTTTTTTTTTTGAAATTACATTTTTTTCAAAATCAGTGTTTATGAAATCTCATCTTTGAACACCCATATTTCAGCGAATTAGGGAGCTAGAGAGCTCCGCAAGGTCTCATGTTATCAGAAACTTTATCTAGTATGTATCGGTATTCATAACTTCATATCGACAAAGTAAGACCTTATCCACTGCACTGCCACATTTGTTGTGCTGAAAAATGTATAAGGCACGTATATTTTGCAGTTGTAATATTAACTTTCAAAAAATCCAACAACTTTTATGCTACCTATGAAAATATTATTTCAAGTTGTTCTCCTCAGGAGCATACCAAAATGGGAGAGGGGAGCAATTTATTTCCTTTGTTGGAATTTTTCACTCCGCAGTTGAGAAAATTTACAATTTTAGTATTAGGTTGGGAAAACTGGACAGTTGTGCTTTCATGTTTTTGTTTTTTTTTACAGGAACGAAAATAAAGGGGGTGGGTGTCCAAGCCTTTGCACCAAGGTTGGGAAATTTTAGTAAATGGATCAGAAATCAGAAAAATCCAACAAGTGAAAAGATTTTTTTTTGACCAATACTAGGGGGCTTTGCCCCCCCCCGCCGTCGCTCGCTTCGCTCGTAGCGGACTTACTCGGCGCTTCGCGCCTCGTCCAACCACCACAGTCCTCAGTTTTTGGTCTAAAACTTTTGTTCCTGAGTTGAGATTTGCTTTGTGCTTCTTTTGCTACTCCTCTATCAGCGGTCCTCAGTCTTCCACCATGAACCCCCTACCATCCTTTCTTCATCACGAGCCTCCTCCTCCTCCACCACGACCCCGTCGTTGACCATGGTTGCTCTCCGCCTCCACGGTCACACCTCAACAGTCGCAACCCTCCTCAGCCACAAACTCCTCCCTCACAATGGCTATAGTCCTCCACCTAGTCTCCCCTGATCACCCTCTTCCACCACGAGTGCCCTCCATTAGGGCCACGTCCTTCGACCACCCCACACCACTGTGGCCTTCATTTTCGTTCACGTACCACACCCACCAAGACCTCTTCGCCCATCACTACGACCTCCTCAATAGCGGCCTTAGTCCCTCTCTACAGCCTTCCCCTTCTGCGGCTCCATCGCCCTACGGCCTCCTCGCTCAACCACCACAAAGATCCCCTGGTCCTCCAACCAGGAGCTTCCACCACCATGACCAACCCTCCCCCACGAGAACCCTTCCCTTCAAGACCACCTGCCCGGGACCAGAACCTTCTGTACCATGGCCTTCATTCGCCTTCCTCACTATTACCCCCTCCCCACTCGGGGCCTTAATGTCCCTCTACAGTCCCAGCCACCATCGTGCTTTTCCTCCCCTTTAGGAGCTCCTCCTCTACCATGAGTACCTCTTACACCCCCGGGCCTTTATCTACCAAAATTTTACTGCCCCTCTAGGATCCTCACCCGCCACTACCTCCTCCTTCCTCAATGGCCAACCTCTCCTACCAAGGATTTCCTCCGACACAAGGACCTCTCACCCACCACTACCCCCGGGCTTCATCTTCTTTCAGAGCCCCTGTCCTCACTATGGCCCTCCAACCCCCTTGCAGATCCCTGACCATCCACCCAGGAGCTCTCAAAACCATGACCACCCCTCGACCCTACCCCACTACCAGCCCCTCCCGCACAACGGCCATTTCTCTCCGTGGTTCCCTCTCTCACCAAGCACTTTCTCCTCCACCAGGTCCTCTTACTCCCGCCCCACCCAGGGACTTCATCTCCGTCCACAGCCCACGCCCTTACAGGGGCCCTCTTCTCTCTTCAGGAGCTACCTTCTCAACCATGAACCCCCTCCTGAGGGTCGACTACCCCTGGAAAATTGAGCAATCAAGGGGTTGGGTAGGCAACCTTCAGCAACTTGTGATCTTGAAGATTATGGGTAATTATGTCATGTTATGTCTTTTTGTGTCAGTTATGTCTTAAAACTTGGAGATCTTTTATGTTAGAACAGATTATGTCCTTGAAAGTAGCTGATCTGCCCCTGCAATTTTTCTAATTTTTAGGAAGGCAACCCGCAGTGCGGTTTTTAGGTAGGGTGGCGGAGGGGGGAGGAGTTTTGGTTTTTAATATATAGAGAGCTATGTCATTTTATATCTTTTGACTTGAGATCTAGGAGATCATGGGTAATTATGTCTTTTTATGTCTTATTATGTCAGTTATGTCTTAAAACTTGGAGATCTTCTATGTTAGAACAGATTATACCCTTAAAAGTAGTTGATCTGCACCTGCAATTTTCCAAGGGCTCTCCTCCCTCTTCAGGAGCTTCCTCCACAACCGCTACCCCTGGAAAATTCAGTAATTAAGGGGCCGGGTAGGCAACCTGCAGCGACTTGTGATCTTGAAGATTATGGGTAATTATGTCATTTTATGTCTTTTTTATGTCTTATTATGTCGGTTATGTCTTTAAACTTGGAGATCTTTTATATTAGAACAGATTATGTCCTTGAAAGTAGCTGATCTGCCTCTGCAATTTTTCGGATTTTTAGATAGGCAACCCGCAGTGCGTTTTTTTCCCCGGAGGCAGCGGCGGATTTTACCTTTTTAGTCTATAGAGAGATAGAGAGACGAGAAAATTTTGATGTTTGAAAATTGTGAGTCGAGTCTGTTGAGACTTTACACTTTTTACTCCCAGAGGAAACTCTTCGCTACGTCTTCCTCCCTTTTTTTTTGGGGGGGGGGGATTTTTATCTTTAAGGAAGGATAAAAAAATGTTTCCCTTTTTGATTTCTGAAAAAAATACGTATAATTATATTTTCTACCGCACGGGGAAAAGGCAAGATGCCGGCCATAAACAGAACTTTACGCCATCCTTTCTGTAATGTCAAGTCACTGACAGTACATTGAACTTTGTAACATAAGACTTCCAATCTTACTGAATAATCATACCTATTACCTCTTCTATCTCTTGCCCATCGATCATCAGATTTCCCCTTTCCCCTCTTCCGATTCTTTTTGATTTGCTACCATTCAGCTTGAGGCCAGCTTTTTTGCATTCCCTCAATGGCTCTTCTGACATTTTCTTCAACTCCTTACTAGTTACTGCAAATAAGATAATATCGTTTGCGTACCTTAAATTATTTAGAAATTCTCCCTCTATTTTCAGCCCCCTTCTTTTCCACTTCAGATTACGAAATACTTCTTCCAGAACGCAGTTGAAGAGGTTTGGCGACAAGGTATGCCCTTGTCGAAACCTCCTCCCAATTTTGGATTCCCACCCTTTGCTTTTAAGGCTGGTTCTTGCACTCGAATTTGCATAACAGTTCTGTATGACTTCAATAAACCCCCTTTCAATTCCCTTATTTTCCAGTGCTTTTAACATTAATTTATGATCCACTGAATCAAATGCCTTATGAAAGCCTATGCAAAGCATTTAAATTTCCACATCATATTCGTGTGTTTTTTCAATAATTTGGTTGACAACGAAAATATTCTTTACAGTTAAGAAGCCGTTTCTGAATCCCGCCTGTTCATTCCCCTGATGATTTGAATCCAAATGGATACATACGTCTCTTTAATAATAATAGCATTTAATAAGTAGGACATTACAGTTGTTCGATAATTACAATTTATTACTAAATCTGTCGTCGTACTAGCCCTGTTGTTGGGCGAACGCCTCCCTCAACCTCTCCCATTCGGTCCGGTCAGCGGCAATTTTGTGGAATAAGCGGTGTTTCAACATTTTGTTCAAGTCGTCTGACCACCTGGCCTTCTGCTTGCCCGGCCACCCCCCCCCTCCCCGAACTGCCCGAAAGTTACTTTTTTCGCCCACCTACTATTGTTCAGTCTGCTTAGATGTCCAGCCCAGTCCCATTTTATTCTGTTTGTATAGTGAATTATGTTTTTGTTTTTCCAAAGTTCTTCCTTGATTTCAATTTTGTCTATAAGTTTCAGGCCTAACATAGTTCTTTGCATGGAATTCTGAGCGGACTGGAGTTTCCTTTCGTTTAGGCTTGATAGGGTCCACGTTTGACATCCGTAAGTCATGGATGGAAGGACACAGCTGTTAACGATATGTGATTTATACGTAATCGGAAAATTATTTTTTAAGCTCATTTTTAGGCTCCAAAATTTGTTCCAACCTATTGCTATCCTCCTATTGATTTCTTTCTCATTTTGGATTTGGAAAGATATTGTTTGGCCAAGGTAAATGATATTATCAACTATTTCTATTTTCCGGTTATTGATTTTGATTGTGTGGTGTCGTCCCGAATTTGTGAGGATTTTTGTTTTTGACATGTTTGTTTCCAAGCCCGCTAACTTGCTTTGACAGCTGAGCTCATCCAGCATAATTCGTAGGTCGTCCCAGCTCTCCATCACTAGCACTACGTGTCGTCTGCAAATCTAAGACTGTTCAATATTTCTCCGTTGATTTTTATTCCTTTCGTATCTCAATTTAGATTTCTAAAAATTTCGTCTAATGCGCAGTTGAACAGCAACGGGGAGACTGGATCGCCTTGCCGTACCCACCTCCCTTTTTGATATTAAAATTTTTCCCTTCCGTGTCAGTGATGATTTTGGCTTGCAAGCCGTTATACATTTCTTGTATGACTTTTACTAACGTCGTCCCTACCCCATGATTTAAGAGTGCCCTTAGCATGAATTTTTGGTCCAGTAGGTCAAAAGCCTTAGTGAAATCTACGACGGCCAGGTGGACTATCACTCCGTACTCGGATGCCTTCTGTACGATCATTTTGATAGTATGGAGATGGTCGACGGTGGAGAAACCCCTCCTGAAACCTGCTTGACAGGGTGACTCTTGCCAATCTGAAATGCCTCTCAGACGAAAGTCCAGCATGGACGACAGAATCTTTGCCAGAACTATAATAAGGCTTGTATGTCTGAAGTTTCTAATGTCGTTTCTGCAACCTTTCTTAAAAATTAGAATGATGTTTGAAATTTTCCAGCGAGCTGGTATACGTTTTGTCACCAAAATTTCGTTGTATAATTTTGTCAGAATTTTTATTAGACGTTCTCCTCCGAACTTGACATGTTCATTTGTGATTCTGTCGTGACCTGCTGTCTTTTCCTCTTTGAGCGCTTCGATGGATCGTTTCACTTCACTTTCCAGAAACGCCGGTTCTACATTGTTTTCTACTATTTCCGTAAATTCGATGCTAGAGCTTGGTTCTGAGCATAGATTTGAGTAAAAGTCAGTGGCAGTTTGGTTAATCTGAGCTCTCCCGTATTCTTTAGCTCCTTCACTATTTTAAAGCATGTCATCAAGCTGCTACCTAGTATATTTTCCTTCTTAATTTTTTTGGTGCTTCTTTTTGATTTGCTACCATTCAGCTTGAGGTCAGCTTTTTTGCATTCTCTCAATTGCTCTTCTGCCATTTCCTTCAACTCACTATTTTCTGCAAATAAGATAATATCGTTTGCGTACCATAAATTACTTAGAAATTCTCCATCTATTGTTAGTCCACTTCTATCCACTTCAGATTACGAAATACTTCTTCCAGAATGCAGTGGAAGAAGTTTGGCGACAAGGTATCCCCTTGTCGAAACCCCCTCCCAATTTTAAATTCCCACCCTTTGCTTTAAAGGCTGGCTCTTGCACTCGAATTTGCATAGCAGTTCTGTATGACTTTATTAACCCACTTTCAAATCCCTTATTTTCTAGTGCTTTTAATATAATATATTTAAGATCCACTGAATCAAATGGCTTATGATAGCCTATGCAAAGCATTTCAATTTCCACATCATATTCGTGTGTTTTTTCAATAATTTGGTTGACAACGAAAATATTTTCTACAGTTGAGAAGCCTTTTCTGAATCCCGCCTGTTCATTCCCCTGATAATTTGAATCCAAGTGGATACATACGTCTTTTTAAGACTGCCATAAATACTTTACACATGTTCGATGTTAGGCATATTGGCCTGCAATTTGCAATGAGTTCCTCCCGCCTTTTTTGTATAATTATATTATTTCGGTCAAGTTCCACTGTTTTGGACATACTTTCATAATAAGAATTTTGTTAAATATTGTAGCCAGGTGTGGCACTCTCTGTTCGCCAAATCTTTTCAGCATTTCATTCGTAATTCCATCCGGTCCTGGGGCTATGTCACTTTTCAGTCTATTTAGTACGTATTCCCCTTCTCTCTCCATTACTTCCGGGATTCCTTCCTCCTTTCACCCTCCAGTTTTTGCTATTTTTGTTAGCTCGTTTCGCTCGCGGTAAAAGTCCTCGCAGAAACTTGTTGCTGCCTCTACAATTTCTTCTTGATTTTGAGTCACTTTTCCTGTCTGATCTTTTAGCTTCAGCATAACGTCTCTCCCGCCACCGAGTTCGAGCCTAACTTTTTTAGTGGACCAACTTTGTTCCAAAATATCCTGAATGTTTTCCAAATCATATTTTCTAATATCTTACCTAACATTTTTCTTCGCCAATTTTTGTATTTTAGTTAGCTCAGTTTTGTCCAATGGTATTTTATTTCTATTTTTCCAAAGGTTATTCTTCCTGACTCGAGAGTCTGTTTTGAATGCTTATCCCTGGTTTTTTCTTTAGCCCTCGTCACTCCGAACTCTTCGACCGTATTTCTTAAAGCTTGGACAATACTGTCGTAGAAATTTTCCTCGACTTTCATGTCCACTAGCATTGATTTTAGTTTCTGGCGTGCATCCTCTTTCTTTCTGACTGCCTTCCTCCCCCTTTACCCTTCCTGTGATTTTTATACTGGACCAGTGGTGTAGCGTCGGGGGAGCATGGGGGCGCACGTGCCTCCCCCCCCCCAATATTTTTACATAGTCCTAAAGTGAACGCAAAACAGATGATGCAATCCTACTGCATTTTAAATTGAAGGGCTGGGTAATACGGCTAACGACCGGATAATTAATTATAAGTCCGGATAACATGGTGGAAATTTCTGATACCGGACAAGACAGCGTGGCGGATAACTGGAAGTCGGTAATCAGTAGTCTACTGTACTCTGAATTCTGCCTTGATAACATTATCAGGGCAATTTCGGTAATTAAGGGTATATTAATCGATCAAGTCTTTGAATAATAGTCACCTATTTCATTGGCAAAATATCCCAATGAAATACGCTCGAAAGTGTTGGTGAAATTGGTCAAAAAGTAACTCCAGCTTAATTTTCACGAATTATTTGAATTTGTCACGAAAAATTGAATAATTAGAAAGAACCATTCCTGACCCGACGCTCTCCAAACATTGTTTCGTCCCCGAAAAAACACATAATAGATAGTATGATGAAATTTTCAAAATTAGAAAGAAAAATCAAAAATTTTGAGTTGATAACTGCTTTCTACTCAATTTTTCACGCTGAGTTCAAATTTGTTTTCCAAATTGGGTGGTGCTCCGTTCCCGAGATACGCACGAAAATGTTAGTGAAATTGGTCAAAAAATGAATCTAGCTCGATTTTGACGACGGATCTGAATTTGTCAAGGAAAATTGAGTAATTCGCACCATTCCCGATGCCGATGATCTCCGAAAATTCTTTCGCCCTTCTTGAGATGGCAGACTCCATTTATTTGCCAGAAATACTGGACTATCACTAATACCTACTCCCACTACTACTCGTTAAAAGGAGTTCTGTATAACATATTGGTAGTATTGGGCCGACAGTGAGGGGGATTCTGTATTTTGGCAGGGCAATCAAAATGATGAATACCATGCCGAAGGACACTTTAAAAAGTCCGTGCCGAAAGTAGCGAACAAAAAGTAGTCTACTGTCGATTAGTACATTTCAAAACAAAAAATTATATGGACAGTTGATAAAGGCTTTCTAACCCATTAATTAGATGTAATTATTTTTGGATGATGAACGTCTATCGTTGCATACAGATTATTATGCCGAAAGACACTTTTTTTTTTAATTCTTAATTTTAGACAATAATACGCGAATGCATGAGTCTTGTCACATAAAAAACAGGATTTGATATGCGGATCGTATTGCTCTGAAAAGAATACACAATTCGACCATTAATTGCGACGAAAAATTATTGAAACTCCTGTCCTGTGAAAAAATAATAAGTAGAGTTCGAGAATTATAAAAACATATCATTTGCAAAATAGTTTCGCGGATATGATCAAATACTATCCCAAAATCCAAGAAATAAGTTGTCCTCCATCGTTTAAATAAAATTACCTGCAGCATTAGCCATACCTTCTTGCCATAATGAGCTGGAAAAATCACTAAAACAGGGCATAAAACCTGATATAGCAACGATACAATTTGATCTTGATATTATGTAGTATAAAAACCCCTTGGCAGGGTTCACCTTGCCATCATCACCATGAAGGAAATGCGGTCCGGCTGTGAGTGACCCAGATTCCAGATTAACACTGGGTGAGCATTGCCTCGGTCAGTAGGATGCCCCATACTGACCCTGGCACAACACTGCAAAACCAAATCAAAGAGAGGCGACAGGGGGGGGCACAGGGCAGCTTCAAAGCATTCCCTCTGGTTACCCAAGTGATACTTAGAAGGGTAGTTTCCGGGAACAGGGGTACGGTGTCTCCAGCCGTTTTGCCATGCATGCATTACCAGCTCCATCAGGTGAAAAAATATGTATACATATACAGTATAAGTATAATAACGAAACTATAAGTCAATCGATGCAGTTTTATTGCTGAAAACGATAAACTGTGGTTACAGTTGAAATATACAAAAATAATATGATACAATAATTACAAATTAAATGCATTACCTGAATCGAAACAAAGATCCTAATTTACCGGCGAAGCTGTTTCACGAACGTATTTATAATTATCTATAAATTACATGTAGTACAAGCGAGTCGGCAGGTAATCTCATACTAACTATTGCAGTAGATGCCATCAGTCGATATACCTACTGAATCGGCTATCAAATTTATACACGCATGATCGAATTCGGGAAAACCAATTGTAGAATTGTTTCGTACACATATATATAATATATAATAGGATATATATTCAAAAGTACAAAACTTAACAAGTTTTTCAACTTTTTATATATCATAACTTATTACTGATATCAGTTTCCTCTATTTTTCAGCACTAAACTAGAAGGATACAATACATAGTATAAATACTGCTTATTAAGTAATTGAAGGGTATGTTACATTTTAGATATACTTTATTTGAATATATCCTAACTAGTGCAACGGGTGTGTTTATCACTATCCTATTCATTCACTACAGTCCCCATGCTTTCAGTAGCTTTTCAACTATCCTATCATGATCTTTGACTACCTTGCAATGGCCATTTCTTGATGCCACATGAAGAGGGGTGCAACGGTCCTTATCTTTTTCATAAACTAGAATCCCTGGAGCTTTTAGCAGTTCAATGACTACCTTGTAATGACCAGTTAATGATGCCACATGAAGAGGGGTTTGATAATCACCATCCTTTTCATTAACTAAAATATCTGGAGCTTTTAGTAGCTCTTTGACTACCTTGTCATGACCTTTTTCTGATGCCACCCAAAGAGAGGTTTGATAATGATTACCTTTTTCACTAACTAAAATCCCTGGAACTTTTAGTAGCTCTTTAACTATCCGGTCATGACCATTTAATGATGCTATTGTGACAGGTGGGACTTGGTCTGCACATTTTTTGATTTCAAAATTCGTTCTTCTCGATCTCCGCGATCACTTTCGGCCAGATACGCGTAGCAACCTAGGTTGGAATTCGGAATTTTTTGTGTACATCTATATTTAGACGTATAGTCGCTGTAGCCACGTGCATTTCTCGTCCGATCTCACCCTTTCGTCCATCCTTTTCCTTCACAATCAAACTGTCCTTGACATCATTGCCTCCCATATCCTTTTTTTTTGTTTCCTTTTTTCTCTCTGCCTGATCCTCGTCGGGTTGCAGCGACTTTTAGTTTTTAGGTAGAAAGCGAGTACGTTCGAGCCGTTCGACGATCGACATCGCGGATCGACCGTTTTTTCCTCTCTATGTGCGTGCGATAAAATTATTAAAATGATTCAGAGTATGATCAAATTTTCAAGTATATTTCGCGTATTTTATGCTATTGACGTGATGCGCGGTTAAATTTTCGCCAGCATGGCTAGGTGAACAGTGGCTTGCCTAAAAATGTGAGTGCAGGCAACCTAATTTGAGCGTTTGTGAGTAAGATTCACGATGTAGGTACTTAGTTGTTGCAACCTGGGTGTCATCCCGATGATTGAAGGTTGGGCAGAGCAAATTCTTTTACTCACCTCATGAATAAACTATTCAAAATTTCAAAATTTTAGTAAATACAGTTCAAACTTGTTTTAATTGTACAGTCTAATGCTCCCTCCGAGTTTTCTTACGTCAGTATGAGTAGATTTTGATTCTGTACTGATCCAGCATGTTGAAATTTTGTTTTTTTCTCTGTGTGCACGAGTGCAAACAGGGTTTTTGCAGACTTGGGAACAACTTTCCTCATCCAGGATGTTTTTCTGATGCCCACTGTAACCCAGTGGAGGTTTTATTTTTCTTGTTTTTTGTTTTGCCCCCTCCCCATGTTTCCTTTTGGCTGTTCTACCAAGTTCTGTGACTGTTTTGCAGGATGCTTCTGTTTACATATTCAATTTTGCTCGTTTTGTCAGTACAGAGTCGAAACTATCTTATTAGAGTGTTGTATACAAATCAGCGTTTTTATGGTTTTTATACAACAATGTGCAGTTTGGCAGTCTATCCGGGACTGTTTTTGCCAACCTGACACATTATGGCACCTGAACGAACAGGGACTCTGGAGAATATCCTTGTTTAGTGTTTCTATGTTTTTTCCCTTACATTTTGTTTTCTTTCCCCTCTCTAAACTCGTGTTTTTGTTTTGTTTCTTCGAGTTTGTTTCTGTTTGATTCCCCTTTGAACTGCTAATTGCTAAGATTTTGTTTATATTATTGGATCTTAAAATAATCTCCCGTGTTCATGGTTGAGAAAATTTTATCTTGTGGTGAAAAAAACAAAAAGGTTGCCATCCCTGGTTTTTAGTAGCTCATTGACTACCTTCTCATGACCACATATTAATGCTACACAAAGAGAAGTTAAACCAAACAAATCTTTTTCATTAATTAGAATCCCTGGAGCTCTTAGTAGGTTTTTGACTACTTTGTCTTCCCCGTTTCCTGATGCCAGATGAAGAGGGGTTTCATGAAGATCAGCACTCTTTTCATTAACTAAAATACCTGGAGCTCTTAGTAGCTCTATAACTACCTGGTCATGACCATTTAATGATGCCAGATGAAGAGGGGTTAGATCAATACCATCCTTTTCATTAACTAAAATACCTGGAGCTCTTAGTAGCTCTATGACTACCTGGTCATGACCATTTAATGATGCCAGATGAAGAGGGGTTTGATCAGCACCATTTACTTCATTAATTAAAATACCTGGAGCTCTTAGTAGCTCTATAACTACCTGGTCATGACCATTTAATGATGCCAGATGAAGAGGGGTTTCATCATACACATCTTTTTTCTTAACTGAAATATCTGGAGCTTCTAGTAGCTTCTTGACTACCTTGGCATGACCCATTTCTGATGCCAGATGCAGAGGGGTTAGACCAGCACCATCTATTTCATTAATTAAAATACCTGGAGCTCTTAGTAGCTCTATGACTACCTGGTCATGACCATTTAATGATGCCAGATGAAGAGGGGTTTGATCATTACCACCTTTTTCATTAACTAAAATCCCTCGAGCTTTTAGTAACTCTTTGACTACTTTGTTATGACCCATTTCTGATGCCAAATGAAGAGGCGTATTATTATATATTTCTTTGATATTCACATCAATTCTGTTTTTTAGGCATGACAGTAAATTTTTGACCATCAAAGAATTGTTCTTCACTACTGCCAAATGAAGCGATCTAAACCCTTCAGAATTGAGCGCATTCACTGGAGCATCATACATTGATAGTAACATATGCTCTATGTAAGCTTGACTACATTTACTGCATGAATGATCAGGATCAGAATGATCTAGTACAAACTGATGAAGCATACTATTTCCTGAAGAATGTCCTGCCAGAAAAGACAAGGTTTGTAGTGATTTAGGACTAAGATTAGAGGATTCATTACTTGACAGGGCCATACTATACCAAATGGTAAATTTATTACAAAATACAATATATAGTAGGTAAATATGATTTTCTATCCTGATAATGAATTAAATGTATATTAATCCAAAGTCGGTTTAACGTTCGAATAGAGTATAGACGTGCGTTTACGCGTTCAAGTGAAGTTCAGTGGTAGAAGTTACGAATAATAACGAAACCAGTTTCTTCTCAGGTATCTGTAAGTAGTTTAAATTAGATTTTGTTATCGGAACTACATAGTATCATAAAACGGCACACATAGTGGCAACACAATAGCGACGCTTAGCATCGTGTACATGCAGAAACGTTGTTACAAGCGAGGAATTAGCACAATATAAAAATTATCTCTACCAGACTCAATCAAGTATTTCGAAGAAACACGCTCCCTGAAATGGAAGAACTCACCGAAGCCATCAGAAACTTATCCGCCGATATAAAAGAGATGAAAAAACCCCTAGAAAATACGGACTCGAGAATTAAGGAAATGTCAAAAACGATCGCGAATATGGGTACAGAACAAAACAACATAAAAAGTACCATGGACGAGATAATCGAGGAAAACAGAAGTCTGAAAGCACAGGTAAATCAGCTCGAGCAATACTCCATGAAACCAAACGTAATAATTAATGGCATCCCGCTCCAGAAAGACGAAAACTTATATGAAACGATCAAATCCATTGGAGTCAAGCTGGATGTCACGCTGAAAGAACACGACATTATAGCAGCACATAGACTACCATCTAAATCCAACCCGCCACCAGTTATTGCTCGTCTACAGAATTACGACAAGAAAGCAAAAATCTTGATAAACGCGCGAAAAATGAAACCCACCACAGACATTCTCGATATAGACATTAACCCAGCGATACCTATCTATTTCAGCGAGCATCTAACAAAACAGAATGCAATCCTACTTCGAAAAGCTCAAGAGCTCAAAAAAGACGGCTACGTTCAATATGTCTGGCAGAAAGATGGGAAAATTCTCGCGAGAGAGAACGAAAACTCACTCGCAGTAAAGATTTCCAGAGAAGAAGACATCACCAGCATCAGAGATGCCCATGCATTTCAACAACGTAGAACCAACAACAGAAAGGTTGGCGATTGGATCAAACCAGACAAGAGCAACGCACACCACCAGTAACCAGAAGCGGAAACTACAAAAAAAACCAACAGACAACGATCACGCAGTACAACAAAACGATCCCTAAGCGTGGCGCAAAATAACGGCATGAACCAAAACCAACCTGCCCATCCAGGCCCGGTCAGCCAGGGCAGCCAGACCAAAACCCCCCAACAGGTAAATCACTCAAATTAAATAACATAGATAACGTAATAAATAAAGAAATCAAAAGTAAAAAGCATAGAAACAGAGGTAGAGAACTGAATATAGCCAGCCTAAATGTCAGAACCTTAAAAAACGAAGAAAACTTAATAGAACTCGAACACGCGCTAAAACAGACTAAAATCGATATCAACGGACTGGGAGAGGTCAGAAGAAACGGAGAAGGTATTATAGAAACTAAGGAAAAAAATCTACTCCGTTATACAGGGTGTTCCACGAAAGTCCCCCCCCTGTTTTTTCACGAACCGATGGGCAGATCTTCCCGGGACGAAAATGATTTCCCAGTCGTAAGGTCTAGTTTCTCTTGAGCTTAAAAAATTTTCTCCCCCTTTCACGGGGGGCTGGAACCTACCACCAACTTCGGAATCTTAAATAGGAAGGTATGCCTTTATGCACCTTGTTGGAAAGGCCATTTACTCCAAAATACGAATCCGTGGGAAAAAATTAAAATTTATCAATTTGGGGGGGGGGGGTAAGGGACCTAGAGATGACTAAAATCCACCCAGAATCAAAGTGTGGTGACCTATCAAACGAACTACCGAACATGGGGTTTTCCAGGTCGCTGATTTCGAAAATTGCCTTATTTTTTCGATTTGACTAACTCAGGGGGCAGAACATTCAAAAATTTGGGGCAGAAGGGGTTATTTTACATGTTTTTTATTTTCGCTGATACAATGTCTTCATGCACCTTGTTGGAAAGGCCTCTTTCTCCCAAAAGTAGAATCCGTGAAAATTTTTTGAAATTCGTCAATTTTGGGGGGCGAGGTGGCCTAGAGGTGACCAAAATCCGCCCAGAATCAAAGTGTGATGACCTATCAAACGAACTACCAAAAAGGGGGTTTTCTAGGTCGCTGATTTCAAATAATTGCCTTATTTTTCCAATTTAACCCGTTTTAGACTTTTAAAATCCAAATTTTCAACCTAAAATTGGTTCCATTATTCACAAATTTTTGACTTTCTGAATGCAGATTATTAAAGTCGCTTTATGCACATCGTTGAATAGAAAACTTCCTCCAGAGTATGAATTCGTGAAAAAAATTTCAAAATTTATCAATTTTCGGGGTAAGGGGTCCAGAGATGACCAAAATCCGTCCAAAATTGAAGTATTATGACCTAGCAAAAAGACTATCGAAAAGGCGATTTTCGAGGTCGCTGATTCCGGATATCACATTTTTCCCCTGATTCAACGCGTTTCAGAGCCTTACAAAATTTTAGACCCAAAAGTGGTTCTAATTGACAAATTTTTGAGTTTCTTAGCTCAAGTTATCAAAGTGGCGTCATGCACATCGCTGGATCAGACAGTTCCTCCAAAATATGAATTCGTGAAGAAAAATTGCAAATTCATCAACTTCGGGGAACGGGGTGTAACGCCAGCCAAAAACTGTCCAAAATCAAAAACCTAAAAGAGGTGCAGGGTGAGTTTTGAGAATGACCCTCCCCCCTGTTTTTTTCTCGAATAATTGTCGGATTGCTCCCAAACAAAATGCGATCTTCGTGTACCGTGGTCTAGTTTCCTGCGGGCACAAGAAATTTTCTCCCCCATATTTGGGGGGCTGGAACGTACCACTAACTTTGGAATCTTAAATGGGAAGGTATGTTCTTATGCACCTTGTTGCAAAGATCTCTCCGCTCCAAAATTGAATCGGCGGAAAAAATTCAAAATTTATCAATTTTAGGGGGCCAAGGGGCCTATAATTGGGGGAAATCCATCCAGAATCAAAGTGTGATGACCTAGGAATTTCTAATTGTTCTTAGAAAATTCAAAGAAAAACTTACGTTAGAATGGTCAAAAATCGATACCACAAATGTCACTCCAGTTTTTGTAACCTTACTTTTGGAAATTTGGGAATTTCATCGAAGATCTTTGGGAAAATTTTCCAATGATTTTCATTAAAAATTTTGGAGGAAAAATCTCATAGGAAATACGTTGATGGAAAACTACAATGGTTTTGGAGAATTTTGTCAATGATTTTCAGGGAAAATGTTGCATGATCTCCGAAGAATTCCATCAAAAATTTCTTGAGGAATTTTGTCAGAAATTTTTGGGGAGAAATTGCAATAATTCTAATCTTTAGGAAAATCATTCGATAATTTCTGAAGAATTTCATTAGGAAACATTTGGGGAAAGGCTCCGATCGTTTTTGAAGATTTTCATCAAAAATCTTCAGGAAAAATGTTCGAGGATTTTAGAAAAATTTCATCGAATTTCTTTGGGAAAATTTTCCGATGCTTTTGATGGAACTACATCGAAAATTTTTGAGAAAAAAATCCTTGGGTTTTTTCAATTTTTTTTATTATTAACAAGCTTAATGCTGAACTGAAGAATCTTATCGGACATTTCTAGAAAAAATTTCCAATGTTTCCCAGAGAATTTCTTTAAAATTCTTAGGGAAAATATTCTGATAATTTTTGTAGAATTTCATTAAGAGAAAAACTCCGACGATTTTTGAAGTATCAACAATGTTCAGAAAAAATGTTCTCCGA
This sequence comes from Acanthococcus lagerstroemiae, assembly GCA_031841125.1. Taxonomy (NCBI): domain Eukaryota; kingdom Metazoa; phylum Arthropoda; class Insecta; order Hemiptera; family Eriococcidae; genus Acanthococcus; species Acanthococcus lagerstroemiae. Next base: position 17,058,484 of record CM063111.1, on the reverse strand, counting down.
AGAAATTCATCGAAGATTTTTGGTGAAAATCTCCGAGAATTTTCAAGAAATTTCACTGGAAATTTTCGGAAGCAAATTCCGGTAATTTTTGATACAACTAACCTCCAGGAAAAATGTTTTCCGAAGAAATTCATCGAAAATCTGCAAGAATAATCTTCGATAATCTTTAAGGAATTTCATGAGAAATTCTTGGGAAAAAATTGCAATAATGTCCAAAGGTAGAAAAATACAGGAAAAATCCCGGATAATTTTCAAAGGAAGTTCATCAGAAACGGAAAGAAAAATAATTGCAGATTTTCTCCAACAGTTTGCAAACAAAAAAAGCGAACGAATCACTTTCTGAACAAAAAATCCTAGGTCATCACACTACAATATTCTCGGTGGATTTTCTCCAATTGTAGGCCCACTGGCCCCCTAAAATTGATCAAATCAGAATTTTTTTCACGGATTCTAATTTTGGGGGAAGAGATTTTTTCAACAAGGTGCATGAAGTCATGGTGTCAGCTAACATAAAAAACGTAAAAAAATGAATCCCTGCTCCCCCAAATTTTTGAATTTTCTGCCCCTGAATGGGTCAAATTGGAAAAATAACGCAATAATTCGATATCCACGACCTGAAAACCCCCTTTTTTGATATTTCGTTCGATAGGTCATCACACTTTGATTCTGGGTGGATTTCCCCCAATTCTAGGCCCCCTGGCCTCCTAAATTGATGAATTTTGAATCTTTTCCGCGAATTCAATTTTGGGGGGAAGAGGCCTTTCCAACAAGGTGCATAAAGACATTGTATCAGCGAAAATAAAAAACATTTAAAATAACCCCTTCTGCCCCAAATTTTTGAATGTTCTGTCCCCTGGGTTAGTCAAATCGAAAAAATAAGGCAGTATTCGAAATCAGCGACCTGGAAAACCCCATTTTCGATAGTTCGTTTGATAGGTCACCGCACTTTGATTCTGGGTGAATTTTGGTCATCTCTAGGCCCCTTGCCCCCCAAAATTGATAAATTTTGATTTTTTTTCTACGGATTCGTATTTTGGAGTAAATGACCTTTCCAACGAGGTGCATAAAGGCATACCTTCCTATTTAAGATTACGAAGTTGGTGGTAGGTTCCAGCCCCCCGTGAAAGGGGGAGAAAATTTTTTAAGCTCAGGAGAAACTAGATGTTACGACTGGAAAATCATTTTCGTCCCGGGAAGATCTGCTCATCGGTTCGTGAAAAAACAGGGGGGGGGACTTTCGTGGAACACCCTGTATAGGCAACAATCTCGGCCAAAGGGGAGTAGGATTTTGGATAAATAAAAAATTCAAAAAAGACACAATAGAATTCAGAGGCATCAATGATCGTATCGCAGTGTTAACAGTTGACATAGATTATAAAGAAACACTATACTTAATCCAGGTCTATGCTCCAACGGCTACTTCAGAAGAAGAGATTTCTGACAACTTCTACGATCAACTACTACATACACTCAACGAAGTTAAAAAGCTTAAGAAAACAAAAATAATTATAATGGGAGACTTGAATAGCCAAATAGGCAAACGATCTAAAGAGGAAAAACCGAACGTAGGACCATACAATTTTGGCGAAAGAAACGAGAGAGGCTGCAAACTAATCAGATTCTGTCAGGAAAACCAACTAAAAATCATAAACACTTTCTTTAAGAAAAGAAATGCAAAAAGATGGACTTGGGAATCCCCCAATCACGAATTTAGAAGTCAAATAGATTATATGTTAACTCCTTCGGGTACAAAAAATATTACTAATTTCGAGGCAATGCAAAAATTCCCCTACAATTCAGACCATCGAGCTATATTTTGCTCTCTTCATTTAAACAATCGACGCGCATACTATTATAAAGAAACAACACCTTACTTTGGTAGACCAACAAAAGAAAATGAGCGGGATTACCAAGCCAAAATAAAAAACCTAAGCAAAGAGATAGATGCGAAGCAGGATATAGATCAAATAAATGAGATCTTAAATAAGTCCTTACTCAAGGCCAATATAATTCCCCAAACCAAAAAACTGCCTCAAACAAATTACCAGATAAAATCCTAAAGCTTATCCAAGAAAGAGAAACGCTTAAACTAAAGAAACACAAATCAAAAAACGACAAAATAGAACTAAACCTGCTAAGCAAGCTAACTAAATCAGAACTGAGGAAATTCAACAAAGAAAAAAAGGAAAATTTCATCTCCGAAATCCTTAACTCCACTGGAAGTATTAAAAAAATCAAAAAAAAATCAATCTTTAGGGAAACGATACATAACCTACATAACAGATGAAAAAAATAATAAGGTATACGACAGAATCAAAATAAACGAACTTGCAACTACTTTCTATTCAAAAATATACAGCGATAATCCCTCTCCAAAAGAACTGAAGACTCCGAACTCCCGTCCATCCTATGAAGAAGAACCAAAAATCTTAGTAAGTGAGGTCGAACTTGTAATAAAAAAACTAAAAAATAACAAATCTCCAGGACACGACAAAATAACAAATGAACATATCAAATTAGGGGGCAGGGTTACCGCGGAACTACTTACAAAACTTTTTAATAAAATACTCAAAGAAAGAAAAACCCCAAGCGAATGGAAAAACTCAGATATAATTTTGATCAATAAAAAGGGAGAAAGACATAAAATTTCTAACTACCGTCCTATTAGCCTAAGCCCAACAACCTCAAAAATGTTTTCGCAGATCCTGGTAAACAGACTAAAAAACTTACTGACCTTCCAACAACCCAAAGAACAGGCTGGCTTTAGATCGGATTTCTCTACGTCTGATCATCTACACGTCATTAGACAACTTATAGAAAAATGCAACGAATATCAGATCGAGCTCCACCTGGCCTTTATCGACTTCACCAAAGCTTTTGACCTGCTGCTGCACGGTTTCCTGCTATCAGCAATGAAAAACCAAGGTATACCAAAAGTATACGTAGATATAATCGAAGAAATGCTATCAAAATTAAAGGGGAGAATAATTACAGATGTAACAGGGAAATACTTTGAAATACAAAGAGGAGTGAGACAGGGAGACCCCCTGTCCCCGTTCGAATTTAACTGTGCTTCGGAGGAAATATTTAGAAATTTAAAATGGGAAAAAAAGGGTATTAAAATAAATGGGGAATTTCTTAATAATCTAAAATTCGCGGATGACGTAGTACCGATAGCGGGAGACCGCGCAACATTAGACAACATGATACGTGAACTAAATGAAAAAGGAACTACAGCAGGATTTTCAATGAACCTGACAAAAACTAAACTGAAGAACAACAGAAACGAAATATACGACATAGCGATAGGAAAGAATTTAGTGAGTTGGACGGAGAGAACCATCTATCTGGGGCAACTCATAACATGTGAAAATAATTGGAAAGAAGAGGTCGAGAGGAGAATTACCTTGGCATGGAATAAATTCTGGTCGCTAAAATTCGTCTTAAAGGACCGTTCCCACTAAACGCAAAAAGCAAAATTTTTAATACTTGTATTCTTCCCACCTTAACATATAGATCAGAAACTTGGGCTTTAACAAAAAATCTTGAGCAAAAAATTAGGACCACGCAAAACACAATGGAGCGTTCGATAATGAATATTAGGAGAAAGGATCGAATTAAAATTACAAAAATCAAAGATACAATAAAAAATAACATGGATGCGGTAAAAATAATAAAAATGAAAAAATGGAAATGGGGAGGACACGTTGCGCGGATAGGTGAAAATCGATGGACAAACAAAATCACTTTTTGGTTCAACACGGGAACTAGAAAGCGTGGTGGACAGAGGACCAGGTGGAGAGATGATTTTAGAAAACTTCTGAGGCCGGGCGGAATGGAAAAGGTTGGAGGAGGCTTTTGCCCAAACCTAGGGCCACGTGACGCGATGTTCCATGTTCTTAGCAATTATACCGTGTACACATAGAGAAAATTTATTATAGAACTAAGACCATGCGCCATGTAAATAAAAGCTTTGATTGATTGATTCCAGGAACAATAAGAATAAACGCAGAAAGCAGAAGCGTTTACTAAGGATTTTTTGCGTTGTGATTTATTGATTTCAGCTAAAAAAATTTATTGTGCTGAATTTTAGAAATATATGGAAAGCGGCAGCAATTCAAAGAATGGAAAAGTACTACGGCTACCAAAAGCAAAATCAGTTTCAAGGTTTTAGCCAGTAGTCACTAGATGTGATCACAGCAAACAGTTGATCAGTTACTGAGTGGAAATTCTAGTTGGATTGCGAGGAATGCCACCAAACTCCTAACATTTGTAATTACAAGCTACAAGCTACAGCTTACCATTTTGCTTTTTAACTGGCATTTTAATCATCAGGAACGCCAATTATATCAACACGTTCATAGAACTGGCATTTCAATCATCAGGAGCACCAATTATCAACACGTTCACAGATTCATTATGGTTTAGAACGATTACAATAAATAACTGTAGCAATGAGTTTCCAGTTTCCTGTTTTCAGGAAATTAAAAAACGTAGGGACTGCGAATGGAAGGCAACATATACAGGGTGATGACCGAGAAGTCGCACCATAGGGAACACGTTTAGTACGCGCAACGTGTACAATGCAAGCGGAAAACGTTTTTTGTATGGGCGCGGTGTAGTAACGCGCCTGTGTGTAGCGGAGAATGTGTTTTCGTGTCGGTGCGTGTAATGCGGGAACACGATGCACCGAACGAAATGATGAACTAATACTTTTTTTTACATTTTTCCAAGTTTGGCAGGAGCATTTTCAGTTTTAATTTTGTTGTTGTAATTTCAGTTTTTATTTTATTGTTGTAATTTCTTTTTCTCAGTTGTACAGCAAAAATTGGAAAAAATGTAATACTTCTCAGAGAAATGTCAAGAGTAATGTTATTTACTCTTCTCTGAGAATAATTACATTTTTTTCCAATATTTGCCGCTCCATCTATCAGCTCATTGCCATAAAAAAGATGGATGGTCGATAACTTTTGTGAGGAAAAAAAAAAAATAAATAATAATAATAATAATAATAATAAAAATGTTCCGAAGAAATTTGGAAAAATTTGACAACAGTCCGTAACAGTTTTTTCTTGGAGGGGGGGGGGGGAATTCGTGGTAGCTAATTTTTGTAACAGGCGGAGACTTTTCTTAAATTTTTCCAAGTTTACTCGGAACATTTTCAGTTTTTTTTTTCCGTTGCTGTAATTTCTTCTTCCAAGTTATACGGCCAAAACTGAAAAAAAAAAAGAAGTAAAATTCTCAGAGAAATGTCAAGAGTGATGTTACTTACTCTTTTCTGAGAATAATCACATTTTTTCTACATTTCTGTCAACTCATTAGCAAGTTACCACAAAAAAGATGGATGGGTGATGATTTTTATGAGACAATGTAATTATTATAAAAATTACAGCTACAAAACAAAAACTGAAAATGCTCCAAACAAACCTGGAAAAATTCTACAAAAATCGGTAATCAGTTTTTTCAGATTTTGTGGTAACCGATCTTTATAGTCGGTGGATACTTTTTTAAATTTTCTAAAGTTTGCTCGGAGCATGTTCAGTTTTTTTGTTTTTTTTTTAATAGCTGTAATCTCTTCTTCTAAGTTGTACGGCAAAAATTGGGGAGAGGAAACATAAAATTCTCATAAAAATGGAAAGAGTAATGTTACTTATTCTTAATTACAAAAATTACAACTACAAAACCAAACCCGAAAAAGCTTGGAGCAAGAAATGTAAGAAAAAATAATATCACAAAAGTCTCCGTCTACTAGAATCGGTAAAAAAAAATCATTCGATTGCGGGTAGTTAGCTTTTTCGTAGACTGTAAATCGACGTCGATATGAAGTCGATTTTGGGTAAATGCCGTTGAAATTGGCCCCTTCTTGGTAAAATCATGTCGCAGACGAATCTGCAACCACGGGACATGTTATGTCTCGATTTAGATATCCACTTAATGCGCGAACCACACAAAAAAAGGAATTGCGAATAATTCGCCGAAAAAATGATGAATCGCGAATCAGTCAGTTACACTATTCGTAGTTCGTCCTAATTTCGTATTTCACGTGATTTGCGAATCAGACGAAGAATAATGGGCGAAATAGGCGAAAACACGATAGCTTTGGTTTGAAACCCGAGAATAAAATTGCATTTTGTAAAAACTCCGATGGTCTTTGAAGAATTTTATCGAAAATCTTCAGGAAAAATCTCCGATAATTTCCAAAAAATAATTTCATTGGAAATCTTCGAGAAGAATCTCCGATGATTTCTAAGGAATAATTTCCGAATAACTGAGACTAATTTTCCAGGCATGCAATGGGATCGGAGATTTTTCTTAAGAATATTCGATGAGATCCTCCAAAAACCATCGGAATTTTTCCACAAATACAATAATTTCCGATGAAATTCTTCAAAAATTATGTGAAAACATTGGAAATCTTTTCCCGAAGATTTCCGATGATATTCTCTGGAAATCATCTCACATTGTTCTCAGAGATTATCTGATAAAATAACTATCGGAGATTTTCCTCGAACGTTTCTGATGAAATTCTTCGAAAATCATCGGTAATTTATCCCAAAAATTTCCGATGAAAATCTCTGGAAATCAACGAAACTTTTTCCTGAATCCTTCAAATCTCTAAGGGCGATTCACCAATTTTTTCCGAATCCACTAGCCTGAAAAATAATTTTCCTCGCGTCAAAACCGAGAAATGTCACGAGGCAAAGAAGAAATAAAAATTTCCATGGAAATAATGGACCACTGAACTGAATTGTGAACTGATCTGTGACCAAAATTCGACCTGATCCTACGCCAATTAAAAAAAAAAATTTCCATGGAAATTCCTAGATGGCTGGAAAAAGGAAATTTGAATCACTAATAAGCTGAATTGTGACCATGAAGAGCTCAATAGTCTGCAGCCTGTTAGTAAATTTCCATGGAAATTTTATTATTTTTATTAGGGTATGATTAGGAGAAGTAACGCTCAGAAGTAACACTTCTTTCGTTAATGTGCTAAAGCTCTCGATCAGTAGTTTTTTTGCGTGGTGCTCCAAGTAACGCTCAAAAAGTAACGTTTTTTAAACAAAACATCTTCTACTACAAAGTTTAATAAATTTTGTACGGTATTTGCGTTAGTCCAACATTGGAAATTATTTTTTTAAATAATCCCCTGAAGTTTGGGACCGCATTCTTCTTTTTATTTGATCTTTCAGTAATTCATCAATTCTCTAACGTACATTTTTGGGGCACTGCGCGGGCCGTTTTAAAATTTATAATTACGTATTTGGGGACTGGCGCCGTACAAATTCACGGATGTGTAAGATCACGCTATAAAAGGAATTTTTAAATGCTCAATTTTTCAGCACTCTTCTTCAAATGTTCACGTAATTACGATACAGTGTCGCACTCCTCGGGTTTTTCAATAAAACTAATTATTCACCCACCCCCGCAGCCGAAATGCAACCGCCTCAATGTTTAATCGCCTCCCTGTTTATCGTCGTATTCTCAACATTAAGTTCTTTCTACCGCTCCGTGATAACGCACACGCGCCGACATGAAAACACGTTCTTCGCTATTCAACGCGTACACGTTGCGCGGTTGCGCGTTACTGTAATTCTATTCCCCTATGGTGCGACTTCTCGTTCATCACCCGGTACATATGTCAATGGCTGCACTAGGCAGAACGAACTTCACTTCACATACACAGATTTTGATTCATCAAAAAAAACGTAAGGACTGCGAATGGAAGGCAACATATATGTCAATGGCTGCACTAGGCAGAACGAACTTCACTTCACATACACAGATTTTGATTCATCAAAAAATACATAATTCGAAAATTCCACTTTGGATCAATAATGATCACTTTACACCCGAAAAATTCAACTTTCTAATCAAAAGGAGAAAACGGTACTATGCCATCCGGCCGCTATGTTTACGCTATCTCGAGAAAGGTGAGGACGTTTAGCGAACATCGTCTGCGGACATATGTCCGCAAGTAGTGGGGATATAATTTGAAACCCGTGTCGTAGTAAAACGCGTGCTGCGTGATCGTGATACCTACATCTACACCTAGTGATCTCGATCTTTCAAAAAAGATCGATTTGATCGAAATTTTCGATCATACGACTTCCAATATTCGATTCGATCCGATCTTATGTAAAAAGATCGATTTTTGATAAGATCGATCTTGATCAATCAGAGAATTTTTTTACTGGTGTAAGTTTATCTGCATCTGCAAATCTGCAAAATCCAAATGAATTTTGGTTATTTCTCGCTGTCAATGAGTAAAAAATCTAGAAAATTTTGTTAAATTTGTCACAAAAGCACATCTCCCAACATTAATAACTGATAACTGAACCTGCGAGCTGCAACCTGGAATAAAAAACATATTAAGGCTTGCTGTACAAAGAGATTATTTTTCTTTATTCTCCATCTTGAAGAGCTCAACAATACATTTTTTCTATGAATCCTATTGCATATATTTTGGTCAGTTGATTTGCCTTTGCATTCTTATATTTTACTTGATTTTTGCAGCTGGAGTTTGAAAACAGGATTAGTCTCACATAATTGAAAACGACTACCCTTTCATGTTTCGTTATTGTTATCACATATCAATATCACTTAACTTATCACAGATGAAGTTTACATTACACCTAGGCCGCAGCTAGCTGCCGCCGGCTGTGGAACAATGTGACGTCACACTAAACAGGTCTGTTGTTACTTTGTGAAAGATCGAAATTTCGATCATGACCAAAATGATCGATCATCGATCTTGAGATCGAGATCACTATCTACACCATCCAGATTATTTTGTTGAGTCGAGTCCCCTCGAGTCTCGATGTCTCGAGTACTAGAAGCTAGAAACCGAATATACCTCTATTTCTTCATTTTCCCGCCGTATACACGAAAACAGCAGCAAGCCAGCAACAGCATGACTGACGCAGAAAAGTTCGGATGTTTAAATGCTTACATTTTCGTAAAAATTAAAATGTCTTTTTATTTTCAAATTTATTTTCCCTTACTGTTAGTAGGCCTACATCTTTTTGGATTTTTCCTCAGATTTACTGTCCGTTTACCTCTCAGAAAATTAATTTAATTACAAAAAGAATTGAAGTAAGACAGTATTACTATTATTTTATTACGAGACCAAAACAAAAAAAATTAATGAACCTTTGATGAGATATAATACATAATATGAACATTAAGAACCAACCAAATTACCGACAAGCACAAGGCACTGGACTTTTGGAAGTTACGAGATTGCCTAATTATGTGTGTAAACCAGCGTTTAAAATGTGTTTCAAAAAATATTTGAAATGTGTTTAAAACATTGAGTGGAAAGCTGGGATGTTTAAAACAAAAAAAAAAAAAAAAAAAAGAGAAAGTCTTAAACTGGAAAAAACTTTCTGAAAATCATTCTTTTACTACCCTCGCTCTTGACTACTGAAAAATTGCACGATATATGTACAGGGTGTTCCACTAAAGCCCCCCCCCCTGTTGGCAGATCTTCCCGGGACGAAAATAATTTTCCAGTCGTAAATTCTAGTTTCTCCTGAGCTTAAAAAATTTTCACAAATTTTTGACTTTCTGAATGCAGATTACAGGGTTATTCAGTTTTTGTTGCAACATAGGAAAACCCGGCAAGGTGCGTGGCATTTATGAATAAGCGGGCACACGATGGCCGCGTTTATTCAAATTTAAACGCAACATTACTGTGCTCTGTGGCGCCGTGACGGACAACAGAAAATACAACGATTCGGGGAGAAAACTTTGATGGTTCTTGAAGAATTTTATCGAAACTCGTCAGGAAAAATGTTCGATAATCTCCGGAGAATTTCTTCGGAAACATTGGGGGAAATCTCGGATGATTTTTAAGGAATTTCATTGGTATTGTTGGGAAAAAATTCCAATAATTTCCAAAGAATTTCTTCGGAACCGTCGGGAAAAACCTCCGAAAAATTTTACAGAATTTCATCGGAACTCAGGAAAGTCTTCGATAAGTTGTAAAGAATTTTTTTGGAAACGGGAAAAATTTCGGATACGATTATTCAGGAATTTCAGCAGAAATCTTTTGAAAAAATTCCGATAATGTCCATAGAATCTCATCGGAAATCTTTAGGAAAATTGCCAGTGATTTCCAAAAAAGTATCATCAAAATTCTTCAAGAAAATTTTCGCTAATTTTTGAAGTAATTCTGCGAAATACTTAAGGAAAATCTCCGATAATTTTTAAGGAATTTTTTCGGAACTTGGGAAAAATCTCCGATAAATTTTAAGGAATTTCAACGGAAATTGTTTGGAAAGATTCTGATAGTGTCCGAAGAATCTCATTGGAAACCTTTAGAAAAAATTTCCTATAATTTCCAAAAGGTTTCATAAAAGTTCTTCGAGGAAGTTTTTCCGATAATTTTTGAACCTTGTCATAGGAAATATTCGAGGGAATACTCCAATGGTTTAATAATTCAAAAATTATGGGAAAATATTCTTGAAGAGTTTAATGAAATTTGTTTGGAAATCATTGGAAATTTTTCCTAAAGATTTCCGATGAGATTCTTTGGAAATTATCCGAATTAGTTTCCAACTATTTCCGATAAAATTCCTTAAAATTTATTGGAGATTTTTTCCAACGCGTTTCCGAAGAAATTCTTTGGAAATGTGTGGAATTTTTTTCAACAATTTCCGATAAAACTCCTTAAAATTTATCGGAGATTCTTGTCAAATTTCAATGAAATTATTTAAAAATTATCAGAGATTTTTCCCGAGTATTTCCCAGAAATACTTCAAAAATTAGCGAACATTTTCTTGAAGAAGTTTGATGAAATTTCTTTGAAATCATTGGACATTTTTTCTGAAGATTTCCAATGAGATTCTTCGGACGTTATCGAAATTTTTTCCAACAGTTTCCGATGAAATTCCTTAAGAATCATCCAATATTTTCCCCAACGTTTCCAAAATAATTCTTTAGAAATTCGTGGAATTTTTTCCCAACAAAATTCCGGTGAATGAAATTCCCCAAAAATCAGCGGATATTTTTCCATGTGACATTCGGAATCAGCGACCTCGAAAACCCCCTTTTCAATAGTCTGTTTGCTAGGTCGTGATACTTCAGTTTTGGATGGATTTTGGACATCTCTAGGCCCCTTACCCCAAACTTGATAAATTTTGAATTTTTTTTTTCACGAATTCATACTCTGGAGGAAGTTTCCTATTCAACGATGTGCATGAAGCCACTTTAATAATCTGCATTCAGAAAGTCAAAAATTTGAATAATGGAACCAATTTTAGGTTGAAAATTTGGATTGTAAAACACTGAAACGGGTTAAATCGGAAAAATAAGGCAATTATTCGAAATCAGCGACCTAGAAAACCCCCTTTTTGATAGTTCGTTTGATAGGTCATCACACTTTGATTCTGGGCGGATTTTGGTCATCTCTAGGACCTTTGCCCCCCCCCCCCAAAATTGATAAATTTTGATCTTTTTCCACGGATTCGTATTTTGGAGTAAATGGCCTTTCCAACGAGGTGCATAAAGAGGCATACCATCCTATTTAAGATTCCGAAGTTGGTGTTAGGTTCCAGTCCCCCGTTAAAGGGGGAGAAAATTTTTTAAACTCAGGAGAAACTAGACTTTACGACTGGAAAATCATTTTCGTCCCGGGAAGATCTGCCCATCTGTTCGTGAAAAAACAGAGGGGGCGGACTTTTGTAGAACACCCGGTATATACCTACTCCCTGCACTTTTTTTTTTTATAAAATTCATTATTTTCTGGAGAGACAGGAGAATGTGGCGGGAAAGAAGAGACGAGGAAGTTTTTCCATATTCTTAAGAATGATTGGCCGCATATTCATAAAAGTTGTAAGGCCCCCTACTTTCTTGTAAATGGTTCTATGGTTCTAATTGTACCCTCTGTGATAAATATGAATCAATATGTTGGCGTTCAGGGAGAGAATCTTGTTGTCCAAAAAACGAACATTAATCATTCATGAGCACTTATTAGCCTAGCAAGAACCTGAAATGCCATCATGTCAACAGCTACTATAAATACAATGCAGTATTCAAATAATTTTTTTTGTAATTTCATGAGCTCTACGTGTAAATAATGTAAACATATATTTATGGCTGTACAAGCAAGAATATATCCAATTTATTCAAGTTTAGGCTTATGCATAAAAAGACAGTATTATGCGGACGATATTTCAATCCAAACAGACCTGCAAAATACGAATGTAAGTGAATAGCCTATGATCTACACTCTACAGTAGCGAAACGTACAAATATGCGATTTACCATTCCCGAGAACATTTACATTACATGCGATAGTATTTAAAATTCTTATGAACTACTAGTTGGCATGAAGTAAAAATCATTCTATGCACGTAATATTGACCAGTTTAGATATGATTTTCAAACTACTAATGTTGATAATTAAATTACCCATCGCCACCAATTAATATTCTTGAAGAAACTGGTACAGGGAGGAGCATCTTTGTGAGGTTGAGGAGGTGAGGACCGTGTTGAAAAGAAGTGGGAGGGCGTGATAAAGGAGGGCTGCGATTGAGACAGGATGGCTGAGGGAGGACAGGAAGAATGTGAGGAAGGAGATCATGATGGGGAGGGAGAGGGAGCTGTGACGGTGAACACGATGGCTGGTGATGGTAGTTGTGGCGGAAAAGGGAGTCCTGGTGGGGTGGGTTGATAGGGCTAGGTAATTTGTTTTGCCAGAGGGGGTCCAGGACCCCCATTCCTCAAACTGGGTCGATCACCTGCCACTCGTTCTTCTTTCACTTCGTACATCCATCAATTCACATACACAAATCAGCCCCGCAGAAGCTTTATATGGTCAGGAGCTCCGGCTCCCTGGCGATTTCTTCTCACCGAATCCTACAACTCACCACTCAGAAGTACTCGCTCGAACTGCAGAAGCAACTGAAATAATACGCTCGCTCACTCATCACGATACAAAGCGTCGCTCTTATGTGCCACCTACAGTCGACACATGTACACATGCTTTTGTTTGCGATGATACGGTCAAATCGCCATTCACTCCAGCATTTAGAGGTCCATTCACTGTACTAAGAAGAAATAAAAAATATGTTTTATTATCGATTCGAGGGAAGCCAAGCTGGATATCGCTCGATCGAATAAAGCCATTCTCGCCATTACCTACACCCTCTTCAGCTCAATCTGATAATCAGGACATTCCAACAAACACCGCTAACATTCCAGAAGCAGATCTCAATCAAAAAAAAAATCACACAGTCACACGCTCTGGCCATATCAGTCGGCCTACTGTTCATTTCAACCTCAGTCAAAATGTAGTACGACGATAAATGACATCCAAATTCGCATTCATTATTTTTTGTTCCCTACTTCTAAGTGATCGACGCACAGATTGCTATTTGGTAGACGGCAATACGTTTTATTTTTTATTTTATTTCATTCCATTTTGGCGTTTCAGAATAATCATTGTCGTTATATAGTTGTTCTCTACTTTTAAGTGATAAATACACCTATCGCTATTTAGCAGACAGCAACACAGCCTATTTTACGTTATTTCATCTTATTATTACCCTTTCTGTTCGTATGTTTTACTTTGTGTTATCCCATAATCTGCTATTGTTTTTATTATTATGGTTGTTATTTTTTTCGCACGATTAGTTTTGAGTTTGTTATTATCTCGTATTGTTTCATATTCTACTTTCCGTTTGTACTTTTCGTTTATGTTTCATGCTTTGGTATTCATTGATGGCTTGTTTTATTTTTCATGATCTGTTCTGCATTTCGTTGTCTTTTTTTTCGTTCTCCTTTCTTCCTCCCGGGGGGGGGGGGGAGTGATACGGTGCTTGCTGGCTCGTCACCGCTGATCTGCCTTCTTCCAGTGAACTACCCGACCTGTACAAAAAATACCGTCATTCCAGCGACCTCATTTCTCTTGCAGTAAAAAACCACCCTTGTTCTCCTCATACAACTCGATTCCGTCATTAAGATAATGTTTATCTAATTTCAAAATGATCTAGCCAAATATTTACCTAAGAAGTACAATCTTTTTAATAGGAGATCCACCCACAGGGTGTCCATTCTCTGGAAAATCTCGAAAAGTCAGGGAATTTTTTCCGTCTGGAAAAGTCAGGGAAGTTTGTAATTTTCAGCATTTTTCACCTAAAAGTCGGGGAATTTTGTAAAAAAATCGCTTACCTACTTCCGCTTCTTCTTTTACTTCCGCATCATCAATTATCTTCCACTCTCACCCTCACCCGTCTAATTCTCATCGTCTGCATCCCCACTTCTCTTTCCTCATTATCACCACCCTCGGATTTCTCATCCCGTTTCGCTCTCCCGTATATAACTTCTTCAATTTCACCTTTCCCTCGTCCCTCTGCAGCCCCTTCCCCGGTTCCACTCATGAGGCGGCAGAGCGCTTGCACTATATGTAGACAAGTTGATGAAAGAACCAGATATCTCCTCCAATTTCCAACCCAGCCTCCACTTCTTCCATCCACCCAGCGGGTCACCCATAGTCAATTTCTCAACCACTTCTTACTCACCCAATACCACCCTCTGAATTTTTCCCTACTCCAGTTACAGCCCCCACCTCATCCATCCCCCAACCTCACCCTTCTTAGCTTACTCTTCCCCGCATCTGGTACCTTTATCTTCACTCCCCCACCATACGTTCTTACTTACACCCTTATACGCACTCAGTTTTCTTCCTAATTGTCACCACCCTTGTCCTCACTCGCTCTCCCTGCATCAGTTCCATCTGGAGACTGAAGTAAATGAGAACTCTCAGATTCCTAAAAATTGCTTTTCCGTGGGTTAAACCTAAATGGAGAAATTTCTGAACAGCTGTGCAGATGCTGGATGTACACATGTGACCGGAGAAGGTGGTGGTAGTGGAAGGTACAACTTCCACTAATAAGTCAGGGGGAGATGGGTATAAAATTCAGAAGTGGCGGTACCGAGTGGGTGACAAATACAGAAGATCTGCATCTTCTGACAATCAAATAATGACTCCATATGGGATGTAGTGGATGCTGCTTTGATTGCTAAGCAGACACGAGGGCGAGAGTACTCAATTCAAGAAAGGAGGTTCAAAATGATACTACATAGGCAAAAAATTTCCGGATCATTCCGGATGCCAAATGTCTCAAATAATGGTGCGGGATGGTATGGCAGGGGCTACTCCATTTGCCAATATTTTGAAGAGGTGATAGTCCAAAATTCGTGATTTAGGGTACTAGAAAAATAGATACAAAATTTTCTGTACCATTTTTGATTCAAAATTCTTTGATGGGGGGGGGGGCTTAGGTTCCCTAGCCTGCCTCGAAACTGGTTTCTTTTTTAATTACAGTGAAAGAAGCGAATAGAATACTTGAAAAAGGTGGTATAAAATTGCACTAAGTTATGACATCTCTTGCTTTCGCAATTTTACCTTGGGGAGAGGGGGGGGGATATTTGAGCGAAACGGACCCCACTTGTCACTGTTTCAAGGCATGGAGCATCAACAGAGAGGATAATTAGAGTTCATTCAGCCACAAAATTGCTATTATTCGAGATTTCACTCAAAAGTCATGCAACGAATCAAATAAGCTGACTTTGCTTGTGACAGGGGGTGGGGGTGTGCACAAACGGTGGGGTATGTTGTACATTTCTGCAAAAACGGTGCACAAACGATTGACATGGTTTTCAAGCCAAAATTTGAATTGGGGGGCATCGTGTCTACGCCCCCCCCCGAGATATGCTATATTATGTGGGGTGAGGGTGTGCACAAACGGCGGGGTGTGTTGCAAGTTTCTGCACAAACGATACACAAACGATTGACATGGTTTTCGAGCCGAAATCCGAATTGGGGGGGGGGCGTGGACATGGGACCCAAAGACCACCGGTAGCGACGAGACATTGTTCTCTGCGTGTTACTATCTTGGCGCCGGCGCCGCGTACAAAAAACGGCTGTTCATTATTGAGCATTATTTCCCTCGTAACTCGGTGTGTGAAAGTTGAAGAGCGGCTTCAAGGGAAGTTTCCGAATTCCCAGGTGCCAAATAAAAGAATAAAGCACAATGAACTGTGTGGTGGGCTTCTGAAATTGGTTAATTTGAAGTTTGAAATTCTATTCTAGATTTTGGGACCCTGAAACTTTAAGGACGCCAGGCTCCAGAGGCAAGCTGCTGAGCTTCAATTCAATTTGAAGCCTTCTACATACTTGGAGGTGGCTCGGAGCCGGAACTCGAATTCACCAGCTTTAAATCCTCGGAAATTTTAACAGCTAAAGAAATTTATTCTTCCCAACGGTTTGGGAAAACTCCCGAGGAAAACCTAAATACAGAAAAGATGTACGCAAGGTTACTTTGTTAAAGGTCTGCATTATCTATCATTGTATCAGTCCTATACCATTATGCCCGAGCCAATAAGCCAATATCATTTTGGAAATTATCTGCATGAAAAATGTGGACTGACAGGCTGTGGTAAATACAAGATGGTGTTCCCCTGACTGTAAAATGAAAAAATATGTATACATTTATATTTTGGGGAAGTGAAATTGAATCTCCATAATAAGTTCTTATTTAACTTTGAACAACTTTTCTCGTTAGAGAAAACGCAGTGGCGTCGCCAGCATTTTTTCTGGGTGGGCCAGTGTGGATCGAAAATCCAAGATAAGGATATCAATTAATTGAAATTATGAACTTCAGAAAAAGATGACGGCGTCCATTACTCGCAAACGTTCTTTGTGAATACTCATGCGTTGTAGGTTACGAAAGGGAAGGGAATATTATTATTATGTCCACTTGGCTGAAGTCGTGATGACGTGATCTTATTCCTATTACAGTAACTTAAAATAAACTTATGTGCGAGTATATAATATTGTGTATACACATTATACATGCTATAGGTCAGACGGAGGATGTTTCGTACAGTTATCAGATTTTTCAATGTTTCACTAAAACAGGGGCGGAAATAGAGCGAAAACTTTTAAAATAACTTTATAAAAATCAAAAAATCATAGCCTCACCTAAAAAAAAAAAAAAGAACGTAGATTTTTTTGGGTAATACTCCTTTATAAAAAAAAATCCTATTGTATAAAGATTATAACATTTAGGGGGGCAAATTTTGAAACCGGAGGAGCTTATCCCCCTTTTGCCCCTCCTATTTCCGCCCCTGACATGAATTATGCATCCAAGGAGGAGAATGATTACACAGTCGTGAAAAAGTGATTTCTTTACCCATTTGGTGTAAAAATAAATTTTTCTTACCAAATCGATTTTAAAAAACTAATTTTTGAATTTTTTGAATTTTTTTGTCTCAAACCTCCATCTTAGGAGAAGATTTTGGAAAGTACCGGGGATGATGTTAGACACACTTGAAATAGGCAAATATTCTGAAAAGCAAAACAAAAAGATACACCGACAAACTATGTTGAGTAAATACTTACTTTTCATTGCAGTCAGTATCTTCATAAATGAAATAGGTCATAATTATTAGATTAAAAAAGAATTAACATCTTCCCCCCATTTCTCTCTCCCCTCTCGACAAGGTTGGGCCCCCTAAATCTCGAGCTAAAAGGTACCAACCCAATGTTTGATTTAGATTTCAGTCTGGAACATGGTGAAGAGTTTTTCGGGGGGGGGGGGGGAAGTAAAAATTATTTATGAAGTCCCAACTGCAACTGACTCAACTGAAAATTCCCAAGTATCAACATCTTTTATACTGGCAAAAAAAAACCTCTTGACTTGTTGGACTTTTCCATCTTTTGATCCATCTACTAAAATTTATCAACTCTGGTGTGGATGCTTGGAGGGAGGGGGCTAGCTGTCCCTGTGCCCTCCTCTTATTTTCATCCCTGATTTCAATTTCTGTCTTCAACCTCCAGAGCTAGTTTCCCCTTCAGACTGTAGGTCCGCTCTGTGGCAGTATAAACATAAAATATACCACTATTAGCTTTTGCTAATATTTGCTACTCTAATTAACAAAGCCACCGCAGCTCTGTTTGTTTGTTTGTATATTATATACTTACTAGCAGAGGCTCTTAATAACGCTACGGTAGCATGTAGTAGTTCCTGCTACATGCAGCCCGTTTTTTTTTCTTTCTTTTTTTTTTTTTTTGCGTATATACATACTAGCATAGGCTCTAAAAGCTCTAATAGCGCTACTGTAGCATATGTATAGTAGTTCGTGTATTTACGGGTAATAATTGCATTGTGTTAGTTTGGTAGCATTTGCTATGATCGCGCTATCATGAAAATTATTGGCTGGGTATAAATATCTTCAGCTTTTGTTAGAGCCCTCGATTTAGGGAGAAGTTGTATCATAAAAAATATCAGATCACAGCTTACTTTTATTCATTGTTAATTGAGATTCAGAACTGTATTTTTCTTGCCTTTATCCTAGAGCACTTAAAAAAGGGCGATGTCTATTCCTATTCCGCCATTTGTACGAGTACATTGATATTCGTTTTGACGAAAGTTGTGGGTTGTACACTACATATTTGAATTGACGTTCGAAACCCAGGACTCATATAACCCTATATCGTGTGAGGACCATTTGGCCGTGGCCCCCACTTCGAGTTGAGGGCTGAAATGTTTGTGTTTCTATGGACAAAATTTTCGTTTACTTGAAACCCATCCCCCTGCTACATCTAAAACACTTTTGATGGCTGCAGATAGGGCTTTGCTGTAGTGATATGCGCCCCCTAATAAGCTTGTTTGCTGGCATCGCAAAATCCGATCAAGACGGATTCCAAACCATTGCTTTGAAAGTACGAGTATGCGCGCGGGATTTTAAGTTTCGGCAACAACGTTAATTCTTTGTAATAGTCACGAAACGTTTTATCGAGCTCGGGTGAGATTGGCTCATCCCAATCCTTTCCTTCGCGCCATAAATCTTGCAACAAGATTTTAGCGCGAATTACAACCGGGGCAGCGAATCCTAGAGGATCAAAGATGCGTGCTGCTAATGAAGATACGGAACGCTTAGTGAGAACCAAGTTGCTGATGTCAATAGGCTTTACATTGAGCATAAAGCTATCTTCAGACGGTAACCACTGTAGACCGAGGATTTTGGCTGCTCCAGAAGAAGCAAACTCCACTGGACGTAATGCCTCAGTGATTGATGTGTCAATGGATTCGGGAAATTCCGGAGAATTTGAAGCGTATTTTCGAAGCGGGAAATGCGCACTTTCGAGCGCAAAATGGATTAACCGCTGCTTTTCAATGGCTTTTTCTACAGAAATGGCACCAGTTAGCAGATCATCCATATAGAATTCGGATGAGATGGCTTCTGCAACTTCCGGTTGAGACGTTTCAACCTCCTTAGCTAGCACTTGCAGGCCCTTTGTAGCAATATCAAGGTGTCTACAAGAATGGAAAAATATAAATTCCTGACTTTTTCCAAACTTTTTCTTTCTCTTCCTACCTTTACAGTATAGACAGTATATATTTATGTTTATACTACTAGACGCTATGGTTAAAATGAACTGAAATTTTAAGTTGATTTTTGGGTGAAAGCATTAGGAAGGTGTTCACAGATATACATAAAAACAAACAAAGCGATGAACTAAGTTATGAATTATATTTCTTCAAGTATTTCATTCTGTAAAACTTTACCAAGGAGATGAAAAATTCCAAACTTCTTAAAAATATTGTTCAATTTCCTGACTATTTCCAAACTTCCTGACCTACTTTTCAAATTCCTGTCTTTTTCCAAACTTTTCCAAATTTTCCAAACCTGTAGACACCTTGAATATATGATGCCGGTGCCGTTCCATACGTGAGAGTAGCTAGCTGATACACCTGAATTGGCTTGTTTGGGCCGTCACGCCACAAAATCGACTGAAGTGGGCGGTCGTCCGGATGTACTGACACTTGCCGATATATTTTGCTGATATCCGCTGAAAGGGCGACTGGATAAGTGCGAAACCGCAGCAAGATGTCGAGTAAATCAGCTTGAAGAGTGGTGGGTCCAGTCATTAGCGCTTCGTTTAGTGAAATGCCTGTTGAGTTCTTTGTGGAAGCGTTGAATACCGCTCTGAACGCAGTTGATGAACTATCAGGCCTCAGAATTGGAATATGCGGGATATGATAGCGTGGAACTTCGAGATTTGTAGCCAATTCCATGTGGTTGAGCTCAAAGTATTCCTGCATGAACTTGACATACATTAAACGGGTGGATTCATCAAGGTTTTCGAGACGAAGAAGCATAGCTCGGGCTTGTCGATACGTATCGGCGAGTCGGGTAGTCGGCTGCCTAAGTGGCAATCGAATTTGAAATCGCCCATCGGTGAGACGAGCATGTGTGCTGTCGAAATGCATTTCACACCTTTCGTACTCGCTGAGTTTTGGTTCGGTGGGGTCAACCTCCTCCACTTCCCAAAATTTCGCCAATGTGTCCTCATGACAACAACGATTGTCTGGCTGCGCATATTGCGAGAGCGGGCCAGCTGCGACCCAACCAAATGGTGTTTCTTCCAGCACCAAGTCATCAATGATCTTCTTGTTGCCAGATAATAGCTTGTTGGTAAATTCACCGCCGATAAGAATATCAACAGCGGACGAGCGTAGGTAACAGTCACCGAGCGGGAGATCGAGGGCAATACTTTCAATGCGTTTGATTTTACTGCTTGTGATTTCATATGGAATACGCCCAACAACATTAGCCTCAAGTTCGAGTGAGAATTCGCTTATTCGTGATTTCAAGCGAAGAGCGACTGATGAGCTAGAGTGCAAATCGGTAGGATTCACACCAGCAATTGTAGCTCTCGAGGCACGAGCTTGCAGGCGGTGCTGCAAAACCAACTTTTCGGAGACGAGATTTGCTTGGGAACAAGCATCAATTAATACGCGAGTTTTTACGTAAAACGATCCCAGTTGTACGTTAACCACTGCACTTGGGAGCAAAATGATACAGTTTTCGCGCGAAACGGTTGCAAGAGAAGTTTTCATCTCATCGAGCACGGGAACATTTGCCGTTTTAGCAACAGGCGACGAAGATCGGGAAATTTCACGATGCAGCAAAGTATTGTGTTCCTTCGAACACTTACGGCACTGAGAGGAGTTACACTCCACGGCGGAATGACCTTTGCGCAAGCAGTTAGTGCACAGCTTCTTGTCCTTAACGAATGCAAACCGGTCAGCAACGGACTTCTGTATAAAATCGTCGCACTGCGAGAGGAAATGCTCCTTTTCACAAAGAAGACATTTTCGGGAAAACGGGTTTGGGCTGGACTTAGAAACTGTTGTGGCGAGTGAAGACGCCTTTGGCTTGGCCTTCTCTTTGTCATTTGTTGGGGGAGTGGTTTTGATGGCAGCCTCGCTGCGGATGCTTTCGTAAGAAAAGCACAGATTCTGAAGAAACCTCTCCAGTGATGAGTAACTGGGGTAAGTCGAATGATCAAGATTTGCGTTTTCCCAGTCAGTACGTAATTTTTCGGGAAGTTTTCGGGCAACGATATACGCGACGAATGGTGACATTCGCGTGGTGTCAAGCTCGCACACTTGAAGGCCACGAAGGCTCGCCCCAATCTGGTCGAGCGATTCTCGCAAAGTTGAGAGCGAAATGGACGGGAGGTCGAGAATATCGCGAAAATTATTCGCAATAATAACGCGTTTATTGAAAAATCGATCCTTTACATATGCGAAAGCCGATTCTGGTGGCATGGTGAGGGAATCCCCGCATTTACGTCAACGGCGGTTATTTCTGGTTTAATTAGCAGGTTCCGCGCCGAGAGGTCATCCGTGCCTGCTTGCCCTTATTCTGTCATCTGAGACTGATGCAGGACAAGCGGCAGCATTCATCGTTCATTTGGCCTTTGTGGTAGAACCAGTGGTTATTGACTTCACCAAGTACCATCGCGCGAAGTCATGAAGATCTGCGGCACTGGACGTTGATGAAGTTGTTCCAAACTAATATTTTCGTCAAAATATTTCTTACTAACAAGTTCTCTACTACGCTTCATTCTACACGATTCATTTTCCAAGCAAATGGAATAATTAAGTAGCTACTATGGAAATTTTAAAAGGTGGTATAAGGGAATTTCTCTTGGAGAATTTTTCATTCGAAATACAAAATGCAAAGACTCCAGAGCTATACAGATGATTTAGAAGATGCGCGAAATGCGCAACTTCTTCAGCTAGAAGATGATGAATTCTTCGACTTCTGGAAAAATTTTACATGCAATTATTTTTCTATTAGGTCATTGGATAGTATTCGTCGAGTCCAACAAAATACTTCATGTACATAAGTTGTCTATTCTCAAAAATAAAGCGAGTAATAAGGCTTGAAAATACGCAAAATCGTCATTTTCCCCCAATTTTTATTTTCAAAATAATCTGAAAAGTCCGTTGCTGTAAAAAATTATACCCCGGCTATTGCTGTTGTACGCAGTACGCGCCTTGGTCCAAGGGCTTCGACCGATATCCGAGAGGTGGTCTTTCATTTTGAACAGGAGTCAGTTAACACGACTTCCTTATTCTCGCCCGTCTCCATGCTGCGTTCCACGACTAGACTTTGAGTGCGATTACGCCAGGCAGACGGATTATTTTTGTGTACCTGCTTGCCGTTCTGCTAGCTGTGTGTTTCGCGGGTACAGTGACTTTTACCCTTCCCTGTAAAAATTTGAGAAAATTGATGATTTTGTATATTTTTAAGCCTTACTACCTCCTTCAATTTTGAGAATAGACCACATATGTACCAGAAGTATTTTTTTGTACTCGACGAATACTACCTAAAGGACCTAATCAAAAAAACATTTTATATAAAATTTTTCCAGAAAAAATTAAAGAAAATTTACTGTTTTGCGTGCTTTGAAGCTTAGTAGCCACTTCAATTTTGAGAATCGGCCACATATGCACATGAAATTTTTGTAGTATTCAAAGAGTACTATATATTGCTGCTATATTTCCCACAAAACACCCTGGTGCGGGGATTCCCTCACCGTGCCGCAAATAATGTTTCTGGCGGGGATTCCCCGCCATGCCACCAGTAGCGAAATTATTTTTCCTTGCTACCACTTAAAGGTTAACAGACTACGACAAACAAACTACAAATTCACGCTCAAACATTTTCCACAATTGACGAATAAACTAAACATGATCGAACAAGACAAATTTAGCGATACGTTGCGTTACAACTTTTCGAACGATAACTCATTTCCGTGACGGCACTCCAAGTTACACCGATCGCGGTAGTATGTCGAAGTAGGGGTTGGACAAGAAAATTCATGCATCGCTAATCTTAACACTACCAATATCCAAGAGAATGAATCAATTTAAATCGAATCGGTTTATATCATTATTAATGTTGATGCAACCGTACGTATTTTACAATTGCAGGCGGACAAGAAAATATGGAGTAGAAAAAAACCATCTAAACGTATTCTGAAACGATAAAAGGTCAAAAATATTGTGTTTCGGACCACCTTCATGCGAGGGGTGAGTGAAGAGAGGCAGCGCTTCCGGCCGTGGGGGACCTGAAATTTCCAGGCGAGCGCTCAGGGCGTGCGGACCTCGGTCAGTAGGGTACCCCATGGTGGCCCTGGTAGGACGCGCGCACCGTTCCGGCACGTAGACATGGGGGCTCGGGCCCGGCCCCAAGGCGTCCCTCCAGTCACTGACGCGATACTCGAAAGGGTAGTTTCTGTGGCCGGGTGTGCGGTGTCATAGGGACTATTTTGGCAAGCGTGCATCGCCTTACATCCCACCACACCACCTTCATCAAAATGGCAATGCAATCTACGCTACCCCATACGAAAAGCGGATACGAGAAAACAAATGAAAAAGACTAGGGTATCCAGTACCTTATACATACATTAGGTCCACATTTAGAAGATATGAGGAATACAACGTCTCTTTTTAATGCGATTTTTTGATAATCTGTATAGACTTAATGCCAGTTCGACTCCAATCCCTGGTCAAAGTGAACTCGACTGATGTCTGAAAGAAATGAAACCATTTATCTTCAGGTGAAATTGGTTCTCGCGAACGAAGATTGATAAAAATCCTTTGTTACAACATAACACGCACATTTCGTCCATTGTGCTCCAGATTAGCAAAAAGAAACACTTAATTCGTTCTCGTAGAATACAATCATTATTCATGTTAGGAATTTCTCATTTGTGGTTGTACTAATACACTCCTTTTAGTCTTTAAGTTTTTCCTCGTAAAACGTGAACAATGCTCGGCGTCTCGATTCTATACTCAGTCAGAAAAGCAATTATGATGATGGGTCTCACTGCTTTCGAAAACACACACACCAATAATAGACACAGAAGTATTCCAAGACTACAAAATCCTGCACCAAAAGATCACTCTGTCAAACCGACTCCAGCGTCCATGTTTAAGGGTCATTCACAGTCGCCCAGTCGCCTACGTTGGCTCCAAGAGCGGCATTTCTGATGCAAAAGGCATTTCGAACGAGGAGAGTTGAGTGAATGTTCGAAATGTAAATCGTTCATCCAAACGATGCGTAGTGAATCCGGAGAATATTCGACTACTAGTTCAATCAATGAAATATCTGAAATAGAAAACAAGCAAGCAAGGTTGAAATTTGGAATATATTTGGACTTCATCCTGGATGCCGCCGTCCTGAAACCCTGAATGAAACACCAGACTGCGAATTAAAAGGGGCCGAAAGCTCGTCACCTATCGAAACAAATGCAATAATAAGGAGGCAAAAATTCATCAAATTTCTCAGAAAAATTGTGATGTTTTCCCCAAATTGCCTGTAGGATGCCACACAATCGCGTCGAACTCCTTTAACATCGTATGTCTCAACACAGGTCTCATTGAAACAAAAGGTTATTATTCGGGCATTTTTTCTTCATACAGAAGGGGTTCAAATTTTACTTCTTTCTGATTTCGCATTTTCATCCTTGGGAGTCATTATCTCGCCGCTCACATCCCTGGTACCACACCTGTGAAATCGTATTTTCTGTTTTCAAGTGGTTTAAAACCACAATACTGCCATAGAGCTGTTCTGAAGCCAAAACTACAGAAATTGTATCAGAGTGCCGTAACCTGACACTCAAGATCACTTAATTCACTTCTGAAATCTGTTTTACCCAACGTGGAAACTTGTGGCACTAGGAGCGAGGGAGGAACAAATATGTATATTACGAAATATAACATTGGTATTGGATATGCCCTGCCTAAGGTTTCCGAATCCCCTTGTGATATGACTGCGTCTCTTATTTCAATGTGAATCTGAGGCAAGGGGAGAAGCTGAAACTGAGAATAAGCGAAAAATACAATTCACATGCATAAATATACACATTATATCACTTCATGGAATTTACAAGTCACGGATCTTAATTTTGATATCATTTTAGACCTAACTTGAAAAATGTGGCACTAAGGACAAGGGGCTGAGACAAAAATATTAAATACAATGCACATAGCAAATACACATGGTTTTCGAGGTTACTTAAATTAGTTTTACTATTACTTCGAACCTTATATTGGTACCAGGCCTATGCAGAGGGGAGGGGTCCCCCAGGCCCGAGTTTTTTGAGGGGCCCGCTAAGAGTTTTGAGGGCTCCCTAAGGGCCCGCCAGTGCTAAAAAAATCTGATTTTACAAAAAGAGCCCTAAAAACATTGTATTTCTCTTTTTGTTTTTTGCTCTTACCTACTTTTTAAATCCCCCTCTCCCCCAGGGCCCGGATTTCCTCTGCATGGTCCTTTTTGGTACACGGAGCATCAGGACAGTTGAAGGTAGAGTTGAATTTGAAAAAATAGAAAACTTCGAAATACATGGTACTTTTTAGACTTTGGGGCGTTGCGCAACTTGTTTTTGATCAAGGTTTGGCCTTATATTAAAAACGGCGATGCTACAGTCGCCGGCAGGGGCACTAATTACCGACCAGAGTGTGATTCCAAAAGGGAGAAAATACAAAAATTCGAGATACTAGTCGATTGATAGGTTTTTGAGATCTCTGAATTCAATTTTGGGCGTTATTTTGCGATTCAATCCCCTAGTGTTCCATCAAAGGGGTCTGGTATCAATTAATGGTAGTTTTTTCTGATGGTATTCGATATATACGTTTTGAGGTCACTAAGATTCTCTGGCTCAGTTTTTGATCTAGCCCCGTGAATGGGCCACCACATGGAACCAAAATATGAAGGTCATATAATAATGAATGTAATAAGATCGCATTCTATAAAATTCAAAAGTAAGCTCCAAAATCGAGTTCACCAACCTTGAAAACTTACAAATGACGACTTCTTCAAAGGAGGGGGGAGGCTGCTAGATCTTTCGGGGTGAGTAAAATTATGAAAATGTGATTTAGAAAAATATGAAAATTCAAGCTGTTTAATTCATAATAATTATTCGATAAAGACTTGAGAGTTTGAAAATGCATGGTAGCCAAATCTATAAGTAAATTTACAACTAATGATCCCACCTGCATAAATAATTGGGAGGTTAATCAAAAATATCTTATTTGGTAGCCCTGCTTCTACAAAAAGGGGATAATTTAAGGCATGCATTTATCGGCACGCAAAAAAAAAAAAAAGATGAATGAAAGCAATTGAAAAACAGACCTCATGAAATGAAAATCTATTGAATGCAACAAGTAAATATTAATTTACGCTAGTGAACGTGAAAAATTTACTAAGTGAAGAGGGCCTTCTTCACCTTGGCAACTTTTCCTCTTTCGACTTCCTGACCCAGAGGAACATTTTTTGCAGTGACTGGTACGACGACTACTTTTAATATAATAAGCATCCCTAACATGTGCTTACAACCGCGTCTCTTCAGAAAAACGGGGCACGAGCAACTCGAATCGGTAAGCTGCAGCTCTGGGTTCAGCTTGAGAGACCAAATGCTGTATCGGTGTTCTTTGAAACTATCAAACGTTTCCCATTTACCCTCCATTTTTGATGCTTAGCCAGTAGTGTCGGTGTCGATGGTTGCAGGTCACTGATCTAATGAAGTACTATGTGTGAATCCACATGCGACTTGGGGCTGCTGAAATACCGTTGTATTTACTGAAGCCCAATGATAAGCTGACGTCCACATCTTATGGGTGATCAATCAATTCTCGTCCCAAACCTTGTCGCGACATGTTAGGTACATGATTAATGGGTCAGTTCTCTGTATCGCTAGCTGGTCACCGGGTTCTCACGAACGTGAGCATGTTTACAACCTCGAACGTGAGCATGTTTACAACCTCGAACCTGACTACCTACCTACATAGCGTCGGTCTAATGCAAAAAGGTTCTTCGTGCTTTTTGAGGGATTTTACAAAATTGGTATCTCAGGAAAGGAAAATTTTGCGCTTTGTTGATTGCAATACTTCGTCGGTTAGTGCAAGAAGGTTCCTTGTAGAAAAATAGTTGTAATCGACAGAGCGCAAAATTTCATTTCCAGTGATACCAATTTTGTAAAATTCCTCAAAAAGCACGAGGAACCTTTTTGCACTGGACCGACGATTGGGAATCTGTTGTTTTTTTCTTCACCTTTTATTTACATTTGCGTGCACTTTCCTTTCCTCTTTCGTTAATATTTTTCTTTTCTATTTCGTTGCTCCACGTTTTCTTTTGCGTTCTCCTATTTTACGTGCAACATCCTTTTTCCTTACGTGCTGTTATACTTTTCCCATAATTTAACTCGTTCATGTAAAAAACGTGTAAAATGAGTGATCTTTGGTAAGAGGTTTCTTTCATGGTGTATGGAGTGATTGCTGATTTGATGTACAGTAGAATGTAGCGGTAGCGTTGAAATTCAGGCATTTAAAAATATCGGGCCCTCCTGAAAGTCCGGGCCTAGTAATAATAATAATGAAAGGATTGAGATAAAATGTGAAGAAAAGTAGAAATGAAAAATGGAAGAAATTCGACAAAATTGGAAATAACTTGTACACGAAAATTTTATAAGATTCATTATCTAATAGCTGTAGTCACACCCTGGAATAATGATATATCAAAGACTTATGACAACAATTTTTGGAGAATAAAACAATCTTAAATGACGAAAATCTGAGATAGTTGAAAATCAACCTAGTCTGATAGTATTCAGTTTGCCGATTTACAGGAAATTGTAGTCGTCCTGAAGAAATAATCAGTGAGTCTTGAAGAAAAAAACTCTTAAAATAAAATAGGGATAATTCTACAAAATGGGAAAATTGACCTCATTTACTCGTAATATCTTATGTCTTCAAATACTCGTAAATCATACAAGAAAGTTAAGTACGATGTAGGAACATTGTAATCATATTTTTTAGAAAAATAATCACGGTTATGACCACGATTTTGAAGAAAGAAAAACTCAAGTATCATGAATTGGAAAATTTAAATTAATTAGGTATCACTAGTTCAATTTCATTTCGTATAGGAAAATTTAGTCTGATTCGCGTGGGATTTCAGTCATTCTGTAAAAAGATGAGTCGGATATGAAAAATATTGAAATTCAAATAATTTAACAGAATAGAAAAATGTGTTCATTCAGAAAAATTAATCAGAAAGTCAGGATAAAAATAACGGGAAAAAAGGGAAAATTT
Organism: Acanthococcus lagerstroemiae; assembly: GCA_031841125.1. Classification (NCBI taxonomy): domain Eukaryota; kingdom Metazoa; phylum Arthropoda; class Insecta; order Hemiptera; family Eriococcidae; genus Acanthococcus; species Acanthococcus lagerstroemiae. The sequence continues at coordinate 17,030,018 of CM063111.1, read as the reverse complement.
TAAAAATTTGAAGAAATTGAACATAAGTTGGTTCGATATCGTCAGTCTCCGAACAATTCGGGTACGAATATTGAGAAAGATTTCTAGAAAAATCTGGTCGCATTCGAGATAGATGATAATAAAAATGTTGGAGAATAAAATATCTTAGAATTCGAAAAATTCATGAAAACGTACTTGATTTGATATAACTCTTCAATCAAATAGAATAGAGAAATTCGGCTTGATTCGTCGAAAATTGCAGTCACTCAGGGAAAGCCATAAATGAGTTCTATCAAAAATTTTGAAGAAACAAATCGCGAAATTCAAATAATTTTGCAGAGTGAAAAAGTGAACCAAATTGAATTATTACCTTGTATATAGACGTTGGGTAAGATTTGGGGGAAATTACAAAAATAATCAAAGGGACAGGATAAGCATAATATATAAAAAGAAACAATGGCAAATTTGAAAATGTTAACAATAGTGAAAACCGAACTTAATTTGGTATTATGAGTCTTTAAAGAACTTGTACACGAAAATTAAGGTAGTTCGTGGAAAATTGTAATTTTGATGGAAAATATCTCAAATTTTGAAAAATGGGGTAAATAAAAAAATTCAAATTTATTGAATATTAGAATATTTCATTACTTGAATAGGAAAATTCGAAGAAAATTGGACTCTTGTGACAAAAATATTAAAGAATCAATCCATTGGGGGGGGGGGATTTTTTGTTATGGATGATTATTTTTAGAAATTTTTAGCCAATGGACAATTTTCTTCACATCAAAAAACAATTTTCTTCTTTTATTGACATCGAAGGGGTGGCTTTTATTTTATTCAGAAAAAAACTAAATACATACCTACTTTTAAAAAAAGTGCTTTGGCCTATAGCTTTTTTAATTTTCCATTTTAAATTAGTTTATTTTGAATTACGATTATATCTCCCATTTTGTGAGTTTTGGTTTCTAGTGCATTCCATCATAATCCTCTATTGATTTTTCAATTGTTTCCTTTGTAACTTGAAATGCTGTAATTTTAAGCAGTTACCACATACGTATTTCTACAATACATATTATTCTCAACTGCTTAATTTGATTATTCATGTAGCAAAAAATATACGCGTTCTATTAAAAGTAAAGTTTGTTATTTTCTATAGATAGCCGTACCTATTTATAAAGAAACTATGCCCAGGGAATTGGATAATACTACTCGTGCTTTACTTATATCATATACCTACTGGGTTTCTGCTAACGACAATAAGATTTCGATTTTAAAAAAATTATTCTTAAAACTGGAGGTGCTATCGTCACACGGTAATTAAAGAATAACAAGTTTGATTCACATTTTGCACTACAAAATATTGGTTTACAATTCCAAGTTCACCAGTGAATGCTTCCAAAAAACTACAGGAATCTGCTATTTTTGGTTCATTTTCACCGTTGTAACAGTTTGAAAATTATGGCACCATGGTACAATTTTCATTCTGGAAATTACAAGTTGTGTAGCCCCTACAATACCAGAAGTTGACCACCGTAATTGGCTGATTCAGCTGTGAGTGGGGCTTACATACAAAATGAATAAATAATGTTCACTGATGGTACATTTATTCGCGTTAAATCAATATTTGGTTGAGAAAATTTTGATCAAAATCATAAATTTTGTAATCTGTGCTTTCCCATACCCCACGAATTTTCAGAATTGAGCACGTTCCTACATGAAGTTTATCGTTTATGAGGACTACTAATTATCAAAACAGGTTAAGCACTAATCACTACACCGTGTTAATAACATTATTAGGTGCAATTCGGAGATTAAAGTTCAAATTCTCTATGAAATCCCGAAAAACAACAGGTTAAACAATGACTTCGTAGAGATGTTGTAGTTTTGGCATGTGAACTAAAATTTACAGCAAATTCGAGAGCGACAAATAAAGTCGTAAGAAAGCAACATATGTAACTGAAACGAAAATGTATACTAACTTTTTCTGCATCAAAGATCCTTATGTCAACATCAAACGTTCCACTTACCTGCAATCAGAAAAAACAATTTAAATAAAAATTTGTATACTTGCTACATATACGTGTCACAACGCGTGACGAAAGAATCCTGGTATGGAAGAACGACACACAGCGTGTAATGTATATAGATACTCTGGCAGATATCGAAGCGGCGAAAGCAGTAGACACAACTGGCAATTCCGACTAATCATGTGTGGCTCGCCAGATAATAAGGTGTTTTATATTAGTAATAATCTTAGTATAGTTCATGAATTCCGTATCTTCCATACTAGTAGGTATAGCTCTCTGCCTATACCTTATAATTTTATTTACATGTGCCGTGTTCCGCTTGTCTCGCTGGTCCCCTCCTCCTCTACTTCTTTATTTGGTCGGGGCATACTATTTCTATGTTGTTCTCACTGCTCTGGCATCTCACTTTACGATCTGAAAAGAGTTGTAATACATCCATAAAATGGAGAAAAGGTCCTACACATGTTTTTACCAAAATGTAAGAGGCATTAGAACAAAACTGTCTGAATTTCATCTAGCAGTATTACAAAATCAATATGACATCATTGCAATTACTGAAACGTGGTTACATGATGGTATATATTCAGGTGAAATGTTTGATAACTACAGGGTTTACAGGCATGATAGGAATACTGCAGTGCACGGTACCAACCGAGGGGGTGGAACACTTATAGCTGCAAAAGAAGGTGCTCTTAGTTCGGCGAGATTACCTTTTCAAGACTTCGATAATAAACTATATGACTGTGTGTGGATCCGAATGAAAATACCTAGAGTCTCACAAGCACTATACATAGGCTCTTTCTACGTACCCCCCGGTCTTCCGAGATCAGTACATAAAGAAATATACGATGCAATCTCTTCCATTCCTGAACTAGTTCAAAATGAAGTACTAATATTAGGTGATATCAACATACTAGGGTATGGTTTACACCATTTACATTTGTGTGTGAGGTGGCGCTACATGCACCGAGCGCTCAGACTTTGCAGTCCATTGCACTATTCCTCAAGTTGCTGTTAAGGATCAGCTCAGTAGCCTCACTTTTATAGCCAAAGTGAGAATTTTACTTAGCTCTATCCCTTTGACTTCACTGGGTGCTAGATATTCTAGCCCCAATGCTTCGCGTCTTGTCCCGGCTATTGCTGGGCACCGACATATGATATGGATCGAGGTTTCTTCCTCTTCTCCACAGTACCTACAGGAGCCGCTTCTTACCACTCCTATTTTATACCACATGTGTTTTGTGGCCCCATGACCGGTTAATAGTCCGACCATGAGCCTTGCATGTTTCCTGTCAAGCCCTAATAGGAACTTGGCATACTTACTGGGGGTGTCCCCTATCAGTGTTTTACTGACGTTCATGCCACTGGCCGACCGCCAGTGCATTTCCGTCTGCTTGCTTATCCAAGCCTTTATTTTGGATTTTATGACACTGTATGCTACAGGAAGACACGGCCTGGGCGTTGCCAGTTCCTTTTTGGTGCCCTCCTTCGCCAGCTTGCCAGCGATTCTGTTCCCTTTTATGCCGCAGTGTCCCGGTGTCCATAGTACGGCGACCCGGTTCTCCTGAGCAAGGGTGTATAGTTTGTTAACACACTCCGCCACTACTAGGGATGTAGTTTGGTGTGACGATAGTACTTTGATAGCTGATTGGCTGTCTGTACAGATATAGATCTGCTTATTAACAAGGCCCTTCTGCTGGCTTCTCCCAATGGCCACCGTGATCGCCATTATCTCCGCTTGGAGGATAGTGACGCTCTCGCCCAGTGCCACTGAACAGTTGTCAGTGCCTTTTGCATTCGTGATTCCGATTCCTACACCTTGGTCATTTTTAGAGGCATCTGCAAACCTACCATTCTCCTCTTTTCCTAGAATGCTTGGCCACCTTTTTTCCCAAGCCTCCCGTGTGGGTATTAGCACACGGTATGGTTTGTCAAAGAGATGTTCCATCGCAATTCTGTCCCAAAGCATTTGTCCATCGTCCTGGCCATCTCCCATATCCTTCCGTGGCCTGTCTTATGGGCCCGAAGGTTTGGTTGACCCAGACGATAAGCCCCCATTATCGCCGCTGCTTCTATAGCAGTGTGAAGTGGTGGCAAGTTCAGAAGCCTTTCTAGTGCCTTTGTCGGCACCGTACTCATTGCCCCCGTTGTCATCACGCACGCGAGCCTTTGCAGGTGGTCTAGTTCCTCTCTGACGTTGGTCAGGTGGACCCGGCCCCACCACACAATGGCCGCATATGTGATTCTGGGGCGTATTACACCGGTATATATCCAGTGCATCATTTTGGGAGAGAGTCCCCAGGTCCTGCCGACATAGTTGCGGCAAGCCAAAGAGCCTCAATCCCTTTTTTTATTTTATCTGAAACGTGATCCCTCCAGGAGAGTTTTTCATCAAGATATACTCCTAAATACTTCACCTTTCCTGTGAGGGCTAACGGTCTTCCCTTGTATTGCACCTTGATCAACTCCTTGCCTTTCCTTTTACGAGTGAAAAGAGTGATGGTTTACACCATAGTAAAGATATGAACGGCAAAATCAATGATCTTCTTGATTTCATGCAATCTTGTCAAATGGGGCAGTTAAATAATATTCCGAACTTTCAAGGGAAAATGCTCGATCTTGTATTAACAAATCCACCCAACTTACAGGTCCAGCGTGGAGAGTCCCTTCTTCTAAAAGAAGACGCCTTCCGTCCCCCTCTCACTATCCATATACCATTACCCGCACGTAAGGGCTTTTCTGATTGGTATCATGCCTCAGACTCGTCATTTTTTTAAAACTACGCTGAAGCCGATTTTCTAGGTCTTTATTATGCCTTCAGAGACACTGACTGAAGCCCACTGTACCTCATAAAAAATGTATATGAAGCAGAGAAGCATTTCAGCGGGGTAGTAAATCAAATCATCCATACGTATGTACCAAATTATCGCAACACAATAAAAACGAAGAAAGCGAAATACCCTCCGTGGTTTAATAAAGAAATAATTTGTAAGCTAAAACATAAGGAACGCCCCAGGCAAATGTATAAGAAAACCGGTATAAATACTTATTTGAACAGGTTTCAGGATCTCAGGAAAGATACGAAAAAAGTGATTAAAGAGGCTGAAATTAGGCATGGTACTGACCTGGAAAACAATTACAATAAAAACCCACAACATTTCTGGAAAGAGATCAATAAAAAAAAATCAAAAACTGGGAGTTCTGATTTCCCTCAAGGATATGAAGGGAATAGTAAGAGAGGGAGATGAAATGACTTCAGCATTCACTGAATTCTTTCATTCTGTATACGTGTTGGAAGATGTAGTGTCCCCAGTCACAGTTGCACCATGTCCCCCCTCTTGCGCCCCAATCTTCATTACCCATATTTTGCCAAAAGAAGTAAAGATGGCAGTTTCACAATTAAAAGTAAAACACTCCCCAGGCCCGGACAATGTTCCTTCATACGTTTATAAGGGGATCGGAGAATTTCTGATAGAACCCCTAACCTACTTGTACAACCTCAGTATATCGAACTGTGTCTTCCCTACAGCATGGAAATGTTCTAAAGTAGTCCCAATCCCAAAGAAAGAGCCATATGAAAACGTAACCAACTACAGACCAATATCCTTAATCCCAATGCCAGCGAAAGTTTTCGAAATGATCATTTACAACTACCTATACCCCAAATTGAAATGCCTTATATCATCTAGTCAGCATGGTTTTGTAGGAGGAAGATCGATAAATACGAACCTAATAAATTTTATAGAATATATAAATCGAAGTATGGACGAAGGTATATCAGTAGATGTTATTTATACTGATTTTCAAAAAGCATTCGATTCTATAAATCATAAGATTCTGAAGAAAAAGCTCAATGATTTAGGATTTTCAGATAATTTATGTGACTTCTTTTGGTCATATCTTACTGGTAGGGTATAGTATGTTTCGTACAGGGGTCGTACATCGGAAAAATTTGCATGCCCATCTGGAGTGCCACAAGGCTCAAATCTTGGTCCCTTGCTATTTTTACTATTCGTTAACGACTTGCCTTCAGTGATCCAAGACTCGGAAATACTGATGTACGCTGGTGATGTAAAAATGTACCGTTCAATAAAACACCACACAGATTTTGAAAGCCTGCAAAAAGATTTAGATAGACTCGCGCGCTGGAGCATTGAAAATAGGCTTTCGTTAAACGTTGGGAAATGCACTTATACTACTTTCACTCGAAAAAAGCAATACATCGAATACGAGTACGCTATATTGGGGGAAAAACTAACTAGGTCGGATAAGATCAGAGATTTGGGCATCCTTTTGGACAGGGAGTTGACCTTTCACGATCACATTGAAAGTGTTATGTCTAGGGCGAGGAGAATGGCGTACTTCATTGTCAGGAACTATGCGAACTTCAAAAAACTAGCACCTTGAAAATACTATATTTTTCTTTTGTTAGATCACTTCTGAAATTCGGAGTTTTAGTTTGGTTTCCACATACCCTCAAAGTCATTGAAAAAATAGAAAAAATACAAAATAGATTTCTGAGGTACGTTTATTTTAAAGATTTTGAATATTACCCTGACCCTGAAAACATACCTTATTCTGAAATTCTGGCTGGATATGAAATTGAATCTCTAAGAAAACGAAGAGAAAAAACAGCAATAATGTTTCTATATGATCTAAGTCACGGTAACATTAACGATGAAAAACTGCTTATAGAAATAAATATTTGGGCCCCAAAAATACAATCTAGATACAAAAAATACTTCTCTCTGAAAAAATATCGCACCACTAAAATGGCATTTTCGCCATTAAACAACATCATGAAAATTACGAATGACGATCTTTTGACACAGTGTACTTGCGCTGACATGTATAGTATGCCTAGATCGGCGTTTAAGCGGTTAGTGGAGGGATAGGGAGCTGTGGGATAGCGAACGTGCGGCACATTTATTATATTTATATTATACATATATTATTTTATTATTATTATTATTATCAGTTTTTCCTTCGTTTATCATTACTATTATTTACTTTTTCATTTTTTATGATTTTTTACTTCTATTAGTTTTATTCCATTTTTTAACGATAGCTTTCTTTGATAGCCTGAATAAAGAACTGAAAAGGAGGAAAGCGAGGGCGTGGAGCAGCTATTGGAGTCTTGCAAATGTATTTAAGGGTAAATTCTCACAAACACTAAAGAAAAAAATTTTCGAAAGCTGTGTGATGCCGGTTCTGACCTACGGAGCACAATCTTGGGCTCTCACGGGAGGACAACTGCTGGGGCTGGCTAGGACCCAGATTGCCATGGAAAGGTCGATGACAGGCAGGAGGAGGATAGACAGAGTGAGCAACATAGCGGTTAGGAGGAGGAGTGGAATTGTGGACTGTAGAAGCAGAATTAAGAAGCTCAAAATGGACTATGCGGGCCACATAGCAAGAAGGGATGAAGGGAGGTGGGAAAACAAAGTATTATTTTGGCTTCCAAGGGATAAAATAAGGAAGGTGGGGAGACCGAGAAAGAGGTGGGAAGATGAAATTATAAGGACGGGAGGGACTGCATGGTTTAGGGATGCTAGGGACAGGAAACGCTGGAACAGGGTGGGGGAGGCCTATGCCCAAAGTTGGGCGCATGATGGAAGAGCCGGCCGCGTGCCTGTTCGCCGTACGCAATAGTGTACGCGCGGGGGAGGCGCGGCCTCCCCATTTCTTGTAAATATTAATAATGTGTATTAAAGGCTGATCTATCTATCTATCTATCTCGTGAGATCACATCTTGAGTTCGCCTCAGTGGTATGGAGCCCTACAACAACAGATGCAATCAATATTATAGAGCAGGTACAAAAGCGGTTCTCACGGTATTTACACGTCAAACTATTCTCGTACTACTCCTTCTCAATAACATACTCAGAACTGCTCCAGGGGTTTGAAGTTAAAAGTCTTCAAGGACGCAGAAGTATAGACGCATTCGTCTTTTTACACAAAATAATACATAACAAAATAAACGCACCAATGCTACCTGAAAATATACGAATCCGAATACCGAGTTTCAACAGTAGAACAACCGACATATTTCTTCCGCGGCTTACTCGCTCAAACCATTATATGAAAGCTCCGTTCAGTCGCATAATGAGAATGTATAACACTATAGCACAGATCCATACCCATTTAGACATACTCGATTCAGTAAATAAATCGAAAATCAAGAAGGAAATCAGTGTCCCATTTAACTGAAATAATTATCGCAAAAGGCTTCCAAAATCTAAATGAGAGTCAATTTCAAACTATTATTCTTTGGCTTATTCCACGCGTACTCGGTCCCTATTCCATCGCAATTCCTGAACTACCGGGTTTTATGAGGACATCGTCGATGGGGCGACAGGGAGGGGTTGTGGGTGGCATCTCATCATTTCATCATCATTTAATCTTCATCTCCAGCTCATTCATTTCCCATGTCAATTAGAATCTCCCTCTCTTCCTCTTCCCATAATTTCCTTCTCTCTTCCACACTCATCTTCCTTTCTTACTTACGGTTTTTGTTTTATCTCTCTCTCTTTTGTTTTTAGTTTTTATTGTAAAAATTTGTGTATATTCTTTCCCCCGACCCCCTCTGTAATTGGCCACTTTAGGCTGTAGAGAGGGTCGCAAATATATATGTAAAATAAGTGTTTACTTATTTTATAATGGCTACTCATGTTATCGTAATTCGTCTTGATTCACCCGTGGTGATATTTTCATTTTTAAACTAACGTATTTTACCGTTAAACTACTTTGTCAAAACTGGCCGATTTTCACTGTGCACTGCATACACAATCATTAGCTTATCTTCGTTGTTTCCTTTAGAGTCATGATCTTGATACCTAATTCGGGTATTGGCAATTTGTGTAAATACTGATTTTTGGTCTTTGTACAATCCGAGACATGTTCTACAACGTGTTTATATGCGATGGCGTTCCAGCCGACGTCAGAGGAAAAATGATCATAATGTTATCGTTTCTAACTGCAATGCCTGGTGCATGTTATTTCACGGTGCAGTAGAAATGTCGAGTCACTGGTTATTTTGCCTCTCTACGATTTTTCGGTTGGGATGTGTTTGCTTTTCCGGTGGGCTGTGTTTTCAGCTTTTTTCCTGCTGGGATGATGAGTTGGAAGATAAACGGTTCTCTTTTATGCGGCTCGGCTCTTGCGGTGGATGGCCACAGTACAGATACGGTTAACATCACACGGTGACTTGCTAAAAAGGTTCGATTTTTTCTTTTTTAAATTTCTCTTTCGGAGTTCAGTTTAAAGTTTTCTGTGGTCGTATTAGTTAAGTGGTTGAAACGGACCATATCACTTTGTGAGAGTGATGGTAGAATTATAATCGTTTTGTATATTTCGTTACGTTAGCCGACAGCATGGTCGGCTAAGTACTCGAAAATGGCCATGCCCTAGTGAAGTGGCATACTTTGGTCACCGGGATGTTTGAGCGAGGCCCATGTCATCTACGGGCTCGTGTCGGTGACCAAAGTAAAAACATCTGGGCCGCGATGACTAGACGACCACCAACCTCTGGATACGAGACGTCATAACAGCTGTGAATTCCAGCCACGAGTCCGTACCATCTTCACCAGCTTGGAATTGCCACCACCGAATGAAGTTATAAGCAGAGATGCCGAACGAGTCGAGAAGAACGAGCCGTTCTTCATCTTTCACTAGATTTACTCATTCTTTCTCAGGAAATGGCAACTCTGTCAAAGGAACTTCGAACTTGGTGAACCAAAAGAAAAAGAACAAAGTCGCCTCTTTCTTTCTTCTCTACCATCAAACTTCGTTACAATACTTTCATTTTTTTATTTCAGTTCAGTACATTATATACTGATGCAGAGCCTATTTTAGGAGAAATTTGGAACTGCATTGTATAATATGATTCTGCATACAAAATTTTTCCGTTCCCGTTCTGTTTACATGTCGTTCCGGAACGACGTTCAGAACGGCTCATGCCGGAACGAAAATGCGGAAGAACGACGTTCCCAAAGTCAATTGCCAATAAATAAAAAATAGGCGCGAATTGTCTTTCCGAGGGGGGAGGGGGGTTCATGTCAGTTCAAGTTATTTGAGTAACAAAACTTCAGTAGATATATTATATCAGCAAATCTTTCCATATTTTTTAAATTATACTTTTCGTTCGCATTTTAAAGTTTATTAAATGACGGATGAGTGCAACGAACAGTCCGAAACTGCAGGTCCATGGCCTCAGTTTGCCGAATATTATAAGTTTATTCGTGAGGAGGAGGACGAAAAATTTTGTATGCAGAATCATATTATACAATGCAGTTCCAAATTTCTCCTAAAATAGGCTCTGCATCAGTATATAATGTACTGAACTGAAATAAAAAAATGAAAAGTATTGTAACGAAGTTTGATGGTAGAGAAGAAAGAAAGAGGCGACTTTGTTCTTTTTCTTTTGGTTCACCAAGTTCGAAGTTCCTTTGACAGAGTTGCCATTTCCTGAGAAAGAATGAGTAAATCTAGTGAAAGATGCATTTTTATGTCCTTAAAACTGTAAATTTGTGAAAATATGCCAGAAAGTGTCCTGAGAATTTTAAAAATAGTCGAAAATAATAAGCAACTACCCATAAAATATACAAAAAATGCTTTTCTAAATATATGGCTCGTTTTACTTCAAAGTGTTCAGTGAAGCAATGGCAAAAAATATGCAAAAGCATAAAAATCTCAACCCTGGTTATCATGTTGCGTAGATAGAGAAATATTATTTCATAAAAATATGTTTTCACTATCAACAAGAATGGCAAGGAAACAGACTTGACACACCAATCATCATTAATTTTCGCCGATAACAACCGATCTCAAATCGACAATTAAGGAACATGAGGAGTACCTGAATCTTGAAATTTGTAGGTAACAACAAAGGTGGATTCAGTTTACTCGCAGGTACTTTCTTCATAAAAATAAAAATAGTGCAACCTCTACCTGCAGCGAATTAAGGTGAAAAGGCATGAAAAATTCTATTTCCTTCATTAGAAATTAAAATTAATTTTACAAATTGCGAATAAAAATAAACAATCAGGCTTACGGCGAAATGATAGAGGAATAATACTGATAAGGGAACGGCCGTTCCATCGTTCCGTTCCTCGTTCCGGAACGAAAAAAGAACGGAACGGCGTCGTTCCCTAGCTGAAGGAACGAAGAACGAGTCGTTCGTTCCCGTTCGGCATCTCTGGTTATAAGTCATGTTTTTCGTTTTATTTATTTTTTGTTTTTTCATACGTTGTTTTTGAGTTCCGAACCCTCCGAGGGCTGTGTCTAACCCAGGTGGTTGGGGATCGACTGAAAGATGTGTTGTTTTGCATTTTTTTTTTTCCCCTCTTCCTTATTTTGATACTGTTGGTTTCTGTTTTTCAGTTTAACACTGTCGTGGTTCGGCGAGAAGACCCTTTTCATGGTGCACCAGGAAAAGCTGTCTGTCGCACGGACATTTATTTTCCAGTATCGGTAACTAGATTTGTTTTGGTATCCTAATGTTATACCCCAGTAACTGGTACGTGTTATAGTTCCTTTTTTTGTTTTTATCTGTTTATTTTGGTCCTCATGAATGCCATATTTTTTTTAGAGCACGGTGAACTAGGTTGAGGGATTGGTTCTTATTTTTGTTTCGTCTCTCACTAGGGCAGATTCGATTCCGATTTTTTTTTTTTTTATTCATTTAGTGTGTAACGCGGGAGTTGATCCTTGTCAAGTTAGTGCAAATGATCGAGTAGGTGGTGAGTTACAACGCAGGAGTTGATCCATGTTCGTCTCACTACCTCGTTCATTTGTCTATTTCTCATTTGTCATTTGGTTATTTTATTTATTTATTTAATATTTATTTTTTTTATGACGCTGGAGTTAATCCATGTCATCAATTTATTTATTTTTATTTACTTTTTATGATTATTAATTCGAGTCTATCCTCGAGAACCAGTAGCCCACTCTAGTTCGCGTGTCTCAATGCTAAACTTATTTTTTGGTATTTATTTAATTTTGTTCTTGCCCCTACTCCATGTCTGGACTTGATCCACAACCACGTTGGGGCGACGTAGCCCAAGGAAGTTTTTTTTTTCTTCTTTTTCTTTTTGCTTATCTTTATGTCCATTCGTCTCGTCAATTGTTATATATATTTTTTTTTTACTTTTGTGGTCACGACCGTTAAGTTTTTCTTTGAGGCCACAGGCTATTGGTCAATTAGTTTTTTAGTAATATACCTTTGCTTGGTATATGGCTTTTATACGTTTTTGTCCCATATTCATGGGCGATATTTAGTCTGGTTATGGTTTTTATGATGATAATAATAAAGAACAAGTTTTCTTTTGTTTCTCTCTTTTCTCATATTGCGTTTCTTTTTCCTGTTAATTTTTTTTTGTTTGGGGCCTTTATTTCTGAGTGCCTCCTGCCAATTCCAAGATGGTGAATTGGGCCACAAAATTTGTCTACAAAAATGGGGGAGGGAGAATTTTGATTAATGTTTACGGGATAGGTTGTCATCCTGAATAGGCAACCTTACCTCCGGCGTATTGGGTAGCCACACCGGAGGGACATTACTTTAATGGTCTGGTACCAGTGAACTCGTACTGAGTATGTTTTTCGAAGGCTACCGCTAGTCACTGAGAGTACCAGGACGTATGAGGTGGGTCGGTGGCTCTGAGGAGCACGGCTGACTCATCTCTCACGTTACAGTTCTGTTCGTCAGTCGTTAAACTTCCATCTTAGCTCACGCATATTCGAGTGTTTGTCATTTTTGTAGAGCAAACGTCTTTGAAATTCCAATTTCAAATATAGCTGACTATTTTCTTGCGAAATAAAATCAGTTTTAGTTTGAAAATTGTCGAATCATTAATTGCCTTAATGCAAACAGTTACATATATATTATTATTATCATTATTATTATTATAAATGGAGAAAAATCCGAAGTGCCGGCAAAAAAGAAAATAGAAAAATTCGAAGTAAGCGGGGTAGAAATTGAGGGGGTAGAGGAAACGTGGGCTTTAACAAAAGCTAATATAAAAGAAAACTACAAACCACTCAACAAGCAATGGAGAGAAGTATTTTAAGCATAAAGAAAAAGGATAGAATTGAGAACAAAAAGATAAGAAGGGTACTAAAAGCAAAAGACAAAGGGAAGGTAATCAAAATACAAAAATGGAAGTATGCGGGTCATATCTTGAGACAAAAAAGGAGGCGGACAAAAAAAGGCGAAGGCTTGGGTGCCATAAAATAAGAAAAGGCATAGAGGTAAGCCGCTGACGCGTTAGCGGGACGAATTTAGGAAGGAAATGGGCCCAAAGTGGAGGAGAGTAGCTGTCAACGAAGTCTCGAATAGAAAAGACACGGGGAGGCATATGCCCAAAAATAGGCTAGCGACAGCAATGGGGAGGAGACTTCCCCCAGTTCACTGCCACAGTCACACTGTAATTAGGTTAAGGAAAAGTTGTCATCGCTGAAATATAAATATACAGAGTTAGTCGGTTTTCCTTCCGCCATAGGAAAAACTATCTTTTCACAAAAACTGGGGCACGTTGTTTCGCCAGGCGAGCGGTCTGTTCGACAAGAATTTCATGGGAAATATTCGGGGAAAACTCCGATGGTTTTTGAAGAATTTTATCATCGATCTTCGGGTAACATTTTCTAAAATCTTTGAAGGATTCATCAGAAATCTTCGAAAAAATCTCCTATTCAGGAAACATTTGCGATAAAATCTCCTACTCAGGAAACATTTGCGATAATTTTCGCAGAATTTCATCGGACATCATTGAAAAATATCTCTAATGATTTCAGGCGAATTTTATCGAAAATTTTAGGAAAAATCTCCAATGATTCCAAACAATTTTATCAAGAATTATCGAGAAGTATCTCTCGTGATTTTGAAGGATATCGTTAGAAAACATTTTGATGCTTTTCAGAGATTTTCGTCAAATAGGTTCGGGAAAAATCTCCAATGATTTCTGAGGAATTAATCAAAAATCTTGAAGGAAAAAAATGTGATGATTTCCGGAGAATTTCATCGGAAAAAGTTAGAAAAAAGTCCAGTGTTTTCCAAAAAATTTTCTCGAAAATCTTCGGATAATTTTTAAAGAATCGCATCGGAAATTTTCGGAAAACAACTCCGATATTTTCTGAAGAATCTCATAGAAAATTTTTAGAAAAAATTTCCAATGTTTTTCAAGAAAGTTCATCGGCATTCTTCAAGAAAATTTCCGACAATTTTTGAAGAATTTCATTGGAAATATTCGGAGAAAAGCTCCGATAGTTTTCGATGAATTTCCTCGAAATGGGAAAATGTTCGATAATCTCCGAAGAATTTCATCGTAAATCTTCGGAAAAAATCTGGCATGATTTTTAAGCAATTTCATTGTAAAATTTCAGTAAAAATTTCCAACAATTTCCAAAGAATCGCATCGGAAAACTTTAGAAAATATCTCTATTATTTTCCAAAAAATTTCATAAAAATTCTTCGAGAAAATTTCCTGATAATTTGACGAGAGAGATCAGATGTTATACCTTCATATTGTGTCGAAGCCTTGTGCATATCGAAGAATATACTGAGAACAGATGATTTCCGATTGAAAATGCATTGCAAATTTGTGCCTGCAGATCAGCCAGGGCCACTAGTGTTGATTGAGATTTACGAAAGCCGTACTGTGACGCCGAAAGTCTATTGTTAGATTCCAGGTACCAGACTAGCCTTATGTTAATGATAATTATAATAATGTTGTAGCGGTTGTGCCGGCAACGTGGCATAGCTCGGCTGTCACAACGCCGTGAATCGGTATCGACTTCGCGAGGATAGTTTTTTGGGATAAAAAATTACATTTATAAAATCACCGAGCGACCGTTAGAACTGGTCCACGCATTCCTTTCGCTGCCCTCTCTTGACCTTCATTATCCACCCTCGCGAATGCACCAGCTACAAGCCTTTCTCCCTCGATCGACAGTTTTAGTTGTTGTATAATACCGAAAGAAAATACACTCGGAATACGCGCGACTCGAGTTATTAGTGCGACGGACGAAACCTTAAAAAAGACGTTTTCAAAAGTTTTGCCGAGGACGCTCATAAGTAAGATGGGACGATATACATGTGACTTGGGTAGAGAGGCGTCTGAGGAGGATTTTAGAATTGGTATGACAATTGCTTTTTTCCAATTAGGTGGTTTGGAACCTGATTGTAATATTTTGTTGAATAGCGATATTAAGTGAGAAATGGCATTCGAATGGAGATGCTCGAGCATGGCTGGTACGATGTCATCAAGGCCAGGGGCAGAGTTTTTAAAATATTGATGGACGGTGGTTGTGACTTCCGCTTCTGTGATGGGTTGGTTGTAAGCAAGATCCTGAATTTTGGTCATAGGCGCCGACTTGCCACTGGGGGGGGGGGCTTACCCACCACCCACAACACAAAAAACATAAAAATTGTTTGAGATAAATAATTTTGAGCATTATGTTGATACTTTCGTCAGCTCTCCCCCCACCCGATCTCATTCCCTTCGGATCGGCTCTTCATGGTTATGCTTAGAATATTAATGACATTTAAGCGATATTTGGAAAGTTTTAGGGAGTCATTCGGAAAGTATGGAAGAGTCTTAAAAAGTATGATCATAAATTGAACAACTTTAATCAGGTCTGGAAGAGTCATAATGAGCTGCCAACAAGTATTGATCCGTTTTGAGCGCGTCTTGAATAAGACTGGTAGAGTTTGAAAGCTTGATAAGACAACTGAAGTATCCTGGATAGCCATAAGGACTTACCCGAGAAAAAAACTGAAATTGTTTGTTATCTGTACCCGAGAAAATTTGATAGCACACATTTGATGATATTACATTCTCAATATATTACTCGTACAATTATCAGTAGCACGAAATTATTTGCCGAAGTATTTCGCGTTCTCATTATAATTTTATAGGCATAAAATTCATCTGAATATTCAAAGAGGGAGGGTACAAAAGCTATTCAACTCTCACACTTCCTGAATTGCCCTTCTTAAGATTGCATCGATCGGTCGCTGATTGGCAACCTGAACAAACTATATCCCATAATTATGAAAGAAAAGTATAAATACGGCACGCGGAACAATGCACAAAAACATTGTTAGCGTAGACGCCGAATTTGAACACCGAATTCGAACTCGGCCTAAAGAATTGAGTAGGAAGCAGTCTTTAATTTAAAAGTTTTGATTTTTGAAAATTTCTCCATATTATACATCATGTCTTTTTTCAGAGAGCTTTGGCTTCGGCGCTGATTACTCAATTTTTCAAGACGAATTCGAATCCGTTGTCAAAACTGTGCTGGAATCATATTTTGACGCTTTTTGACCACATCATCTTGCCAATTTTGCTCATTCTCGAAAAATGTAGAAACGCCTTAAACTGGTTGGATCTGTACTGCGGTTCGCACCAAAATGTACTACCAATGGTTTCGAAATTGCACGATGTGTGGCATATCCAACGCATCGAAGGCGCTAACACAAATATGTTTTTCAATTTGCGTTTCTCGGCAACGAAGCGCCGTCAAAAAATTTGAGCGCCGAAATCAAACGCGGCGTGAAAAATTAAGTAGGAAACAGTCTTTCATTTACAAGTTTTGATTGTTGAAAATTTTCAAAATTTCGCCATACTATATACATCACGTCTTTTGTGGGACGAAAAAATTTTTGGAGAGCTTCGGCGTCATCGCGGGTGCTGATTACTCGATTTTTAACGCCGAGTTCGAATTCCCTGTTCAAAATTTGGCGGCGACGAAAGAAACATTTGAACACATTTTTGTGTCTGCGCCTTCGATGCATTGGATATGCCACACATCGTGCAAAAATCGAACCCATTGATGTTCCATTTTGGTGCGAACCGCATTGCAGATCCAACCAATTTAAGGCGTTTCTACATTTTTCAAAAATGAGTGAATTCGAAGGCGGCGTGAAAAGTTGAGTTGGAAACTGTCTTTAATTTACAAGTTTTGATTTTTGAAAATTTTCAAAATTTTTCTATCCTATATATATACATCATGTCATTTTTGGGACGAAAAAATTTTCGGAGAGCTTCGGCGTTGGCGCTGGTGCTGATTACTCAATTATTCGAGACGAATATGAATCCGTTGTCAGAATTGTGCTGGAGTCATTTTTGACCCATTTTGACAGATGTTGGCAGTACAGCAAGCCGCGAAATTTTGTGATTTCGCCGCTCATGACCACCATTTTATGGTACCCTTGCAGCACGGTACATGTACACTTATTTCGGTTGCTTACTTGAACAACTCGTGTTTCTCTCTCGGAATGATAAATTCAGTTTCGGTCGCTCGACTTACCTCACGCTCGTCGCCGTTTACAGCACTCAGACAGGAGGTACACGCACAGCGAGTTTGAAAGTTGAATCGCAAGTTCATCCTGAAATAAAAAAGAACGCAAATTTCATTAACCAGTGCGCCATATTCGGTGAAACTTACTTAGCGTACCCGACGACACATGCAGTATTTACCGGGTCGAGGGAGGAAGACGGAGACAGAAACGAGGTACTGGATTATCCTCGAGGCGGGAACTGCGCCAACTCTGTTCAACGAATCTCCTCAGTTTCAATTAATACGAAAAAAAGGAAGCGGGAAAAAAAATGAAAAACACGCGTTATAATTTAAAGGCTCGAGAGCGACATTATATGCTCGACATTGTAGGACGAAGAAAAGCGAGAAAAAAGAAGAGTAATTTTAGAAACTATCGTTATCCCTTCGCAATAGTCTCGGGGTACAGAAAGAAGAAAAAAATTGAAAACGCTTGAAACTTTTCAACGACAGTTTAAATGTACTTCGCGATTCGCGGATTAACAACTATAGAGATTAAAATAAGCACGATCGGGTCGGGGCGAACTTTCGTTGAACATGTTTGCGAAATTTCTATACGGAGGAGCTCGCGAGGGCAAGGGACCAGAAGACGCGAGCAGAAGATGCCAAAACACAATGGTATATAATTTTCATAGAACGCATTGATTTCGCGGGTTTTATACAATGAAATCAACTATATGGCCCTGCCAATAAGGGCGGCTGCTCCTATGAACAAGGTTTCACGACAGCCACCTCCCCTCGTGCGCGACTTTGAATATGAATTCATAAAATACGATCCTCAATTTCCCTAATTTCCTGAATGTACTGGTCTGGAGGGAAGGTCCTCATTTCATACGCACGAAAAGTATCCAAATAACGAAAAGATAACGGTCAGCAAACTTTCTAAAAAGAGCACACGGCTCTCTCGGCGATTACTCTACCTACCCTCGAAGACTTTACTCCGCACAGAATGTTTTCTCGACCACTTAACGAAGAAATGGTAATCGAATTTACGAGCACTGTGCCTCTGAACCCAACGAGGGCGAAAAAATCGTCGAGTTCGCGTACACCATGCTGACGCATACAGTTGTCCGGAGCCGAGCTCCGGCACACGAATGCCAATTAAATATTAAACGAAGACGACTCCGGACCCGGTCTGAGTACCCTCGAGTCCACTCAATACGCACTGTGTGTACAATGGCTCGTTCTCGAAGCACCCTTCGTTCGACCTCGATTGTTCATTCGCAACATAGGACACCTTATACCCCCCACGCTGTTTAAAAACAACCTCCGACTGATATTCTAGATCGAGAAAGGAAAAACGGCTATTTGGTCTTCTAATTCAAAAACTCGTGAAGAGTTGACCTCTACCTTTGCCTCATCCTCGCATTGTGCGTTTTAGTTCCCGGGACCGCCACGGCACTGGTTGGGAAACGGCAAAATTTTTCAGTCCGTCCGACTAGGGACCGGTCTCAGTCGCGTCAATATTTTAAGTCACTAAAAACACAAAAGACAAAATTAGCTTTGAAGTAATCCTCGCTTTCTACTTTATCCACTATCTTATCCTCAAATTTCTTTCCAAGTGAACGCTTCATGTATTTCATTTCTAGTAAGCACATTGAGTTACTCCGTATGAATTTATGCAACAACGTCAAACCTTCAACCTTTGTTTAAAACAACCGAAACTATTCACCAATTGAGTAACTTTGGAAGTCAAGTCTAGATCTCATATATCAAATTAAGCTCCGTATCACACAACAGCTATAAACTCTTCAAACTATGTGTATTTGTCAGATCAGCCAGCCGAGTTACGCAATGTTTGGTCCTTCGAGGACAAATTTTAAAAACACATGCAGCTCACTTAGCTGAATTCGGATTGGCTGTTACTTCATGTTTACAAACCGGCCGAAATAAATCAACGAGCTTGCTCAACTCAGCCGAAGAGTGTGAATTCCGCCAGGGAATTGAGGAGCCAGAAATGCGCCAGGCGCTAATTCCGGTAAGGGAGCCAAAAATACGCTTGATTTGCGCCGCGGAACCAGTAACGCCGATTGGGCGCCCTAATTTTTCCCATTTAAATGGAGTCAGCCCCAAATTGTAATCAGAGCGCTACATTTGAGCCGGCGCTTTCTGGCCTCTCTAAATTTCCATGCGGGATAGCTTAGCTGTAGTATGATAGAGAAGGATCCTTAGGGAGGGAACTGAATATTTGCAATAAACTGTTTAGACAGAGAAACTCAAAGAGCAATAATCGCGACCGAATTCTGAATCAGATTGTAGTGAAAGATACGAAAACCAAACCAAAAATGGATAGGGGAGACGGACGTACCTCTGAACAATTTTCAGTTTTTTGTGAATAATTCATGGCGAGTGTTTCAAAATCTGAATTCAAGTATACCATTTGAATTGTCATTCTTTCCCTCCTCTTTTGCCATAAAGAAGTTCTCTGTTATCCCCGCAAAATCCATTTGAATACCTTGCCAGGACTTACACACTCATTTCCCTACGCTTGTTGCATAATTTGGTATGTTTCTATTGCTGGCTTACCAAGACGAAACCAAAATTCAATCGCCGCACTTTCCCGCTTGATATACATCCTGACGTTTTCAAAAAAGGTATGATAAAACAGCTACTGCTCTCTACTGGGAACGGGTAGAGACTTACACCTCCGTCTAAGTACTACTAAGTGTGCTTCATTTCGTATAGGTAGCGCCACTAATACCGTTTTCACACCATACATTTTTATAGAAGTATCTCCGCATACATAGTGGTGCTTCATCTCATATAGATAGCGTCACTAGTACCGTTCTTACAAGAGGAGTGAAATTTTCACCAGACTGCAATGTATCACTACTTATTGCGCATCATTTTGTATAGATAGTGCCACTGGTACCGCGATTGGGATTCTGCACTAGTGCATTATTTTGTATAGATAGCGCCACTGGTACCAATTAGGATTCGACGCTACCTGCGAAACTTTCAAAAGTGATTATCACCTGATATAACAAAGAAGAGTGCGACGACTGTTTGCATCACGTCACAGTTTGTGTCACAGGCATCACAATATAGCTGATTTAATTAATTTCTAACCAGAAATGGCACCCAATAACCCCAAGCTCCATATCACCGAACCGAGGCTCTTCTGACCCTATGACACGAACTAAAGGAATTGAATATTTCAATTTCATACGTCTACTTCAGGCGTTTATATCGACCTCTCCAGCATTTCAAGGGTTTTCCTACGTATCACAGCTCCGAAAATTATGTTCGAATATCCACTACTGTATTTCACCTCATGCCTAACTTGATTTAATCACTTTTGAATTTGAAAATTGCTCAACGTGATGCTAACCGTCTTCGCACCATAGGTCTGAATACTAAGTGTGCTTTGTTTCGTTCTTGCTAGCTGGGATGACGCGGCCTTATCCGAGATGAGGAAATTAATTATGGATTAATTACCCTTAATTATTTCATAATAAGTATTGCCTGATTGTCGATTCAATCGAATAAAAAATCTGTGAATTTTTGACAACGATCAACCTCAATTCCTACAAACCAGTTTGTACAGACTAATGACAATCTGATTCAATAATATCCGGCATCAAACCAGCCACTTAAAACTGATGACTGGGTACAGACTAATGGCAATCTGATTCAATAATATCAGGCATCAAACCAGTCACTTAAAACTGATGACTGGGTTGTTCTACAGTTCAATTTACAAGAAAAAAAAGGGTGACTGCCGGTGGATTGCTCAGGTCAGACCGTGTTAATGAGAACAACACATTCCTTGTTCCATTTTTGAGAGTCCAACGCACTAGATTACATTCTGGTTACATTTACTCATACCCTGAGTTAGAGGAAAAATATAATGTGTATAAAAACCAAATTTTGTCTTATGTAATCCCTGAACCAATAAAATTTCAAAGAGCTTTAAAATTCTGCATTCATTGGGATAGGTTGTAAAATTATTTTGTTCGCTCATATTATTGCATACGTATTTTTTCATGCATTCCAACATACAATGTTGACCTTGTCCAGTGATACAATTACTTTCAAACTTAAAATAATCAAGATTTGTATATTTAAGAACAGTGCTAGTTGTTATTTGTTTTCGAAAATTTATCCAACATTTATTTCTAGAGTATAATTATTTCCAGAAACTACATTTCAACACATACAGGGTGATGACCGAGAAGTCGCACCATAGGGAACACGTTTTGTATTACACATGCATCGAAACAAAGGTTTAACAGTCTCAGTTTGCAGATTGAAAGTTCACGTTTTCACGATAGATCGCAGCTGCGTTTGTAAACGCTATGGCACGTGCGCAGAAGACTCTTTTCAGTCCTAGGACTGGCAAAAGGACTGAAAAGAGATGACGTCACATATTTTTCTTTCTCAGATGTGTACAATCTAGGTATAATTAGCTGTTCGATGCATTTGTAATACAAAATATCTTACAATGCAAGGATTGAAGCGAGTTATCACGCCTCCGCACGACTAGCTTCACTCGTGTTGAAATATTGTATTTTAACTGTGTCGAGTTACGTCAAATACGGCGATACCTATGTATTTATTCGTGAACTATTTTTAATCTTTACGTCATCGAGAGTTTCATCCAGTTTTAAGATGTCTAAAGTATCGATATACGTTTGTATACGAGGGGGGAAAGGAAATGATCCGTCGAGTGAGAAGCGGATATGTAAAAATTGTAAATATACCATTCGGTCGTGATGTTCAAGCGAGATGTGACATCGAAAGTTTTTATTTTTCCACATGGTAGCAGAGCGTGGTTCAAAGTTTTGGCCTCTAGTGAAAGTTGACTGAAAAGTCAGGAAGAAATTCCAGGTACGTGAAAACGTAGAGCTGAAAAGCTGTGTTCGCGAAAGCGTAAGGCTGAAGAGCCGTCAGGAAAATTCCGGACGTAGTGTTCGTCGTATACGCGTAGTGCATGTCAAGGCGTGAAAACCCTGTCTTCTAGCGAAGGAAACGCAAGTCACTGCTGTCATCATCAGCGTGCATGAATACCCGTGCGAGTCGTGAGAACGATATCCAGATCGATGTAAGTCAATATCCCGTTGAGAAACGAAAGAGGAAGAGACGTGTAAGAAAATCGAAGAAATTCGAGCACTCAGTAAGTGATTATTTGCGAGACGAATTGCCGTTTCCGTCGTGCACAATACCACTGGAGTCACTTATTTCTGATTCGGAATCGTGTAATAGTTCGTCGTCTTACGAGATGGCATCCAAAGAACTGTCGCAGTTAGACATCTTCGATGGAAAAGACTTTGATTTATGGTTAATTCGAGTCGAACTAGAATTAACCAGGAAAGATGTCATTGGGGTCACGAGGCCACACGATGTCGAGAAAAAATATCGAGAAGCGAGTTTGGAAGCTCGAGAAAATAACGACGATTTTAAAGATTTTCGAGTTAGAAATGCGAAAGCCTTATCGATTATAGTGGGTCGAATATCCCAGAGAGTACTGGCTCGAGTTAGAGAATCGATAACGGCGGGTCAGATAATGGGAAGCCTGAAGCGACTCTACGTCGTAAAATCAGATGTGGGCAAAGACGCTGCGAGAGCGAATCTCTACAATCTTCGTTTTCATGAAGGCGGAGAGATGGTTCGCTATATCGAGAAATACGAGAGATTCGTACATGAGTTCCGTTGTATGGGCGGATCGTTGCCCGAGTCAGAGGAATTAGAAATCTTTAGAACATCATTGCCAGCCAGTTTCAACAATATTCGTTCGTGGTTCTCCCTCCTAAAGGATGAGGAGAAGACTTTGGAAACCCTGAAAACGAAATGTATCGAAGATGCGGAATACAAGATGCGCGATGAAACACCGAGAGGCGTGACGAGAGTCAATCGAGCCAACACATCAGGTTGGAGAACAAATCACAGTTCAAATACGGATGCGCCAAACTGGAGAAATCGTCAGAATTCGGATCTTAGTAAGTCGGACTGGAGAAATCGTCGACAGGAATACTCGAATGAGAGTTCGAAAAAGGATCGAGGTACGTTGAATCGTGATATAGAATGTTATAATTGTGGCGGTCGAGGGCACATTGCTCGTGGGTGTCCGTCGAGTCCAACACAGACTATGCGGGAGAAGCGATATCGTCGCGAAGATAATCGCTCAGACAATCGAAAACTAATGGTTGGAAACAATCCGGAAAAGAAGAATAGCGGTGAAAGCCGGGAAACCGTGAGGAAACCTGAAAACAGCGAAAGGCCGAGAGTACCGTACTCGTTCGAAGCGAAGAAACAAGACAAAAGTGAGTCCACCATTTCGAAAGCATTCATTTCTCGCGTTTGCCACGCGTCTAGACCGGAGCCGGTAAGGGTGGGAATGGCGATTGAGAGCCTTCCGGAATGTACGGAAAACTGTACCACTATAATAGACGGCAGGTCAGACAAAGATGTTGGTGGAGGTTCGGAGAAAGGAATGGTAAAGGTAAATAATTTATTGTATGATAATACTAACGTAAATATTGCTAGATGTTACAGAACACTAGGTCAAGCTACTCAGTACGAAGAGTTTCCGGCGAAATTCGACGTGTATAAGTTTTTGTTCGACTCAGGTGCAACGGATCACTTGGTTGGGGACATTTCGTTGTTCGATTTCGTTGAAGAGTATCCACCAGATGTACAGGTGAAAGCGTTTTTCGAGGAATTTACGGCCACGCCCACGCACAAGGGTGTTGTAGAGATGGTAGTAGTAAATAGGGATGGCAAAATTGTCCATATACGTCTGAATGATGTCCTATACGTACCAGGACTTACAGTTAATCTAATTTCAGAGGATAAGCTCACATTAGGCGGTGCTGGAATAGAAATAATCAGCGAATACGCGCATATCTTCGATCGTGAGAAAGAGAACACGTCACTTATGGTTGCGCGACGTCATGATCGCGGAAAATGGGTCAAGTTCATGCTGAAACGCGATGCGAGTAAAATCGCCCCCGACGAAATCATCAAACTTCTCGGAGAGAAGGATATTACCTACGTAAATTATAACGTTAATTATGTTTTGAGTTCACATAGCGAATCGGATCGAAAAACAGCGCAATTGTATCATCAGAGAATGGGTCATATTTCAGCTCAGTACCTTGCGAAATTACCGTCCGTAGCTGACGGGATACCGAAATTAAAGATGAATCCAGAATGGTTCTACGATTGCGAGGTATGTTTGCGCGCAAAATCGACACGCGTTCCGCATACGTCCGAAAGAAGACGGGCGCTTCGTATTTATGAAGTAGTTAATAGCGATGTCATTGGTCCGCTAACAGAAGCCCGTACCGGGGAAAAGTATTTATTGAATTTCATAGACGACTATTCTTTGTTCTCAGTAGTGTATCCAATCAAGTTTCGTTCAGACATATCGTCTGTGTTGAAGAAGTACGTAGCAAAGGCAGAAACGTTTTTTCCCGATGTTAAAATTGCGAGTTTACGTTGCGATAACGCCAAAGAGTACATTTTTGGAGCAGTCAAGGAATACTGCGAGAGTAAGGGTATCGACACGGATCCGTCGAATCCATATACCCCACAGCAAAACGCACGAGCAGAACGTTTTAATAGGAAGTTGGAAGAGAGAATTCGAGCTATTATGTTTCAGGCAAAATTACCATTGAACGAATGGCCGCTGATAGCTAAAATGGCAGAGTATCTGATAAATAGAACGCCCACACGATCAAATGAAGGATGGCGAACACCATTCGAGTTGTATTACGGAAGGAAACCTGATTTGTCGAATATTCGAGTTGGAGGATGTGCTGCCTGGACATACGTCGAGAAATTTCTCCGTGACGATTCAAAGCTAGGATCGTGCGCCGTAGAGAAAGCCATGATGGGTTACACAAGTAACGGTTATATTTTAATGGACCCAATAACAAAAAAATTGTCCCGGTCTTGTAACGTTAGATTTATCGAAGAGAAAATGTTTGCCGATGTTCTTAGCCAACGAGAGGAGAGTCCCGAAATGAATCTGTTTTCGGAAGATCAACCAATGGAAAACGTAGTTGATATTGATCATAGTTACGCATGGACGTTAACATCCAGAACGAGAGACGTCGTTTCATTGTCGGACTGTGTACCGTCAAGTTTTCGAGAGGCGTGTGACAGTCGGTTTTCAAAAGATTGGATATCCGCGATGGAGGCGGAATTTGAAGCGTTGATGGAGAACGAAACATGGGTTCTAGTCCCAAAACCGAATTCGAGGTTGGTGACATCAAAATGGGTGTATTCAGTAAAATTTGATGGAGAAATGGAATTCGCCAAAGCAAGACTCGTTGCGCGCGAATTTATATCATGTCGACCGTATAGCGATGAAGAAACCTATTCGCCAGTAATATCGCAAACAGTGCTACGCTGGATATTTTCTATAGTTATTTCTTATGATCTGTATCTTTTCCAAATCGATGTTCGTACCGCATTTTTGTACGGGGAATTGAACGAAGATGTCTATTTGGAGATACCGGAGGGGTTAGCTTATAGTAAAGAAAATTATGCTCTGAAGCTAAAGAAAGCGTTGTATGGTTTGAAGATCTCGTCAAAATTATGGTATTTAAAATTAACTCGTACGTTGATAGATTTAGGATTCGAATACTTAGTTTCTGATCAATGTGTATTTTATATTCGCGATCACGTTTTAACTATAATTGTAATTATTTATGTCGATGATATACTTATCGCATCAAATTGTAATGTATCTGCCATAAATTTAATTGATATTTTAGAAAGCAAATTTAAAATCAAGGTTGTTAAGGAGCCAAAGACGTTTCTCGGAGTTGAAATCGTACGAGATCGAAAAAATCAACGATTGTTCCTTCATCAGAGGACCTACATCGAAAAATTAGTGCGGAAATTCAATTTGGAGAATGCAAAACCAGTCGAAACGCCGATGGAAAACCGATTATCAATCAAGCGAACGGGAAAGTTGAATGAGTTCCCTGGATTACGAAGTTTGATTGGGGGATTGTTGTTCGTTGCCAGGAATACCAGACCGGATATCTTATTTGGAGTAAATTATCTATCCCGTTTCCAGTCTGAGGGTACCGAGGAAATTTATCGATACGCGTTGCGAATATTGAAATATCTGAAAACTACTTCGAATTATGGGCTCCTGTACACGAAAGGAGATTCGAGGTCAGTAACGTCATACGTAGATTCCAGTTTCGCGGATGTGAAGGATTTACATTACGAGTCAACGGGAGGATCGCTGATATTCGCAAACGGAAATTTAGTCTCATGGGCGACGCGGAAGCAAAAACGAACCGCTACATCAACAGCGGAGGCGGAATTCTACGCACTTAACGACGCGATAAAAGAAATAGCCTTCATTCGACATTTGTTTCAAATACTCTTGGGTATTGTTGAGCCAGCTCTGATTTATGAAGATAACACCTCAGCGATGAAAATTGCAAATGGAACCGAGTCCACATGTAGCCGTTTTCTATTGACGAAGGAATTCGCCGTTCGTCAAGCAATACAAGAGAAGGATGTCGAGATCGAGTCAGTTTCGTCAGAAGATCAAGTCGCAGACATCATGACAAAAGCATTGGAAAAGGGAAAATTCGTGGAGATTCGTCAAAAAATATTATGTCCTATTTCGTTTTAAATGTTTTATTTTTGATTGTTTTATTTTGTATTTTTTGAATGTTATATGTATTAATTTTGAGTATTAAGGGAATTTTATTGTATTTTGTAAATTTTATGTATTCTCGAGCACAGTGAAAACGGGAGGATGTTGAAATATTGTATTTTAACTGTGTCGAGTTACGTCAAATACGGCGATACCTATGTATTTATTCGTGAACTATTTTTAATCTTTACGTCATCGAGAGTTTCATCCAGTTTTAAGATGTCTAAAGTATCGATATACGTTTGTATACGAGGGGGGAAAGGAAATGATCCGTCGAGTGAGAAGCGGATATGTAAAAATTGTAAATATACCATTCGGTCGTGATGTTCAAGCGAGATGTGACATCGAAAGTTTTTATTTTTTCCACAACTCGCCTTCGGCTCGCTCCGCTAACAGTCGCACTCGGCGTGATAAAGCTCGCTTTCAATCCTTGCAGTGTAATATACTATAGTACGCGCAATGTGTACAATGCAAGCGGAGCGGAATACGTTTTTCGTATCGGCGCGGCGTAGTAACGCGCATGCGTGTAGCGGAGAATGTGTTTTCGTGTCCGTGCGTGTAAAGCCGGCTACACACATGCGGCATTCGCCGAACTTCGAATCACGAATGTTCGTCATATGCCGAACATCTAGTGGTGTGTATGGCAATATTTGGCATTTGGCGAGTGTGAGAGGCACGTTCACCAAATGCCGAACATTTTCCATCCGTTGTCAGTAAACTGACGCGAGTCAAAGGAAACAATCCCTAAACATTCGACGTTTGCCGAATTCACACACAGAGCCGGCTACACACATGCGGCATTCGCCGAACTTCGAATCACGAATGTTCGTCATATGCCGAACATCTAGTGGTGTGTATGGCAATATTTGGCATTTGGCGAGTGTGAGAGGCACGTTCGCCAAATGCCGAACATTTTCCATCCGTTGTCAGTAAACTGACGCGAGTCAAAGGAAACAATCCCTAAACATTCGACGTTTGCCAAATTCACGCACAGTGTGTAGAGGTGCATTTGTGTGATACTGCGAACGTTTGAGAAATATGTCGAACGTTTGTCATGCGGCATTTGCCGAACTTTGAATCACGAATGTTCGTCATATGCCGAACATCTAGTGGTGTGTATGACAATATTTGGCATTTGGCGAGTGTGAGAGGCACGTTTGCCGAATGCCGAACATTTTCCATCCGTTGTCGGTAAACTGACGCGAGTCAAAGGAAACAATCCCAAAACATTCGACGTTTGCCGAATTCACGCATAGTGTGTAGAGGCAGTGTTTGGAACCGGAACCCAAACCATGAGACCGAAACCAAAACCCTTTAATGTACAAAAGACCAAATTAAGACCTAAAACCTTAAACTCAACTGGTCATTAACCAAAACACAAACCAAATGTTTGAAATTTAGGTTCAACTGAAACCAAAACCGACTGCTCTTATCTGCGTCAAGACTGTTAACCAATTAAATGAAAAGGTCCCAATCGGTCTTTGGTCAATGCGGTTTTCTGTTATCTGCTCTCTTCTTTGTTGCCGACCTAGTAAAAGAGTAAGATATCTGAACTGATCTACAGAATAATTCAACCTGCCAATGCCCATTCCCAAGTAAGTCGATGCTACAGTTCATATCTTATGGTTGGTTTCCAATTATGGCTGATTTGACTACAGAAATGATGAGATTTTTATTTTGTTTGAGGAAGATCTTTTGAGCCCGACTGAAACCGATTCATTATGTGAAGTGAAGACCATAACCAAAATCGGCTCAGCAATGAAAGACCGAAATAAGACCCTTTCAGTATTTAAAATCGGTCTCATGACCAAAACCAAAACCTATTGAGAAATTAAATGGAAGTTCTGAACCGAAACCAACCTAAATGGAAGCTACAAAGCCCGAAACAGATCAAAACGAAAAATTGAATCGGTTCCAAACACTGTGTAGAGGTGCATTTGTGATATTGCGAACGTTCGAGAAGTATGCCGAACATTCGTCATCCGGCGAATGTCGCATGTGTGTAGCCGGCTTTATTATGCGGGAACACGATGCACCGAACGTAATGATGACCTAATACTTGTCACCTGGAAGTTTTTTTAATGCAAATTTTCTGAGTTGGTTCTGTTGTACTGTTTTCGAAAATGTGATCTCTGATTTCTGTAGCGTAACCTCATTAATTTTAGATTCTTCAACAAAAAAGGGGGAAGTAAAATTTCACGTTCTGAAGGGGACTTGAGTAGGTACAATGTACTCTGCACAGGATAAAGTGTGGTAGGTAAAACGGTACATCGGTGGAAGTTCGTATTGTAAAGTCTGTGAGGAATTTCAAGAACATGATCCGACGAAGCCAAAACCCAGCCACAGTACAGTAATGCGCTGTGTTGAACGGTTTGAGAGGACAGGTAAGATGGATGGTTCAATTAGGTACAGAAAAAGTGCAATGAAAGGTCCGATGAGTTGTAATGTGATTTAGGCAATGTGATGGAAGTGAAGAAAGGACGGAAGCTTCCGCCCAGGGACACACCGAACGACCTGCTCGTGCTTGCCGCGGTCAGCCATAATCCATCAATTGCTTGCCCGAAGGGCGGGTAGAGCAGCTAGTCTTTTATATTATAAAATTCAACTTCAACTGAATACTATTTTTGGGCTTCTGAGTCGAGGCCGAAGGCCGAGCGACGGTTCGTTTTAGCTGTGGAAGTTGATGCGAGGCCGCAAGCCGAGCTACCGTTCATTTTGTCAGAAGAAAGGAACTAAAACGATTCTGGTTCTTTTTCTAATTGGTGATTTATCAATGTGAATTTCGCCTTAGGACAATGACAATCACTGGTTCCTGATGCACTCAGTAACAGGAGAATGTATAGAAAACTGCCTCCACTCATCGTAATTGTTTAAGGAAAGAAGATATTCGGGTGAGTCTTATAAAACGAAGAATTGAATTTCGAATGAAAACTCTCAAAAGATGATGTCCTACTTGGTCGTAATATTATATTATACCATCGACCTTCATTGGATCGCCGAGAGCGAGGATCCAGAACTACCAAGATGCTATGTGCTTGGTTTCTGCTTATGGAAAGCCTGTACAACAGTAACATCAAATCCAAAATGAGAGGAAATGAGAGCAAACCTAGAGAGTCCTAGGAGACACCTTCGGAGAGACCAAACTTGGTAGCTCGAGTATTCCATGAAAAATTGAAGGCTATTTAATACGATATCAGTGTAAATAACGTTTTTGGACGGTGGTGATGTTAAGAAATCGGCTATACATACGTAGAAAGCCAAATTAAATTTGTATTTTCGGATGCTCTAGGTGGCATCACTGATTTATATTTAGGATGACGCAACAATGTGTTCTGTAAAATGTTTTTTTGTGAAAATGTGAATAAAGGATGAAACAAGTCGTAGTTTGAGACAATGCTTTTTATTTTGATTTACAAAGAAGTTAATTAATCCGTCGGTGGTTTATCGATATTTTTTATCAGGTGGAAGGGTAAAAGTATTTGTGTATACCATCAAATTTCAGAGCATGATTTACCTCTTTGCCACATGGTTCTGATCTCAGAGAAAGAAGATAAAATACACACTGCAGATATATACATATATACTCAGTGGTTACTACTGAAATTGCAAATCCAGAGACAGAATCAAGACTATATGGAACAGTGAAAAAGTACTGTGGCGAAGGATCCTGAACATTCGAGATAAGGGAAGAAAGATCGACACGTTTCGAGCAGCCGAATAGAAGTTCGATAGTGATAAGGAGTTTCGCTGATAACGCCAGGGTATATAAAGGCCGCTGGCCGACGCCGTATAGTCTGGTTATGTACGCGATAAATTGTGCGTTTTCAAAGCGTTTTAGCTACTGTTTGTACTGCTGCGCAGTGTTTCGTTGTAATAGTGCGAAATTAGGTTTTTATGTTTTCCGTGCGTTTTTTGGTGCGAATTTCGTTACAGTACGATGGTTCATGGCCCTTGTGGTGATATGAACCTTAATAGTGTATGCATGGCACACAATGTATGTCAGAAGAACTATCAAAAACTGTTTTGCGAATCAACAGTATTCAATGTTGACGGTTATCCCAGGTACAAGCGATCTGCTCAAGGACACAAAATTCAAAAATAATGAATAGGAATGGTACTGTAAAATACGATGTAGATAATCGGTTTATACCTAGTACCCTACAGTAAATATCTTCGCAGTAAATAGGATGCGCACATTAATGTGAAAGTTTACTCCACGATTAAGTCTGTAAAATATCTGTTCACTTATGTGTACAAAGGTCACGATTACATAGTTGTAACTATGAATGTGGATGAGCATAACAAGCTTAAATATGACGAAGTGAAACCTTTCCGCCAGTTCCTGTCTGTCATTCGTTGACTTGTTTTATTTCGCCATTTTTCTGTCATAGTATTCCGTAATAATACGATCAGTACTTAATTTCAGTAGACGTTTCTTTACCAAGTTTTGTGTTTGTATCACGTAAGTGTTCATTATGAATTTAATTAGTACTAATATTAAGTACAATTTCTATCCGGGCGAGAAAAGAAAATTAGTTTAAAAATATCCAACTGCTGATTTGCTGCCCGTAAGTACCGAATACAGTATCTTGATAGAGAAGATACATAAACGCTCCTGAAACCTGTTATCAACTGTTTCAATACAAAATGCAGGACAACAGTGATGCTCTCATACGGTTAGCTGTCCACCTAGAGAACATGCAGACTGTGTGTTTCAAAAACGGGGTTCGGAAGAAAGTGCCTTAGCAGCTTCAGCTAGGAAAAAAATATTAACGGCATGGTTCGAACTAAATAAAGTTGACACCAATGCCAGACAGTACCTGTATCACGAAATACTGGAACATTTTACATATAATAAAAACCGACAAATCTGGACGCCTAGAAAAAATCACTTCAATGTTTTAGGTCGTATGTACAATGTGAATGTAAAAGAAAAGGTGAACGCTTTCACCTACTTATGGTTCTATTACACCAAAAAAATTGCCGAAGATTTGCCGACATAAGAACAGTAAATTTTTGTAAAATGGGAAGATGTTGCATATGAGTCATTGACCGTATTATGGCTGTACATGAGTACAATAAACATGTTAAAATAAATAAATGTTCTGATGTTTTTGTATTGTTGAATAACGACATATGTGTATTTATAATAAGCTGGTTAAATTAGAATTACATGGTTAGCCATCGCCGTTCCTGTTGCGAAGCCTGCTGATGTAATAGCATTTGGTTTCGAGTAAGTTTAGTTACAGTATAGTCTAGTAATGACATATAGGTTGTCATTAAAAGTTCGTCTCTAAAAGTCTACTTAATTTTCCGGTATGTAACAAAACTGCACATCGTAACAAAGTCGACCTATGCAATGGTCGAACGACTCACTGAATATTGGTCGACATATCAAGAGAAGGCTGTGGTTAACCCATACCAAGAGAAGGCTCTGACAACCCAAAGCTGCAACCTCAGCTTCCTAACAAAGAGGATTGGACATTCTATCGAATTGTTGTAGTTTGTAAATGGAATTCGACCTACGCAATGGTCGAACGATCCATTGAATATCAATCGACATACCGAGAGCAGGCTCTGGTAAACCCAAAACTACAACTTCAGCTCCTGAACAAAGAGGAATGGGGGAATTCTAAAGCAAATGGTGGCCGCTCTAGACATTAGTAAAAAGACATGTCTCTCGTTACAGAAAGTCCAGTTTCTTCGGAGCGACCAATTCCACATGTGGCTGGAATGTTCATGTAGACTGAATAAACTGAGTGAGCACAATATTCGGAAATCTCTACATTCGGCAATCATTTGTCATATTACATCAGGAAAATTTGTACCATTTACCATTCTGACAAGAATTCCACTTATCAGGTACCTTTAATTCTTATATCGACAGTTCAGTTTCAAGTTAACATACAACATTAAAACCAGCACTACTGTCGCGAAATGCGATAGATATTCGCGGATAATCTTGTGAGCAACGTGAAATTTATATTTTAATATTAAATAATAAATTTTGAACTAAAAATTATAATAAATTTCAATTTAATTAGGATAAAATTACTGTTAAGAATTTTCAGGATATTTTCCGATTAAAATTCTAGAATTATAATCAATATAGCTGTTTTTATTTTTTTATTGTCGGGAGGTTAGGGTCTATCACTTAAGAAGCCTTCTAAACTCGATAGAAATGCGCTTTTCGCATTGAACCGGACTTGTGATCCGTCTAAGGTTCCCAAGTGCGAACGAAATACCATCGAGCCCACTCGTTGGATGAGTTGAGGTAAGACTTAATAGAGTCTGGAGCTCGGAAAGCGCCTTGGTCTCATACCGACACTTACTACGCAGATCTCAAATCCGTGGATAAAACTCTTTACCAAGACAAAGAGTTTAAGATCCGTAGCTGCCCGGATTTCCCGACTTCAAAGACTCCTAAGACAACAAGGTTACGCAACAAAACGCGGAGGCTTTAGAGGACGCTTAAGTTCTCAAAGGGATACGCGAACAATGATGTTGCCTAGCTTATGGGCAGAAGGAGACATTACCAGATGTTGCGTGGTATTATGCGTGCATAGATCAGTTCCCGTGATAAGAAAGAAGTCCGTGCTACGTGGGTTACCTACTGACAGTGTTCATGACCGAAGCCCAATATTTCTATCCCCTTTAATAAATTACATCAAGTATCAGAAATCGCATTTGATGGCTAACAGCGCTGAAATGGGAAATGGGACGGATGCAATATTTGCATAACACGGTATCGAGTGTACCAAAACCCGATGTCCTCATAGGTGATTGGTCTAAATTCGACTAAAACATCCCACCATGGTTCATTAGAAATGATTTCAAGATACTTGAGCATCACATTGACTTTGACCACATTACTTGCTACACAGGGGCCGTATGGCCTGTGAACGCGATAGAATCGAAGAGATGATGGAAAGCCATAGTTGATTATTTCATGAATACGCATGTTCACTGATCTTCAGGTGAACGGTGTATGAAGTGCGAAGGTGTACCCTCAGGCACAGCATTCACCAATATGATCGGTTCAATCGTCAACGCTATTGTAATGAGGTTTCTTATCTACAATCTAACGGGACATTCACCACTAGCCGACATACACCTCGGCGATGACTCAGTGATAGTAGGATAATAGTCGACCAACCAATCCAGCATATCATTGCTTTCAGAACTAGCGGTATAGCAGTTTGGTATGGTCTTCAATCCCGATAAGTCATACTTGACCACTAATTTGACGAAAGTACATTTCCTTGGATACTCATGCACGGTACGCCGTACAAACCTATCGATACGATCACTGCATCGTCGGCGTATCCTGAGGGACCTGCGCAAACGAAATCGGAAACCATCACCCGGAAGCGTACTCATGCTTTGAACCTGAGGATGCAAAGAAATTCTTCCTTACGGATCGGATTCTAGCTGAAGAGCAGAGTGATCTTCCCGACAAGTAAATCAAACGTTACATACAAAAAAACATCCCCACCAATTTAGGTATTTGGCCACATTTAGTATCAAAGTGGATGTAGGACTAAAATTTCCGCAAATGGAGAGCACGGACCAGGGCTGCCAGATGTGCGGATTTCTCCGCAGATGTGTGGGATTTGAAAAAAATCTGCAAGCAGTGCGGATTTTTGTGTAAATTGCATTGGAGAATTTCCAATTGGTGACACTGATTTAACCACACTGAGAGAAATGAACATTTATTTCGATTATTGGATATAGTCGCCGTGATAAGCATCATAAACTGTGCAGTCATTTTTACTATATTACTTTAGTTGAAGTAATAAGAATTTTCAAATCAGAATGATTATTCTTCATACTGATTATATTATATAGTCAGGCAGAAAAAAATAAGTCTCACTCCCACCACTATATAATAGAGCACCAATAAAGATTTACAACATTGAAAAGTCAGCTGGAATAGATACATGTTATTAGTTGTGACTAAAAGAAAAGCGTCAAAGTATAATCAAACTCGCAACGCCACCAGTTTTTTGTTTACTGCGCATGCGCATACTTGCGTTTTGTGCATGCATCTCGAAGGGATGTATACGCATTATTGTCTTTGTCTTTTGTCTGCGGTTTATAGATGCTGAAGGATGAAAAAAGTTCGTGGCTGCCTTTGTTTATTGTGAGTTACTTGGTTATCAAATTGTTAAAGTAAACTATTATTCGTTTTTGTATTGTGGACCTACACATGGAATTCACGTCAGGAGAACCGAATGGTAAGTAATCAACCGCTCATTATCCTATCGTACTGTAAACTATACCTGCATTCGCCTCACCACGTGATACATATAGTAGTAGTCCACCCATGTTGAAAGGTGTAAATCAGAACACACAAAACCTGTTTTCAGGAAACAGATGGATGGTTCCACATCTGATGGGTGTTATGTTCAAAATTCTACTGATGATCCAGTGCTGAATGTAAGTTGAATGTAAGTAAGTTATTATAATCCAGTGTTTGTTATTGTTTACAGTTTCCATATTATACTCACTATGTATGTAAAGAATGGCCCTAAAGTTTTTTTATTCAAGTATAACGTCGTTCCTTTCAATTGTTAGATCTCAGTTTTGTTATACATATATTTTACTGCGCATTTATTCCTATTAGTAATTAATTGTATGATGATTATAAATAAATTTTGTTCGTTTCAATTGTTGGATTTCACTATTGTTACATATTACTATGCATTTACTGCCGTGGTACCCAATTATTTATATCTTTTTGTAATAATTTTCGGACTCATGAAATTATTCTGAAAGTAATTAATACTTCATGTATTTCAGACGACATTAACTGTAGGAATCAAACTGACTAACAGAAAAAAGTGTCAGAACAAGATATTCGACTCTTTTCATTTTGATTAACAGAAAAAAGTGTCAGAACAAGATATTCGACTTTTTTCATTTTGATTAAAAAAAAAAGTCCCTTCGACCTTTCACAACAGCGACCAAAATGACTATAATGCAATTGTCGTTTCTAAAAGTTCGTACAGTGATTACACTGACTATTGGCACTTATGGTCCAAATAACTATACACTACTGGTAGTTAAGTCTTTCGACTATAACGACAGGTAATCATTTCAGCCATTTTCCTTGTGACTAGACTGACTATTTAGCCTTATAGTCAAAAGAACTATAATAAGTCGAATGTCTTAGTTTGACACTTTTTTTTTAGTCAGCTCGATTCAGAAAATTTCTCTCAGTGCAAACAGACCCACTGGCCACTGCGTAAGCCCAACAAATAAAATTGACCTGAATGATTTTTTGTGATTGATCTGATCTTGATAACTCGCTGGATGTGTGGTTCTCTGGTTCACTCGTTCACTTGACTGACGACGTTGACAGATGGTATCTATCGACGTATCGTGTATCGACGCTTCCACGCTTCGAAACACTAAGAAGAGCATACTAGTGATGTCAAAAAATATCGATACTATCGATAGTATCGATACTTCCTGATATCGAAAAGTATCAATACCAATCACTAGGTATCGATACTTTTTGATACTTAAGGTGAATGGCTGAATGAACGCTGAATGTGAACAAATACAAAACAAAAACTAACAAAAGGAAATGTTTTTAAGTAAACAGAAACAGAAACAGATAACAAATCGAAATAAAATACCGGGAAATTGCTTGGAAGAACCCAATGGGAGGGATTTAACTCCCAAAAACCACCTCTTGCGTATTGCTTCACCTCAGTTATTCTATAGGTATCGATATCGAAAGTATCGATAGTATCGCAGGGTTGCCACTTTTTCAGGATTGGTTTTCCCTGACTTTTCCCGGTTTTCCAGGCCAACTTTTCCAATTTTCCCTGACTTTTTTACAGGATTCCGAGAAAGCCCAGAGGGAGGAGAGTCACAGAAATTTTTTACAATACAGATTTTTAAAAAATCGCTATCGAGAAGAAGGTACAGATGTAATTTATGTAATATTTTTCAATATGGACTATTTCATTTGCGAATACATTATCATTATTCTTATGTTATGATAAAAAAAGTTTACTCTGATAAAATACGAACTCGTTTGTTATTTTCAGAAAATTTCCCTGACTTTTCCCTGACTGACCAAATTCCCTGACTTTTCCCGGTTTTCCAGAAAGTGGATACCCTGTATCGATATTTAATGCTGCGAAAATCGATACTATCGATACTGGTTTTTCCTCGATACTTAACATCACTAGAGCATACTCCTAATCTTTACAGTCTACCAGTCACGGACGAAGAGTTCATTGATAACGAATTTGAACTACCCGCATGTATGATCTAGAAAGGGGGCGGATACTCGTATCTGGTAACAGTGCATAACCTCAGTTGCTCAAGTGATCAGTTTGAATTTGAATTGAAAGTTTTATTTAAAAAAGTACAGACCTGCTCAAGTGAATTAGTGAAAAACTTGGAAGATTGTAAATTCCACGCAACAACTAATAGAGATCTCTGTGTGTGTGCGT
The DNA here is from genome assembly GCA_031841125.1 of Acanthococcus lagerstroemiae. Taxonomy (NCBI): domain Eukaryota; kingdom Metazoa; phylum Arthropoda; class Insecta; order Hemiptera; family Eriococcidae; genus Acanthococcus; species Acanthococcus lagerstroemiae. The sequence goes on along the minus strand of CM063111.1, from coordinate 16,992,579 downwards.
GTTTTGTAGAAATCAAAAATTATGACGATTCCTATAGTGCGTAGTAACTGGAGAAGGGCTTCACTGAGCATTACGAGTGAAATGAGAGATTTTAAGCTCACTTTCAGTTCAAGATATATTTTTAGGACACTAAATTCATAACTCTAATGATCTGATATACCCATATCGAAGACGGGCGGATTTTTATTTGAAAAATTGCGAATTTTTCATGATTTGAATCTGACAGCACTGGCACGGACTTAGTCTGAGTAACGCAACCGCATGCGCCACGCAAACGCGACAAACATATGAACTATGATATCACAATGTCCTCTAGACCGGTTCTCGGCCAGAAGGGAAGAGGGCTGAGGCAGCCCTAACAGCCTCTCCCCGACGTCTCTGAAGTAATGCTCGAAAGGGTGGATTCCAGGGCACGGGTTAAGAGCAAATCAGCGACAAGGACTTTCCATAAGTAGGAAAGGCTCCTCCATCAGACAGTCGGCTCTGCAGCCGAAGCCCATCATCGTGTTCGAGAAGAATGCGGATAGGTAATACCAGGGGACATGGTGGCAGTAAAGGCGAGGACGGACACGACATCTAGGTCTCACTTTTGCAATCCTGCGGTCCACTGGGAGTTACTCCGTTTGCTGTTGTCCCTAGGTCCAGATGTGGTAGAAATAACCGACTCCTCCGGTTTCGGGTCCGAGGAATTTGCCCAACTGTGATTCGAGTTAATAATTCACAGTGCCAGGGTCAGTGTCACCGATTGCAGGGGAAAAAAATCTGTACAAGAGAAGTACCGAATGTAGTACAAGTCTTGAGAGAGCGAGTTTCTGTTCCCAGAGGGTTTCTCCCATCGATTTGAAATTTCGCGGGCGTCAGTGTCGATTGAACATATCACCAACCTCTTCACAATTTCTTCGCAAAATAAAAAAAAAAAAAACTTCGCACAAATTGCAGAAGTTATCGAAGCGATCGTGTTTGTCGTTACTTCGGAGCACGCTGTTCAGCAGCGAGTGGATACGCGGCAGGGGGAGGGGGCAGTAAGAATCTGAAATTAGATTTAAGAGGAGTTTGTAGATGACGTTTAGATAGCTTACCGCATCGTCGCTGACAACTCTTAACGCCTCTTAATTATAAGTTTCGAAACATCTTCAAAATACCTTCGCGCATTGGTTAGAGAGTTTAATATTTTCTGTTCTTTCTTCTTTTCTTATATATATACATATTATTTTTTCTTTCTTTCGTCTCCTCTCCCGGACTCGGGTTCGCTTTTTCCAAACTTTTCCACGACGTTATCTCGGGGAGGACTTATAACTCGGAACGTAAGAATTACTGCCGAACACCTTCGCGGTTATTAAAAACCGCGCGAATAATGGCGGACGGTGGCGAATGGCGGCCGTGTGCTCGCTGAGCGTATAAAATTTCTACAAGTGAAGAAGAAGAAAAAAGAAAAAACATCTCTCAAATATCTCATTTTTACGATATTTTGAATATTTTTTTATCAAATCAACGTTTACGCTCAGCGGTTATCTAATTGCCAGTTTTTCTTCTACATTCTCGTACATAGCTTTCTCCCTCTCACTCTCTTTCTGACACTCTCTCTGTTCGCTGCACACTGATTTTAAAGCTGTCAGACGTAAAAACGCGGTATTAATTAAATTTTACAGAAACGCGAAAACGTTATCGCTTTGGAATTAAAAAGTTTGTTGGCTCGGATTTAAGAGGTCGCATAAAAAAAAAAATGTTTTCTCGTCGAAGCAAGACGACGAGGAAAGGGAAAAGGAAGGGAAAAAAACAAGCAAATGTTAACGTGCAAAAAATGTACACGCCGTGAAAATGGAAACATTGTGATAAGGGTGGTAAATCAAGTCCGTTTTGCCGCTCAACAAAGAACTACTCTTAAAGAGTCAATGAGAAGCGGGTTAGATGCGAAGAACAAGAAAGCAAGAGTCGAGCGTGAGGAGAGTGCGAAAGAGACAGAAATAAAAAGCAAATAAATAAAAGATATTCCTAAAGACTATGTTCGAGCACGTTTTCCTCTTCTTTTTTTTTTTTTTGCACGCTAAAGCTCGTACACGGGTGCTATCTGCGACGAAAACGTTCAACTTTTAAAGTTTTAAACCATTTAAATGCTCGTCTATAGCCACTGTACGGTCGGCTTTCTTCTCCACACCTCGAAAGGGTGAAGAACAAGGTTAGCGCCATATTCGATAACTTTTTTCCCTTTCGTTTCTTGTAATGAAAGTGAGAAACATTTAGGGGTTAACATTCCTAGCGGACACGCTGATTTCAGCTTTTCAAATTCTCATTTTCACCAGAAGTGGCGCTATTAGCGTTTGCGAGACATAATGCCAAAAATTAGATGACAGGCCTTTTCTATTTCACAAAGAGATGGGCACAAGCGATAAGTACAGCTTCTGACATGAAAATTTTCGGATTTTTTTTTTTGCACGAGTACTGAGCCGGAATGGCCCGTCAGGCAGCCGGGCACATTCCCGGCAACCTGACACGAACAAATGTGGTGGATGATCTGAGAACTAATTTAAGTAGTAACTGCGTCACTTGGTACCACTTTTGCTCTTCTCGATTTTCAATCCCAGGGTATTCAGTTTACATAGGATTGATTCCTCGGATACTTTTATTTTGATGGGGGAAAAGTGAATCGGAAAATTTCAGTTCAACTAGGAGAAAGAGCAAGTTTAATTAAATAGTTTCACCTCGACTCCCAGATGGTATCAAAAAGATTTTAAAGACTATAATTAGGAAGATGCTTATTTAGTAAGGTTGATTGCTAGTGTAAAAAACGAATGTAACTTCATAGAGCTCATCCTTGATGGTTCTTTTTCAGGTGCCATATCCGATACCGGATGTTTGCGGTTTTCTAACGCGCCACTCTCCTAAGTAGGATTGGTTGGGGTAGTTGGTCGTAGCTTTCCCCACTGTTCTGTTACATCAGAGTTTCCCTTCTCTGTGCCGAAGAAAGTGCAGCCGCAGTTCGCTTACTCTAGCCACGTGTTTCACGATGTACACACGCACAGTATCAATCTTTCAGATCTGGTGGTAACACGACCTGAGATTATAATGTATGGTTCATGTGAACTGACGGCAGTTACACGACGCGTTATGTTTCCACCTCGATCGATACTGTAGTTGCTGGGTTCGCTACGTTGTTAGAAGGATATTTGAATTATCACTAGCTTTCTGGTATTAGCGAGACTCGAACGCAATACAAAATGATTGCGACACAGCGACTATAATGAGAAAAGGGGAAAAGGGAAAGTGGGAAAGGGGCAGAGGAAAATGGGGAAGGGGAAAGGGGGAGAAGGGAAAAGGGGAAATAGAAAAAGGGAAAAGGAGACAGGGGAAAGGAAAAAGGGGAAACGGGAAAAAGGAAAAAGGGGAAAATAGAAATGGAAAGGGGACGGGGAAGTGGAAGTGGAAGGGAAATGGAAAGGTCAATCTAAAACTACTCGCATCACCAGCCACGAAAGTATAGAGACAATTATTGAAAGGAGTCACTTCAAAGGCAATCAACCACTCTTATACCAGAATATTTACTAGCTACCGGCTATATAAGAGATTTCTTCAAACTGATATCTTCGAAATTCGCTGCCTAGTTCAAAAAAAATACTGTTTAGTAATTATGAAAGAAGAACGTTTATATCTCTTTTTATCCACAGATGCCGTTTTCATTTTTCTTGGAATATATAGATGAAAGTTCAATTTTTCAGGCATAGGCGGAGCTTGCGGGGTATCTGGGGTTGCTTAGCAACCCCACACGAACGAGAAAGGGAAAAAATGAATTATTTTACACTATTCTCCAAAAAAATTATGCTTACTTGCTATTACTTGGTTAGTTATAAAGAAAAATAATATAAATATTATGCACTCGATTGCTCAGAATTCAGAAATTACTAAATGTAAAACCATTTGAAATCACCTCATTAAGGGAAACAAGATGGGCGTGCAGGTATACAAATTGCATCAAAGTTAGAGATAATTTTTCAGTCATACTAGAGGCCTTGAACCAAGAGATAGAGGAAGTCTCCTCACAAGGTGTGGAAGCAAAAAGTTTACTTCATTCTTTGCTGATGCCTTCTTTTGTGTTCTACTTCTACATTTTGACATATATCTTGGCTGTTATTCACCTTCTCAGGAAGTCTTTGCAGTCTGAAAATATGACATTCGGATTGGCAAAGATGTGATGTTCTAGGCAAAATTTCGGGTTTTCTCTCCGCCTACTAGTTAACAATGAGCTACTGATATCATTGACGTCAAAGCTTATGAAATGATAAAAGGTTAGTTGCATTGTGCCTAGGCTAGGAGCACGAGTTGTGGTACCGTTACCTACGGGCCGACCTAAATGTTGTCTTGTGCCTATTTTTATGTTCGTTGTAAAGTTGGAATTAAATTCATCGTAAAGCTCGTGACCGTTTCCGTGATCTTTCGCGTTGGTCTGAGAACACCAGTTTCGAGCCAATCTAAATCGAGGATCACCTCAGCTTCCGGCTTTAATTAATCGAGCCAGTTTCCAGTTTTATTTAATTAGTTTCAAGTTTCCAGTTTCGGCTCTTCCTAAGTCAGAGCCAACCCAGTTTCAGGCTTCAGTCAAGCTTGCCTACAAATTTCAGTTTCATTATTTGCCCGAGCTTCCCGTGCACACGCGGCCGAAAAAGGAAGTTCGCGACAAAGAACAATATCAAGAGTGCTTTGGATACATTGCACAAGAAAAGAGACAATGGTTTTTCTAAACTCTGGTTCAAGACTGAATTATTGAGATGAGAATATGAGATTTCCCTCACTCCTGATACACTTTCCCGAAAGAAGAGAAAAAGTATTGAAAGCCGTAAATTGAAGGATTTCCATATTTTATCAGCAATTGAAGCACATGAACACCAAGACCAAGAAATGCCTGAAATTACAAATGGAGAGTATTGGAAAACTCGTCGTTTTTATCGCATTGTTGATACAATTACCTAAGGTTCACATGGAAATTAGATTCAACGAAGAGAGTTTGAAAATTGCTTCTGCTGTGGACGAATTCTTAGAATTTGATTTTCAAGGTATGGAACCATTTGTAAATGCGTACAGTCAGTGTGGGCAAAGGTGAAGTTGAACACAAACTTATTGAAGTGTAAAATTGAAATTCTGAAAAATTAAACGCCTTCTACACATTCTCCGGTTTTCGATATCGAATGTCCTCGCTGCCTTCTGGACTGTACCCTTCTGATACTGGTTCTAAAGACCCGCGAATCTTCAGCATTTCGGCATTTATCCGATTTTCGGTATCTTCGGCAAAATAAAACTTTTTTCCCATGCTTTACCACTTCCGAAAACAACTTTTATCTGATTTTCATGCTTCCAGCCCTTACCAAAATGATCTGACAAATGCCGAGGAATCCGGGCTCTAGTAATACGTCATGAATATAATTCATTTAATGATAGTGATTATCATTGAAACAGGAACATTGACGGCCGGAGTCTGTGGGGGGCTAATCGTCCCTGCGGACACACAGCCAATAAATTACTCTCCATCGCCTCCAAAATCGGAATCCGGTGGCTCCTCGCCTTCGACCGACGAGGCAGAGGCAGCGGAAGCGGAAATCGGTGTAGTGGAAGATCAGCTGACAACTTCCAGTACTGTTGATGGCAAATTCAGTGATGATGTTTGCCGTATGTTAATTGCTTCATCAAATCCCGGTAATCGCCGATTCACGAATGTGGTCCCGGGAAGCATGTGGACCAAGTTCCGTATAGATCTTTTGCGCGACGTCGCTGTTGTGTGCAATATTCCCCCGCGAACCTACTGTCAGTGGTAAGTTTTCCTTCTCATATTCAGCTATTTGTCAGTCTTTGACTACACACTACTTCGTATATAGACTGAGCGTACTGATAACAAAATTGAAGGCAACATGATTAAACATAATTAGTGGGATAAGGGTTCCGGCGCGAAATGTTATATTCGTTAGCGCCTTGCTTGAATCTGCAATATTTTTTGGGCAGCTGGGGTGTCACAAATTATTTATCGTCAACTATTTGTGACGAAGTAGTGGAAGTGATGGGCGAGGGTGGGCTTCAGCAAATTTTAAATGAAGTGAAAGGGGCAAAATATTTTCCTCTCATTGCAGACTCAACTCCTGATTGTGCCCACACTGATCAATTAACAATTGTGCTGAGATATATAAACATGAAGGACTATATATGCCAATTGAAGGTTTCTTGGGATTTGTACCTATTGAGGGACACAAATCGTCACAAATAGAGGATACCATTATTGAATTTTTGGAAAAACACGGTGTTGATTTAAGAAATTGTCGCGGTCAGTGCTCTGATAACGCTTCAAACATGGCTGGAAAGTACACAGGTTTGCAAACGAGAACAAAAACTCAAGAGAGGATACAAAATGGAAAAATCACTGTGGAAGAGGTTGACGCTCTGAAACAGGATAAGGATAGCAAGAGAAAGCTGGAGATATTTTTAGCAACATCACTTGCCATTTTTATATACCTTGCTCAGTACATTCGCTCAATTCAGTTGGAACTTTCTGCGACTCGCTGGAGCCAATTATTACAAGTTTTCAAGAATATGGGAACACTTCTGAAGTGTCCAAAGACCTTATCAATGACTCGCTGATCTTGTCGATATGATGCTTTTTCTGCTGTTTTGAACGGACACTCCCCTCTAGTTTCAGTTTTAGAAGAGATTAAGAATGATGAGAGCCAGAATAAGGAGACCCAATTTCAAGCTAATAATATTCTAAAGAAGCTCCTTTCTCCAACAACTCACTTTATGATGATTTTCTGGACAAAAATACTGAAAATACTGAATGAGACGAATATAACTTTACAGAAAGTCAACTTATCTCAGAAGACTTCGAGTGAATTATATGAATCTTTACAATTATATTTTCAAGACTTGAGAGGACGATACAATGAGTTAATGAACACAACATTCCACACTTCTCTAGATATGACTGTGCCGGATGAAGGTGACTCTAATCAGGGTAGAACTAGGGTGCCTAGAATTCGAAGGACTAAAAGGTTTCATGATGAAGCTCAGACTACTGAAGTCATACTGACCAGGGCCAAAAAAATGGAAGTGGAAGGTTTCAACGTGATTATTGATAATTTGGTCGAGATGAAGCGGAGGAAGAAAGCTTACAATGATATAAATTATAACTTTGAATTTCTTTTTAATTTCGTAAAAAGTGATAAACATAAAGAGGAATTAAGGAAAAGTGCCAACAAATTTTCAGAATTTCATGATGTCGATGTATCCAATCACATAATTGAGGGAAGCAGTTCAATTCAAGTATTTGTTGCAGCGTCAAAATCTTAAAAGTCCTCTTAAATCGGATCCATTGGAAAATTTCCAGTGTATCACAAACAATAATTTTGAGAGAGAGAGAGAGAGAGAGAGAAAAAAAAAAGAATGAGGAAATTTCTTCCCACGAAAAAAATTTTGAGAAAAGGGAGGGGGGATTTCAAGGTGAAAATTCTTAGGCGCCGCCTTCCGTTTTGCCTACGACGCTACAAAAGGTAAATCCGGCCCTGGGCATAAACCGGGAATTTATTGTTAATTAGTTTGTTTACAGGTCTACATTTTTTCCCGAATCGGAGCAGTGCGCTCTGTGCCCTCGCTGGATCTCGAGCAGGAGCGACGAAAAACTGGGAGGACTGCCAGGAAAAAACATGATATTTCTGCATAACAATACGAGCGACGATAAATTCCGAAGTGCTAGTGCGTTAATCCGAGGACGAAAACTAAAGTCTATTTCGTGATGCTCGTAAATCTCACTTAAAAGACAGGGAGCTTTAACGTGTACACTCCTACGTGAATTATATAAAGATTTCCAGCACCGATACGCACGTCACCCACGCTACTGGCCATCAAGGGTGGCTGGAAATACACGGATGAGTGTAGTTGCATGATTGGCAGCTACTTATTTTACTTTTACGCCCCAACATTCAAGATCAACGACGGCGCCTGCGGACGTCCGCAGATCGGATACACATCAAACATCGTCATACAGCAATTTATGGGCAGACCCACAACGCACTTTATGGAAAATAAACAGGGGAGCAAGTTTACTCCAATTTTGGAGGTTGCGATGTGACTCGGGGGCTGATTCGCCCGAGCGGGATACTCAAGTATTTCCAAGCTCAATATCGAAATAATAACTAAAAACTTCGGCTTTGTGGAGAGACGATGAAGCAATGCCTTGGTTAGGAGGTCTGGTTGGCCGAGTGGATAGCGCGTTGGTTTTAGAATCCGGAGGTCTCGGGTTCGAACCCACGTAGCGACTCGCCAGAATTTTCGACCTAGGCCGGTTTTTCGGTCAGAAGGGAAGAGGGCTAAATGGAGATAAGGAGCGACCCTGCCTTGCACCTATTTTCATATTAGCCTCCCCTATGTCACACACTACGGGAAATAGCCTGTATAATTTTCATCCTTTCTTCAGTTCTCCAGCATCGTGGTGGTTTTGATATTTTCCCTAACAGCCTCCCCGACGTCTCAGAAGTAATGTCCGAAAGGGCGGATTCCAGGACTCGGATGGAGAGCAAATTACAAAAAGAATGCCTCGGTTAGGATCACACATTGAGCAGTGTTGCCCAGAGGCCAGTTCGTATTCCATTTGACGAGAACAGATCCGTCTCTCTTGTCGACCTCTCTTCAGACTGACCCCCTGTTCTATGGGCACCGGTCCTCAATTGTATTACCATGTGAGTACAGCTCACTGGTGAAATATTAGGCAAATCTTCAAAACAGCTTGAGATTTACCACCGGAACTGAACTTTCGAAAACATGTTCATCAATTTAAAGATTGTAGGCACGAACACCGACCTCACTGGGATATTACGGAGGAGAGAGGAATCAATATCGGTGTTGAGCACATAACTAGCCTAGAATGTTTCGAACAAAAATTAAGCTGCTTCATTTTCTGAAAAATCGGTTTATTGTAACTTTTTCGGAACTGCGTCTAAAACGCCACCAGAATCTCTCTATCTCTCGATATACTAAAAATGTAAAATCCGCCGCCACCGGGAGAAAAAAAAAAGCACTGCGGGTTGCCTATCTAAAAATCCGAAAAATTGCAGAGGCAGATAAGCTACTCTCAAGGACTTAATCTGTTCTAATAAAAGATTTCCAAGTTTTAAGACATAACCGGGCAGCCGACTGTCAGGAGGGGTTTCATGGTTGAAAAGGGAGCTCCTGAAGGGGGAAGAGGGCCCCTGTGGGGGCGTGGGCTGTGGACGGAGATGAAGTCCCTGGGTGGGGCGGGAGTACGAGGACCTGGTAGAGGAGAAAGTGCTTGGTGAGACAGGGGACCTCGGAGAGAAACGGCCGTTGTGTGGGAGGGGCTGGTGGCGGGGTAGGGTCTTGAGGGAGAAATGCTCTCGGGGTAGGGGTGGTCATAGTTGTGAGAGCTCCTGGGTGGATGGTTAGGGATCTTCAAGGGAGTTGGAGGGCCTTAGTGAGGACAGGGGCACTGAAAGGAGATGAAGCCCGGGGTAGTGGTGGGTGAGAGGTCCTCATGGCGGAGGAAATCCTTGGTAGGAGAGGTTGGCCAATGAGGAAGGAGGAGGTAGTGGTGGGTGAGGATCCTCGAGGGGTAGTAAAATTTTGGTAGATAAAGGCCCGGGGTGTAAGAGGTACTCATGGTAGAGGAGCCCGAGTGGGGAGGAGGTAATAGTGAGGAAGGGGTCCTGGTGGAGGAGGAAGTTCTTGGTGAGAGAGGCGGCCGGGAAGGCGAATTAAGGCCATGGTGCGGAAGATTATGGTTCCGGAGAAGGGGTCTTGAGGGGAAGGGTTCTTGAGCGGGAGGGGTGATCATGGTGGTGGAAGCTCCTAGTTGGAGGACTAGGGGATCTTTGAGGTGGTTGAGTGAGGAGGCCGAAGGGTGATAGAGCCGCGGAAGGGAACGCTGTAGAGAGGGACTAAGGCCGTCATTAGGGAGGTCGTAGTGATGGGTGAGGAGGTCTTGGTGGGGGTGTGGTACGTGAACAGAAATGAAGGCCATAGTGGTGTGGGGTGGTCGAAGGACTTGGTCCTAATCGAGGGCACTCGGGATGGAAGTGGGTGATCGGGGGAGACTAGGTGGAGGACTATGGACATTGTGGGGGAGGAGTTCATATCTGAGGAGGGCTGCGACTGTTGTGGTGTGACCGTGGAGGCGGAGAGCAACCATGGTTAACGAGGGGGTTGTGGTGGAGGAGGAGGAGGAGGAGGCTCGTGATGAAGAAAGGATGGAAGGGGGTTCATGGTGGAAGATTGAGGACCGCTGATAGAGGGGGAGCAAAAGAAGCACAAAGCAACCCTCAACTCAGGAACAAAAGTTTCAGACCAAACACTGAGGACTGTGGCGGTTGGACGAGGCGTGAAGCGGCCAGGGGGCAAAGCCCCCTAGTAGCGTCCAAATTTACCCTTTGATTTTCATACTAGGCATTTTACGAGCTGGTCGCCCGATGAGAAGTATAGGATCAAGACAAGTTAACTGTCACCTTCAAGGACTAAGGTCCAGTTTATTCCATAATGAAACAATGTTTCCTTCCCCCAAAAAAGGGGCTAAGATATATCACCAACTTTGGAATTTTAAATACAGTAGCCACTCGGTTATCCGACACCTCTTTATCGGACACTCCGGCTTATCCGTCAGTAAAAATTTTCTCCCTTTATGCGGCACTCCGATTATAGGACAATTCTCCGTATTATCCGACAGTAACAAACCGACTAACGTTGTATTCATTTTGCAATTTTATAATAAAATTTCGTTCAAACATTGCTGTTCTGTACTTCCTTTATCAATCTACTACCACTATTCAGGCCTACAGCATCAACCCCCTCCCCCACAAAAAAAAATTCACATTCATATTATCCGACTTTTTCCGTTATCTGACGGTCTCCATTCCCCAATTGTGTTAGATAATCGAGTGTCTACTGTAGAAACATATCAAGAACCATGGGGGAACTGGAGATTTTGATTCACCAACTTCGAAAATGCCTTCGAATTTTCGATCCGGCTCCGAATTATCAAATTTGACGTCCCCTATCTGCAGGACCAATCTGAATTTGCCTTGGATCGCTGAGTTCAAAATTGCATCAAAGTTTTTAAACGATCCTGATTTGAGCTCCAAAACTAAATATCGGTCATTCAAGTAGGGTGTCCAACTGTCCATTCTTGTTGGGAAATGATTTTCCGTAACTTTTCCAGGTTTTCCAGACCCTTCAAAAACAATTTACACATGCAGAGTGGGAGGGGTGTCAAATATTTTCGCACATTGTGAGCGGCGAATAGCGTCAATCACTCCACAAATTCTCTTTTTACTACCATGTGCTTATGAAGCTGTGGCAGAGGGGTCGTAGAAATTTAATGATGGGAATAAAAACGCGCTCCATGAGGTGCAGCGTGGTGTGATTTCAATTAACGACTTCATAAAATTTTTTCGTGACTTAATGCATACCGTGAAGGGGGGACGGGGTCAAAGAATAAAATTCGAAAATTGGTATGTAGGTTTTTGAGGTCGCTGTGTTCGACTTTAGGGGTAATTTGTGAATCCTGTCCCTCTTGGTGCGACCAATAAGGTAGCAAGAGCGTAGGACAAGCAACGGTTGACTCGGAATTCACCCTTTTCAATTATAGGGTCAAAATATAGTATTATTTATTCAATGTGTTGCTAATAAAAAATGTCGTAAAAATGTCTCAACTGAAAAAGCACAGCGGCATAAACTTGATCCAGATTAAAAATCGGACGCGAAATTCGACATCAGCGACACAACATTACCCCTATTCTGATACTTCGTGCAATTTCGCCGGTGAAGCTGAATTGGTATTACGACAGTGCTCTGGAAGGGGTCGGATAAAAGTTTGTGGCGATATTCGAAATCAGCGATTCAGAGCTTGGTTGGCTACCCTGTCCGAAAAATTGACTTTGCAAGTCGTCAAGAATTCGGAACTTGAGGAAAACTAGAGTAACCGGAAAGAGCGCCTCCCTCGTGGAGCCTGACTGGTTTAGGGGGAGGGACAATAACTATTAAAATGATTTCTGGAACCCAGGTGAACAAGTTGCAACATATCTAACGATAAATGCTATGAAAGTAAAAAGGCGGTTAGGATCTGGGAAATTATGGCACCAGGGGAGGCGGAAGAGGCTTCAATTCACGAGTGCCGACAGATACAATATAAGGTCATATATTTGAAAATAATGACTTAGCTCGTAAGAACTGTAATGAGCTTTAAACGTGTCTTCAAGAATTTGTGTACGTCCAAGCATAAAGGGATCACGGTTTGAAAGTGTTGACCGAGCTCGTAAGAACTTTAATGAGCCTCAAACGTGTCTTCAAGAATTTGTGTACGTCTAAGCATAAAGGGACCATCATGTTGTCGATTTTCGTTTTCAAGATATAGCCATTTTGCGAGCGCCTGGTCAAAATTACCGAAAATGGGTTTCTGAGTGTTTCCGATACAGGCAGCAACTGTGCGATAAATCCCCCCCCCCCCGCGATAACATAATAACTGTACCTATAACCGTTCCTCTGTAATATCAATTTGAATAAAACGTGAGAAAGGGACCATGTGACCATGTTATCGGTTGAAAATTTGTTTCACTTTTTTCGGCCTAAAAATCATGAAATTAACCAATTAACCTTGAAGAGGAAGCGATACCTTTCCGAAAAATTTGATGATTCGAATATTGTACCAAAAAAATTCTTGAAATATCATTTGTGGAAAAAAATGTTGCACTAAAAATTGTTTTTTTTTAAATAATACTTTTTTTTTGTTCCACCACTTACAGAATAATCAACGTTTTGCCTATAACTTTTTTTTTTTTTTGTGTGTGTAAAGTAGGGCCGAAAAACAATTCCAAATTGATCATTATTCAACAGGGACCATCTTGTGGTAATGGATTTCTCCAGCTGAACCGGGTGGAATTTTTCAATAATACACTGGAGGGATTCCATTTAGTCATTTTCAAACGAAAAAAGTGACCAGTTCACTTCTTCACTGGTTCATACTTCTTGTTTCATCTTTCCTCTGCTCTAAACTTCAAACGCTTCTTACTGAAAAGCACCATGGAATTTCATTTTCAAAGTTCTCTGGTGTGGTAACCGAGCTCCGCTCTTTCCGAATGGCCAAGGCATTGATATCGAGTAATTCGATACATATGAAAACGAGTATTTTTCTCTCACTTCTCCTAATCTGTTAATTCCTGTTCGTACCTGTCTATTCTTCATAATCAAATCCTACCGTTCTTTTTCGATATTTATCGACTTTTCCACTTTTCTGTGACTTCCTAATCCTACTCAGAGAGGGGGAAAACTCACCGATGGCTATTCGAGAAAGAGTGGCAGAGGGGAATCGCTTCTGGGACGTGGACGAAGAACGTTCAAAAATGGGAGAGCTTTAACGAGATTTCTCCAAGTTCCAAGAAGGATTCTGGGCGTTTGTGCTTAACGGCAAATTCCATGAGATTGTTCGTAAACGCGACTCGTAACCCGTTCTCAGGATAGTTTTCGTCTTCCTGACTGCGCGATTCGAAAAACGGTTTGGTATTTCTTCCTGAGTATTTCGCGACCGTGACGTTCCTCCGGACCACGTGTGATCTCGTCGGCGAACACCGTCACCTCACGTTTCTGGCTGTCCTGGAAGATCAGCGTAGTCCCGAATCGTAGAAGCATCATCTCGTTTTATTTCACCGCCCGAAAACAGTATCGTTATACCGTATAATATAATCTTTTGTGTGTCTGTCGCATTACGTGTTATTATTATCCCAGAGTAGTCTCCGTGACTCCGACGCATAACGATCTCTGGTACTCTGCTAACCCTGAGTTACCTCGTCGCACATCCACACCGAATCATGTGAGCCCCCAGTGCCGTCCCGTCACCTTTTAGGTCCCTCCGAGCTAGTCGTGGCCCCTGTGTGGTTCCTCCTACCAACCGAACCAACCTCCTGTCCTCAAGGAGCCTTCCACGTTCGGTTACCACACTGGAAAAGTAAATTCTCCAGCTACACACCTCCACTATGCCTCAGTATGTAGGCAATTTAATGTAGTTTCTGGAACCGGTCCTAACTCCATACCGACAACATATGGTCCCTTTATACTTGGACGTACACATGTAAAAAAAAAATTCAGAACATAGCCAGAGCCTGAAAGAAGTCTTCAAGAGTAGTACGCGAGAACTGAGGAGACTTAAAGATGTTAAATCTATTCTCATTGTCAGGCCATCGGAAATTTGGGAGCGGGCACTCCGTCGCTGTCTGTGGATGACGATGAAGCTCATATTATACTTTTCGAACGTAGCCCGGCCTAAGATAGTGTGTCAGGAAATCTATACAGATTGAGCTCGCTCACATAAAGCTACGTTTGTAGCTCGACGAATAAAATTCGAACAGCATGACTAAGTGCAAAGCCAAAAAGGTTGGGAGCGCCGGTGAACGGGACGTGTTGATACGTTACATTGTTATTTCTTCGTCTCCAGCGCCTCTCTTTTGCCCGCAAATCGAAAATCTGTGTTTGTAGTCGGGGTCGGTTCGAGGCTCCCTGCGAAGCGCTTGTGTGCAGCGAAAGCCGTGACGATGATATCGAGAACAGGGGTCGAAAATAATGAAAAAATGTTAGGAAAAGCCTTTTCCGTAAAGACGTTTTATTTATAGGTCTGGGGTGATGAAATAAAAGCACACGCGAAATTGACGAAAAAGAAAGGACCCTTTTTATGTCCGAAGATAAAACGTCTGTTTGGAATTCATCGGCTTCGGAGAAACGAGAGAGAGAGCGTTGACCGATTTTCGGGAAGAAAAAACACAACGTAAGACGATGGCAGAGCTCAGGGCATCAAGCGAGGACGAGGGGATCGCACGAGGTGCGTAGATCCACTCATTTACTCACGTTAGAACAATGGAGTGAACGACCCACCATATAATGCTAAGACTATCAATGATTACCCAATGATGAAGATCTATAATTTAATAATGATGACCTACCAAAAATTATCGACACTTATGTAAATCGACTAATGTCATTTTTGCGACGAGGGGGTAAAGTATGTATAAAAGTTCAACTAGACAAGCCCAAGAAAATTTCGACACTCAGAAAGTGGATGTAACAAGCACGAAAAGCCTCGCAAGACTCCAGAAATAGGCTAAGTGCCAGGCAGGGACGAAGCGGGCCTTGCCCGGGGCGCCCTGTTTGTAGGGGTGGCATTTCATCAATCATCATGATTTTATGGTCCATTAAAGAAAGAAGGAAAGAAAAAAAATGGGCTCATCGCGAAGGTTTGACTGGTGCCTCGTTTCTTTTGCCAGGGGCGGAAAATGTTCCTCCACTGCCCGGGGTGACAAAATCTCTAGCGGCGGGCCTGTCCAGAAATCTTGTCTCTCAGAACTCTCAGGGCGCATTTCTACGACTTGCAAAATCAGGATTGAGAAAGAATTGAAGTGAATAGAATCATTATAATAATCAGCCTTTAATAGTATACATGTGGACATAAATAAGAACTTTCTATCCCACATATCAACCCCCCCATTGTGGGCATAGGCCTCCCCTATATTACGCCAGACCTGTCTGTCCTGTGCAGCTCTACGCCAAGGTGTACCTACTCTCTCGATAATTTCGTTCTTCCAGGTCGCTGCTGGTCTACCTGGTCTACCTCTTCTCCACCCATGGCCGCACGGAACCCAGAACGTCGTTTTCCTGCACCATCTCTCAACCTCCATCCTCGCTAGATGGCCTGCATATTGGAATTTAATTTTTTGATCGAGGGTATGATCCCACTACATTTTGTTCGTTCCCCGATTACTTTCGCTCTGATCTTTTCTCTTCTCTTGATTCCCATGATGCTTCTTTCCATTCCTCTCTGCGCGACCGCCATCTTTCTAGATTGGGCCTCCGTAAGCGACCATGTCTGAGCTCCGTACGTCATGACTGGTAGGATGCGTGATTCGAGCAATCTGATCTTAGAAATCGTACTCAACTTTCCTTTAAACACCGTTCGCAGGGCCTAGAATCCCTTCCGCGCTTGGCTTATTCTCTTCTTTTTTTTTAAATCTCTTTGCTCATCTTGTATGCCGCTATACCTAGAACAAAAGTAAGCTTTACTTACTGTTTTGTACTATGCAGAATTCGACAGGACTTAAGTGCATTCATCCGTTCAGATGTAGCCAACTTGGTTTCCTATGGCCGAGTTGATTCCCAAAAGTAACAGCTGAAATATCCGATTTGGTTCCCGAATTTTGTGTAAGTTGGTTCCGTTAATTTTGTCTGGTTTGGTTCCCAGATGCTCGCAGCATTTCCTTCACATATTATACAGCCTTAGGACTGTCTACAGTTGAAACTTGGAACTGCAGGTATGTTTGAAATATTGGAGCTGGTTCTGTTGATCATTTATGGGTACTTTGAGGCAGGCACTTGTAGCACATTTAAAAAAAAATATTCTAAGCTTCGGATTGTACCTTCCGAATATTCCTTCATGGCGACATGGATGGCTTGTGTACGGTCTAGGCGTTGTTTGGCAATTTTCCTAGGATTTTGTGCGCTCATTTTGTAATAAGTGTTTTCTTGAATGTTTTTGAGCACTTCGATAAGCTGGAATATAACCATTCAGTTTCGCATGAAGCGATTCGCAACAATTTGTCGTTCTGTCATCGGTGCTGAAGGCAGCCCACATTATAGAAAGAAACAAGCAACCAGGCTGATTGTAAGTTTCCAAGACATAGTTACTAGGACCTATCCCAACTTCTCGTGAACTGTTACAATCTCCATGAAGAAATCTTCCACTTCAGCTAGTGGGACAAAATGCGAGGCAAAAAATAATTTGAGTACTTTCCCACTTTCTGATTCATTGTCAGTAAATTCTCTCGAGTTAGTCCTTGCTTTGTAATTCCTCTCCAAAAACACACTGGCCTATTCCTACAGCCTTTTACCTGAACGTTTGGTCAACTCGACTCTTTCGCCGGCTTGAAGAATTTTCCTAAACTCAACGTTCGAAATCTTAGTTTCACCGCCGTGAACGTCCGACAGTTTTTTGCAACCCCATCTTTTCAAATTCGACGTCTAGATTCTTTCCCTTGCTCCGCTCCACAGTTAGGAAATTTTATTCTCAATCGCGGTTATAATATGCCCATACTGATCTCTTTCGAAACTCGCTTTGTTTACCTAACGCCTTTCCATCAACCAATCGTATCTGTTTTTCGGCTCCTTTTGCTATCCAATAACAGCTCTCCTGACGTCATTTAGTTTTCCACCGCTTAGGTTTTCGGATATTCATTTCCACTATCGGATACTTACAATTCGAAATTTTATTTTCGCTCTAGTCAAAGTCAGACAGTTTTTTGCAACCACATCTACTCAAAATCGACGACTAGATTTTTTCCGCATACACGTTTGAATTTTCAGTATTTTATCTTCATCCCCGCCCAAGTTACGAACTTTCAAGCATTATCAGGGTTGCGCTCGGACAACCTCCAGATATTCTCTGTAGTATAACCGTAGGTCTTGAAGACGACTTTTTACTTTTCCAAATCAAATCATTATTATTAGGCTATTCCTCCCCCCGTACGGCCACACTGTTGACCATCTCTGACGCGGGGAGCGGGAGGCGGCAACTCAGCAGAACCGTCAACTCGGCGAACTATCTGAAAATTACAGTTTGAAATTGTACTTTCGCCCCCGTGGACGTACCGCAGTTTTTTGCAACCCCATCTTCTTTTTCGACACGAGTGAGGCGAGTGACTGGGGTCGCTGACATCTGTAGTATAGAGGCCAGAGGGCCCCACCCCCAGTTTTCATCATTTTCTCTCTCTACTTCCCTCCCTTTCATTCCCTCCCTTTCACACTCTCCAACACACACACACACACACTCTCACTCACTCTTCCCCTTACGAATATATTACTTAGCCTTTCTTGTTCTAATCAATGTTTCTGATTACTTCTAGCTCATCAGAAGACGTATAGGCCACGGTACCCAACATACCCAAGAAGAACACCACCACCACGATGCGGAAATGGAAAGTAGAATGTAAGTAATTTTGGAAAATCCTCTCACTCACTCACTCTCTCTCTCTCTCATCTTTCCAAGAGGGTCGCTTCATACTTCATTTCCGAAAAAGCATACTAATTCATTTCCCTTCCAAAAATTTGGCTACTCAACCACCAACATATGGATTTGTATGGGCCTTTCAGGATTGCATCATCAGTCTTTTGGAAACGTCATATCTAAATTTCACCTGAATCGGTTGGGTAGAAGCTAAGAAATGAATTATTCATTGTATTTCCCGAGTCATATACTTCAAACGAGTTTTTCTCAAAATGACCGTTTTTTCGCTGCAAACTTTAACTGCGTATATTGGGCCTTCAATTGAAGCTAGGAACTTATTCTTTGTCTTCAAATGTTGGTGAAAGTCTCCTCTACAAATTTCCGAAAAAAACTCATGCGTTCACAGACCGCATCACATTTTCGTAAATTACACTACATAACAATTTGAAATTTTTTCAAAAACAATGGCATAAGAATACATGAGTCTATATGTATTTTCAACGAGGAATTTAATGCCGATGTCAATTTTTTAATTAAAGTTCATTGTTTTTATCCTATCATGCAAATTTTAGTATCATCAAGATGATACTACTGATCAAACAACTATACCCGTTCAGTATTGTTATCAGTATCAGTGTAGCTATTCCTGCACGACAAAAAGGAATAAAACGTGGAAATTTTAATAAAATTTTAATTTTGAATCTGGAAAAGGAGAGGTTCTCGAGAAAAGTGGATAACATCATCGTATTCAGCATTCAAAATACAGATAAAATCATACAATCTCATCCCATTGTTTTTTAGGCTGTTATGTAGTATTATTTATTTTTCAGTGCTTCCTGCATGTGTATAGGAAAAGGGCTCCCACGAAGTCCTGTAAGGACCAGATGTTGTCTGGAGCTTGATGGAGTCAGCACTATCTTTGATTAATTTATAAAGCTTCAAGTCGTCAGCATAACGACGTGGCAGTTCCTCAACTTGAAGGGGAGATCATTAATAAATAAATCAAAAAGGAGTGGACCGAGATGAGACCCCTGGGGTACCCCTGAAATACCTAAAGCTCCTCTGAAGTTTACGTTCAGTACTCTATTCAGAAGGTGTGTCCTCAATAGTGATATTAACTCACAAGGGAAGTCAAGTGACTGCAGTTCTATTGAAAGAATGTTGTGGTCTACCTTGGCAAATGCCTTCTGAAAGTCTGTATAAATGACATCAGTCTGGTGCCCACCATCAAAGTTTTTCGCTGTTCAGTCGGTTTGAATCCCTACCGAATTTCGCAGTCGATTTTTTTACAAAATTCCTTGACTTTTAGGAGAAAAATGCTGGAAATTCCAAAATTCCCTGACTTTTCCGGGTTTTCCAGAGAATGGACACCTGTAAAGACAGCCCTAACAGCTTCCCGGACGGCTCTGAAGTAATGCACAAAAGGGCGGATTCCAGGACTCGGGTTCAGAAAAAAAAGTTAGAAAAGACGTCGAAATGTAGTGAGCAACTAACGTGGGCAGTAGCCCGGGACCTCCGGATTCCGAAACTAGCGCGCTATCCACTCAGCCAACTAGACGTGGTGCTTCCCATTATGCTAGGAGCATCGTATTTGGTATCACTTAGTAGGGAATTGTAGCAGCATCTTTTTAATGGAAAGACTTGTTCCCTTATTTCGCATAATTTCCCATTTATTAGGGAAGGAAGAAACGAAAATGAGAAATACGTCGGATGACTCCATGCCCCGAAGCATCATATTCGGTATCATTTTGTAAGAAGTTTCGATGAACGTATTTTTGATTCCGTGAATCATATCAACATCATTCATATTTTTCCAAGTTATTTAGGAAATTCGGGCCGAGCAGCGCTAGTATCGTGCATAACGAAACCGGGACAATTGGCGAGCGGCGCGGGTGGTTGGCGGAAGCTTTCTGTAAATCGATCGAAATCAATTTGTATGAAAGAAGGTAACTTAAAAAAGAAACTTTACGCTCTACAAATTTTGCTCTCTTAACTTTTCCGCTAAATGGCTTCGTTCTCGACTTAATTTGAGATAAATCAATTAACATTCCCGACGAACTTTCACGACTAAATCAGCGAAAATTTGTCAGTAATTATGATAATTTTTAGCAGTATATTAAGCAGGTTAGCAGTATTTGTCCATCAGAAATATACAGCGAGTTCTCCCAGTGGACTGGTTTTACTCCTAAAGTACTTCTAATTTCCGAACAACGTCGCTTCGCAATTATCATGAATAAGGATAAAGTTATCAGTATTCTGGATAACGTTAGCAGAATTGATGACTGGATTGGTAGTATTTTTGATGACGTTAGTATTCCTGCTGCCAAAAATTCTGTATTTTATCCTTATTCTGGATAATTTTAGCATTACCATAGATCAAGTTAGCAGTATTACTGATAACATAAATGAAATTACCTCCTTCTTGCATCACATTTGAAATAATGGATCATAATAAAATATTTAAGAAGTATTTATTCAAACAAAATAATTTTACATGTACCAGCGTTTTACTCGATACATGCCGAAAGGTACCACGATCAGTGCAGAAACCTATCGCGAAATTTTAACCGAATTACAGGCATCACTTTACCGAAAACGTCATAGTACTGGTATGATCACACTAAATATCATTAGCTTGTGGCAGTAACTTGACTCGTTGTATTGGTTCTGTATTACAAATGCTATAAAATTTCCTTTAGAAGCAGATATAAATTTCACGGAGATGGCTGAAGCCATTTACGATAACTTGGCTGCAGCGAAAGCAGAACGATCGAAAAAAAAAATGGTCCGGCCCCATCTCAGAAACAACCTCATGTCAGAAAAACTACGAAAGCATCTGGAGTAGGAGAATCAGCTCCCAAGAAGTAGGTATCATTTTTTTTACCTGTAGCATTTGTCGAGTAGATGAATTTCAATTTTTTTTTTCTAGATCCACTTTGGCAAGCAAACGTTTATGTTTGGACATTGGTGATGATGCTCGCCCAAGTACTAGTGGATCTGTCAAGTTCGCTGTTCAGCCCAAGAGAAAAAGAGGTCGACCGCGCAAGCTACCTTCAAGTGACGATTCATCCAGCTCGGATGAAGAGATTGCTCCTCTTAATCTAGCATCGGACTCACCTGATGAAGAAACGTTTTCAGACATTGAGCAAGAGAAATTCGAACTTTTTGTAGGGCGTTACTACATAACGGAATTCTCTTTACAGGAAGGCAAAGTGCCTACTAAGCATTATATTGGTTGTTTACGAGAAATGAACAACGAGAAGGGCTCGGCTTATTTTGAATGTTTACGGCACAAAAAATACGGGATTTTCCACTTTCTTGATAAACCCGATTTGGAATGGATTCCTGTCTCCTCTGTTGTAAAGCATGTCTCTGGTGTTAATTTAGGAACGACCTCACGTCAGAACCGGCAGATTGCTTTCCCGCTGCTTGACATCTGCGATTATATTATATATTAGGGCACTGTATCTGCTCATATTTTTCAAACCATTACCATTAATGTTTATTTTTGACTTATGCCTAATTTCATTGACTCTACATATTTTTAAATACAATTTTTCAGCATGTACACACTTTTTCATCCTTTTTTTATGCCTGGTCCAACTTTAGAACCTATGGTCCAACTTAAAGCACGGCTCTCAAATTGGACCACCTCTGGAACTTTTTCTTAAAACTTGTCTCCACAGCGTCCTAATAATCATGGCGTTTTCAAATGTTTATCGAAGGTAGCCAGATGTATGCCCTTTCCAGTGATATAGCACACTTCAAATTCCGTGCAACGACGGCTGAGTTAGAAGCCTCCAAAGAAAAAGTGGTCCGACTTGTGCAACTCTCCCCTACTGCTAAAAATTATCATAATTACTGACAAATTTTCGCTGATTTAGTCGTGAAAGTTCGTCGGGTTCAAATAGGAAAATCGTCCTAATCCCATTTTCAATTTAGCCGATTGTAGCGCTCTTAGCGGATGCTCGACCCGAATACTGACAAAGAGGGTGCGCATTTGCTCCTGTGTTGGAAAATGCACACAGGTTAGGGGAGGGGGGTGGATTTAATGTAGGTCATTCAGTGAGCCAGTCTGCGCAATAATCCGGTAAAAAATCCATATTTTGCAACCTTTCTCAATTCCAAATACTGCTTTGACCAGACTATTCACAGTGGAAGTGATGAAATCGCGTAACGTACCAAGTACCCGATCAGAATATTCAATGGTCTCTTACCGTTACTTAGAATAAATCCTGCGCCGAGATGTGTTCAATACACCGGCAGAGGAGAAACAAGGGGGGTCGAATTAAAAATTTGTTGATCTTCGAAGATTTGATGAAAAAAACTGAAGGAGGAGGCTTAAAATACGCAGAAAGAGAGAGATATACAGATAATCTACTTTTTATTCGTAAGAACTCCTACCCCAACACCATCAGAAAACCATTTCAGAGTGTATTTTAGCGCATTAATTACAGCAATATGATGACGGGATATCTGCTGTAGACACCACTAATCCCTTCGCCCACGTGATTTTATCAGACGACGTTTTTTTTTACTCTTCTTTCTATTCGCTGTTCCTTTTCCTCCCTCAACCGACCGGGCAGAATATCAGTTCCAGTATGTGTTTTAGCACACTCGATGGGACTTAGCACAAGTGGTCGACAGACTAAGGAATATCATACAATCCCGAATCATAACTAGTTGACAATTTCCTCAAGACAATTGCAATGGCGCTTTTTCAGTACGAAAATTATTCATCAGTTATCTTGTGCAAAGATCCATCCAGCCTTTATTCTTCGCCCGCCTTCAGAAATGGGATTTCTTATAGCCATTACGCTTTTCATTGACCACGCGCCCACCTCATAACTTTTCGGTTTCTGCGGAAACTTACCCAACCGTGGGCACCACTATATTCTGATTCACGCCTACTAGGTAGTAGGTACCATCTGAAACTTCCAAAAGCCCTCACTCATCAGCTTTTCATCGCTCGATTTTTCTCACTTCAACACTCACACTAGGCGAAACTGTATCCCTTGGCGGAGTTTATTAAAGACGCGCAGCGACGTATCGGAATTTGGAAACTTAATAAAACCCTTTCTTAATATTTGCTTCTTTCATCTTTGCAAAAATATTTTTTCGCAATTTTTATTTTTCCACGCCGAACAGGCGAATATCTTGATTTGCAACCTCCATCCGATTTCCATCGTATTTCCAATTTCAAAAACGCGACACGCTGTCTTTTAATTTCACGCTCCTTTTCCATCGGCGCCCATTTCTGCACCTACAGAGAGTCTCCGCGTTAGTCAAAAATTATATTATACATTCTACTTCTTCTTTTTTTTTTTCTCCTCTTCTCCGGCACCTCTCATACACTCGTCATGCTTAGCCGCGGCCCCGAAGGAGACATTTTATTCCAGCTCCAACTAATGGGATGTGGATTGACAAGGAGATCCGCTCTTCGCCCAGCTTATAAACCTTTTCTCTATAAAGCCTTCTCTTTTACAAGTCTCGGCGAACGATAAAGAAAGAACGCAGAAAAAAGAGTGAAAAACGGCCACGATAGTTTCGATGCTGAAATTTTAGTCATTTGGTTGACAAATAAATATATCATTAATCATAGACCTTTAATACGAAAAGGCTCTTTTGAATATATACGCGCGCCGCGGTAAGGCGGCAAGAAAAATGGAATGTTTCCAAGACTAAGGTTCCTCTTGTTCAGAATAGGTAAGGTGTAAGAGTATGAGAAAGAAAAGGATGTACTCCTTTTTTGTTTGTTTTTTTCGTGTGAAAAAGGAGAAAAACAGTTTATCCTGACTAATGCGCGTTGTTCTCTTCGTTATTTATTTACTCTTGTTTATCGTTTTTTAAACGGATTCAGGTTCGAGCGAGGGCTACGTAAATACGTGACCATGGACCGATAAACCGTCAACGATGTATCGTCGAAATAGAATTGAAAATTGTAACAAATCTATCCGCAGTATAGAATACCTTGGAGCGGCACAAGAACACCTCTATCCAAGTCTGGCGAGTGACCCGGAAGAGGCATCGCGTCGCGAAACGGGGGGGGGCGGAAGTAAAATTTATTTATTTTTCCTAAATTACGCGGGTAAATTATGGAATCTGTCCGGAAGACGAATGGCAGATGAGATTGCGATATTAAATATACATGGAATTACTCAACCATCCGCGTACACTTCGTTTTCATTCTGAATCGTACTAGAGTTTCATAAATATTTTTGTTGCACTACCCTCGTTGACTGACACCTGAGT